>BSYR01000019.1:23327500-23935000 GCA_030270665.1 Hibiscus trionum | reverse complement strand
AATAATAATAATAATAAATAATACTAATATTATTAAATAATTAATAATACTAATGAGAATAATAATAATATTAATAATAATAGTAATAAAAGATAAGTATAATAGAAATAATTAATAATAACAGTTGAGTAATAATAGTAATAATAACATTAATAATAATAAGTAATGATAATAGTAACTAGATAATACAAGGATAAAAATAATAATAATAATATTAAGACAATAAAGGTAATACAAATATGATAATAATTATTAGTAGTAACACACATATATATATATATATATATATATATATATATATAATTATTATTTTAGCCCAATACAAGCCCAAAATGTAAAAAAAGAGTTTAAGTTTCGGGACAAAATTAGTGATTACAAGAATTATTATTAATTCAATTTATCTTTTAATTGAAGTTAAGTTAGTTAATTTATTAATACTTGAAATTATTATTAATTTTAAAATTTTTCAATACTTGACATTATTTTATATTCATTAAATATAACTTCTTTAAATATCAGATAATTATCATTATTAGCAAATTAAATAATAGTATTAGTTCAGGTTAATATCAGTTCAGGTCAATATCAGTTCAGGTCAAGAACAGTTCAGGTCAAGAACAGTTCAGGTCAATATCAGTTCAGGTCAAGAACAGTTCAGGTTCAAAACAGGTCGGGTTCAAAACAGGTCGGGTTCAAAACAGGTCGGGTCCAAACAGGTCGGGTTAAATCGGTTATCTGGAAGGTTAGTCTCGGGTTCGGGTTCGTTTCGGTCGGGTGCAGGTCGGGTTCGGTTACTACAGTAACAGGTCAATTTCGGGTTCGGGTTCACTTCGGTCGGGTGCAGTTCGGGTTCGGTTTATACAGTTACAGGTCAAATTCGGGTTCAGGTTCGTTTCGGTCGGGTGCAGGTCGGGTTCGGTCTTTGAATTCTCGGGTTAAACCAGGTTCTGACTCGATCGGGTTTCAGGCAGGTTACCAGGTCGGGTCAGTTTTTCACACCCCTACCTACCAGCCCATTTGATTGTGTCAGAAAAATCTAGGCAACATTTGACAGCAGATAAAGCATTATTAAATTGTTGCCATTGATCAAGTTCCCAACCGAAAGGAGCTCTACGGAGAGTGACCCTCCAACACCATGAATTTCCTGAGAATGAACCGAAGTCAGCAACACAACCCCCTTTTGAAATAGCAAGAGCAAAAATTCTTGGGTAAGTGACCTTTAGAGGAGTTGAATTTAACCAGGTATCACTCCAAAAGCGAATTCTTTGCCCATTGCCAAGAGAGAACCTTATATTAGCTTTGAACGAATCTTCATGTTTCATAAAGTTAGAGATGATCTTCCTCTATATCCAAGATTTATTGGATGTTTTCAAATTGGATGGCAAGATTGATGAAAAATCTAACTCGTACCTTGCTGCAATAATTCGTCGCCATAGAGTGTTCGGTTCAATACTGTTTCTCCACATATATTTCAACAACAATGCTTGATTCTTAATAAAATGATCCATAAGGTCGAGCCCTCCCATAGCTTTCGGAAGACATACGTGTTCCCATTTCACCCAATGAATAACCTTGTGGTTTAACGAGCCCCATAGGAAACCAACAACCAATTTTGAGATCAAATCACTGACTTTCTTGGGCATAGGGAATAAAGATATGAAGTATAAAGGAAGATTGGAAATTACTGATCTTATTAGAGTTATACGGCCACCAAACGAAAATGATTTAGATTTCCTTCCAGTTAGCTTTGCTTTAACCTTCTCCACGATCAGAAGCCATATATGTAGGTCGTTCTTACAGTGCCCCCAATGGAAGTCCAAGGTAAGTAGAAGGCAAATATTTACTCTTGCAATTAACACATTTTGCCCATTCAGTCACTATGCTACTGCCAATGTTAATGCCCATGACCTTCATTTTTTCCAGGTTGAGGCTCAAATCAGAGACAATTTTGAATCCCCTTAATAGCCTAATTATGTTACAAACACCCATTTTACTTGCTTTGCTGAATATAATAAGGTCGTTCGCAAATTGTATATGGGACAAGAATTCATTGTTTGAACCAATATGAATCGCCGAGAAAAGGCCCAAGTTAACTGCTTTAGTGATCAACACGCTTAGAGCTTCTGCAATGATGTTGAATAGAATAGGGGATAAAGGATATCCCTCTCGAAGACCCCGATTAATACAAAAGGAATCTGTTGGAGATCCGTTTACCAAAACCGAGATGGAAGCTGTTGAGATATACCACCAAATCCACTTACACCAAAGTTTACCAAAACCCATCTTGTTCGTCACGAACATCAGAAACTTCCAATCCGTTGTGTCATAAGCCTTGCAGAAATCAGCTTTGAAAATGATCCCTTCTACTCCACGCTTTTTAGTGTAATCTATCAGCTCATTAACAACTAAAGAGTAATCTAAAATTTGCTTTCCCGGGCTAAAAGCAAATTGATGGTCGCCAATGATCCCCTAAAGTACCCTGCTCAAGCGAGTTGCCAATACATTTGCTAACAGTTTGTAGATACACCCAACCAAACTGTTGGGTCAATAATCATCCAATGAAGTCATGTTAGGGCGTTTTGGTATAAGCACGATAAAAGAGTGGTTGATGGTTGCGTCCGACATCTAACCTCTGTAAAACTTGTTGAAAAAATCGAACATTTCATCCTTGATGTTGTGCCAAAATTGCTTTAGAAAATTAAAGTTGAACCCGTCTGGCCCTCGATCCGTCAATCATTTTGAGAGCAAACTGAATTTCAGTATTCGAAAAAGGAGATTCAAGTGATTTCACCAATAGAGGATCCAGAGACTTAAAACTACACTTCAAATCAGCAATATGTATAGTGTTGAAACCGTTATAAATTTCCTTAAAACAGTGGAAGATGGCCTTTTTGATAGAAGGGGGATCTTGGATTTGTTTTCCCCTGAATTGCAAACGATCAATGTAGTTAGTTTTACTTCTCATCGAGGCCACTAGATGGAAAAACTTTGAATTATTGTCGCCGTGTTGAAATTATTTCACTCTTGACTTTTGGAGCCAATCTCTTTCATCTTTTCTAGATCGATTTCATAGCTTCGTTCTTGTCTCTTTTAAAGCTTCTAATTTTTGCTGGGAAACATTGCCATTGGAAATGTCCTGCTCCAAACTATGACATAATTTTTCTAAGTAGGCCGCAGAACTTGAATCAGTGGATCGTTTGGTTTCCAGCCATGACTTGGATGCTAACTTACACTCACGTAAGACTTTTGTAATTCTCTTTCCTAGTTATCTGAGCAACACGATTTCAGTAGTTGAACCAAATCTTTTTCCTCACCCTAGTGATCAAACCATTTAAATGGTTTAGGGCCCCATTCGACTTTGTATATGGCTAAGGTGATAGGATTATGGTCCGATAATCCTCTAGGTAAGATCTGTTGTGATAAAAATGGCCACCAGGATACACAATCAAAAGAGATTAAGAATCTGTCGATTATGCTAAAAGAGAGGTTATCGTAAAGATTGGACCATGTATACCAACCGCCCCGAGGGGGAATATCTAATAATCCTAGAACATCGATGAATTTAGAGAATTCAATCATTGCACCTCTGTTAATTTTCACACGTGATTTCTCTTCTTTTCTTCTAATAATATTGAAGTCGCCTCCCATTATATCAGGAAGTTGGCAAGATTGAACTACACTGATAATATCTTTGAACGCCTCTAGCCGAGCTTTTGAATCATTTGGGAGGTACACGTTCACCAACACACATTGGGTGTTCAATGAGATAATTTTGCCAAAAGCATAAATGTAGCATAGCTTGACCAAGAAGCGTTCCACTGATATAAAAGAGGGATCCCACATTGTTAACATGCCTCTAGATGAACCAATGGCTGGTGAAGACACAAATTTGTAGTTGCTATCTCTGCCGCAAAGTTGGTGGAAGGTTCTGAATTCAACAATTTGTAATTTTGTCTCTTGCAGAAAAATTACCCTTTCTTTAGTGGAGCGTACAATCATTTTCGTTGCCGCTCATTTCTCGAACTTTCCCAATCCCCTGATGTTCCACGATACCACAATCGAGTTAAAAGACATGAGAAATTGAAACCAAAATACCCACTAACCTGTTCCCAGCTTGCTACTCTCTTTCGCTGAAACCTATGGTGGAGATGATTTGGGCAAGCCGTCATTTAACCTCAACATCGCTAACCCCAAATTTCATCCCCATAAATTTACAGACTTCTAGTGTTAATTCTGTTTCTGTTTCCTTTGAATCAAACGGTTTAAAGACATTACCTTTTGGTGTGGGTTTAGGCGGAATTGGACTTGTGTTTAGTCTGTGGGTAGAAGGGAAAGAAGTTTTGAGGCTTTTTAAGTACCTGGGCTTAATGGTAAAAAGCCCAGTTTCTTAGTCAGTGACTGGAACAGGGGACTCGCTGGAGCCAGATGAATATCTTGAGGTTTCAGATGAGCATTTAATGGGCACATCTACCAGGCCAGGAATATCAGTACATTGGTTGTGGGCTTTGCGCATCTGACCCAAATTTGAGATATGGCTGGGGTGTTTGCAAGCTCAGTTGTCGAAACCAACTTTGGTGGGGCGGTGCATGAACTAGTTTTGACGTTTGAGTTTCCTTGAGTCTTGGAACTAGGAGGCGTCGCCTGACTGACAATAATGAGGTCATTATGGTTTTCTTCTGTGTTAATTTCTTCGTCGGCGATAGGGTTATCAAAAACTATCAGTGGGAGAGACGACGACTCCTCATCAATCCAGCAGCGAGGGTCCTCGTAATCTGTGATTGAAACTCTGATTTGGTAGCTACGACTGTTGATAAAAACTGTAATGGACTGAGGAATGTTTGCCTTCTCCTTTACTCCCAGTAGGATTCTAGCAACGTCAAGTCTCTGTTTGTTGGACGTTTTCTCATTGATTTTTATTACCCTACCCCATTTCTCAGTTATAGCATGAAAGACGTAGTCGTTCCACGCTAAAAGAAAGACATTCTCCAGGTTGACCCAAAGCTTCAACTTGTAGTTGGAGGAGAATTCTTCAACGGAATTGATATCCACAAACCATGTTCTAAGTAGTGATTCTTTCAAATCCCAAAAAATCTGGATTTGTTCCATCTCCTCGAACTGTATAATAACAAAAAAATTGGACCATGAGTTGAATTTTACGTTGAATCCTTCAGATCAGAGGGCACTCTAAATGAAAGCGAAGTCATACATCCCTTTCACCGTTCCAACTAAACAAAGTTCTAACCATTCTGTATCCTTACGAGATAAGCTGAAATGAAAGGGTTTTAGCAGAGGACGCTGGCACGGGGATTTCTCCCTAATGTCCCTTGTTCCAGCGATAATCTCCTCGATACTCTGACCGTCCTTAGCATCGCCATTAACATATCTATCGCCCATATCAGTCATAAGAGCTTCTTTATATGATCTATTGTCTGTCAGTTTACCTGCAAACTTTGCAACCCTAGAACTTAATTTGATGTTGCTTATGAGTTTAGGTTCTGGTTCCTCTTTCCTGTCTTGCCTGCTCATAAAGACCTTGACGTAGAAGCCATCAATTCTTCTGTTGTTGTCTCGTTGAATGGCTGTCAGAGCTTCTTTGTGGTTTGAGAATCTGATGAAGGCAAATGTATCCCTTCTACTACTTCTTTTAGGGTTGTTGTAGGCTATGTAAACATCTATTACCCTACCATAGATGGCGAAAGTTTCCCTCAAGGTGGTTATGTGGATTCTTTTGCTTACATGGTTGATGAAAACTGACACTCCGGTCCTCTTCTTCTCATCGATAACTTGTCTGTGTCTCTGATTCAAAATATTGCGGTTGTTTCTCCAGTGGGTGGCTTCTCGTCTGCTGCGGCTGCTAATCTCCATCGGTCTTTTTTTACTTAAATTTTTTTAATCTTTACAAATTTTGATATCGTTTAAAATTAATATCACGGAAAATACATAGATCATAATTTAAATAAAAAAATCAAATAGTACCTAAACAAATTATTAATGTTATTTAGATTCGTAACATTGTACGCAACATGTATACAATACAAACAAAAATAATTAAAATATAATATGATATAAAAATAAAACATAAATACAATATATTCGAAAATACCTCAAAACCTATGAATAGGAGTAAGAATTAGTGCATCAAAATTTATTCATCTATGTTGTTATCTTTAAAAGTCTTTAAGTTAAATTTATTTGTAAAGTGTATGTATTATCAAATAGAAAGAAGAAAAATGAACGAATAAACAAAAGAGGCAAAATAATAAATGATCATCAAGTTACCTTAAATACAATGCAAAGTTTATTTGATAAAAAAAAATATAATGTAAAGTTGATCATTAGTAATCGAGTAGTGAAGTGACAGTGGTGGAACATGTTAGGGATTAGTGAGGACAATGACCCTAAAAAATTTGAGAAATTATAATTTAACCCTTATAATTTTAAAAAAATTCAATTTGCCCCCTTCAAAATTTAGAAACTTCATATTAAGCTTCAAAATTTTGAATGTTTTTAATTAAATCTACTCTCATAATTTTTAAAAGTTCTTATTAAATCTCTCAAGATTATTAGAAATTTTAGTTAAATCCTCGAAAAATTTGAAAATTTTAGTTTATGCCTCCAATTTTTTTAAATTAAATTGCCCCCGAACTCTTACCTCAAGTTCTACCACTGAGTTTGAAAATGTAGGTATTAAAGAAATAAAAAAGAATAATATATGAGTACAGAATATATACATATAGAAATATCAATTTTTAGTGCTAAAAAGGAAATGCAAAATTTTATATAAAATAAATAAATAAGCCGTGGCCCAAAACAATGTGTACGCTAATTACACTTATAAGGGACAAAGTGTTCTAATAAATTAATAATTGGCCCAAATTATTTTGGGCTGATTTTAAAACTTGTAAAACATTGTGTATCTTCTTTCCCTATTATAATTAGGATGATTATATTTAAATAGATTAACATTTGATTTTGGTATAAAAAAATTAGCATAAGACATTTTACAATTAATCGAATGTTGGTCATTAGTTATTTCTGGTGCTTGAAGACTTTTTTATGCTCACAAGTGAGATTTTAGCCGTTGGTGATCGTTAGGGATGAATTAGAGCTGTTGGGGTTCAATCTCCAACCAAATCTACCATTCTGCAGCAGAGGGTATCGATACTCGTATAAGAGTATCGGTACCGGCCTGAAATGAAAAGAGTCGTTGGAGGCAAAAACATAAAGGGTATTGATACCAAGGGTTCAGTATCGGTACTAACCTACATGTATCCATATTGCTAGGGCAATATCGATACCAATTTTTGATTCTGAAATTCTCTTTAAACACGTGTATCAGTACTCGAAGATTTGGTACCGGTACGGTCATCTTGGTATCGATACCAGGGGTTCGGTATCGGTACCAGAGCCTATTTTTTTACTGTTTTGAGCTTGGAAAACATAAGTTCAAATAAAAAATATGTCAAAAACATTTTAAGCATATTTTTCAAGTAATTAGACTTTGAATAAGTTTTGCAATAATTCAAACAATTCTAAAAATATTTTTTAAATTATTATATAAAAAAAAGCCTAACAAATTCTAATTTTATTAATATATTCATTTTAGTTTTTAAATGTTTATGTTATTTTTTATTTTTATTTTTATCAAATTGATTCAGATGTGATGAAACAATAATGACAATATTAAACTGATGTCAATTATTTGTCATTTTATATCGTGTCACTACAAATTTTGAAAGAATATATAAATAAATTATTTAATTTGTAATTTTTTATATTTTTTACGACGTGGTAGAAAATTGTAAAATAATTGATGTCAATGTTTTAATAAGGAAAAAATAGCATTATTATTCTATCATGTTTGGGTCAATTCAGGGATGAAACCAAGATTTAGAGTTGGGGGCAATACATAAATATTAAAAAGCGCGGGAGGGAGATTCATAATTTATCCATTTTTTTTTCAAAAACAAACAAAAGTGAAAAGAATCCCCTGCGGGTGGGGGGCAATGGACATGTAGTTTCGTCCTTGGTCGATTTGACAAAAATAATAGTTTGAGGGTTAAAATAAACAGAATAAAAAAGTAATAGTTTTAAAAGTTCTACTTAGGAGAAGGTTTTTGTGTGTGTGCGCGCGCTGTTTGTAGGTATTGAAGCCACAAACCTAGCCAGAGGGAAAATGTGTGAGTGAGAGCTTTTTAAGTTTTAATTATGTACTTTAATAAAATATTTAATATTATATTTGTACTTTAAATATGACCAGGATAATATTTATATTTAAACAAAATTTTAATATAATGTACTTTAACAAAATATCTAATGTTATATTTGTACGCAGGGACAATCAGTAAATAAGATATTTTAATTATTAATAATAGTGTTAAATAATATATTCCATCCAAGCTCTTCTGTCAAAAAGGCTTTTTATATTTATATTTATTTAAATTTTATTGTGTATAAATTTTATTTAAATTTAAATATATTTTAATTATTAATCCAACATTGTACTATACTAATTAATTCCGATCTAAATATAGGGGTACAAATAGTAAACATATAACTATAAGTTTTATTGAAAATGTGCTCTGCCTATAAATGAGTAATAAAGCAAGTGCATGCACCTCAAACGACCCATCAAAGCAACGATACACGTGATAATTGAATTATCCTCTATAACATGATATATTTTTTTCTTTTTCAATAAGATGTATTTTCTTTAATTTGAGCGTTAAAAATACCAAAATTATAAAAGAAAATTAAATAAAATTGACTTTTAATAATACTAATGGACCTTTAGATTTTAGTATTTACTATATAATAATTCATCTTTATACTTAAATATTATAAAATGTTATTAGTTGAGTTTTAATTCAATTGATATGATTGTTGAATGTTGATCTAATATTTTTAATTTGGTACTAATCTTTAATTTCAGGGATTATTATCTTATCTAGCTTCACAAGCAAAATAAGGAGTCCGATATATCAACGAGGACTCGACCGAAGAGACAATGTTGAAACTATGAGACCTTTAGTACTTGAGTTCGAGTATTATCTTGTGTAAATTATGCGTGGGCTTTGTTCAGATTTATCCGGGCTTACATCCCGCCATGTAGCCATGTTCGAGTCATGTTTAGAATTATCCGATCAAAGTCATGTTCAATTTGTGTTTTGTAATGATTAATTATATTTGTAAGGTGCATTTAGTTTATGGAATGTAAGATTACATGAAATGTTACATTTTATTGTTTGGTTAATTGGTTTGGACTTTGGAATGGAAGATTATGAAATTCGATCTGGATGATGTAATAAACATATTTAACTAAACTACTCTTGTTACAAAATTTGTTTTTTAAATTAAATTTTTTGTTTAATATTTGTGACATGTTTAAATTTATATATTAAAAATAAAAATAGCCTTTTTCCAAAACATATAAAAGTAAATAAAATAAAATATTTCCCCATCTTTATTTTATCTCCTTCAATCAAATCCAAAACGAAAATTCAAAAGTAGGTACTAATTGTTGTTCGAAAGAGAAGGCAAAAGGCTACTTATGTTTTTTTTTTCGTAATCTAATATAGGAATTGAAATGTAATTGAGTTAGATCCATGTTTGCATGAAGGGACATAGCCAATATCGAACATTAAAAGATGCCATAATATTGATTTTTAAAAATATAAAAACTTATTAAGTATTTAAACTTAAATTTTAAGGGGAAAAGTTTAATTTATCTAATATTTTTATAACGTTAATTTAAACTTATAAAGACCTAAATTATTATTACACCAAGAATTAAAGCCCATCATTCTTTACTTCACCTCCATTTAATTAAATATTTAGTTAACTTTTATAATTTTAATCTAAATACTTATTTTTACAAGGACCAAATTTTGATTTAATAAAAAAATAATAAATATTTAATATTTATAACATGGCCCAGACCCAATCTCCAAGGGTGCTCTGCCCCTGTTTGCATGGTCCATGAACCATATCCGTGCTACGACTGATTTGTTAATCATTATTAATTTAATATCAAATAAATCATTATCGTATGTATAATATGATATATTTTTATTACTACTTATATTTAACTTTAAGATTTATTTTTTTATTAAAATAATAAAAAAGTAACTACTCCAAAATTTTAATTTACGCTCGTAATGATAGTGGATAGAATGAAATCAAACCTTATATTTTAATAATAAATTAAATTATAAAAAATACGAAAATAAATTAATAGTATCATAATTCATATATCTATGAAGAGTGAAGACACCCGCTCTTAGTATCCAATCATATTAAATAGGCATTTAAAAATAAGGTAAACTACTCAAATGACCACTAAATTATGCGGTTGGTATCGATATGATCACTATATTTTTAATTTTTATAATTTTATTACTTAACTATTTAAGTGGTAAAATTATCAAAATTAAAAATATAGCAATCATATTAGCATTATTTCTATAATTAGGTGGTCATTTAAGTAATTTATCCTTAAAATATATATTTAATTAAGGGCCTGTTTTTGGTTGCGTTTCGCAACCAAAAATCATTTTTTTAAGTGCTTTTAGTTAAAACAAACTGTTTTTGGTTGCTTTTAAAACTAGCTTTTCCACCCAAACTAAGAAGCTGGATTTTATAGCTTCTTGGGTGGAAAAGCTAGTTTGAAAATAAAATTATTTTTTTACCCTTATTATTTAATTATAATTTATTGTTAAAATAATGTTTATGCATACATAATTGTAAAATAATATATATTTTATAATATTTATATTGAGAATAAAATTGTTTTATTTGTACTTTATTTTATATTTATTATTAATGTGTAAGTGGTATGTCCGTATATAATCTAGAATGTAATTTATATTTTCAGATTAAATTTTATAAAAAATATTTTTTATTATAATTGAAATTGATTTATTTCATAAATCATAAAATTAATTAAATTGAACAATCACCCAAATTTACTTTTACTTTTTAATATCATGTCTAAAATAGACTTTTTATCTCATGAAAATCACTTTTTGACTTCAATGACAAACGCTAACCAGTTTTTCAAAACTACTTTTCAACAGCTAATTTGAAAATCACTTTTTTCACCACACTTTTTAAAAGCAACCATAAACTAAGCCTAAAAGTCGGAGAAAAGCAAACGCAAAGGCGTCACGCTACCTGATTCATAAAAATAAGCCTTATCCCTTGCGTAAGTGAAATAGCAAGAGCAGGCAGACGTATCACTTTCGGACTTCACTTTTTTATAAAGGGTAAACTACACTGGTAGTCACCGAACTTTTAGGGCGCTTTCAATAAGGTCACCGAACTTTTAAAACTTTCATTACAGTCATCCAACTTTTAATTCGCTTTCAATAAGGTCACTGCCGTCAACCACCGTTAAAAAAGCTGACGTGGCATGTTAAATGTAAGGGTAAAATACACTGTTAGTCATTGAACTTTTAAGAGGCTTTCAATATGGTCACCGAACTTTTAAAACTTTCATTACCATCACTCATCTTTTAATTCGCTTTCATTACCGTTAAAAAAAAGGTGTGACACGTTAAGTTTAAAAATAAACTTTTTCTCACCCTATTTTATCTCCATGTCTTATTTTCTTCCATCCAAACATATCTATCTTTTAGATACATTAATATTTTCTTTTGAACTCCTCATTATCTAGTGCATGACTTAGTAAATGTCGGGCCTGAAGCATAAAGAGGATTTTTATGAGCAAAATTTTAGTTATTTCTTTATCATTCCATCATCGGATGTCTCCCAATATTTTTCTTGTTCTCACACATGTCGTATGCATGTCTAGATACATTAATATTTTCCTTGATGTGTTACTAGAGAAGTAACGACCTTCACCAAAAAATTAAAATTTGATTCATATGGAAGAAAGAGACATGTTTGGATGGAAGAAAATAAGAGGGGAGAGAAAATATGGTGAGAAAACGTTTATTTTTAAACTTAACATGTCACATCAGCTTTTTTTAACGGTAATGAAAGCAAATTAAAAGTTGAGTGATAGTAATGAAATTTTTAAAAGTTCGGTGACCATATTAAAAGCCTCTTAAAAGTTCAGTGACTAACAGTGTATTTTACCCTTACATTTAACATGCCACGTCAGCTTTTTTAACGGTGGTTGACGGTAGTGACCTTATTGAAAGCGAATTAAAAGTTGGGTGACTGTAATGAAAGTTTTAAAAGTTCGGTGACCTTATTGAAAGCACCCTAAAAGTTTAGTGACTACCCGTGTAGTTTACCCTTTTATAAAATAATTTTCTCAAATATGGTGGCATATTGGCTTGGCTATAGATCATGATGTTTGGACCAATTCAAAAGCTTATATATATTTCCATATATTAATAAAAATATTAAGAAGTCAATAATTTATTAATTTGATCGATCAAAATGTTTCAAATAAACAAAATTTATGTCCCAAGAGGCAAGAATTAGTCTTTTTGGGTTGAATGTTTCGAATATATCCCGACCATTCAATAGATATATTAAAAACAAAATATTTTTTACATACAATTGGTTGGTCTAGTAAAATAAACCACTAGGTCCCTTAAGTAAGTTTAAGGCTTCGAACTTTTAAGTTATTAATGTAAAAAACTGAGTTGAGAGAATCGTCATTTCTGGTCCATAATAACTAATTTGGCCGACCTTGTATTACCATCTTGTTTAGGCCGAGTAGGTATACCATTGGAAGAAATAAGGTTACGGTGATAAGATGTGAAACTTTTGTTTCCCCAATAGTGTTTCAAGTTTTATTCTATCTCTTAAGACTTCGTCGTATACGATCTGATCTGTAGATTAAAAAATTATATCGTTTAATTTCTTTATGAATTTGAGGTTCAGTCTATACAGAAAATTAATCACAATAGTCTCATATTTCCCTCACTTTAGGCTAGTGATTTCAGTACCTGTAACACCTCTAAGCAGACATTATTTATGTTTAGTACATTGGGTGAGCATATGAGGTTTGTGTTGACAGTACTGAGTAGGTAAAACTCAAGATATTTCCACCAATATAATTAAAATACTTTTAAATACTATTATTTCATAAAATACACAAAACAAAATATAAGCACATGATTATTCAACCTAGTATTAGAAGAAAAGAGTTTTCATTTACGTTGCTCTAAATGACAATAATTTGAAAATTGCAAAACAAAGATCAAAGGAAGAACTTTTAAAATTTCCTTTTAGGTGCAAACTTCACTAATTAAAGAACTTTGGATAGAATAGCTACTTCCTAAAACAAACCCTACCCTGAAAACATACCATAAATAAAAGTTTAAAATTATTTTAATTTCTAAGTTAAACAAACAAAATACTTCGATTATATTATCATAATTTGACACGTTTTATTTAATTACCAATTCATTTCCTTTGCATATAAATCGAAGATGCGTCACGTGGATTATCATCTAATTATATTTGTGTTTCTACAAACGTCTTAGTTTTGGAGTTTAGAGTGTAGGAATTTAAAATTTAGTGACAATGGTTAGAATTTATGCTTTAATGTTATAATTCAGGGTTTATAAGTTCAAATCTAAATCCTAATCATATTATCCTAAAAACAAAACCACCAATCTTTAAACCCTAAATTCTAACCACTATCCCTAAAGGATAGAACAGAAAGAAATAATAGAAAAACAGCTCCAGTATAAAGATCTTCATTAGTACGTAACCCGATTGTATACCACCACTGATAAACACCAGAGTAAGCGATATTCACTGGGCCAGGAGCACCCCCTCTAGTAAAAGCTTCAACGGCTGGTTTACCAAAATGAGGATCTCAAATTGCATGAGCAATCGGTCTTACATGTAAAGGATCTTGTACCCATGCCTCAAAATTTCCCTGCCAAGCTACATGAAACAGATTTCCGGAAGTCCACAGAAAAATTATTGCTAATTGCCCGAAGTGAGAAGCAAAAATATTCTGATAAAGACGTTCTTCAGTAATATCATCATGACTCTCGAAGTCATGCGCGGTAGCAATACCAAACCAAATACGACGAGTAGTGGGGTCTTGAGCTAATCCTTGACTAAACCTTGGAAATCTTAATGCCATAATGTCTTTCAAATCCTCCTAGCCATTATCCTACTGCAATAATTCTTGCTAAGAAGAATGCCCATGTTGTGGCAATTCCACCCAGAAGGTAATGAGTTACTCCTACAGCACGTCCTTGTACAATGCTTAAGATAAGCCTCATTCACGATTTTCTCAGATCCGAAAGAAGAATAGGAACGAAAAGAAACAAGAAAGAATAAAAAAGATTTATGAGCTAATGCAATGTTCCATTTTTTTCGTAATCGAAAATAATGGGTTGAAATATCTATTGATATTCTACAAATATTTTATTGAAGGTTTAAATTATTACTCAACAAATTAAAATTGAAATTATTAACGGGCGAGATCAATTCAAAAGCATTTATTTTATTCTGAAGAATATAACAGACATAATTCCATTGATATAATTTTGGACCTTCCAACCCACCTTTTCTCTATCTATTCTACAACCATAAGAAGATAAATAATACTGATTCGGTCCTTAAATTTATTTGTGACCCACGAGGAGCCGTATGAGGTGAAAATCTCATGTACGATTTTGGACTAGCGATGGAAACAGTGATGTTATCATCGACTATAATTATCTAACAGTTCAAGTACAGTTGATATAGTTGAGGCGCAATCAAAATATGGTTTTTGGGATGGAATTTGCGGCGTCAGCCAATAGGGTTTATCGTTTTTCTAATTTCTTCTCTAGCAGAATGTGGGAGATTACCTTTTGATTTACCAGAAGCCGAGGAAGAATTCCTCTTACACCTAAACTCCTAAACCATACACCCTAAACTCCAAAACCAAAGCGCTTGGCCAGTATATAGGATATAAATCCATATATATTGTACTTATTTTCGTATTATGATATTTTAATTATATTTTTCATATCGCGTAGGTTAGTTTTTTAAAGAAATAATTCAAGTGAAATTATTTCAAAACACAAATGGACAAATTTAATAAGATATAGGGAGCAAAATTTATTTTCATCGGTGTAAGTTAATTGTCAATAGAGCAAGCGTATAATTTTACTTCCAACCCAATTTTTTTAAACCGTAAAAGCTAAAAAAAATCGGTCTAAATCATAAAATCACTTTTCAATGTTATTTTTATAAAGAATCCCCTTATTTGGCACTACTTATAAAAAATTCTGCTTAATATTTTTTTTCTAATATTATGATCAGAGTAAAACTGATCAATAGAGTTTACCTACAATAAATATTTATAATTCAAATAATAGTAACGAAATTTAAAGTAAAAGTTTGAGTGGACCAACTTAAATTTCAAAAAAATAGAGACTTAAATGAAACGTTTCAAAAAACTTGAAGGTTTATCTAAATTTTTTAATAATTTTGAGAGATTTAACAAAAAATTCTAAAAATTCGAGAAGGAATTTAATTAAAATTTTTTAAAAAAATTTAAGGGTAAAATTCAATTTTTTTAAAATTTTAGGGGCTATAGCCATGCTCCCTTATAAGATCTGCCATTGTCGAATAATCAACCAATAAATTAAATATTAATAATTATAAAAAATATAATTCATAAAATAAAAATGCACTAAAAATATATATTATAATAATAAGAATAACTCTCTCGGCAAATTGGTTTGAATATTCCCTTTTGGGAATTTATTGGGGAAAATAACCCCCAAAGTTTGATATTGGAAAAAATACCCCTCTTTCATGCCATGTAGGACAAATTCACGTCCTGCAGGACGCGAATTCCTGTAACGTGTCAGTCAAAAGGGAATTCGCGTCCTGCAAGACGCGAATTCAACGTATTATTGCTGCCCCCGCACGAGAAATTCAAGAGGAAAATGAATTCAAACCAATAAAAGATGTTTAGGTAGCAATATTTGTGATCGAATAACGGGTTATCTGGGGACCCGATTAAAATTTTTGAACTATAACGGTGTCGTATTGAAACATATCTTTAAGATGGTGTGAAGATACAAGCGTATACAATATCCTAGGATGTTTGAAAATGGCCTGGAAATGGGCAAATAACAATGTTTTAGAAGGAAACATTATTGTATAGGCATGTTTAAATGCATTTTACGATGTGTTTCAAACTTTTTTTTGGTTTTTCCTAAGTTTGGAGACAAAGATGTGCAGCTTAATTTTACAGTGGTGCTAAAGTTCAGAGGAAGACGGTGTCCGAAAATGTGAAAAAATTGTGTTAAAAATGCTATCAAAGTAACATTTTCGAAGCAAAATATGTGTCCATAGGCATGTTTTTTTTTTTAAATTTAAAGGGCCTCGTTAAAAACCCCCTCTAAACCTATGTAGGGGGAAAAGAGTGCCCATAAGATTTATTAAATTACCAGATAATACAAGTTCACAAATCAGAAAGTAGTACACAATGGTTGATCTAGTTAATTCGGGGGCCGGTCCTAAGAGGGCATTTCCTAATATCATGTCCAGTGTTCCCACATTTACTGCACCTTTTAGGTTGTCCGGTCTTTTCTCTCGGAACCATATCCTCGGCACAGTGAATCCTCGTTGATTTTGGTCGGCCTTTTTTCTTTCGTCGCAGGGAGGGATCTGGGCATATCTTTGGTTCGTTACTGATTATACGATGGTCACGTGCATTTCCGATCGGAGGGAACTCGTTTCGGTAAACCTTGAAAACGGTTTCGAGCCTGTAGACCGAATCAATGAGTGTCGTTGCATCAAAATGAACCGATGCACATGCTGCGAAAGCATGCGAACACGGGAACTTTAACGTCTGGAACTCCCTGCAATCGCACGTTCGTTTTTGCAAATCAACCACGTAGGTGTATTGCGTTATTCCTTGCAGCGGTTCAGAAAATTGCGTGACCTCAAAGATGTGTTCCCGACAAGAGAAGCACAACGCACCCATCGAGTTTGCATGCGCAATGGACGCTTGGATATTTTCGGCGAGATCTGGATGAAATATGTGGCCACCTGCCATCCAGTTCATTGCTTGTTTGCCGAGGGTTGCAAAAAGGGTTGCCAATCGGTAATATGTTGCTTTGACAACAGACATGATAGGTAAATGACGCGTTCCCTTAAGAGACGAATTGATCGCCTCAGCCAAGTTTGTTGTCATATGGCCACATCGACGATCCCCGTCATAACATCACAACCATTTCTCCTTCGGTATCTTCATAAGATAGTTATACCCGTGTAGATTCCTCAATTGCAACTCCTCTAGCAGCTCTTCAACTTGATTAACTCGGTGTGCGTTGCCTGTTGAATAAGACATGCAATATAGTTAATTGGTAATAATATGAAAATGGTGGACGTAGAATGACAAAATGGAATGGTTGCATACCCATACGGAGAACCATTATACGTTCATCCTCGTTCTTGAACCTCTGATAGTAGTTTGCTGCTATATGCCGCAAACAATACCGGTGATGTATGTATGGGGGTTTCCATGAATCTCCCAAACGTTGAATTGCTCCCCAAATCCCTGAGCCTCTATCTGAAATAATAGCTAGGCCATCTTCACGTTTACGCAAAACCCGGCGCAAGACATACTTGCGGAGGTTGTAAAGGAAAAACTCCCAAGAAGAGATATTTTCCTTTTCAACAATCGCAAAAGCAACTGGGATACATTTTCTGTTGCCATCCTGGGCAACTGCAATTAGCAATATCTGCGTGTATCTGCCATATAAAAATGTACCGTCGATCTGGAGCATAGTTTTGCAGTGACGGAAAACCTTTATGCATTGGGGGAACGTCTAGAAAAAGAGATGAAATTCGACCTCCCCTGGTACAACACGATCGTTGTAGTACTTCGGAACAGTCTCCAATTCCACAATTGTCCCTGGATTGTATTCCTGCATAACTTGAAGCCATGATCGCATATCATTGTATGATAGCTCCCATTGCCCGTACAATGTTTCGATGGCTCGATATCTTGCATACCATGCTTTATCGTAATTGACGGTGTACTTGTAAATGGATTTGATGGCAGCTATACACACTGGCACAGATACACGTGTGTTTGCTTTCACGAGTGGAAGGATTGCGTCGAAAAGCACGTGTACATCCAAGTTAGGATGGTCTTGGCTGAGGCTCCCAACGAAGCATGTATGAGGCCCTGTATATCTCGTTATTTTCCACAGGTTATTCAGCCTTTTCAATTGCGACACACAAACCCTCCATTTACATCCGGCGGACTTGTGAGGACACTCTGCAATATATTTCCTGGCCTCGGTCTTCCAAACGGTGGACGTAACTGAGCGCTGAATGTTGTAATGCTTGATGGCAGCCTCCACGAGCTTTTTTGTCCTGAAGACCATTCCAACATGTAGCTCAGTCGAACCTACATTCCATTGGTTGAAATGGTCTAATTGTGGATGTTCTGGGAATTCAGTATCGAAGAAGCCATCCATATCCACTGTTGTGAAGTGCGAAGGTGGGTCGTAATACGTTGCGCAACTGGTTGGTCCATGCAGTTGCGTCGAACGAACATCACCGTCCTCATCATCCTCAGAAGAGTTTTCTGCGCTCTCCTCTGATTCCACCGGCTCGTCAATGTCAGATGGTTCAGAAGGAAATAGACCCATCTCGTCACCATCGGGCCCAACCTTTGTATGCGGCTCTTCATCAGAAAGTGCCTCATTAAACTGGAAAAGTTCTGCGTCATCATAAACCTGTACGTGAACAGGTTCTGAAGTCATAACCGGATCGGCAGTAGCGGCGGTTGAATGTCTCCCCACGGATAACATATCATCCACATTTCGGTGACTTGAGATGTATGTTGAGTGGCGCCCGGTAGAGAAAGCATCGAACGGGTTAAACTGTTCATTGTACGTTGAAGACGCCGTGTATGGAATGTATGTTGAGTGGCGCCCCGTAGAGAAATCATCGTAGTTTGGAACGTATGGACTGTATGGCGACTCTTGGGTTAGTGACAAGTTAAGGTCAAATTCGAACCTTGGAACGGAAGAACGTCGTTGCCGCGAAGACGAAGACGATGAAGCTTCATCGGTTCTCGTTTGTAGAAGGTTGAAGTCACGTCGTAAACTTGATGTCGGACTAATAGCATTTGGATTGAACTCGAGATTTGCTCGTAACCAATTTGGTACCACATTTTGAGCACCAACGTGAACTTCAGCAAATGTTGCAAACAGCTCCATGGCCCATCCCATTGAGTACTGGCGATGTGTATCTATCACCATTTCTACAGAACTGTCGTCTTCAACATCGAATATTGTGTAATACAATGCCTCTATCGACGTTGGATATCGATACTTCAAAGACTGCAACTCCCTCCCCGAGCGATTGGGAACCTTCCTAGATATTGAGGTCCTAAGCGAATGGAACGTTGATCGTCTCAGAATGTTGATCGTAACTGTAGAACTAATGTTTTGATATAATAATTGAAAAATGTTTTGGACTGATTTAAAAAGTATTTAAAACAATTTCCAAAGTCTAAATATTCTGAAACTATGTTTAGGGATGTTTTTAAATGGGTTTTTAATGTGTTTCAAAGCCAAACTTCTCAAACCTGTCCAGGTGTTTCGAAACACCATAAGGCGTTTTGAAACAGGGGATTCCAGTAGCATATTCGTTTCGAAACGTGTTTCGAAACGGGCTTTCCCTGGACTTGATTTTTGCCCAGCGTTTCGAAATGGGCTAGGCCGTTTCGATACGCCCACGTGGCAATGACCCCAACGGTCATAAACCCCAACGGCTATTTTCCAACCAACTTTTAAATGCAGGCGTTTCGATACGGACCTATAGCGTTTCGATACGAGTTTCGAAACGGCCAGGAGGCGTTCCGAAACGGACATGAGGCGTTCCGAAACAGCCAGGAGGCGTTCCGAAACGGATGCCCTGACAGACTGCAACGGCTCTTTCTACATTGAGAGTGTTTCAAAACGGCATCGAGCGTTTCGAAACGGGGAGCTGCAGAATGCATTTATGGTGGGAATTAAAGTCCTCAACGGCTCCAATTTGATCCCAACGGCTAGTAACGGCTACAAACTCAATTGGGAGTATAAAAGGGACCTCCAAGCATCAAGAGAAGGCTAATGCTCATATTGTCAAACATCAAATGATCAAGAAATTGTCTTAGCACTTAAATTGTCAATTCTTGTATAGACAAACACTAGTGAGCCAAAATTGTCAAATTTGATCAAGTGTTTTAGGTTTGGGTGAGTGCTTATTTGTGCAAACAAACTCCTATTAGAGGATTACAAGTTTGCTTTGTTTATCTCTTGTAAAGAGAGTTTCAATCAAGGCTTTGGGTAGAAAGCTTGATTGGTTGTAAGGGTTTCCTCCTAAGCCTAGAAAAGGGGACGAATCAATTAGTGGATTGATTGTGAAATCCTTAGTGGGGAGCTAAGGTAGTGGATGTAGGTGCTTGTTAGAAGGCCGAACCACTCTAAAATCATTGTGTCTTTATTCTTTCTAGCTTCCTAAACCCTTCCACCCAAATATCCACCTCTCCACCACTTGGTGAGCATAATCGGTTGAACGAATCGAGCACCACACAACTCAACAATTGGTATCAGAGCTTGGCTCAATCGAAGAGGATTAACATCCTATTGAGGAGATCCGGCAAGCTCGATCACTAGTTCATCAACCGGCTCAAAATGGCGCAATCCATAGACAAACCGCCTTTCTTCGACGGAACATTCTATGCCCATTGCAAGATAAAGATGAAGTTCTTCATCAAGTCTAGAGATTACAAGCTATGGGACATAGTTGAAGATGGTCCGTTCGTGCCTCAACGAAGCAAAGCAGAGTGGAGTGCCGACGATCGCATAAAGATGGAGCTTAATTGCAAAGCATTGCACATCTTGTTTTGTGCTTTTGGCCCATCCATCTACGAAAAGATGTCTTCTTGTGAGAGTGCCAAGGAGGTATGGGACAAGCTTGAAGTCACATACGAGGGGACCGATGAAGTCAAGGAGACCAAGATTGGGCTCCTAACCTTAGAGTATGAGAACTTCAAAATGGATCCGGAAGAGAACATTGAGAAAATGTTCGATAGATTCTCCACCATCACCAATGGTCTCAAAGGGTATGGAGAACCCATTCCGGAAGAAAAGCTTGTCCGAAAGCTCATCTACTCACTTCCCGAGTCTTGGGACTCAAAGAGGACCGCCATCATCGAAGCCAAAAATTTGAAGACTTTGAAGCTTGATGAACTTATGGGGTCTCTTCTCACTCATCAAATTATGAAGAAGAACAAGGAAGAGGAGAAGAAAAGGGAAGAAATTAGAGCTATGGGAGAGAAGAAAATCAAAGGGCTTGGCATCAATGCTAGTGCCATGGCTCTCAAATCCTCCATTTGCCATCATGTCTACTCAAGTGAAGAGGAGGATGAAGAAGAAGAGATAGTTCATCTCTTCAAGAAGTGTGCACCGTTCATGAAGAAAGCCTTGAGAGAGCTTGAACGAGAACCTAAGAGAAAGGAGAGGGCAAGCACTTCAAGCCATAAGAAGAAGGCACATTTGGCTACTTGGAGTGATGAAGACTCCACCGACGATGAACAAGCCAACCTTTGCCTTATGGCCATCGAAGAAGATTCAAGGGTAACTTCTAATTCATCTACTTCATGTTCTTATTCCTTTGATGAATTACAAGATGCCTATGATGATTTGGTTTTAGATTTTAAAAGCCACATTTTGAAAAACAAAAAATTGGTTTCAAAGTTAAAAATTCAAAATGATTTGCTTTCTAAAACCAAACTTGAACTTGAAGCAAAACTTGAAGAGTTTGAATTAAAATGTTTTGATTTACAAAAATTGCCTCAAAATGTTCAAGAAGAAAAAGATTTGATTTCCAAAGAGCTTGAAAAGAAAAACAATTTTGGAAAATCAAATTTTTATGTTAGACAATCTAGTGCCCCTAGATTTAAAAATGGTAAATGTTTTAGAAGTGTTTGGGTCCCAAAAGGACTAACCACTTCAATTAAAAAGGATGACATTGAAAAATGGATTCCAAAGGGGTCAAAAATTTGTGCTACTAATGTTCATGGATCCAAAGCAATTTGGATACCAAAAGTTACTTGATTGTCTTTTGCTAGGTGTGATGGAGATGTTCAACAAGTCAAACATTAAGGGGGAGCTCCATGCACACAAGGAAGAACACTTGAAGAAGGAAGACTTCACATCCTACCTTGAGTTCAAGTGTGGTAAAATTCTAGTTGTTTTGATTTTATTTGTTTATCTTTGTTTAAATTCAACTAGATGATCATATATGTTGTGACTAACACTTGGATGATGCTTTGAGTAAGGGGGAGCCATTTTAAAACCAAATTCTTACTTTTGTCAAACTTTTACCTCTATTGTTATTTTTGAACTTAATGTTTTAAATTCTTTTTGATATAACAAAAAGGGGGAGAAATAGTTTGAAAAATTGAATTTTCAAATGAATAAGGGGGAGCTTTATTTGATTTCATATCTTTAGTCTCTTATTCACATTTTTAAAGTTAAAGGGGGAAAATCTCAAACAATTTTTCAACAGAGTTTTATTATATCAAAAAGGGGGAGATTGTAGAACTAATGTTTTGATATAATAATTGAAAAATGTTTTGGACTGATTTAAAAAGTATTTAAAACAATTTCCAAAGTCTA
Source organism: Hibiscus trionum (assembly GCA_030270665.1). Taxonomy (NCBI): domain Eukaryota; kingdom Viridiplantae; phylum Streptophyta; class Magnoliopsida; order Malvales; family Malvaceae; genus Hibiscus; species Hibiscus trionum. Next base: position 23,912,372 of record BSYR01000019.1, on the reverse strand, counting down.
AATATTCTGAAACTATGTTTAGGGATGTTTTTAAATGGGTTTTTAATGTGTTTCAAAGCCAAACTTCTCAAACCTATCCAGGTGTTTCGAAACACCATAAGGCGTTTCGAAACAGGGGATTCTAGTAGCATATTCGTTTCGAAACGGGCTTTCCCTGGACTTGATTTTTGCCCAGCGTTTCGAAACGGGCTAGGCCGTTTCGATACGCCCACGTGGCAATGACCCCAACGGTCATAAACCCCAACGGCTATTTTCCCAACCAACTTTTAAATGCAGGCGTTTCGATACGGACCTATAGCGTTTCGATACGAGTTTCGAAACGGCCAGGAGGCGTTCCGAAACGGACATGAGGCGTTCCGAAACAGCCAGGAGGCGTTCCGAAACGGATGCCCTGACAGACTGCAACGGCTCTTTCTACATTGAGAGTGTTTCGAAACGGCATCGAGCGTTTCGAAACGGGGAGCTGTAGAATGCATTTATGGTGGGAATTAAAGTCCTCAACGGCTCCAATTTGATCCCAACGGCTAGTAACGGCTACAAACTCAATTGGGAGTATAAAAGGGACCTCCAAGCATCAAGAGAAGGCTAATGCTCATATTGTCAAACATCAAATGATCAAGAAATTGTCTTAGCACTTAAATTGTCAATTCTTGTATAGATAAACACTAGTGAGTCAAAATTGTTAAATTTGCTCAAGTGTTTTAGGTTTGGGTGAGTGCTTATTTGTGCAAACAAACTCCTATTAGAGGATTACAAGTTTGCTTTGTTTATCTCTTGTAAAGAGGGTTTCAATCAAGGCTTTGAGTAGAAAGCTTGATTGGTTGTAAGGGTTTCCTCCTAAGCCTAGAAAAGGGGACGAATCAACTAGTGGATTGATTGTGAAATCCTTAGTGGGGAGCTAAGGTAGTGGATGTAGGTGCTTGTTAGAAGGCCGAACCACTCTAAAATCATTGTGTCTTTATTCTTTCTAGCTTCTTAAACCCTTCCACCCAAATATCCACCTCTCCACCACTTGGTGAGCATAATCGGTTGAACGAATCGAGCACCACACAACTCAACAGTAACAATATTTTCAGATTGAAATATGATCCCAATGTATGAATCGGGGACCATATGACCATCGTAGTATATTATAGCTTGAATTCGCGGTGCCATTTCTGAAAATCGATGAGCTTTGTGATTCTAAGTTTTGTTAGGGTGCATCTAGAAATTCTGCGCACCCTCAATTATAAATAGAAATGTGCATACTTTAAATTATTGGTGAATTCTGCAGCACCATAATGCAATTGTCAGCCCAAAGCCTGGTAAAGCCTGGTAAAGCATTTGCCAGTCCAATAATTTTAGAATTCGCATTTTGGAGAACGCGAATATCATTATTCGTACTGAATTCGCGTCATGTAGAACACGAATTGTGCAGGAATCTATAGAATTTGCTTCCTACAAAACGCGAATTCAGTACGAATAAAGATATTCGCGTTCTCCAAAACGCGAATTTCACAATTATTTCTGATGAATCCGCGTTTCTAACACGCAAATAGGACCCTGTATGCCTACAACCACCTGTATAAATAGGTTGTATTTCTGCCTTAGGAATCCCATCAAACTTATTACTTTCCTATCTTCACGAGATTTCTGCATTTCTGCCTTAGGCATCCCATCAAACTTATTACTTTCTCATCAAACTTCTGCCTTTCTGAAAGAGAAAATGGCTCGATATTCAGCTACTGTATTTTTTCGTGGAACATACTTCTACACATTTTTTAGTGAAACGATCACAAGAAATGTATTATTTGAGTTGATCTCGAAACGGGTTAAAGAGTCGACCAGCGCAAAAATAGAGACCTTGCAAGTGAAAGTACCAGTCAATGAGCCCGGCCCCGAGGAGCATTATATGCTCACACTGTCAGATAAGAAAGATATGCGGAAGATGTTTCGGGCATACAAACGTGCTGGGGGAACAAACATCGAGCTTAGCGTGAAATTTGATGACGGATCAAGTTCTTCAACAAATGTGGCAGTTGTCCAAGACGAGAATGTGTTAGCTGGCGAAGACGAGAATGAGTTAGCTAGTCCAGACGAGAATGACATGTTCTTAAAAATTTATCAGAGACGGCAGGAGAAAGAACAAATAATTGAGGAACTAAACTTAACGTCTGACATAAGTACCGACTACGATTAGTAATGTAATTTTGATTAAGTTATGTAAGTTATTTATCTTGCGTACTTGTATTTTGTGAACTCGGTGTTTTCGATGTAGTGCTTTCGATGTAACTTATGTAAGTTTTTAAATATGAAAGTATCAATTAATAATTTCGAATAATACTTCAATTAAGAAAATATAAATTAACATTACTTAAAAACAACTAACATTAAAAAAACATAATAGTTTGCACGAACTAATTTCGAAAAACATAGAAAAAAATAAAACTACTGCCTATGTCCGCCGATACCACAATCTGGTGGACGTCGAATTCGATCCGGATTGTGTCGTCCACGTTGAACCGCAACTTGTTGAGGACCATGATCGCGCTCATTGTCGCTGTCGTCTCCAGCAGTACAACTTGGTCCGACAGGCCTACTAGAAAAGAACAACGACTGTGGAGGTGTTTGCTGAACGAACCCGACGCCCGAAATATCAAAAGGCCTAACATGAAACGGGTAGGGGACAAAAACAGAGGGAACAGTGGTACTCGAAGATCCGCCGGTCATGCCAGAAAATGACTCGTACGTAGTCGGCATCGAAGATCTACCCATCATTCCCACAATAGGAGTGAAAAAGCCTTCCGTCGGACTCGGGGGCCTCGACTGAACCATCAACTGGGTGGGGACCTGGGGGCGAATCGGATCGGTAGCTCTAGAGGATGAAGCACCTGCTCCTCTTCGACGTTGCGATCCACCTGCTCCGCTCGTACGATGAGTCTGGGGGCGGTTGCGCTGCACAGGCTCAAACACAACTGCTTGTTCCTCCGGAGTGAGGAGATACGGTTTCCCACTACCAAAGAACCATGCAAAGTACTCATTGCTCACCATAGGCTCATCAAACATCCAGTACTCATTCAGTGCCTGCCGCTGATGCCTATCCTGTCACTGTGCAATCCACTGCACATGTTTCACCGACCAGTCCACCTACCACAAAACATCAACAAAATTATTGTTTATAAATTGTAAAGTAAGTATAAATCGATAACTATTAAATCAAATTTAATTATTGTATCTCAAGTTTTCCTTGTCGGGTGATCTTATGTAAGTCGTCGAAATCAGGAGGATCTAACGGAATTGTTTGCAGACGACCGAACTGGCGTTGGACGCGATAGACCGGATGCCACTCAACTACAGCGTACCAGATGAGAGGTACCACGACCGTCCAAGCGGAAACCGTCTCAAGCTCAAAATTAGGCAGACACTCGTTGATATCCGAATCATAGTACGGGGTCCACAAAACTGCAAATTAAATATAGAAATGATTAAAAACAAGTAAACTAAACTATATTCATATTAAACTTCAACTTAATATAAAAATTAAAATATTGACCTCATTTGCAGATTTCTTGTCAATATCTTGCCTAATAGAATGCATCATAGTCGGAATCCCAACATGACTTAGAGCATGGAACCACCTACATAACATCAAAATATAACTTTAATATTTAAAAAATATATATTAGGAAAATAACCAATTTATAAATAAAATTTAGTTAAGATTATGTTCCTTACCGCAAATATAGTGGATAGGAATAGTCAACTGGCACAGACAAGTCAGGGCGTAAAAATGGCATTCTAAACCACGTCCAAGCCTGAAGTATCAAAAGACATCCTCCGATGTCGTGTCTATCAGCACTCGCAGCCCTGCACAACTCCCTATATAGAAATGCAAGTACTGCCGAACCCCAACTTAATTTACCAGCAACTTCAAAATCCCGCAAGTGCCGCAACCACAACATGTGAACTTTGTTGCGAGTTTTGTCGGCCACCAAAATTCCCCCGATGATCTGTAAGATATACGCCCGAGCATATGCCTAAAATATGAAAAAAAATATTAAAATATAATAATTTTATAATTTCATTACTACTAACAAAAAATTAATTTTTTTACCTTCTTCACATCTTCATTGGCTCCAGTAGGTAAATTAGAGAATTGCGTACGCAACCACTTCAGAGTCACACATCCGCCCTGTAATTTTTCTGGCTGATCCCCTAACAACTCCATACACAAGCCCTCCCAATCGTCATTGGCGGCACCGGTGATAGCCTCCCCATCTACAGGCAGGCCAAGAATATGCGACACATCTTTTAATGTGATGGTCGCCTCACCACATGGTAAGTGAAAGGTATGTGTCTCTGGCCTCCACCTCTCCACAAGCGCGTTGATTAAATCAACGTCTAATTTCACACCTCCTCCATTAATCTTCGACACATACCCAAATCCGGCTTGGGCTATGTAATCGGCTAGACGAGGATCCGGGGGCACCCTCATCCGAGTGATATAAACCTCCAACCGACGTTCTACTCCATTCTACAAATAATTAAAGACACACATAAATTAACAATCACATATTTGAATGTCACAATTTTTTATAGTGTACAATAAAATACTAAACACATTCTAATTTTACTAATTTTTATTCTATAAGTAAATACCAAAGATATATTCGAATTTAACTAATTTTCTTAGTCTAAAAATAAAATCTAAAGATATATTCGAATTTAACTAATTTTCTTAGTCTAAAAATAAAATCTAAAGACATATTCGAATTTAACTAATTTTCTTAGTCTAAAAATAAAATCTAAAGACATATTCGAATTTTACTAATTTTCTTAGTCTAAAAATAAAATCTAAAGACATATTCGAATTTTACTAATTTTCTTAGTCTAAAAATAAAATCTAAAGACATATTCGAATTTAACTAATTTTCTTAGTCTAAAAATAAAATCTAAATATATATTCGAATTTTAATAATTTTCTTAGTCTAAAAATAAAATCTAAAGACATATTCGAATTTAACTAATTTTCTTAGTCTAAAAATAAATACTATTAACATATTCGAATTTAACTAATTTTCTTACTCTAAAAATAAATACTATTAACATATTCAAATCATGCCGGCAACACTAAATTAAATTTACATATTCGAATTAAAATAAAAAATAAAAAAACTTACATTATTTCGACGATAATTGCATACATGGCCTTCATCTAATCTCAGCAAACCCGCCATTATCGCACTCGCTTCAAATTTGGGGTAAACTCTCAATTGATTCTTCAAACTTGCTTCAAAATCTTGGGAGAGAATGAAAATTCTCTCCCAACTTCACCCAATTTATAGAGAAGACACACTCTGGAGGCAGGGAATTCAAACCGAATTCGCGTCCTGCAGAACGCGAATTTAATATAATAAATAGAATTCGCGTCCTGCAGAACGCGAATTCGGTTCCCCAACCGTCCGAATTTACTCCCAATTTACTGCGATAATTTGGGGTAAATCTCGTGGAATTCGCGTTTTGCAGGACGCGAATTCCCTTTTCACTGAAACGAAACAGGAATTCGCGTCTTGCAGGACGCGAATTTTGAATTCGCTTTCCCCATGACGCGAATTCGTCCTACATGACATGAAAGGGGATATTTTTCCCAATATCAAACTTTGGGGTTATTTTCCCCAATAAACTCACAAAAGGGAATATTCAAACCATAAAGCCAACTCTCTCGCCCTTTTCTTTCTTCCGCTCTTTTGCTCCTTTATTTCCTGTATTTTTTTACATTTCTTTCTTATTCTTTTTTTCTTCTTCCTTCCTTTCCCTTTACATTTTTCTCTCTCTCCAAACACAACCTGAAAATAAAAATAAATAATTTAGAAGCTATCTTTTTGTAATCGCTCCTTTGTCAGATCTCGATGTTTTGCTTTTTCTATTCTCAGATCCTTTTCCTTATAGCTAAAAAATTGAGGTTAGAAAAGAAAATTATTTTGATCTAGTATTTGCTCGTTTATAAATAATGACTGTGGATCTAGGAATTTATATTTATAATTTGTTTGTGTTGAATTTCAGGTTTTCCATTTTCGCCTTTTTCTCAGCTCTCACTTCAATCAAGAATCATTATTGAGCTCAAAATTTTATTTTTGGCAGTTTTCCTCTAAAGTTTGCATCTTCTTAAGGCAGGTATTTGAGTTATAATTTATTCTTAGATTCTTTCTTTCTTATTTCTTTTTGAATTTTGTTTTGCTTCTTTAATGAATGGGCAACTTTGAGTTTATGAGATTTGAATTTAATATTTTTTAATATTGTAGTTGGCAGTGCAATTATCTCAGCTTATAATTATTAATGATGATTTTTTGGAGTAATTTATGATAGAATCATAGTGCAATAAATGATATTTGAGTTTTACTACTTTTTATCAGAGTTTATTATTTATGGCATCCTTTCTGAAAATGGGTTTATTTTAATTTTTGAAAATGATATGTTATCTGCTTTTCAGTTTAGGTAAAAGGGTTTAATTAAACTTTCAAAGATTGCAATGATTTTGCCTTTTTTTCTCAATATAATCGTAATTTGATGTTGGCTTTGGTTTGCATCTATATTTGCTAAATTTTGTATTCCGTGGATAGTTTTGTTTTCTATAACTGTTTTTAGCATTCTGTATGTGATGAAAGTTTCTATTGTTTTCGAATCCCCTGTCTCTAGAGTTGCACTGATATTTTCCCAATGACTTTTACTTCCTTTTATGGATTTTATGTGTTCATGTGTGCCTTCACGATCCTTATGTGATTTGAATAAAAGAGTGTCATGGTTGATCCACTTATAGCTTGTCGCGGCGTATAAAGAGCGTGTATAATAAAATAAAAATACTGCACCTGTTGGAGTTGGAGTGCAAGTATGAAAAAGTGACCGGAGAAAGGCATCGCCTTTATTTATTCCTTTTTTATTTATATGTGTTTTTTATCTTGTGCATCTTTTGTATTTTCTCAAGTTTTCGGTGTTGGATGGTTCATCCCTGTTGGTAAGAATTTGTGTATGATTACAAAGAGATGAGTCACACAAAACATGAAAGGGAAGATGGAATGCCCTCTAAGGATCAGACAGAATCGCCATTGATCGATGATGGTAACTGTGGAAGAGGTGGAGCTGGAGGTGTTGTTCTGAAGAAAGGACCATGGACATCAGCTGAAGATGCAATTTTGATTGACTATGTGAAGAAGCACGGTGAGGGCAACTGGAATGCTGTTCAGAAGCACTCTGGACTATTTCGTTGCGAAAAAAGTTACCGCTTACGTTGGGCAAATCACCTAAGGCCGAACTTGAAGAAAGGGACATTTACTCAAGAAGAAGAACAACTGATAATCGAACTCCATGCAAAGATGGGAAATAAATGGGCTCGGATGGCAGCACATGTAAGTTTTCAGTTCATTTACTGTGAATCTAGTTATTCCCCCAATTGATTGAATGAGAGAAATTTATTGAATCTAAAAGAAATTTGATAATTACTTGAGAAAAAGGATTCTTAATATTCGAGTTAAAGCAAAAGATCTGTAGAATTGCACCCTCTGCCCCATCTACATACTGAATTTCTTGATTACTATCTTTGAGCACTTTCATTCTATAATAAATTTATAGCAAGTTGCTGGGAATATTTTGAAGATTACCGATAATTATACTTGACTGTTTTTCACTCTATGACTATTTGAGCTCCTCTTGCTGCATTTCTCCATCTTAATTCATAATCAGTGACGTAGCTGAGATTCTAAGATCCACTTATGTTCTCAGTCTGAATTTTTGAAGTCCTCTAATTTTGTTAGCCTTAGTTTCAGGAAGATCTAAATTGGAACAGTCATTTTTAGTGTTTATTTTTTGGCCAAAGTAGCTTTTAGTGTTCAAGGAGTAATGTTTGTATAGAGTCTTTAGGTGCCTTCATATGTAAAACCAATGTCATTCTTGGCCTGGTTGAGGTGGTCGTCTCCAAGGGTTATAGAAATCCAGCTCCTCATTTGTACTCTTGTAGCCCATCCCCCTTTCTTATTCCATCTTATTCTCGAAGCCTGAACTAGACAAAATATAGTCCATGCCTTAAAACAAGATAATGAACCATATTTTCTCATTGTTGTAAATTTGGGTTAGATGCAAAAGTATAAAAATTTATGTCTTCCAGTCCGGCTTTGGAAATGCTTAGCATTTGTGTGAAGCATGATCACACTTGCAGTTTATAAGATTTTATGTATCTAACATTTAGGTGTCTGAAATAAGTTTCTCTATGCTATTTTATTCTCTGCAGTTGCCCGGTCGCACAGATAATGAGATAAAAAATTACTGGAATACCCGGATTAAGAGACGCCAATGGGCTGTGGGTTACCTCTGTATCCTTTTGAAGTGTGCTTGCAAGCACTGCAGGAGAGCCACAGTACCAGTGCAGCTAATGGATTGGATAAAGGGCCTCATGATATCTTGCAGAATAATAGCTATGAGATACTTGATGTCATATTCGACAGTTTAAAGGCCAATCAAAATGTATTGCCTTATGTTCCTGAGCTTCCTGTTATATCCGCTAGTAGCATGTTGTTGAAAGGTCCAGGTTCTTCTCAATATTGTGGTTTCATGCCATCAACAATCCATCGCCAGAAGCGTCTTCGAGAATCGCCAACCTTTTTCCCTAGTTATACTGGCGCTGTTAAAAATGAATGCCCTTTGTTTATGCAGTTTTAAGATGATATATCAGACAAGGCTGCTGGATCCTTTGGGCTGTCTTTTCTAATTGAACCAGATCCCGCAACAAAGAACTCCCAGTCATTTGGTGTGTTCCCAGGTAGCCATTGTAGGAAAAATGTTTGGTTAAACCGAAAAGGGTTGAAAATAACACTTGCTTAAGGCGTGCACTAGACACTGTCTTTAAGGATATTTTGCGGTGAAGCGTACCCTCCAGGATTCAACAAGTGAACCAATGAATACCCAGCTTTTAAAAGGTGTTTAAAATGATAGAAATAAGAAGAAAGTAAGTAGATGATTCTACTTTAAGATATGAATTATGAAGGCATATGTGCATGGTATTTATAGTACCATGCATGCCTAAAAAGGGCATCTAAAAATAACAATTAATCAAGGGTAAATCGGTCGAAAATAAAATGAATGGTTAAGAATAAAGATATTTTTATTTGAAATGAATGGTTAAGATTAATTAGAAAAATGGATGGTTAAAAATGAATATAATTTCATTTTAAAATGGATGGTTAAAAACGAACTTTAAAAATAATAAATAAATAATAAAAATAGATCGAGCCTCTAGTTCATGCACATGGAAAAATTCGTCGGTTTCAACTGGACTGAACTTCTTGACCAAACCTCATGTGCGCGCAACCACCATTATATTTTTCTCTTACAAGCTTAATACTAAGTCTTTATATTTAAAGACAAAACAAATAATATAAGAGAGAGATGTGGGATTCTTTGAAATATACTAGGTAAACTTATATTTTTACAACAATCCCCCACATATTTCAAAGAATGAAAAAAAAGTTTAGCTGAGTATTCTGACATAACGTATTCATTCTGGTGTCTTTTGGACTATGAATCAGAACTTAGAAAAATGAGACATAACCTACTGAGTAATTGGTGAAACATGTTTTTATGAACCAATAACTCATTATTGTAAGCTAACATTCTCATTAACCACATTATATCTATTCTTGCTCTTTATCGCGATTGTGCGCTAATAGGCCATGCGCGTGCCTGTTTTCATAAGTGCTCTAGAGACTTTGCCATATATCTCATAGAAACGGCCACACTTCACACTTATATAGGTCAAGTCATCAAGTGTATTCTGCAGGTCAATACACCACTTATAAAAGCTATGAACTTGATTAAGAGTTTTACTCACCCTCATCATCCTTGCAGTTTTTAGCACTATTTACACCATAGGAAGGGACAAAAAAATGTAGTGCTTTCTCTACAAGATCAATCAATGACTTGTTATTACTCATATGAACCTTCTTCATGAGATCGCCAATCACAAAAGTTGAGTTACCATCACTGTTGATTTCTTATATTGGTATAAGTCCCTTTCCCCTCGATGTTTCACATATTAATTTTCTTCCCATGAGTTTAGCTGAATGATTTGGCCAAAATCATTTCTAACTTCACATAATCAATTGATATCGCTTCATCTTTTGCAGCTGCTTTATTACCTCATGTCATTAGACAAATATGTCTAGTTTGACCTTTGAAAGTTTTTATTCTTTGCAATGTCTATTTCTACTTGGCAATCATAATGCATTGACACTGAATCTATCATTTTTGTGCCTAATGAAATACAAGATAAGGGTTTTTTTCAACCGCTCAACTTCAAGTACATGCTAAGAGATCACTTAACTTTATTGTTCAGGTTAAGAAGTTTTTCTACCACTTAACTTCTTTACACAGGCTAAGAAGTTTTCCTACCACTTAACTTCATTGTCAGGCTAAGAAGTTGAATAATCCACTTAGCTTCATTATTAGCCAACTCTAATACAATAAACGCAGACTTCATAGTAAATTTTCTATAAATGTCTGTTTGGCTAGTTTTCAAGATAATGTTCTACCTCTAAGGGTGAATACATAACCACTAGTAGATCTAGTTTCACGTGAATAAAATATTTAATTATCATCATTGTATTCTTTTAATACAACGGGTACTCCACTAAGAAGAATATCATAACTCATGATATCCTTTTGATATCTTATTAACTTTACCACATCAACTCAACAATAATGATTTGAGTTGTGTATATCACCTCAATTGAAAAATAACATGTATCATCTCAGGTCTAGTAAAATTCATCAAGTGCATCAAAATTTAATAATTTTGTGCATACTCGGATTGAGCAACATGATCGCATGTATATTTTTCTCATTTGAATATTAGCATCACAATGAGTATTTACAGGTTTGGTATCAATATATCCAAACTTCTTAAAAATTTAACGTTATGTTCTTGTGATAGCATTTTGCTACCCTGCTTTCTCATGATTTAAATACTCAATATGACATTTGCTTCATTCATGTCTTTCATTGAAGTAAGATACTTTTCAGTCTCACATAATAATTACTAAGATAAGCATGTAATCAATATATAAATAAATAATCACACAAACATCGTCAATCAGTTTGGTATAAACAAAAAAACATTATTAAGATAAACATGCTACCAACACAAACAAATAATCACTCATGTTTTCACTTATCTCTTGATTGGATTTCTCATTCCACAATTTTGAAAATTTGTTTCAAGACATACAATGATTTGAGAAATTTACAAACTTTGATTTCACGACCTGATACGATGCATTCTTCGGGTTGTTCACTATATACTTTTGAGTAACAAAAAATGTGACTTTAACGTCCATTTGGCTGATAAAAAAATTGTATTGAAACTAGAGAAAAAAATTTCAATGATTTTTTTTGTTGTAAATGGAGTAAAAATATCAAAACAATTTATATTGTTTTAAGTAAAAGCTTTTGCAATATATATTTATAGAATAATTATTCTTAAAATTTTTTTGTAAAAAGAATATGTTTGCAATCGATAAGTTATGTTTTATGAAGTAAAAAACTAATTTACAAGAGTTGTAAAAATGAGTTACATTCAATGCTAACCACTTTTCAAAAGAAAAGTATCGCAAGAAGAAACCGATTCAGAAAAAATTATATCATTTTCAGCCAAATATAAATATAAAAAATAATACTTCCAAAGAATTTTACAGTTTTAGATCGTTCAGATCTTCTCAAATCATTATGTTCACAATCATATTTCAAATAAGTTTGGCTCATAAATTAGAAGAAACAAGCGTGTAATTTTAGTGATACACCAATTTATAAGATGAGATAGATCACAAATTATGATTTCTTTTTCATTATAATCATTAAGCAAAATAAGCATCTCCTTTATCTTACACATTCTTTTATTCTTGAAATAAAATATGATATAACTCGAAAACATACTACTAAAATTGACATAAATTATAGTCATTGTTTGTTTAACAATTTCATTTCAACCAAATATGTTATTGTCCAAAGCATATATGCAACATTGTGAACATGCAATCTAACACTTTAAAAACAATTATTTTTCCTTACGAACTAGAAGCATAAATTTGGTAAAATACCCCCACACTTAAAAATATTTTAAGAACATATATTTTTTATAAACTTAAGGTGTCTCTAATCATTTTCACATAGAAAATCCAACATACACATTTTACAAATTATATTAATATTAACATGTCAAATCAATCATAACAATATAAGTTCTCACATTAACATGTCATATAGATCATCATAACATTTAAGCATACAAGAAATAAAAATAGCATGCCTAATAATTTTGAATAAACATGTTACAAACCCTTTTTCACAGAATATATTCTCGATTCGTCACATTTGAAGGAGATTTAGGCTAAGATTTTTTTTAAATAATACTTTGCCTCTTCAAATACTTGTGCAGTTTCAAACAATGTTTAAGATAGACAATTTCTTCCCTTTCCTCCGTAAGGGGGTATGACATAAATATGTGCCTAGTAGCACCATTGTCTATCATCTACTCTTTTGTATTCGTAAATATATCAACTTTGAGAAATGGTCACAAAAATTATCTCATCTGCTTCAATCAAATTAAAATTTGGCTCAACAGAATTGACATCTATTTCGCCCAAATTAATATTTGGCTTAACAAGATAATCATTTCTCATTGAAATTTCTGCACTAAGTTATATGGTGGCTCAATGTGTCATCATAATTGGAGATATAAATCGTGGGCATAGTCAATGAATAATGAACCAGGTAGGTTCCTATGAAAGAAAGGTGGTGTAAAAGACACTCTTAAATACCAAGTCTTTGATAGGACCAATCATAAACATGCACTTTCACATTATACCAACAATCAATTATGGAGTATGCCACACATAAAATAATTTTCCTTTTCCTTCTTTTTTCAAAATATTATTTTAAGTTTGTAACCAACTCCAATCATGCTTAAAGCTCAACTCACAAGATTCTGTAAGCATAGATATTAGGCATAAGAATAATAATTTAATATTAAAGCATAGATAAATAAAATTATTATCTAAAAGCATCCTCAAAAATTCATAGACAATACATACCTATTTTAGCAGTGGAGTTCAAATTATGATGTACAGACAACATCGCGACTGTAAAGGGACGCACTAGAGTACTACACGAACAGCGTAACAACAACACCAATACCAACGAAAATATTTGTTAAGAGGTCGCAAGTTTTCGGTTTAAAATAGGAAATGAGAGAAATATCCTTAAGATTGTAGGAAAAATGTTTGGTTAAACCGAAAAGGGTTGAAAATAACACTTGCTTGAGGCGTGCACTAGACACTGTCCTTAAGGATATTTCGCGGTGAAGCGTACCCTCCAGGATTCAACAAGCACTTTTGCTAAAGCAGGCAACAGAAAGAGCAAAGAACCAATGAATACTCAGCTTTTAAAAGGTGTTTAAAATGATAGAAAGAAGAAGAAAGTAAGTAGATGATTCTACTTTAAGATATGAATTATGAAGACATATGTGCATGGTATTTATAGTACCATGCATGCCTAAAAAGGGCATCTAAAAATAACAATTAATCAATGGTAAATCGGTCAAAAATAAAATGAATGGTTAAGAATAAAGATATTTTTATTTGAAATAAATGGTTAAGATTAATTAGAAAAATGGATGGTTAAAAATGAATATAATTTCATTTTAAAATGGATGGTTAAAAACGAACTTTAAAAATAATAAATAAATAATAAAAATAGATCGAGCCCCTAGTTCATGCACATGGGAAAATTCGTCGGTTTCAACTGGACTGAACTTCTTGACCAAACCTCATGTGCGCGCAACCACTATTATATTTTTCTCTTACAAGTTTAATACTAAGTCTTTATATTTAAAGACAAAACAAATAATATAAGAGAGAGATGTGAGATTCTTTGAAATATACTAGGTAAATTTATATTTTTACAACAGCCATGCCCTTTCAAATGGCAATTTCTCTACTTCCGAGCCCACTTTAGAGGCTGTGAAGTTGGAGCTCCCTTCACTTCAATATCCAGAAACTGATTTAGGTAACTGGGGCACGTGGTCTTGCCCTCCACTTTCACTTGAGTCTGTTGATGCTTTTATTCAGTCACCACCACCAACAAGTGGACTGGAGTCCGATAGCCTTTCGCCCTGTAATAGTGTCCTGCTGGATGCTTTACTTCATGAGGCGAAAACTCTAAGCAGTGCAAAGAATCATGCATCTGACAAAAACTCAAATTCATCTACCCCTGGTGATATAGCTGAAGGTTCCCATTTCAACATTTGTGAGACGGAATGGGAAAAATGTGGTGAACGGTGAACCTCTTTCTCCAATGGGCCATTCAGCAATTTCACTTTTCAGTGAGTGTATCAGTGCAAGTGGCAGTTCTTTGGACGAGCAGCTGCCTGTTGAAACTGTTACTGGTGAGCGCCTCTCTGACCTCGACTTATTAAGGCTGGGACATGATTTATACTTTTCCTGAATTATTGGAAAGTTAAAATTATCTTCCTATCTTATGAAAAGTTGATCTTTGTCATCAAGTACTGTAACGTTGTCAACTTGTTTTGGCATTTTCTGGCATTTTTATACCATCGAATTCATTTTATTTTTTTCAGATATTTTATGGTAAGAGTATTTGAATTTGGGTTGTTTTTCAGAGTCTCATGTGAAATCAGAACCAGTTGACCATGTTTTGACCCCAGAGACACAAAAAGAGGCCCCTATTCGGTCGGACAGTAGTTGACCCGATACATTACTTGCTCCAAATTGGCTGGAGCAGGGTTATGGTTATGACAAGGACCAATCAATATTGACCGATGCCATATCAACCCTTCTTGGCGATGATTTGAGTAGTGACTACAAGAATATGGCAGCTGGTACATCTATTTCAAGTCAAGCATGGGGTCTCGATTCTTGTGCATGGAATAACATGCCTGCTGTCTGTCAAATGTCTGAACTCCCTTGATCTGCTATCGCAATTGTATGAACTTCTCTGAAGCTTTTTTTGTTTGTTTCATTCCTTCCATGATTTGTTAGATATGGATAGTCAATCGAACCTGATGTGCTGAAAGTTCATTTGGGGTTGAGATTATCATGAGTATGATACAAGTCATGGATGTTTTTGGTCTGTTGTCTATGATGTTTTTTTCTTTCTTTCGTTGAACTGTTGAATGCATGTATGCCAGCTAGGGCTGTAAACGAACCGAACGTTTAGCGAACCGTTCGTGAACCGTTCGGCGGGAAGTTCGTTTATGTTCGTTTATTTATTAAATGAACGAACATGAACAAGATTTTTTGTTCGTCTAATTAAATGAACGAACACGAACAAAAGGCTTGTTCGTTCACTTATGTTCGTGAATGTTCGGTAATCCGTTCGTTTATGCTCGTTCATTTATGTTTGTTCGTTTATGTTCATTTATGTTCGTTCAATTATGTTCGTTTATATTCATTTAAATTTATTCACATATGTCTAGGGGTGTTCATACGACCGAACCAAAACAAAATTGGTTAATCTATTAGATAATTTTAGGTTTCGACTAATAGTTAAGAGTTTTTTCAAATTTTAATTATCGATTAATTCAGTTTAAAAATCGGTTAATTAATTGAATTAATCGAACTAACCAAAAATATTAAATATTTAACAAATTATATATGTTCGTTCATGTTCGTTTATGTTCGTTTATGTTCGTTTATGTTCGTTTGTGTTCTTTAGTGTTCGTTTATGTTCGTTTACCATTTAAACGAACATGAACGAACACGAACAAGCTATATTCCTTAATGAACGAACACGAACAAGAAATTTTGTGTTCGTTTATGTTCGTGTTCGTTCATTTGTTCGGTTAAAGTTAAACGAACGAACATGAACACACCCTCGTTCGTGTTCGTTCGGTTCGTTTACAGCCCTAATGCCAGCGTGACCTCCGAGGTATACAAATGCATTCGAGATGTTGTTATAACTTTTAGAATAACTGTGTACTTCCAGCATAGACTTCCTTAAACAATGGATTGCTATTTGATGCATTATGTCTCAACTGAAATGCTTATTTGTGTCAGGGTTGTCGATGGTCTCCTTTGGAGGGAAACTCAGTTTTATTTGATTACTAGGTTTCGGAAATCTTTGTTTCCATTCGTATACAATCATGTTAGTTGGTAATCGAGTCAAGATTTGATATATGGCTTAAAGTTTGGTCATTTATGTTTGGACTCGAGTTTCCGTTCGAGTTACTTTAGTTAAGCATTAAAAACTTCTAAATTTTATTTCTATAGCTAGACTTCAAAGACTTTGTTTCCATTGATTGTCAATTTGTGATTCAAAGTTTGGCCCGAAGTTCAGCAGATGGGAGTTTTCAATAGTTTCTCAAGCCCGGACAGTAGAATACTTGATCTCATATACTTTGTTTCTAGAGTTACTAAGGCCCGTTCAACAATGCTTCTCCAACGCTCTCGCCAAACGAAGAAGTAATGCCGAACATGTATCCGTGTGTGTTGATCGGACGTTTGCCCACATGTTCTCACCGAATTTAGCGCCTAAACGAGCGTTCTGCCACAATTAAATTTTCTAATTTCTTTACAATCGGACGTTTAGCCCTCAACGGGCGCATTCACGACTCGTTGTTGTACAAAGCCCAAGTCAAGCATTACAACACTCGAATTTGATTTCTTCAAATCATTGAGGCAAAATAATCAGTATTATAAAATCATAAATGTGTATCATTTAAAATTTTTGAACTGACAAAACGCTTAATTCTTGAATTATTATTCAAAATTTTGTTTTTTCACAAAAGTTTAAACATGAATAAATATAAAAATATTGCAAAATTTTAATTAAAGGCAGGAATTAAGAATTAATTTAAAGCACCAAAATCCAGTAGATCGGTATGATGCGTATCAAAACCAAAGGTGACTTCACCTGAATAATCCCATTTTAACAATTAATGCAATGATAAAATGACTGTATTTTGAAAGTAATGTCCGAAATAGGTCTTATTTTTTAGGATGAATTCTAGTCCAGTTTTGTTTAAGTTCATAATAAATAAGTATAGGTTTATAATAAGGTTATAACAGCAATTCAATTTTTTAGTATACTAATAATTTTAAATAAATAGGCATTGTTTACACGTGTCCCAGATGCTAGTATTTATTAAGAAATTTAATAATTTAGTGGTTAAAATATTAAAAAAATTTGTTTGAGTGATCAAAATGCCAACACCTAAAAGTTGAGTGACCAAAATGTTAACCACCGTTAGGAGTTTACACTAAGATGACCAAAACGTTTACGTTTAAAAAGTTGAGTGATTAAATTAATAGTGTTTTTATAACCAAAATGTTAACACCTTAAAAATTGAGTGACCATTAAAATAATTTAGCTTTTTAATGGGAGGTTGTTTGAAAGTTATGGCTTGAGTGTATTGATGAGATGTAAGAAAAGGATTAATTGATTTTAATTGGAAGTGGTGAAGATAATTTTTTATTAAATTTGGAAAAAAAATATTCTAAGTATTAAGATGATAGAAAATATCAAGTACAGGGACCATAAAGGTATTTAACCCCATGTAAATTTCTTGTCAAAGTCCTTGTTTCCTATAAAGGTATTTAAGTCGGGCAACCGTGTTACCGTATTAAGGCTGACGTGGAAGATTGTGAAAGGACCTTCACGTTGTTCTGAGATATTTACGGTTAACTTTAGCAAAAAGAAAAAGGGTAAACTACATAAATGATCACCATACTATTAGAAAAGTCACGATTTGACCACTTTATTTTTTTTCGAAGCAATTAAACCATCATACTATTAAATTAGATGCAATTTGACCACCAGCCGTTGGAAGTTAACGGATGGGTGACGTGGCAGTTAAAAAAATAATAGTATAATTACACATTTGGTCCTCGTTACTTATACACTCTATTAATTCGATCCTAATTTTAATTTTATAAAATAAATTAATTTTTTAATTATTTGGTGACACGTGTCACCATCTTATTGGAAGAATTTAATTATTTTTATTTATTTAATTAATTAATTTTCTCTTCCAATCAGGTGATGACTCGAACTCGGGTCCTTAGAGAGCTAGTGGAGTATGCTTACCACTAGGCTAAGCATGTTTTTGTAATAAGTGATACAACCATTAATATATGACTTATATAATTTACCCTAATAAATTTAAAAAAATTCTCATCGTTTTCGCTTTTACGCTTCTTCTCTTCCATTCCTTTGCCATTTCTTTCCTTCATAATACTTTCGTTACTACAATGGATATAGAGTTATAGAAAGTCATCTGTGCTGAAAAGTATTGTTGGAAAAGAGTTTTTACCTCGTCGAGCAGGTAAACTTTTGCTTTCTTTTTTTCCCACCACATTTATGAATGTGAAAACATGGATATGATGAAAAAAAAAACTTGTTTTTAGGAATTGTTACAAGGCGGCCTCTTGTGTTGCAACTTCATAGGATCGATGAAGGCAAAGAATATACAGAATTCATGCATCTTTCAAAAAAGAGATTCACCGATTTTGATATGCTTTTTGTTAGTTACAACTTTTATTAGTAATTTTTTGATAGAATATGTTAGCACTACTAGTCTACTGCTACTAATTAATTACTTAGCATTTTCTTTTTCAACTTTTTAAGCTAATCCAGTTATCCAACCACTGTCAATTCATTTTAATGTTGCGTTCTTGTGTTACTTTTTTCAGTTTTTTTAGTTGTTTATATCTTTATTTGATTTAGAGCAGTAATCATATATACACTTTCTGCAGCTGTTGTTAGGCAAGAGATTTCTGATGAGACAGATCGAGAAACCGATCATAGCAAACAAATCTCTAGTGTTCCAATCCATCTCACTATCTACTCTCCTAATGGTGAGATATAGTGGTGGTCAAGTTGTTTAATCGCTCCTCATAAATAGGTGTTATTTAAAATAAACCACTAAGTTCTTTGCACTGAAAATAAGCCTCTCAATAATTGTTGGTGGTATTAGTTAGAGGCTTCAATTCATCTCTGCTGTTTCTCTTGAAATTCGTTTGAATTATCACCTCCATCTTTTGAACTTCAAAACTGTTGGCTGTCAGTATATTTCTTTTCTACTTACTATTTTGCTTCAATTTACAGTGGTGAACTTAACACTGATTGATCTCTCTGGACTAACAAAAGTAGCTATTAGAGATGGCAAAGGAATGGAAGGAAAGAAGCGTAAAAGCAAAAATGATGGGAGATTTTTCAAATTTATTAGGGTAAACTATATAAGTCATATATTGTAGAACTAATGTTTTGATATAATAATTGAAAAATGTTTTGGACTGATTAAAAAGTATTTAAAACTATTTCCAAAGTCCAAATAACTTTAAACTATGTTTAGGGATGTTTTTAAAAAGGTTTTACATGTTTTTCAAAGCCAAACTTCACAAAACTGTCCAGGCGTTTCGAAACACCTTAGGGCGTTTCGATACGGTGCATTCTAGTAGCAAAAGTGTTTCGATACAAGTATCGAAACGAGCTTGCCCTGGATAAGGATTTTTGCCCAGCGTTTCGAAACGGGCTATGCCGTTTCGATACGCTTACGTGGCACTGACCACAACGGTCATAAACCCCAACGGCTATTTCCCAACTAACATTTAAATGCAGGTTGTTTCGATACTGGACTAGGCGTTTTGAAACGGGTGTTTCGAAACGAACAGAAGCGTTTCGATACGGGTCCATGTCAGACTGCAACGGCTCTTTCTACTTAAAGGGTGTTTCGAAACGGGTTCGAGCGTTTCGAAACGGAGAGCTGCAGAACTGCATTTATGGTCGGAATTAAAGTTCTCAACGGCTCCAAATCAATCCCAACGGCTAGCAACGACTATAAACTCATCAAGGAGTATAAAAAAGACCTCCAAGCATCAAGAAAAGGCTAATGCTCATATTGTCAATCAACAAATGATCAAGAATTGTCTTAGAGCTTAAATTGTCATTTATTGTATAGTCAAACACTAGTGAACCAAAATTGTCAAATTTGCTCAAGTGTTTTAGGTTTTGGGTGAGTGCTTTAATTGTGCAAACAAACACCTATTAGAGGGATTTGTGTTTGCTTTTATTATCTCTTTGTAAGAGAGGGTTTGATCAAGGCTTTGGGTAGAAAGCTTGATCGCTGTAAAGGGTTTCCTCCTAAGCCTAGAAAAGGGGAAGAATCAATAGTGGATTGATTGGAAATTCTTAGTGGGGAGCTAAGGTAGTGGATGTAGACCTTGGTTAGAAGGTTGAACCACTATAAATCATTGTGTCAATTTTCATTTTAGCTTCCACATCCCTTCCACCCAAAAATCCACCTTTCCACCACTTGGTGAGCACAACAGGTTGAACGAATCGAGCCCCACACAACTCAACAATTGGTATCAGAGCTTGGCTCAATCGAAGGGGATTCACATCCTATTGAGAAGATCCGGCAAGCTCGATCACTATTTCATCAACCGGCTCAAATGGCACAATCAATCGACAAATCGCCTTTCTTTGACAGAACTCACTATGCCCATTGGAAGACAAAGATGAAGTTCTTCATCAAATCAAGAGATTACAAGCTATGGGATATAGTTGAAGATGGTCCGTTCGTGCCTCAACGAAGTAAAGCGGAGTGGAGTGCCGACGATCGCAAGAAGATTGAGCTTAATTGCAAAGCCTTGCACATCTTGTTTTGTGCTTTTGGCCCAACCATCTATGAGAAGATGTCTTCTTGTGAGAGTGCCAAGGAGGTATGGGACAAGCTTGAAGTCACATACGAGGGGACCGATGAAGTCAAGGAGACCAAGATTGGGCTCCTAACTTTAGAGTATGAGAACTTCAAAATGGATCCGGAAGAGAACATCGAGAAGATGTTTGATAGGTTCTCCAATATCATCAATGGTCTCAAAGGCTATGGAGAAGTCATCCCGGAGGAAAAGCTTGTTCGAAAGCTCATCTACTCACTTCCCGAGTCTTGGGACTCAAAGAGGACCATCATCATCGAAGCCAAGAATTTGAAGACCTTGAAGCTTGATGAACTCATGGGGTCACTCCTTACTCATCAAATCATGAAGAAGAATAAAGAAGATGAGAAGAAGAGGGAAGAAATTAGAGCTATGGGAGAGAAGAAAATTAAAGGGCTAGGCATCAATGCAAGTGCCATGGCTCTCAAGTCCTCCACTTGTCATCATGTCTATTCAAGTGAAGAGGAGGATGAAGATGAAGAGATAGTTCATCTCTTCAAGAAGTGTGCCCCGTTCATGAAGAAAGCTTTGAGAGAGCTTGAATGAGATTCCAAGAAAAAGGAGAGGGCAAGCACTTCAAGCCATAAGAAGAAGGCACATGTGGCTACTTGGAGTGATGAGGACTCCACCGACGATGAACAAGCCAACCTTTGCCTTATGGCCATCGAAAAAGATTCAAGGGTAACTTCTAATTCATCTACTTTATGTTCTTACTCTTTTGATGAATTACAATATGCCTATGATGACTTGGTTTTAGACTTTAAAAATCACATTTTGAAAAACAATAAAGTGATTTCAAAGTTGAAAGTTCAAAATGATTTGATTTCCAAAACCAAACTTGAACTTGAAGCAAAACTCAAAGAGTTTGAATTAAAATGTTTTGACTTACAAAATTTGCTTCAAAAAGTTCAAGAAGAAAAAGATTTAATTTCCAAAGAGCTTGAAAAGAAAAACAATTTTGAAAAATCAAATTTTTATGTTAGACAATCTAGTGCCCCTAGATTTGTTAAAGGAAAATGTTTTAGAAGTATTTGGGTCTCAAAAGGACTTAGTACTTCAATTAAAAAGGATGACATTGAAAAATGGATTCCTAAGGGGACTAAAATTTGTGCTACTAACGTTCATGGATCCAAAGCAATTTGGATACAAAAGGTCACTTGATTGTCTTTTGCTAGGTGTGATGGAGATGTTCAACAAGTCAAACTGTAGAACTAATGTTTTGATATAATAATTGAAAAATGTTTTGGACTAATTTGAAAGAATTTAAAACTTGGTTTTAAAGTCCAAACTACTTGAAATTATGTTTGAGGTATTTTAAGAGGTTTTTGACAAAGATTTTTCATGTTTTAATAAGCCAAACTTAACTTTTCACGTCACCAGTATCGATACGGTTGTACCCGTACCGATACCATTTTGCCCTGGTTTGGCCACTGTCAAAACCCGTATCGATACGAGGGTTTAGTGTATCGATACGGATGGGGTCGTTTCGATACGCCACGTCAGCGTACCGATCCCAGTTTAACTACCCCAACGGCTATTTCCCAAAGGCCATTTAAATGTCAAAGGGTACCGATACGCCCTCAAGCGTATCGATACGCCTATGCAGGCAAGAGCCCAACGGCTAGTTCCTATGAAGGCCGTATCGATACCGTTCCACGTGTATTGATACCGTTAGCTACAGAACAGCATTTATGAAGGGAAATTAAGTCCTCAACGGCTCCAATTCATCCCCAACGGCTAGTAACGGCTACAAACTCATTTGTGAGTATAAAAGGGACCTCCAAGCATCAAGAGAAGGCTAATGCTTCAATTGTCAATCAACAAATGATCAAGAATTGTCTTAGAGCCTAAAGTGTCAATTATTGTATAGACAAACACTAGTGAGCCAAAATTGTCAAATTTGCTCAAGTGTTTTAGGTTTTGGGTGAGTGCTTAATTGTGCAAACAAACACCTATTAGAGGGTTTTAAGTTTGCTTTTATTGTCTCTTTGTAAAAGAGGGTTTTGATCAAGGCTTTGGGTAGAAGCTTGATCGGTTGTAAGGGTTTCCTCCTAAGCCTAGAAAAGGGGACGAATCAATTAGTGGAATTGGTTGTGAAATCCTTAGTGGGAAGCTAAGGTAGTGGATGTAGACCTTGGTTAGAAGGTTGAACCACTATAAATCATTGTGTCTTTATTCTTTCTAGCTTTCTAAACCCTTCCACCCAAAAATCCACCTCTCCACCACTTGGTGAGCATAATCGGTTGAACGAATCGAGCACCACACAACTCAACACAAACATTGAGGGGGGCTCCATGCACACAAGGAAGAACACTTGAAGAAGGAAGGCTTCACATCCTCCCTTGAGTTCAAGTGTGGTAAAATCTAGTTGTTTTTGTGTTTATTTATTTTACTTTTATTTATTTCAACTAGATGATCATATATGTTGGACTAACATCTTTGATGATGCTTTGAGTAAGGGGGAGCCATTTTCAAAACCAAATTCTTACTTTTGTCAAAATTTTACCTCTATTGTTATTTTTGAACTTAATATTTTAAATTCTTTTTGATATAACAAAAAGGGGGAGAAATGGTTTGTAAAATTGAATTTTCAAATGAATAAGGGGGAACTTTATTTGATTTATATCTTTAATTCTCTTATTCACATTTTTAAAGTTAAAGGGGGAGAATCCCAAACAATTTTTCAAGATAATTTTATTATATCAAAAAGGGGAAGATTGTAGAACTAATGTTTTGATATAATAATTGGAAAATGTTTTGGACTGATTAAAAAGTATTTAAAACTATTTCTAAAGTCCAAATAACTTGAAACTATGTTTAGGGATGTTTTTAAAAAGGTTTTACATGTTTTTCAAAGCCAAACTTCACAAAACTGTCCAGGCGTTTCAAAACACCTTAGGGCGTTTCGATACGGTGCATTCCAGTAGCAAAAGTGTTTCGATACAAGTATCGAAACGGGCTTACCCTGGATAAGGATTTTTGCCCAGCGTTTCGAAACGGGCTATGCCGTTTCGATACGCCTACGTGGCACTGACCACAACGGTCATAAACCCCAACGGCTATTTCCCAACTAACATTTAAATGCAGGTCGTTTCGATACGGGACTAGGCGTTTCGAAACGAGTGTTTCGAAACGGACATAAGCGTTTCGATACGGGTCCATGTCAAACTGCAACGACTCTTTCTACTTAAAGGGTGTTTCGAAACGGGTTCGAGCGTTTCGAAACGGAGAGCTGCAGAACTGCATTTATGGTGGGAATTAAAGTCCTCAACGGCTCCAAATCAATCCCAACGGCTAGCAATGGCTATAAACTCATCAAGAAGTATAAAAGGGACCTCCAAGCATCAAGAAAAGGCTAATGTTCATATTGTCAATCAGCAAATGATCAAGAATTGTCTTAGAGCTTAAATTGTCATTTATTGTAGGGAAAACTACACCGGTGGTACCCTAACTATACTTGTATTCCTACTTTGGTCCCAAAACTATGTTTTTCGGCAAAAGAGTCTCTTCCGTTACATAGTTTTCCTGTTTTGGTCCCCCGACGTTAAATAACTAACGGTTTTGCTTATGTAGCATTTTTAAATATTTTTTAAGGCTGACGTGGCATTTTTAAATATTTTTTTAATCATTTCTCTCTCCTCTTATATATTATTTTTATTTAATTTTATTCACCCAATCATGTTGTGACACGTGTCACTACACTATTAGGTGAAAACCCCCCAAATATCCTAAAAATCAAAAGTGGTGCTGCTAAGATTTGAACCCAGGACCACCAGCACACCAAGCATGCGCTTGAACCAACTAGGCTAGGCTGGATACTTGATTCAAATCTACTAACACTTATATTTAAGCTGTACAAATTAACCCAAAAAAAACCTAAAAACATAATTGGTGCCACTGGGAATCGAACCCAAGACCATCAGTGCATAATGCATGCGCGTGAACCAACTATGCTAGGCTGGTTAACTAATTCAAATCTACTAACATTTATATTTAAGCTGTACAAATTAACCCAAAAAAACCTAAAAACATATTTATTTATTATAAAATTAATATTTATTAATAATATAAGAGGAGAGAAATAATCAAAAAATATTAAACTAATGATATTTATTAATATTAATAATTGTTAAATTTTTACTTTACTATTACTGCAAGTATTTTTATTTATTTTATAATAATATTTATTAATAATATTAATAATAATTGTTAAATATTTATTAATAATATTAATAATTGTTAAATATTATTAATAAATATTATTATTTTATAATAATAATTATTAATATTAATAAATATCATTAGTTTAATATTTTTTGATTATTTCTCTCCTCTTATATTATTAATAAATATTAATTTTATAATAAATAAATATGTTTTTAGGTTTTTTGGGTTAATTTGTACAACTTAAATATAAATGTTAGTAGATTTGAATCAGTTAACCAGCCTAGCATAGTTGGTTTATGCGCATGCCTTATGCATTGGTGGTCTTGGGTTCGATTCCCAGCGGCACCAATTATGTTTTTAGGTTTTTTTGGGTTAATTTGTACATCTTAAATATAAGTGTTAGTAGATTTGAATCAAGTATCCAGCCTAGCCTAGTTGGTTCAAGCGCATGCTTGGTGTGCTGGTGGTCCTGGGTTTGAATCCCAGCAGCACCACTTTTGATTTTTAGGATATTTGGGGGGTTTTTCACCTAATAGTGTAGTGACACGTGTCACAACATGATTGGGTGAATAAAATTAAATAAAAATAATATATAAGAGGAGAGAGAAATGATTAAAAAATATTTAAAAATGCCACGTCAGCCTTAAAAAATATTAAAAAATGCCACATCAGCAAAACCGTTAGTTATTTAACGTCGGGGGACCAAAACAGGAAAACTATGTAACGGAAGGGACTCTTTTGCCGAAAAACATAGTTTTGGGACCAAAGTAGGAATACAGACATAGTTAGGGTACCACCAGTGTAGTTTTCCCTTTATTGTATAGTCAAACACTAGTGAGCCAAAATTATCAAATTTGCTCAAGTGTTTTAGGTTTTGGGTGAGTGCTTTAATTGTGCAAACAAACACCTATTAGAGGGATTTGTGTTTGCTTTTATTATCTCTTTGTAAGAGAGGGTTTGATCAAGGCTTTGGGTAGAAAGCTTGATCGGTGTAAAGGGTTTCCTCCTAAGCCTAGAAAAGGGGACGAATCAATAGTGGATTGATTGAAAATCCTTATTGGGGAGCTAAGGTAGTGGATGTAGACCTTGGTTAGAAGGTTGAACCATTATAAATCATTGTGTCAATTTTCATTTTAGCTTCCACATCCCTTCCACCCAAAAATTCACCTCTCCACCACTTGGTGAGCACAATCGGTTGAACGAATCGAGCCCCACACAACTCAACATATATTAATAGTTGTATCACATGTCACAAATACATGATTGGCCCAGTGGTAAGTATGCCCCAGCCCCCACTTCCTCTCCAAGGACCCAAGTTCAAGTTTCCATAATATCATCTCTTGCCTTTGATTTTTTTCCCTAATCAGGTGATACGTGTCATCACCTGATTGGAAGGGAGAATTAATTAATTAAATTAAATAAAAATAATTAAAGTTCCCCAATAAGGTGGTGACACGTGTCACCAAATAATTAATTTATTTTATTAAATTAAAATTAGAATCGAATTAATAGAGTGTATAAGTAACGAGGACCAAATATATAATTATATCATTATTTTTTTAACTGCCACGTCACCCTTCCGTTAACATCTAACGGCTGGTGGTCAAATTGCATCCAATTTAATAGTATGATGGTTTAATTGCTTCAAAAAAAATAAGGTGGTCAAATCGCGACTTTTCTAATAATATGGTGGTCATTTATGTAGTTTACCCAAAAAAAAAAAAAAAGCACACACTCGCACAACTTTCCTCAACATGCGTTTGGTATTCGAGAAAGTGCTTCCCCTCGAGAATTTTTTTCTCGAGAAAATTAAAAAAGAAAAAGAAAACAACAGCAAAAAAAAAAAGTTCAAAAACGAAACCCTAACAAATAATAAACTGTCCTGATGCACCGTCACATTTACTTATCTCGTATAGCATCTCACTAGCGACGGCGTTATCTGTCTCTTCCGGCGACCAGATCAGGCTTCTCACCGGCGAGAGATTGTTACTTCCTTTTCTCTTCAAAATTTAATCACTATTCCAAGGTTTATTTCCTTTTCTCCCCCTCAACCATAAAATCTTCTTTTTGTTTACTTGTTTAGTTGATTGTTTATATGAAGTGTAGACTATTAAACATTTTGATTTCTCTTCCTCTAGTGTTTTTGGTATATATTTTGCGTGTTTCTTAAACTTGTGGGTGGCTTATCTGTAACTAGAGAAGCAATGTGTATGTATTTATCTTGGAGAATTTTAGTAAAGTTTCTGAGGTTTGGACACTCCTAGTGTAGGCTCTTTTAGAGTAATTTAGGACTTGGGTAGCTCAATTAAATGCCGAGAGGTTGATTTTCGAATGCTTATCCTTAAGTGAAAGTTAGGTGCTGAGCTTCATTATAATGGGGTTTAGCGATGCCAATTTCTTTGATGATGAATGCCAGGAAAGATTGAGAAGTTATTAATCTTGTTTTCAATAGGTTTTGATATTCGGATGCAATTTTTATTTCTTACAATTTAGTCATTTTTCTCTATTACATCAACCACTACAAACTGGATATAATTTAATTATTTGAAAGTATTTAATTGCTTAAATGTTTATGTCTCTATACATACCAGAAGATGTCACGGCAACAACTCAATTTAAAATAACAGGCGATGGTCAAGGGAGTAATTTGAGCTTCACCTATGGCATGTCATGGTATTTTGGTTTATTGGATTTGAATGGAGAAAATCAAGCTGAATCTTGTATCTTTTAATTAGCATGGTTGAATAAGTTTTCTCTTTATCTTTGGTTGTTTTATTTTTCTTGTCGTACAGAACAAAAATTTGTGTACTTCTACGAGTACTGTATCTTAAGCAATTCGTTGCCTCCATTTACTAAACGGTTAATGATAGTGTTCATATCTATGGTTGGAGAAATTCCAGTCAAATCTTCTCTCTTTTAAGAAGGATGATTGAATAGATTTGCTCCTTTTTCTTATCGTTTTGTTTAAGTATCCCATACTTAACTTATGTGATCTGTTGCATGCACCGTATGCATGGCAGCTGAACATATGCTGGTCTTTAAATATTGTTGATGCTCTGTCTCAACAATACAGTTATCAAGAATAGTTTAGAAATCTACTTATCAGAAGAACAAAAGTGTTTATTTTTACGAGTATAAGATTTTAAGCAACTCCTTGAGTCCACTTACTAAATGGTCAATGATAGTGTTCATATCTATTATTGGAGGCAAGCTTCTGTTCTCCTGCTTTCTAATGCATTAAGTATTCATTATGTACAGAATGACAATGCTCATCCTCAATGTTTGGTCTGAGACATAACACTGTTATTTCCTGCTTTCTTATGCCTGACAGACATATTTGCCTGTGGTTTCATGTCCTGGTATTTTAAACCTGAAAGGCAACATTCTTTTCTGTTAGGTTGGAATGGTTTTGTGCACTTGCATGTGCTTTTATCATGTTTTTTGGATTACAGGTACTGTCAGAATCTTTTCATCTATGGTTAAACAAAGAGGGCTTTGACTGAGTTTATCTGATTATAGGGTATAGGGAGCGATAAATTTTAGTATTTGATTTTTGAATTTTGAATCTTTCATTAGAAGACAAATTATTATATGCCATAAGGGACTGAAGTGGGGTGCAAAATTGGTAATGTCAGATGAAACCGGTAACCCTTCTTTGGCTATCTCTTTCATGTTGTGGTCACTTTTTCTT
The DNA here is from genome assembly GCA_030270665.1 of Hibiscus trionum. Taxonomy (NCBI): domain Eukaryota; kingdom Viridiplantae; phylum Streptophyta; class Magnoliopsida; order Malvales; family Malvaceae; genus Hibiscus; species Hibiscus trionum. The sequence continues at coordinate 23,883,761 of BSYR01000019.1, read as the reverse complement.
TTTACTAACCAACTGTACAATCCTCAATAACTTTCAATATGTCCTTTTGTTCAAGATAACATGGTAAACTGCCCGCTCTATGATATACTCTGGAACTGGCAAGAAACAAGGGTAATACATAAATAGTCTAGACTCTAGAGCATATCAACCGGCACAACGAGCATGTGAGACCGAACAGATAGGAGGGCGCTAATTACTTTCATAATATAGATAGATAGATAAAATCTCCAATGAAGACATTTCATAGATATAGTCCCGTTGTAATATTCTTTTTATATGATAGTAGTGAATGCTCAGATAAAATGTTTGGTACTAAGAGCAATTTCGATTGCAGGCCAAGAAAGGGGGAAATGGGGCACATCTGAAGTTGCATGAGAAATAGGTTATAGATTTGCGATTTGTCTTCTTAGTCCATTCTTTAATTGAAGTAGTGTTAACTAGGATCTGCTTTTCATATGAAATTGTTCTTTTCAGACTTCATTTCAGTTATTATTTTACACATTAATGTTTTTTGATATGACATTTTCCATCGGTTCAAGTAATCACTGTTTTTAATATTTATATGATCCAAACGAAATGTGACTTCTTGAACTTTGTGGTTTTCTAACTGGAGTCAAAATGAGTTCAAAAAATCATTACTCCATTTCATTTAATTTGGTCAGATAATCGTGGTTTCATGTTAGTCAGCAATTTGATTTGTATTAATTTCTGTTGAGCAATTCTTTGCATTGCACTGTAACATGACATAACCATTCTTTTTCCCTTGTACTGGTTTAGGAATGAACCACCATGACCTGCAGGCACAGAGAAGGGAGATGAAGCATAAAGGAAGAAATGTAGTATGGTCAATTGCGATGGACAAGTGTCTAATCGAAGCTCTGGCAATTCAGGCTAAAAACGGGAATAAAATCGACAAATGCTTTAATGAAAATGCCTATACTGCTGCATGTATTGCTGTGAATTCTCATTTTAATTTGAACTTGAACAATCAAAAAGTTGTTAATCGTCTTAAGACAATTAAGAAAAGGTACAAGGTAATGAGGGATATACTAAGTCAAGATGGATTTTGGTGGAATCCAAATACGAAGATGATTGAATGTGGCAGTGATGATCTATGGAAAAGATATATAGTGGTCAGCGTCTTCTGCATTATTTCCGTTATGTTTTTTATTGGTTTAGTATATACTTCTTTATGTTAATTGACATGTATGGTTTAAGCTATGAGTATATTGAACAGGCACATCCCGATGCAAAAGGATTTCGTGGAAAGCAGATTGAGATGTATGATGAGCTAAAGATTGTTTGCGGCAACTATCAAGCCCCGAGTCGTTGGGCTAAGATGAAGGATGGAAGTCATCCAACGGGATACAAGAATTTTGAAGAGGATTCTGCTTCTCTCGCATCACCAAGTTCTGATGACTTAAGTGATACAGATGGAACCGAATCATATTCTGGTCAGCCAGAGTATTTACAAGAAGGTAGTCAAGACCCCCCTGTAATGGAACCACCCAGACAGCTTCCGAAGAGGCCTCGTGAGGCAGGTGCTCTTCAGGAAGCAATGTTGGCAGTGGCATCCAGCATTCAGCGGTTGGCTGATGCAATGGATCGTAGTAAAACTACAATCAATCCCTCTGAGTTGCTACAGGCTGTTATGGAGATCGATGGTCTGGAAGAAGCTAAACAGATGTATGCATTCGAGTATTTGAACGCAGACCCTATGAAAGCTAGGGCGTTCTTGGCGTATAATGTTCGGATGAGGAAGGCGTATTTGTTTCGACAGTTTTGGTGGTGGAAATGAATGACCGGTGCTGAATTTTGAAACCTTTTGGTATATAAGTGTGGGAATATTTATAGAGTTGGCAAATTAAACCTATTTCATTGGTAATTCGAAATGGATGTACAGATTTCAGATGTAAAGAAACAATCTGGGAGCATGCCTCTCTTCTTGAAGGAAGCTAACTGTAGGCGTAAAATCTTGTTACTATACTTTCAGACCCGAACCTGAATGTTAAATACAGGTATGTTTTTTTATATTGTTACATTTATTTATGTTTTTAATATATCAGGAGTGCTACACTTTAGTACTCGTGTTAGAAAAAAATCGGATAAAATTGGGGCTATCATATATTTTTTGAATGTTTAATTTTTGTTTTTGTATTATGTATTAATACATCTCATATTTTATCACGGTTCTAATTCAGAGAGGAAAGTATTAAACTTTTTTGTTTATAAAATATTGTAATTATTATCATGGATGATGAGCACAAATATAGTTGAGAACACTGCAGAAACCAATAACTGAGGAACACTACATTTGGTTGGTTTCAATGATTGCTGAGTAATATATTGTTTTTTTTATATATTTTAATTTTCACTAGAGAAATTATCAATTTTTGTATGGTTTATGTTGTAAGTTGAAAGGGAAGCATAATGTGGTAGCAACGTCAGACCCATTATCTTTTTAGATGAACCATTGCCATTGCCCCCACTCACTCTCATTTCTAATCATTTCTTGTTATTTTGAAAGATCAGATCAGATCAATGTCATGTGACATGTGGTATATAGACTTTTGCTGTTATACATTTTTATCTATTAAATAATAGTTAATTTTATTAATGAAAATGAAATACATTAAAATTATAGTATAAAAATAGATTAATGAAACTTGTATGTTCTACGTTTAATGAAACTTGTCTCTTTTTCAGATCAACAAAAAAAAAAAATTTAATCGAAACATTTCTTTTAGAATCATGGAGCAGGGTCTAAAGGGGTTAGCTATTGTTATGAATCTCAAGTAACTGATAAGTTTTAGTCTAATAATTATTTGATCCTATTAAAAAAAAGCATAAATACAACCGTAACATATAGAAAACCCTTGGAATAGTTTTGATTAAGGAGAGAAAATTGTAAAAACAAAAAGATGGCGAAGTCGATGAGATCCAAGAGAGAGAAGAGGCTGAGAGCCATAAGGAGGGAGATAGTGGAACCCTTCTACCAGAAGAAAGACGATGCCAAGTTGGCCGCCATCGAAGCTGCCCTCGCCGCCCCTAAGCTGCCCGCCCCTGCTTCTATGCAACTGGAAGAACAAGTTACCGCCCCCGATTCCACAACCAATCTCAACTCCATGGAAGTGGAGATGGACGACAGTGATGAAGGCAAGACCAAGGCCTCCTTGAGAGCTGCCGGTGGAATAGGAAAGAAGTCCAAAAGGAAATTCAAAGTGGGCAAAAAGAACCGCCGCACCCGTGGTAAGGGAAAGATCAGGGGGAAGCGTAATCTTTGATTATTTTTCTAGATGAACGGGATAACACCGAGTTTTTATTTGAAATTTCAATTAGTAATGCTAATTTTGTTAGGATTAAATTAAATTAAATTATCAAGAATTCATATATGTGTTTGCTTTTCAAAAAAAAAAAAGAAGCATAAATGGAACTGAAGAAGGTTGTCACACGTCCTCAAATTTTTTGTCTAATAGTAATTTAAGTCCGTATAAATTTAAATATTAGACAAATTAGGCCGCTCCCTCATGATGTTTAATTTTAGCTTTATCTATGCCTAAAGTTGTCATAGTGCACAAACTAGTCATTTAAAAATAAAATAAGATCAAACAAAAAAAAGTTAAAAACTCAATCAAACAACTAAGATAAAATCTAGATACAACAAATATTATTGTCGATGATAAATGATAAACACATTAACACGCACATAAAATACATATAATATTGATGACTCGTTGACAAATTAGTATAACCACAACTCAACCACGATATATCTTCAATGATTGTAACGCTTATAAATATTTATTTTGAGCTCCCAAAACAGTAATAGATCAACAAAATAACATAATAAATGTCATATAGAGAGGCGATGTCAAATATAACCTTAAGAATATAAAAAATGTGTCACAAAAATAAATAAAATCATCTATCATTTTCCTAAAAATGACTAAATAAACAAAATTAAATAACATCACTCAAAATTAAATAAGAAGAAGAAGAATGAAAAAAGGAAAAGGAAAAAAAATTGACGACCACGGTTAATCTAAAATTAAGGGTAAAGTACACAGATGGTCACTGAATTTTGGTAAAAAAAATAAAATGGTAACCAAACTTTCAAAAATCACAAAATGGCAATCAAATTTTATGTTTTATAACAAAATGGTAAATAGACGTTAAATGCCGTTAAGTGATTGTTATAAAATTTGGTATAATAACACATTTAGTCCTTCATATTTATACATTCAATTAATTTAGTCCTAATTCAAAACAATTTGACTAAATTTAGCCCTCGTTATTTACACATTCTTTCAATTTGGTCCTTAAAGCAAAATTCTAAACTATGGTAACATGATAAATAATAACAATTAAATTTTTATAGGAACTCGAAAACTCGACTCGACTCGAATCGAAAAAAATTCAAATAAAGTTTGAGTTGTAAAATATGACGACTAAACTCGAATAACTCGAAATTTTTTTAACTCGACTCGATCGAACGCTCATCTCCATCTTAAGATATGACGCGTCAACTCGAATAACTCGAAATATTCGAATATTTTAAATCATTTTTTCTTTTAAATCGAAATTTTTTAAAATATAATATTTAATATTTTCATATTTAAATCACATCGATTATTTAATAACAACTTTAAATATTCAATTTAAAAGAAAAAATTATTTAAAATATTCGAATATTTAATTAAATTTTTATAGGAACTCAATTCAACTCGAATCGAAAAATTTTCAAATAAAGTTTGAGTTGTAAAATATGACGCGTCAACTCGAATAACTCGAAATTTTTTACCTCGACTCGATCGAACGCTCATCTCTATCATAAGATATGACGCGTCAACTCGAAATATTCGAATATTTTAAATCATTTTTTCCTTTTAAATCGAATATTTTTTAAAATAGAATATTTATATTTTCATATTTAAATCACATAGAATATTTAATAATTACTTTAAATATTGAATTTAATTTAAAAATATTCGATTTAAAAGAAAAAATGATTTAAAATATTCGAATATTTAATAACTATTTTAAATATTTTTATTTTAAATATTCGAATATTTTAAATCATTTTTTCTTGTAAATCGAATATTTTTAAATTAAATCGAATATGTAAAGTAGTTATTAAATATTCGATGTGATTTAAAAGAAAAAATGATTTAAAATATTCGAATATTTCGAGTTATTCGAGTTGACGCGTCATATCTTAAGATAGAGGTGAGCGTTCGATCGAGTCGAGTCAAAAAATTTCGAGTTATTCGAGTTGACGCGTCATATTTTACAACTCAAACTTTATTTGAAATTTTTTCGATTCGAGTCGAGTTTTTGAGTTCCTATAAAAATGTAATTAAATATTCAAATATTTTAAATCAAGTTTTTTCTTTTGAATCGAATATTTTTAAATTAAGTCAAATATTTAAAGTAGTTATTAAATATTCGATGTGATTAAATATGAAAATATTAAATATTCTATTTTAAAAAAATATTTGATTTAAAAGAAAAAATGATTTAAAATATTCGAATATTTCGAGTTATTCGAGTTGACGCGTCATATCTTAAGATACATGTGAGCGTTCGATCGAGTCGAGTAAAAAAATTTCGAGTTATTCGAATTTACGCATCATATTTTACAACTCAAACTTTATTTGAAATTTTTTCGATTTGAGTCGAGTCGAGTTTTCGAGTTCCTATAAAATTTTAATTAAATATTCGAATATTTTAAATCATTTTTTCTTTTAAATCGAATATTTAAAGTTGTTATTAAATAATCGATGTGATTTAAATATGAAAATATTAAATATTCTATTTTAAAAAATATTCGATTTAAAAGAAAAATGATTTAAAATATTCGAATATTTCGAGTTATTCAAGTTGACACGTCATATCTTAAGATAGAGATGAGTGTTCGATCGAGTCGAGTCAAAAAATTTCGAGTTATTCGAGTTGACGTGTCATATTTTACAACTCAAACTTTATTTGAAATTTTTTCGATTCGATTCGAGTCGAGTTTTCAAGTTCCTATAAAAATTTAGTTGTAATTATTTATCATGTTACCATACTTTAGAATTTTGCTTTAAGGACCAAATTGAAAGAATTCGTAAATAACGAGGGCTAAATTTAGTGAATTGTTTCGAATTCGGACTAAATTAATTGAATGTATAAATATGAAGGACTAAATGTGTTATTATATCAAATTTTATAACAGTCACTTAACGGCATTTTACGTCTAGTTACCATTTTTGTTATAAAACATAAAGTTTAATTACCATTTTGTGATTTTTGAAAGTTTGGTTACCATTTTATTCTTTTTACCAAAGTTCAGTGACCGTCTATATACTTTACCCTAAAATTAATGTCATCATCTATTAAAATATATTTTTCTATAAAGATTATATATGCATGTATACGTTGCACATCTATATGGAATTAAACCTACCCTTTATATTTTATGGATAAAGATTGATTCGATTTAAAAAAGAATATTTTTGTCATTTCCCATTTTTAAACATTTCTGCAACAAATTTGATTCCCCAGATATTTATTGTTGATTTTAACTAATAATTTAAGTGCAAGAATTTTAGTATAGGAAGAAGAATACTATATGTTTAGTGGAATACTATGGAAACAACATCTTATCCAGAGTATAAAATTAATTAATTAATTAACTGTGTGCGGAGAATCGTTATTGTTATCAGATAAGAACTAATCACACTTAGTGATTTCCATGCATTCCTTCCAAGTGGATAATATGCTGCTGAGAAAACAACACAAACATCGAATAAGAAAGAGATGAAATTAAAATTTGAAGTTGAAGGAAAAATATAAATATTTAAAAGTGGAAGGTAAATTTATAAATAATTTATTTTAAAAAAAATTATACGTAAAAGTAAAAGCAAACTTTTTTTTAACCCTTTCACTCCATGTAATTTCGTCCCCGAGAGAAAGATATCATAAGAAAGAGAACAAAACTAAAGCTTAGAAAGAAGAGGGCATACCCTAATTACATGAACTTTGGCGCAGGGCTCTCCCATAACACACATCTCTACATATTTTTGATTCGTTAATAATTGTGTTACATGTCGTATATTCGAATCCTTTTTTTATATTGTCTATCATATTATTATGTTTTTGTTATTTTAGGATTAGGTATTATTTATGAAGATGTTGGTTGGCATACATTCCCGAAACCAGAATCATATCCACAATAAAAAACAGTGAAATAGAAGTGCAAGTTGACCTAATTTTGTGAAAAATAAAAATTCTGCCTGCAAAGTGGAAACTAGAATCAGAAAGATGTTCAATGATGGATTTTGTTAAAAAGTCTATTATGTCAAAAATATTTTTTCATGGTCGGATCGAATTAAGTTCGGATTATAAAACAATTGAATCACATAGATCCGATTTGGTTCTTTAAAATATTTCTTTTTACATATTTTAAATATCTTTTATAATCAAGATAAGTAAGATATTCATAAAAAAGAAAAAAATAAGTAATATATATTAATTTTATAAATTTTAAACAATTTTATTTATATAGGTAGAGTAGATAGTTACTATATTCTTTGGCAACCGCACACAACCAGCAAATAGCTAGTTGAGTTGGATAAAAATCCTTCGACCCTTTTTGATGTCCCTTTTTATGCTTCAACATTAAAAAATTAAATTTCAAGTCTTATTCCTAAATTTTAAATTGTAAACCATACACACTAAAAAATACGCTATACCTTAAATCCTAACCATAATCTATAACCTTGAAACCTAAACTTAATTTTTAATGTAGGGTATAAATAGGGGCACCGAAAAAAGACAGAGAATTTTTAATCAGTTGAGTTGGCCACTAAAATAAATGCATTAAACCATGTTTTTAAGAGCTAATAATTTGTTACACGTGGCATCTAAAATTTTCAATTTAAAACCCTGCCTTTGGAATATGAAACCATCATCATATTGCATTTCATTATCTAGCATTGCTTATGGAATCGTGATCATGTTATATCTCATTACTTAATCTAAAAAGTAGCTATTGAGAAGATATTTAGCAATTCAGGACAGGGTGATAATATTACTCGCGCTATACGACAGTGGTGAATTTAAAAATTCAAGAATAGAATTTTAAATAATTTTTTTTTCTTAAAAGAGTATGCAACAATTTTCCCTTTATATATGAAACTAAATTAGTATTTTAAAAATAACATTATATTTAATTTATTTTCTCAAAAATAAAGACGCAGATGCACCCACCAAGACTGCATGCATCGACCCCTGCACCACGATATGTATGTATATATGTACATATGTATTTAGAATCTGTGATATGTTTTTGCATGTTGAAAGAATATGAATACTTTGGCAGATCATGAGTTCCTTGGAATATATACTGATGTTGTTATGTCAAGTAGCTGATGGTAGCATAATTTATGAAGGATATGTTGATATCATAAAATTCCCAAATCCCCCTTTTGGATATTCCATCTTATCATTCATTACTTTTTACATTCACACTTTGATTTTTATATCTACATGAATTCATTTGGTTAAGTGGCGTTTGATATAATTTTTGTTTTATAAATTTGCGTATTTATATGATTAATTACTTTGATTACAAAAGAAATTTTTTTGAGCGGAAAGGGGTAGCATTTACTACACGCCTCGTTAAAAAACCTCCCTAAACCTAACGGAGGAAAAAGAGTACGTGTAGCAGAGCGATATGAGAAACAAAACAACCATGCAAAAAATAATCAAAGATCGGAACTAGCTGATCAAGTCAAAGCAAATCCAACACACCCTACCCCGGCAAACAAAGGGCAGCAGCAACATCTCCAAAACCTACACATAACAGCAGCAGCAACCCACGCCCAACACTAGCACCCAGTAGCAACCATCGGCACCAACAACCAAACATTAACCAATCCCCTCCAACTCTCCATCCGCCATAAACTCCTTGTGAAGGTTATCTCGGATAGGTAGAGGAGGATAAAGAAATCTATAATAATCTAACGTGAGATCCTTGGCCATCTTCGCAAGCTTATCCGCTACCACATTCGCATCTCGCCGCACCCAAGAAAACTGAATATCCCAAGCTCTCGACAACATTTCCGCAAGGTGCACCCGGAGATTCGATGAAAACCGTAAAGGATCCCTCATCATCAACCCGCTATACACATCCCTATTATCCGTCTCAACAATGACCTTAGTAAAACCGAGCGCCCAAGCCGTCGAAAGACCCTCGTACACTGCCCACAATTCAGCCTCAAAAGCAGAACAAATTCCAATTTTCTTCGAAAAACCAAAACGCCATTGCCCAGTATCATCACGTCCCAAGCCACCACACGAAGCGAAACCGGATGTCGTATTTCTTGCCCCGTCAACGTTTAGCTTAATCCAGCCCGTCGGGGGCTTCTTCCAACGCGCATCAGCTCGTGGTGCAAGAGTAGCAGCCGCGTCTTGCTCTTGCCTTACGTTCGCTAGCAGTATCTCCCTACAAAGACGTCGAGCATGCTGCAACAAACTCTCCTGGTTACCATACGCAAAACCAAAAACAGCTGTATTCTGTCGATCCCAAGCCAACCATATCAACGATCCAAACATTAAATCCCAGTCCACCGGACTCTGAGCATAACGCTGCGCATCCACAAGATTCTCATAAATCCACTGTTTAATGGATGAGCCAAAGAAAGCAGAGACCATATCAGTTCTTATAATTTGCAGCCAAGAAGTCTTCACCGCCATGCACTCACGTAGGATATGGGAAATATCTTCAACAGCAACTCCGCACAACACACAACTAGAGTCGTTCGCAAGATGCCGTCGCACATGCTCCGCATTCGTCATAACTCGACCATGACAGACCTGCCAAAGGAACATCTTCACTCTAGGTAAACCACGGTATTTTGCTAAGACTGCCCAAACCGGTTCCTCACTCGCAATACTCAGATACGTGCGCAACCCGTACGCGGATTTTACTGTAAAACACCTAGATGCCTCAAGCACCCAGCCAGGGCAATCAGGAACACCCATCGGTGCAGGTGGCTTCACTGCCACTATGCCTTGCACAACGTCAGTCGAGAGTAAGTCAGCGAAGTCATCCCATTTCCATTGTCCGTTAGTATCCACCATCTCACTAACAGTCATGGTGCAGATAATATCACTATTTCCAGCATCAATATAGCGGCAAAGAGGTCCAAAAGAGTCAACCCATGCATCCCTCCAAAAATCAATCCATTGACCATCACCAATATTCCATACAAGATTCTGACAAAGATCGGTCCATATGAGTCCAATGCTCTTCCAAAGGCGCGAGCCCCGCGTGTTGGGTAAAGTAACCGAAACCACGTCCTGAATACCATATTTGATTCTCATCACTTGAACCCAAAGTCTACTTGGCTCCGATATCATGATAAAACCCAATTTCAGTAGAAACGCCTCGTTTTGATACTCTATCCGTTTGAGACCCAACCCACCGTTTGGAACTGGAGAGCGAACTACATCCCAATTAACTGCATGAATCCCTCTAGTGTCGCTACAGTGGCCCCAAATGAAATTTCTGATTAGACGTTCGATCTCATCACAAACATATCTAGGCAATCGGACCGATTGCATAGTATACATAGGAATAGCTGCGAGAACAGATTTAGCCAAAATAATACGTCCAGCAAAAGAAAGCAACCGAGTCTTCCATCTTGCCAGTCTATCAGCCACATTTTGAATTAAATAGCGATAAGTTTCTTTGGTAATCCTTCCATGAATAAGCGGGACTCCCAAATATCTACCAAGATCAGATACACGTTTAAAACCAAACGCACCACTGATATCCTCCTGAAGCGCATAATGAATATTATGGGAGAAAAAAATGTTAGTTTTCGAAATACTAACTTTGTGTCCAGAGCATTCGCAGAACTCCCTAAGAACCCAACTAATGACATCGAATTGATCTAAAGATGCTTCCGCGAATAAGACTAAATCATCCGCAAAAAAGAGGTGAGAAATCAACGGACCCTTCTGCTTAAATTGAAAGGCCTTCCAATTACCTTGGTCCACCTCACGCTGAATAGAATGAGCTAACCGCTCCATGCACAATATAAAAAGATAAGGTGACAATGGATCACCCTGTCGAATCCCTCTAGAATGTTGAAAACTCGCAGTCGGACTACCATTCCATAGAATCTGAGTAGACACGGAGGAGACACAACTCATGATCAAAGGCCTCAAGTGAACAGGGATATCAAGATCAGAGAGGGTATCATCAATAAACGACACTCTAACCGGTCATATGCCTTTTCAAGGTCAACCTTAATCGCAAACCACCCTCTCTTTCCTTTCTTACCACGCATGAAGTGAATAATTTCCTGTGCAATAACAACATTATCAGTGATCGAACGGCCAGGGACAAAACTAGTATGATTCTCCGATATCCAACCAGGCAAAAACGGCTTCAACCTGTTAACCACAATTTTACTAAGAATTTTATACACCACATTACATAAACCGATAGGCCTGAATTGAGAAATTGACTCAGGAGTCTCAATTTTTGGAATAAGCACAAGGAGAGTTTTATTCAAATCAGGGTCAACCACGCCAGCGATAAACATACGATGAATGGTGCTGCAGACAACATCTCCCACAATATCCCAATGCCGTTGATAAAAGGATGCATGGAACCCGTCCACACCTGGTGCTTTGGACGGTTGCATCTGAAAAAGAGCATAACGTATCTCCTCTCGAGAAATATGCACCTCCAAAGCCACCTTGTCCCACTACTCAAGACCGCGGAAATACCCACGATAGTTAAACGAATAGCCATTTGAACCCTCGGAAGAGAATAGGTTAGTAAAAAAATCCAAAGCTAAATGCTTCAAGGCCTCCGGATCTGAGACCCAATCACCACGATCATCTTTAAGGCACAAAATAATGTTACGCTTCCTCATACCATTTGCAATCGCATGATAGTATTTAGTGTTACTGTAACCCCCTAAACCCGGCCTAGAAGAAATGGGCCAAATCTAGGAAGTTGTGTTTGAAAACTTACCCCTCAAGTAACACCTTTTAAGTCAAACTTGGTCAAACTGGTCCAAGGTCAACAGTCAACTCTAGTCAAATGTGTCAACGGTCAACTCCAGTCGGGTCAAAGGTCAATTCTGGTCAAATAGTCAAACTGGTCAAAACTGGTCAACTGAGTCGGTCAAAGGTCAAAAGTCAACTAGTCAAAGTCAAAGGGTCTATGGTCAAAGACTCATGGTTCGGTTCGGTTCAATCTAGTCAATGGTCCAAACGGTCAAACCGGTTCGGTTCACCACTTTATCCGATTCGGTTTATTGGGTCTTTTAATTTTTTGGTTCAATACTTAAACACACACACATGCAATTCGGGTCTCATGATATGGTTCAAACCCAGCTATGCACACACACAACTCACGGGCCGAACACCCGACCCAAACTACACCCTCACAAGCCCATCATCATCACCCCTTTCCACCAGATATGGCTAGGGTTTACAGAACCTTTGACGACGGCGTCAAGCTCCACGAACGGCGGCGACGACAGAACCTACGACGACGACGGCAACCAAAATGTGTACGACGGCGTTGTTACAACCACGACAATACCCAAGGTCACAAACATAACAAAATCTGAATCAACACAACTCATAACTAAAAAACATTGACTAAAAATCAAATCACGAATCTAATGCTTACCTAAACACTTACCCAAACGAAAACTGAAGGCGGCAAAAACGGCGGCACGAGTTAAACGACAAGGAAGACGGTCTACAAACGACCAAAGCTCAGGCGGTGGTGCAACACAAAAGAGAAGTCGAACGGTTTTCCACCGTTTCTGACCAAACGACGACCGATAAGGTTGGTCCGGTGGGTGGGGTTCGATCGCGGGTCGATGACGATCACGGAAGTGGTGGCCGTGTAAACCACGGACGGTGAAAGGAGGGTCGTTGGAGGCTCACCGGAAAAGTAAGGGAAGATGGGTTATGAATATCGATAGAAAAGGGAGAGGGGTGCGGCTGAAAAATCAAATGGAACCCAAAAGACCCTCTAATGCCGAAAATGATGCTTAAATACCCAATTTAATGGGCAAATTATAATAGGAGCCACTGAAGTTATTTAGGGTTTGAAAACGAGCACTTAAATTTTCGATAAATTACAAATTGACCCATGAATTCTGAAACTAAGCCTCATGATTCTGAATTTTCTCAATTTAACCCATAACTCAATTAGGGTTTCAGAATTAAATTTCTTAAATTCTAGGATTACTGATTTAGGGATTCTAAAATTGGGGAAAAAAATTTGGGGTGTTACAATTACGATCTCCATCACTAATCCAATCACATCTAGTTTTCTGACGCCACATACTCTCTTCCGTGGCAAGGATATCATCCAACTCAAGCTTAAGGGATTTCTCAAGATCACAAAGAGACCCAAAATGCCTACGCCCCAAGGCCCTGTCAATACCCCGCAAACGAGCAATAATGCGCTTCTTTTTCTTCCCCAAAGAACCAAAACATTGAGCATTCCACTGAGATAAATCAATTTTTAGCCTCTCAATATTCTCCCAATACGACAAATCATCTCCCCATGAGCTCTTAAGGAGAGTAGCAAACTCAGCTGAATTTTGCCAAGCGAAAACGAAACGGAAAGGCTTCTCCACCAAGTTCGACACAAAATGATCCGTACAGAGAAGAAGATGGCAGTGATCAGATCCAATTCTATCAAGGTGCCTAACCAACGTATTCGGATAAGAATCAATCCATGCCAGATTCACAAGACAACGATCAAGACGTTCATACAAATCCCCACGAACCCAGGTAAACCCCGGTCCTTTAAAATCAACCTCATGCAGAGCATTAGCAAAGAATAATTTTTGAAAATCCTTACTTACACAATGACAACGGCCCTGGCCACCGCGACGATCATCTATATGTAAAATGGCATTAAAATCCCCCCCCAAGCAGCCAAGGATGATCAAGCCCAGGGTTAACCGCTTCAAGTTGATCTCAGAGGAATCGCCTATACTGCACATGGGGGCTAGCATACACAATAGTAAAAAACACAGGGCACGATAAAGCCATCCCTTGAAGAGTAAAATGAATAAATTGATTGGATACAACGAGAACCTAAACCCTCATGTCACCATTCCAATGTAACCAGATACCACCACTAAAACCTTGAGCCTCCATCCGAAAAGAAGATTGAAAACCCAAACGACTAATAATGTGATCATCACGTATCCCACTAATCCAAGTCTCCATTAAAGCAACAATCAACGGTTTAAACGATACATGAATCCTGCGAAGATGGTCACGAAAAGTGGAGCTTGCAGCTCCCTAAATATTCCATATCAGAACGTTAACCATTAAAACACAAAATGGATGAAAAAGAAAGAACCTAATCCACCAACATGATATTGGTAGAGACGGGTCTGGTCTCTCCCCCATCGCCAACCTCAATCGACGGATCCAAATCTCGACTGACAGTAGCACCCTGCAGGTCGTGAGTCCCATTCTGCACCTCCGCTGTCCCATCTATCGTCGTAGAGGTAGCACGATGCCTTAACGATTGGAGCTCATCCAGCCGTGTAGACGCTGACTTAACCCAATCCGACAGCAAAGGCATAGTCGACAGCCGCTCCTTCTTCTTTTTCCCACGTGCTTGCGGCTTAACCAAGCCTTTGCTACTTTTATGAACCTCTTGCACTCTCACTTTGCTACTTTTCTACGATGCATGAACCTTACGGCCATCGTTGAGAATTGAAACCGCGCTATGACTAGGACCCGCATTGCCATCCTTATGCTCAACCACTGTTGGCACCACCCCTAGTACAGTCGAAGACACATTCCAAGCCAACGGCTCTCTTCGCGAACTCACCGTTGACGCACCCTGTTGGCCCACCACACCCTCGACTGGCTTATCAGATTTTCCACCACTGTTATCCCGACACAAGCCTAGGTGTTGGCTTGAAGTATCACCCCTATTGCCTTCATCCAACATCACGTGTTTGCCCTTGTTCGAACCTAGGTGATTAGTAGGGATAGGGTCGCCACTCTTATTCTCATCATACGACGTCTCAGGATTCTCAAGGTCCCGAAGAATATGGAAACGTGATGGTACAGTATTGTTACCAACACCCTTGGATGAGCTTCCATTTTCCCCAGATTTCCACGGCCTTCGCTTTCTACTCTCCGCCACCATCCAAGGTCCATAAAATTCAGCACGTTCACTGCCCTGGTCAGAAGTCTTCGATGTATCAGTTGGTTTCTTCGTTGCTTCCGCAATTTTCCTAGCACAGAAATCCATAGTATGTCCATATACGCCACAGTGATAGCAAATAAGCTACAAACCTTCATATTCTATCTTTTGCAGGAAATTATCGATACCAATACATGGAAGCAAATGCTTAGTGAGATCAACCATGACAGCGAGTCGAGCAAACTTGCCTCGTTCCCCAGCAACAGTGTTATAGTCAACCTTAATAACCTTCCCAATAACCTCGGTGATGCGACGAAATAAGCTCTTCGAATAATAACGAAAAGGCAGTCCCGGCAGCCGAACCCATACCACAACATGTGACGGATAAGATTTTGCAGTAGAGAACTCCCTACTCCATGGTTGTACCGTAAGGTAACTCCCAAAAATAGTCCATGGCCCAGCAGTTAAGACTCGAACATAATCCTCCTCTTTTTCCAGTCGAACCAGGAAGTATTCATTTTCAAGATCGATCAACTGGAAGCGGCCCACTAACTGCCATAACGATTGAATGCGGTTCCATAACACGCGATAGCTGATGGTTCGGCCAAGAAGACGTACAATCAATGCCTTATCCATGCTACGATCAACTAGCTCATGCACTCTTTCAGAAAACTTGATAACCGGATAAGGACCACTGTTATTAACCGTAACATCTTCATCTCGAACAATTATTTCAGCCTTAGATACGTTGGAGAAAACCGACCCCTTACTCTCCTTCGTACCCGTCAGAATGTTAGCGTACATGCGTGAATCCCCAGCAGTTTTGATCGAATCATCCCCGATAGCCATGCTGACGTCGGCATCCGCAACACCCTCACTCCTGGCTTACTCGAAAGTAGGGTTACCCACCACACGCATACCCTTCTGAGCATCGCCAGCAAAGCAACTCTCGCCGCGAGCCAAACCCTGCAACACCAAATTCCTGTTTACCCCCTCAGACCTTATTCCCTCATGTTGCGTCGATACCACAGAGGACGACCCAGAAATATCAACCACGCCTGAAGCAAAACCCAGTGGCGTCTGCAACCCTACCACTGCTCCTTGCATCATCCCGGCCTGGTCAGTGAGAACAAGCCGTCCTACTCCCGGAGGACGACCGCCAAAATCTAAAAAACCCACAGCCCCCGGCGAACCCTCACCACCCACATTAGGGTGGAACCCCCACCCACTTAGGCCCAAGAATATCCATTTTCTCATAATTCTTCACCATTCGGACTACACCAATGTGAAGTTCAGAACACAAACTCTAGCACTATTTAATCCCTAAAATATTTTTAATTTTTTTGTTCAAAATGATATATATTAAAGGGAAAGGGGAGTTACATGCGATTGAATCAAGGACCTATTATTAATCAAGACTAAAGTGATGTCATTTATCATTAGGCCACGAACTTAATGGATCAAAATATAATATTTTAAATTATATATATAATTAAGATTATTATCCTATACACTTGCGGTGAAAACTAAAAGTTTCTACGGGTGCCTTAGTTTTAGAGTTTAGGGTCTTAGTTTAGGGTGTAGGGGTTTAGAATTATAGATAGTGATTAGAATTTAGAGTTTAGGGTTATAATTTAGGGTTTATAAGTTAAACTCTAAATTCTAACCATATTACCCTAAAAACAAAATCCAACCTCTAAACCCTAAATTCTAGACCAAACCCCTAAATTCTAACAACTATCCCTAACTTCTAAACCCCTATACCTAAATTTTAAACCCTATATCATAAACTAAAACCCTAAACCCTAAGACACTTGTAGAAACTTTCAATTTATACCGCCGTTAACACCTCTAAGCATTATACTACTACATTTATGCTTTATAGGTGACATCCAACAAGGCATCCAGTATTTGCAGTCTGAATCTCAATCTCTAAACTATATGTAAACATTATTCTAGATAACATAACGTGTGAAAGTGAAATAGCCAATAAATTGGAGAAAGTCGAAAAAAATTGAACCCTAATTGTATCAGCCTGTCTGCCATTTGAAAAACACAAGCAAGCATTATATTTATATATATATTTGAAGCATCGGATTCAGCAACAAAGATGCAACTGCTTTGGTCATTCCATGGAATCAACACACGGAAAAAGGTCAAAACCAACCACTAGCATACCTTAGTGGAATCTGAATCACACGTCATTCCATATTCTTTTCAAATTTTGTCGTTTTCATGTATTCTTGATTGGTTTATTATCAGATTCGCTGTTTAACACAGATTGGACAACCAAATTCTGATAAGAGATTCTGGGATTCTCTCAAATTTTCATTTACTATGCAACTCTCAACAGCATTAGCTTACAACACTAATTACTTCATACTAAAAATAGGAAATTAAAAAAAAACCATAAGATATAACTTTAGTGTCTGAAATTTTCTTACAAAAGATAGAAATAAAGACCAAAATGTTTTTTTTTTAAAACATCCCATAAATTTCCAATTTCTAAACTAAACCTGAGCTATTTTTGGTGACTGTTGGGTTTAATGGGGGATTCAGGCATTGTCATGGTTAAGGCAACATTTGAGAGCTTATTATTAGCTTCATTCTTTGGCAATTCAAGCACTTGGTTGGCTTCAATATCTCCAATTACTAAGATTGTGTTTCCATTTGCTTGTATAGCTTTGATTGGTTCATCTTCTATCTCCATTTCACTCCCTGTCTCTTTGTTTTCTTTGTGTTTTCCCCATAGGACAGAATAAAGCCCCATCACTATCAAAATGGAACCTACCACCCTGCAAATCATCAATTCAAACCAAATTAATTTATATCTAAAGATAAGATATGGCAGCATGTGCAAGTGAAAAACAACTATGTACCTAGACGCTTTTGTATAAGGTGTTCATAAGTCGGATTAAACGTTTTTTCTCTTACCTCTTTGATAATGCACATACATCTTGCAGACAAAGCTGCTCGAAAGTGAGTCTCCTAGGACAAAGCATGCATGCATTCAAAAATAATGCAAGAGTTGAGTTTGAAAGAGATCATCATTCATTACCCTCCAAGAAAAATCTTCTCAGCCAAGATGAAAGAGCCCATGATTGCAACTATGATCATCATCAGAGGGCTGAAAGCAGTGGCAAAAACTGGACCCCTTTTCTTTATCACCATTCCTTGCACATAATATGATATGCTTGACGTCACAATTCCCTATACAACAATATCAAAATTCAAAAACAATTAGTTCCTTGTCTGTAAAGGGAAAAAGGATTAGACAGAGAAAGAGAGATGTTAGATTATTACAGCATAGGCAGCCGCAAGAAGGTTCATGTCCCAACCAATCTGCCAAGCTGAAGCCTTGTGCTCCATCACAAATGTAACAACAATGGCTTGTAATGTCCCCACAAAACACACCAACGAAGTTAGGGAAAGCTGGTGATTCTTGTATGTCTTCAATGCTTTTGCCTGCTCGAAAATAATCATAATCAGTCGTCGAAACCTTAAAACAACGATGGTTTAAATCCGGGTTCTTAGTGTTTTAAGTACCTGTAAGACAAAGAGGGAAGCCCAAGCAAAGGTGGCTAAGATAAGGAGAATGGAGCCTTTGACCCAATCTTTGTCTGAATTTCCAGTTGTACCATTGGCAGATGTTTCAGAATGAATATTCTTACTCCAAAACAATTCAACAATGGGTCCTTTGTACAATGTCATCAACATTGCCCCTGCCACTGTCACCATTGTTCCCACTATCTTTGCTTGACATCTCACTTTCTTAACATCGATCTTCTCCATCCTAAACCCGAACCCGAATCCAATCAATTAAATCATCCTATATACGTAATTATCCGACACAAGTATGATTAGATTTTATACCTGAACATGACGGCCATGATAAATGTCATTGCAGGCAACATGTTGCTCATGGCACATGAAAAGGTTGGAGATGTGTATTTCAGCCCAGCATAGTAGAAATTCTGATCGATCACCGGCCTGTAATATATTCGGTTAGGTTTAGATTTAAGATTCTTCATAATAAAGTTCATGCAACGAAAAGAAAAGGATTTCAAGAAGAAACAAAAAACTAACCCAAGAAGAGCTAAGATAAATATTTGCATGAAAACTGAGAAGGTTATCTTTGGTTGTCCTCTCCTGAAAGTGTTAAGAAACACAGCAAAATTCATGTAAATCTATCTCAGTTTCCATATATATATATATATATATATGTGTGTGTGTGTGTGTGTGTGTGTATATGGTATCGAAATGATTTTCGAACCTTTCGAAGATTAAAGCAAAGGGAGCAATGACAGCAGTGGCAAAAGCATGTCGGTAAACAACAAGAACATAGTGGCTCATGCCTCTGTTGAGTGAAACTTTGGTGATAATGTTCATGCCAGCATACCCGAATTGCAATGAAATCATTGCGAAATAAGGTTTGGAATTCTCAAGGAAGTTGCCACAACATCTCAACTTCTCCATTTTTGTTTTCTTATGAAGAAATTGGCAAAAGTGAGAGAGGAAGAAGAAGAAAGAAGAGCAGAGGAAGTGTTTGTGTTTCTCCCTAAAGGAGAAGGCTGGGGAATGGGCACATATTTATAGTGGTTTGGAGGGAAACAATCGGATTCCATTTTGTTTGGCATTTGTGGTGGGTGTATCAAATATACATGTTACTTTATTTTATGTCTATGGGAAAAAGCAAACCAAAAATGTTGCAAACTTTTATACTTCTACCATATCTTGAAAGCTCAATTTTTTTTCTTCCAAAAATACAAATTTAAATTATATATTTATGGTTCAGACCAGATTGAGTCACAGTTTTTTTTCCCAATAAATTAAGGTGAATGTCACTTTAGTTTTTGGCCCGTCTTATTTAGATAATGAACTAATATCAGAAATGATGGAAATATAATTTTTATTAAAAAAAAGCGATGATTGAAATAAGAGAAATCGAAAATAAAAGTGACATTAGAAATAGTTTACCAACAAGTATTGGGTGCAATGTTAAGGCACATTGCTTTTCCAATGAAAGAATCCGAGTTCAAATCTTAAGAAAAAAACATTGTTGGGAGGGAAGGTCACGAATCTCAAACATAGATATTTTTATCGTTTACAAATATTATAATGGTTATTAATATTTCTAATAATTATACATGATATTTTATTTATACGGAATAATTTGTATAGATTAGATTCAAGTATTTAAAGGCTACGCATACGGAGGAGATTGTGTCCTCCAACTCTATTTTTTTTCTTTATTAAGTAAATTTTTTAAAAATAAATCAATTATACATTTATCTTTTACCTTTTTAAATATTTATATTTACTTTAACTTTTAATCTTAACTCCGTCCTATGTCGCGAGAATAATATCAATCATGAAAATTGATTATTATTATGACATTTTATGATACATATATATATTAGTCTATATTTGACGTGTGATAAGGAGGGATATGATGCGGTGACATACAACTGTGTGAGTTCATATAAAGTTATTCTATTATGATTATCCATTTGGAAATTCATATAAATACGATATTATCTATATTACTATTATGCTTTCAATATTAAGCTTTTATTCATTAAAAAGGAAGAGAGTGTGGAGGACACGTGGCAGATAGTGGTGGGGGTATCTGACTCACTCTCTACATGCTGAGTGTTGGTGATGTAAGCCTCAATTTGCATTATTTTTGTTATTGCACCACACTTTTTATTGCAAAATCTTTATGATAAATAAATAAAATAAAGGATTTTTTTAAATATATACATTAACTATGTCAAATTTAGTTTGTAAAAATAATATGATAAATATTCGAACTATTTAGATATCATTTTAAGTGTATGGACGAAATTTTTAAGGATGCAGATATATGTTTTTACCTAAATTTAATATTACATTTTCTCCTCTCATTACCTCAATTCTTCTGTCCCTACCTTAAAATAGTGTCTAAATATGACGGAACAAACATTATTTTAGTGGGTTTAAAGATTTGTCTTGTCTTTTCCAGCTTTATTATTTTAACTTGCGTATGCATAAATTGGTTCACAAAATTTCAATCACTCAGCATATATTTGAACTTCTACTCTCTTTGTAGCATCTAAAATTTTGCCCTCAATTACTATATTTTGATTGACAAGTGATAAGAGAATTAGATATATTCTTTGAATTTGACAATAGAATCTTTTGCCTTATATCATATAAATATATATAATCCGATATTCATATATATTGAGAATTTTTATGAATTTATGTATATCTTACAATAAAATTGTTCGAATTAGAATCTTTTGTGAAAAAACAACAATACCTTGAATTGTAACTTTTGACATAAAGTTAGGACAAATTATTATTGGTACCCCACTTATTTATGTGTTCTGTTTTGGTAATCTAACTATTTTTTTTGGGTAAAATGGTACTTAATATTACGTTTTATTTTTATTCTGGTACATGTTAAAAATTAATGGTAAAGCCGACTTAACTTTTTTATTTTCTCTCCTAATAAGAAAATATCACGTCAATTGTGTCGTTAACTTTTAATAGCGGTGTACGAAAAATGAAAACAAAACATAACGTTGCTACCATTTACCAAAAAATTAGTTTAGTGACCAAAATAAAAACACAAAATAAATGAGGTACCAAATAGGTCATTTACCCAAAAAGTTATCTAGTTATGTTGCTACAGATCAAATGTGTGATGGATGAAACAAATTAAATTAAGTTAAGCCATATTCAGAAATTTATTTTGTTATTATAAAAAGTAGGCTTAATACAACTTTCCCCCCCTAAAGTATACCTAATTTCCCAACTTGCCCCCTAAACTTCATTTTGCCCACTTTCCCCCCTTAAACAATTCATCGTTACCCATTTTTCCCTATTCCGTTAAAAAAATTTTCGGCCAATGACATCCTGCCACGTCATCAATGGATTGACTAAGTCAATCCGTCTGGTTTTATTTAAAGGGTAAATTACATGTCAAGTCTGTCAAGTTTATTTTTTTGTTCAATTTAGTCACTGAAAAGTCTATTTTTACCTTAAATTGACCCCTATTTGTTTCTAATTTTTATAATTTAGTCCATTATTTGTTATTATTAATAATATTATTTTATTAAAATATTAATATTTAATTAAAATAAATAAAAATAAATATTTTAATACTAAATTAGTAATTTTTTAGATTTGAATTCCAATTAAATTCTAATTATTAATTCTAATTTCACTATATTTGAATTATAGTTTTTGAGTAAAATTGAAATTATATTCGAATCATATTCAAATTATATTTGAATCATCTTCTAATTATATTCGAATTTTGCTATATTCGAAATATATTTTTTGAGCAAAATTCAAATTATATTAGAATTATATTTGAACCATGTCTATATTATATTCGAATCAAATTCAAATTATTTTCGAAATATAATTTGAATATGATATTTCAAATTTAATTCGAATATGATTCGAATATAAATATGAACATGATTCCAATATAATTCTAATATAATTACATGTTTTTTCAACTATTATATTCGAATCATGTTCATAGTATATTCGAATCATGTTTAACATGTAATTATATTCGAATCATGTTTAACAGGTAATTATATTCGAATCATGTTTAACAGGTAATTATATTCATATTATGTTCATATTATATTCGAATCATATTAAAATTAATTTCGAAATATAATTTGAATATGATATTTCAAATGTAATTTGAATATGATTCGAATATAATATGAACATGATTCGAATATAATTCTAATATAATTACATGTTTTTTGAACTATTATATTTGAATCATGTTTAACAGGTAATTATATTCGAATCATGTTTGACAGGTAATTATATTCGAATCATGTTTAACAGGTAATTATATTCGTATTATGTTTAACAGGTAATTATATTCGTATCATGTTCATATTATATTCGAATCATATTCAAATTATATTCTAAATATGATTCGAATATAATACGAGCATGATTTGAATATAATACGAACATGATACGAATATAATTACCTGCTAAACATGATTCGAATATAATTTGAATATGATTCGAATATAATAGTTGAAAAAACATGTAATTATATTATATTATATTCGAATCATGTTCATATTATATTCGAATCATATTCAAATTACATTTGAAATATCATATTCAAATTATATTTCAAAAATAATTTTAATATGATTCGAATATAATATAGACATGGTTCAAATATAATTCTAATATAATTTGAATTTTGCTCAAAAAATATATTTCTAATATAGCAAAATTCAAAATAATAATTCGAATATAATTAGAAGATGATTCAAATATAATTTGAATATGATTCGAATATAATACGAACATGATTCTAATATAATTTGAATTTTACTCAAAAACTATAATTCAAATATAGTGAAATTAGAATTAATAATTAGAATTTGATTGGAATTCGAATCTAAAAAATTAATAATTTAGTATTAAAATATTTGTTTTTATTTATTTTTATTAAATATTAACATTTTAATAAAATAATATTATTAATAATAACAAATAATGGACTAAATTATAAAAATTAGAAACAAATAGGGGTCAATTTAAGGTAAAAATAGACTTTTCAGTGACTAAATTGAACAAAAAAACAAACCTGACAGACTTGACATGTCATTTACCCTTTAAAGAAAACCAGACGGATTGACTTAGTCAACCCGATGATGACGTGGCAGGATGTTATTGGCCGAAATTTTTTTTAACGGAAAAGGGTAACGGAATGGGGCAAAATGGGTAACGGCGAATTGTTTAAGGGGAAAAAGTGGGCAAAATGAAGTTTAGGAGGCAAGTTGAGAAATCGGGTATACTTTAGGAGGAAAAAATTGTATTAAGCCTAAAAAGTAAAAATATGCCAACAAAATTTAAGTGCAATGGTAAGTATTTCGGTTTACACTCTTTATTCCTCTTAAATTGTGGCAATATTTATTAAGAGTATATTTTCCTTTCTCATCTCCTCTTCTAAATAAGAAATGTTAAAAAATAAAAAAAATGTTTTTACCTTAATATTTTATTATTAATTTAAATAAAATTAATTTTATGTATTAAATCATAATTCAAGTCAAACCAAATTGATTATTGAAAACATATCCAAGTTGGAATAAACCTGTTACTAGTAGGGGAAGAAAGAGTTAATAAATAACCCTTTGTTTAAAGAGTTTGAAGGAGTGAGAATTTGATTGAAGGTAGAAGAAGAGTTGGTATAAGTGATAAGCAATTTGATATTGTTTAATCAGGTTTTAAGTTAGAGGTCTTGTGCATGTAAACAAATTTCGCTCAGAGATTCACCTACTATAATCAGGTGTATAATGTAGATCGGCCGAAATTAATCAGGACAAGACCTTGAGAGTTAAGAGGTACTGAAATAGGTTGTTTACCCATGAACTTTTTGGTTATGTTGCTACAGATTAAATGTGTGCATGGATGAAATAAATTAAATTAAGGCCATATTAAAAAATTTATTTTGTTATTTTAAAAAGTAAAAATATGTCGACAAAGTTTGGTGCACTGGTAAGCTACATACTTAATATTTTTTTTATCTCTTCTTAAGATGTGAGTTTAATATACGTTTGTAAAAAAATACGTTTTTTATCTCTTTTTAAGAGTAATTTGTCTCTTCCCTTCTGTAAGTAGAAAATATAAAAAAGTAAAAATACGTTTTTATGTTAATATAATAATATTTATATATATTATTATTATTAAAACAACGAGTGAATGATGTGTATATATAATAGTTGAAACCGACTCGGCATTCGGCAACAATGTGAATGGGCCACGCCTGCAATATCATATCTTGTCTTTCGTGTCCTACGTATTCTTGTTAATTTCTTGTCTCAATTATTTATTTTAGAATGTTGAAAATTTGATTTGAATTAATTTTTTAATTTAAAGTTATACACGTCTATTTAAATTAGTGAATTTGTTTTTAAGTTTAAGTCAAACACAAATTTTATCAATTCGAATTTCAAAACTATATTGTTTTATTTTTTAACTAAATAATTTGATTATTTTACAATTTGGTCATTGAATTCTTTGATTCTTCAATTCCTTCTCCGTTTTATGTCTATTTTTTACTAAATTTGAGCCACATGCTCCGACACCGCTGTACAATACTTATGAAACTTATTTTTTAGAATATTTTTTTTTTCATTTTGCAACTTAGTCTTTCAATTGTGCACGATTCTTTACTCTCTTTTTTTTTTCAATTCCTCTTTAGTTTTAAGCTCATTCCGAACAAATTTGAACCACATGCTTCTCAATCACTATAGAATACCTATGCAACTTAAATTTCTCTTTTTTGACAACAATTTTCCCCTCTTTAAATTTAGTTATTCAACCTTTCATTTTATTTAATTGGATCTTTCAACTGCAACTCTTTGTTCACTATTTCTTGCCATTAATTTAATTTATCAATCAATAAAAAGATTGTATGATCTTTTCCAATCCCCACACATTCTCGGGATGAAATTGAAACAACCAACAAAAATTCTCAAAGGTTACTAAAAAAACTAGAAATGATGTAATTTATAGGTCAAACTAAGGTTTTTATCCATTTACTATTTCCAACTTAAGGCTACTATTAATGTTGTTCATCGGTACAAATCACTAACACAACAAAAATCTATTCAACAACTGTTTTTTTTTACGGTGTTAGTAATTTAAATTAAGAAATAACATTTATAATAGTAAGAGAACCATATTAAATTTATACAGAAACTTGAACAACTCAACTCGAAAAAAAAATCAAATACAATCTCAAAAATAAAATTGGAGTTGCTAACTCAACTAACTTACAATTTATTATTCGACTTAACTCGATCAAATAATCGCGCCTAATTCTCCGAAGCCTTTGTCCAGGGCTTTCTAATCACGACTCATAAAATAACTATATCCGTGCCTCATGTCATGCATATTTCAATCCTTTTTGGTCAAAGCAAACCAACATACATTGCAAGAAAGCAAACAAGGTTGTCATGAAATAAAGAGAGCACAAAGTATAAAGTGTCATACATTCAAGTTAATCGCTCGGCCAACGCAATATATATAATTAAATAAGTCACCAAACTTTCCAAAAATATAATTAAACTTTTAAAAAGAAATAATCAAATTCCCCCGTCATGCCATTGTTCACACGTTGACTATTACATCAATAATGTTAACAACCACATAAGTATAATAACTGTCAACAATAGATTTCATCGGAGAAAGGGTTGACCCGATGCAATCTTTTAGTTTAGTAACTCAATTGAAAGGGACGGAGCTCCCTTGAAGCCCAAGAGGGCCCCGTCCCCGTTATAAAATTAATGTATTAGATAGATTTCGATTTAATAATAATTTGGTCCTTATAAAAATAAATATTTAAATTAAAAATACAAAAGTTTATTAAATACATAATAAAGTAAGGGTTGACTAAAGAAGAATGAGTCCGCATCCTCAATTTTTTAGTCCAATAACAATTTAGGTTCTTATAAAGTTTAAATATTAGACAAATTAGACAATGTCTCATGAATTTTGAATTTAAATACTTAAAAACCTCTACATTTTTAAAATTCAATATTTTGGTCCTGTCAATGTTCGACTCTGGCTCTATCCCTGCTAATTGAGTGAGAAAGTAGGAGCTTAATTTATTTATTTTAAATAATTGGAGGACTTTTTTTAAAAAATTTAAAATAAAAAATTTCAACCAAAACTTGAGTTGTCTATAGGCCCTATCTACGTATAAGTCGAGCCTTTGACATGAGATTGAGTTTCAAATTAAAATTAAATAACTTATTTATTTTAATATATTTAATTAATGTTATTATTTATGTTATATTTATTTATTTAAAAATGACACATAAACATGTACTGAATCAAATGTGGTTAAGGATTTAACTACTGAGTAACCATAATGATTTTTTTTTCACTTAACGATAGCTATCAAAATACAAAAACCCGTTTGAGTGACCAAAGTGTAAAACCCTAAAAATTAGGTGAGGTTGATGCAATTCACCTTAATATTAATATAAAAAAGTTTCTTAAAACTTAGTTTCAAACTTGCTTTTTACTAAACACGGGTTTCGCGTTGAGTGGATAGGTAAGAAGGAAAATTTTAATATATCTCGTTTATTTTACACAGAACTCGCTTTTAATGATGCGTGCGTTCAAAACTCGCTTTTGGCAGGATTCAAATTTATCTTATGTGAGTTAAAAAGGAGATATATATCTAAATAATTTTAGATGAGACTTATTTATCTAATTAATTATTTTAAGGGATATTTGAATGATTTTTCCCTCATCATTAACTAATTAAGTTTTATTTTTTAATTTATAATTATTTAAACTAAAAGCGGGAAAATTATACATATGCCTTCTTAAAAACACTTTTTCAGGGGAGGTGAGGTGAGGTGATATACTTGAGATAAAGTTTACAATTATTGAATCAATATTCAAAAAGGTTTTGGTCAAAGATCCATTTTTTTTCGCTTCAAAATCATGCGTTCCCTCTTTATATCTTTCTTTTGTATTGTTTTGGTATATATAGAAATTTAAACTAATTTGCTTCGTTGAGAATTAATTTTTATAAATGAGACGTTAGAATTTACTTATTCGTGTTATACTTAAATTTAGATGTAAATATATTTATATTATTAATTATTATTTAATTTAGCGTTGAATTTAGAGTGGATTTTTTTAGCAGAAACCCTAATAGCGCCGCGGAGCATCTCCATTTTGATAGCCGCCTCTTCCACTTTTGTTTCTTAGCCGTTGATCGGCAACTGGTTTTTATACTGGTTGTCGATCACCGGATTCATTATTTTTATATTTTTATATTTTTGTTTTTTAATAAAATTTTCTGCCTTTGTGGCACGTGTTTTTCTGTCATTGTGGCACGCTTTTTTGTTATTTTTGTGGTTCGTTTCTAATGAGGATGAGGGTAATCCTACTCCTAACCTTCCTCATATTATCCAAACTAGTTTTCCCACATCCCTAGCTAGAGAAACCTATAAGCTTTGTATGGGAATCAATCTTAGGGAAGAACGAATCGTGTCTATTCCGTTTTTAAACTCTGCTAAATTCAAATTTAAATATCTTCCTTTAATTAGGCAATGGAAACTTTTAACCTTTTTAAACATTCCTCCTATTTTATATAGGAATCTTGTCATTGTCTTCTTTTCAAATGCTTATTGTGTCAATGATGACGCCAATGAGCATGTTATTGCCATTGAATCCTCGGTTATGGGAACTCCTATTCGAATTGATCAAAAAGTCTTGTGCACTGTTTTTGGTTTTGAGGATGTCGGGATTGATGATGAACACTCTTTAGGTTCGGGTTACATAGGTCCGGCAAAAGTTTTAGATGCTCATGATCGTATTCTTCATCTTATTATCTCTTGGTTTATTCGTCCCTCGGGTGGTAGATATTCTACCATTCGTCAAATTGATGATTTTTGGCTTACATGCTTTAGGGAGGGTAAACGACCAAATCTTTGTCAAATTATGTTTGCCGATCTTGTGTTTTTGGTTCAAAACCGTTACACCAAACTTGTTCAATCCTTTTACTACACTACGGCCTTGAGTTGTCTATTTCATTCCCTTGGTGTTGACTGCACACATGACCTTCCCGAAAACCTTGGCCAACCCATTGATGAGCATTCCCTTTCTCGCTCTGGTTTCTCTTTTGTCGGTAATGAATGGGTTCGCAACCCTCAAGCTGATCCTCCCGCTGCCCCGGTCAATGCCTCTCGCGCATCCTCTAGCCGTGCTTCTCATGACTCCTCCTCCATGGCAAATCTCATGACTTTTCTCAATGAGAAGTTCAATGCTATGGACGGTCGCTTCAATGCTATGGAAACTCAGTTTACAGCGATGGGAGAAAGACTCCAAGGCATGGACAAGAAAATAGATACCTTGAGTGCTCGCCAAGACTCTATGGATCTTTCTCTTACAGCTTTCCATGGTGCTTGGATCAACCAAAACCAAAGGAACCAAACACCTCGAGAAGACGAAGACGAGGAAGAAGATGATGAGGATGACCATGATGATGGTGGAGACGCGTAGATGCATCTCATATTAGGACTTTTTAGGATTTCATTGCATTTTTATTAGAACTTGAATTATGCCTATTTTCTATGTTTTAGGATTTTTAAAAGGTTTGGATTATTATGCTTGCTTGCTTGGTTTATGAATTTGGAGCTTTATGTTTATTCTTATGATTGATATTCCTATGCTTGATTATTCTAATCCTTGTGTTTCTTTTTGATCTAACAAAAAGGGGGAGAAGGATTCATTGTGTAAAGGTCAAAATTTTTCAAAATTCTCTATCTTTAAGTAAGGGGAGAAACAAATTTGTTTTGAAACATTTATTTTAAAGCAAGGGGGAGAAAAGCCTTTTTCAAAGTTTTCAAAAACTTAAAAATTTATTATGGTTTTGTTATATCAAAAAGGGGGAGATTGTAAAACTAAAATTGATTTTGATATAACATAAAAATTTAAGGACCAAATTGCGAAACAAATAAATTTTTAAGAACTCTTTAAAGGTTCAAATATTAACAAAATGTTTTGTATAAAATATTGTTTGAAGATTGAATCTCAAAACATTAAGTTTCTCAAACCTTTTTCATGTTTTTTCAAAACCAAATTATGCAAAAATGGCCCTGCGTATCGATACACTAACCGTATCGATACACTTGAAACTTACTGTAATTCTGAATGAACATAGCGTATCGATACTCACTTCATACGTATCGATACAGTGTTCATCTGGGCAACCGTACCGATACGCTTAATAACCGTATCGATACGCCAAGCATAATTATTTGAAAATTTGTTTTGACCGTTATGACGTATCGATACTCTTGGTCACAGTATCGATACACATTGATGCAACAAATTAAATGGTTTTACAGAGAGTTTGGACCGTATCGATACGACCCCCGTATCGATACGCTTTGATGCAACAAACTTAACAGAAAGTTTGGACCGTATCGATACGCCTAGTGTATCGATACACTCTGTTTTTACGCACAACGGCTAGTTGGAATTTAAACTAGCGTATCGATACAGCCTTGTCGTGTATCGATACGCGGTGCTGGGGAGCTGCCTTAATAGCTGGAAAAATGTTCCCAACGGCTCCTTCAATAAGTCAAAAGATCCAAACGGCTAGAAACTGATTCAAGGGTATAAATACAAGCTTCATTTCACCAGGAAGATCAACAATACACATTCAAGCATCATCAAAGCAAAAATCCAAATCCTAGAGCTATTCAAAGCTATATTCTTGTACCCAACTCTTTGTATTTCATTTTGTCATATTATTGAGAGTTTTGGGTTGCTGTAATTGTAAGTGGGTAGACAATCATCCTTTGAGAGGAAATACTTGAGTTTACCAAAAATATTCTTTGTATTTGAGTGGATTAAGCTTGGGGTTGAAAAGCTTAATCGATATTGTAAGGTTTCCTCCTCATCCAAGAAAAGGGGACGAATTCAAGTAGTGAATTGTTTTGGAAAATCCTTAGTGGGAGCTAAGGTAGTGGATGTAGAGTTCGGTTGTTGAACTTGAACCACTATAACCCCTTGTGTCATTTTATTTTCCAATATTCTCTTCACAAAAATTTTTTAATTGCCAATTCACCCCCCTCTTGGCCATTTGCAATTGTTTGATCAACTCAACACATAATAAGAGAGACATTAAAATTTTATGTGAAAATGTTTCTTGAAAATATTAAGGACAAGAGAAAAGAAATTTCACTAATGTCAAAATAAAGAGAATTACAAGAGATTTGCATAATCAAATTTATGTCTAATTATAATCCATAGTATCTATTTATAAAGATGATTGTTTGATTACAAAAGAGACTTGGACAAACATATTTCTTATTTTTACTCAATGTAAAATAAAAGAAGGATAAATATTCTATACACAGGCGGTGGAAACAGAAAGTTTCCACAAGCGCCTTAGTTTTAGGGTATAGGGAGTTTGTTTAGGGTATATGGTTTAGGGGTTTAGGTGCAGGGGGTTAGAATTTAGAGATAGTTGTTTCAATTTAAGGTTTAGGGTTATAATTTAGGGTTTATAGGTTAAAACCTAAATCATCACCATATTACCCTAAAAACTAAACCCTAACCTATAAACCCTAAATTATAAGCCTAAACCTTAAATTGAAACAACTATCCCTAAATTCTAAACCCTTACACCTAAACCCCTAAACCCTATACCCTAAACTAACTCCCTATACCCTAAAACTAAGGCGCTTGTGGAAACTTTCAATTTCCACCGCCAGTGTATAGAATATTAATCCATAAAAGAAATATACTAAGATTAAAATTCCCAAAGCAATAAAAGATCATTCCACTAAATTTTGAACTTTTCAAGATAAAACTATAGAAACCATCATTATACAAATCCCTAACAAATATATATATTTTCTTTTCTTATGAGTAAAGTATACAAATGGTCATTAAACTATCCCTAAAAATACAAAATGATCATTAAAATTTTAAAAGTTACATAATAAGTATTAAACTTTAGTTTTTATTATAAAATGATCATTGAGCCGTTAATTAGGAGACGTGACAATTATGAAAATTTGTAAAATAACATATTTACTTCTCAATATTTACACATTCAATCAATTTAGACATCAATGATGAGGGTTAAATTAGGAATAAATTGATTTAATGTGTCAATATATAGGATTAAATTTTTATTATTAAAAATTCTGTAACTGTTATGTCACTCAATTAACGACAGTTAACGGCTCAATGACCATTTTGTAACAAAAACTTAAGTTTAATGCTCATTATATAACTTTTGAAAGTTTGATGACCACTTCGTATTTTGGAGATAGTTTGGTGACCATTTTTGTACTTAATATGACCTGATAGAATAACATTGTTATGTCGTCGTTTTACAATGTCATGTATTGTTGAGATATAGATTTTGATATAATAAATTGAAAAATGCTTTGAACTAAATTGAAAAGAATTTAAAACATGCCTTTAGTCAAAACAACTTGAAAATAAGTTTGAGGAAGTTTAAAAAGGTTTTGAAGTGTTTTGAAACGTTTTTAAGTAGCCAAACCTGTGATTTTAATGTACCTGTTTCGATACAGGTATATCTGTATCGATACGCTTAAAGGCTTTTGCTACGAGGTTTTGAAACTGTCAAAGTGTGTTTCAATACATGCCTTAGCCGTATCGAAACAACCTTTGGTGTTTCGATACGCCTACGTGGCAGACACCCCAACGATCAAAACCCCCAACGACTATTTTCCAACGGTCTTTTGAATTGCAAGCGTTTCGATACGGGACCAGGCGTTTTGATACGTGCGTTTCGATACAGCATATGGTGTTTCGATACGAGATGCTAAATCAGACCCAACGGCTAGTTCTAAAGCGTATCGAAACAGACATCACCAAAACTGCACTTATGGTGGTAAATAAAGACTCCAACATCTCCAATTCAATCCCAACGGTCCTCAACGGCTACAAACTCAATTAGGAGTACAAAATGGACCTCCAAGCATCCATGGAAGACTAATGCTTCAATTGTTAACAACATTATGATGAAGAAATTATCTTAGGGCTTTAATTGTACATTTCTTGTATAGATAACACTTGTGAGTCAAAATTGTCAAATTTGCTCAAGTATTTATGATTGGGTGAGTGCTTAAAAGTGCAAACATCAACATTGTAAGAGAGATTTTAGTATGCTTATCTTTATCTCTTGTAGAGAGGGTTTGATCAAGTTTTGAGTTAGAAAGTTTTGATCGTTGTAAGGATTTCCTCATGAGCCGAGAAAAGGGGACAAATCAATTAGTCAATTGGTTGAAAAATCCTTTGTGCGAAGCTAAGTTAGTGGATGTAGGTGCTTGTTAGAAGGCCGAACCACTCTAAATTATCGTGTCTTTTATCTTTTAGCTTCCACACCTCAATCACCCAAAAATACAACTTCTCCACCACTTGACAATCTATTTCGGTCGAAGGAAATCGAGCCTATCAAGCCTAACATGTATGCTTGTGACTTCATTTCAAAGCGTTGGACGATTTTCATCCTTAGAGTAAGCTATTTTGACCTAAAAAGAAACGATAAAGGTTAAAATACTAAAAAAGAGAAAAGAATAAAATAAAAATGAATATCCAATCAAACATTATAGGTATTTTTCTTTTTACATTTTACCTAAAATATATGCCTACAAATTATGAAAATTAATTTAAAATCCAAACTCAACATTCCAAGACCAGACTTAATTTAATTAAGGCCCAAACAACACTTTCAGTCCAAGTAGAGGAGGTTTATCGGATGCCTGTTAAATTAGAGGTGTTCATTGCCGGATATCGGATTAGATTCGATTTGAATTTTTCGGATATCCAGTTTTTCGGATCGATATTATAGTGATCCGTACTCGATC
This sequence comes from Hibiscus trionum, assembly GCA_030270665.1. NCBI lineage: Eukaryota > Viridiplantae > Streptophyta > Magnoliopsida > Malvales > Malvaceae > Hibiscus > Hibiscus trionum. The sequence continues at coordinate 23,850,137 of BSYR01000019.1, read as the reverse complement.
TGAAAAAATGCAGATATTCGGATAATCAGATTAGATATTTGGATATCCGATTATTCGAAAATATATTTTAATTTAATTAGTTTTTCGAATTTGAATATCATACATGGTTATAAAAAGCCGATCACTATAATACCGATCTGAAAAATTGGATATCCGAAAAAATCAGATCGGATATTAAACTTGCCGATTTCTCTTTTCAACTTGCTGAATTTTGGGCCATATTTGATTTCTCTTTTCAACTAGCTGATTTTAGTGTTGAGGCTCATGTTAACACACACTCAGTTGTTGGAACACCATATTGGATGGCTTGATGGGCATAGCGTTTGTAATGAAGAATGTGCATTGATATCCTTGTAAGCTATTTTTTATGGTAGTTTTTTTGGGCTAACCATTGATGGGTAATGCAGGAATGGATATTAAAGGTGTTGTTGCTGAAATCCAAAAGAATAGAAACACACCCCTTGTGCCAAAGGTTTCCTTTTCCCGTTAATGCATGCCTTGTGCTTTACAAATGTTTCTTGCTAGCTAGCTGTTGTTAAATATTTTGTCAGTTTGAGTGTTCTCAAATGCCACATATACTCAACAAGTAAGCATTATGGCAACCTTGTTTCTTTTTTATGTTTGGATCTGTAGAATTTTTAGGGTTTCTTGTATTTCTTGATTTGGGAATTTGGGACTCGTGATAGAAGAGAGAAAAATAAAGGAGTTTTTTTTTAAAAACAAAAATAAAGGAGTTTTATTATTATTCATTAAAGGATAGTAAAACTGATTAAAAATATAAATTCAGTCATTTGTTTATATAATGTAATATAACTAGTATAATTAATTCTTGGTATCTTGCCAACTCAGCAAGAATATACAACAAACTTTATTAGCCCCCACAAGTTGGAGAATATATATTATGTATGCCCAACTTGAATATAGCTTGAGAAAAAGATGATGGATGCAACGCCTTTGTAAAACAGTCTGCTAATTGGTGTTGTGTGGAAACAGGTAGTAGAGTGATCAATCCTTGATGTAGTTTCTCACGAATAAGATGACAATCAATTTTAATGTGTTTAGTCCGTTCATGCTGCACTGGATTTTTTGCAATACGAATGACAGATATGTTATCACAATAGAGATTAGCAGGAGAAATGTTATTGAGTTATAAATCAGAAAGTAAGTATTGTAGTCACTGAATTTCACAAGAAACAGAAGCAAGAGTACGATATTCTACTTCACTTGAAGAACGTGAAATTATTTGTTGCTTCTTGGAACGCCAGGAAACAAGGGCTGAACCAATAAAAACACAGAAATCAGTAACTGATCGCCTTGAATCAGGGCAGGAAGTCCAATCAGAATCACAAAAGGCATTAATTTTAATGGTATTATGAGTAGAAAAGAAAATGCCTTGGCCAAGAGATCCTTTAAGACATCTTAGAATCCGATGAACAGCTTGCAGATGTATATCAATAGGAGCAACAAGAAATTGAGAAAGATGATGCACATCAAAAGATATATCAGGTCTTGTGTTTGTTAAATATAACAACTTACCTATGAGTCTTCGATAGGAAGTAATATCTGTTAAAAGAATTCCATCATTCTTAGACAATTTAGTCTTAGCATGCAAAAGAGTGGAAACATGTTTAGAATCTAAAAAACTAGTTTCTTTAAGTAAGTCTAAAGTGTATTTGCGTTGGTAGAGAAAAATTTCTTTGTCAGATCTAGTCACTTCAAGACTTAAAAAATACTTCAAAGGTCCTAAGTCTTTAATTTTAAAATAGTCATGCAAAAAACTTTTAACAGAAGATATCTCATGCTCATTTGGACTAGTCAATACTATGTCATCCACATAGACAACAAGAACAATGGAAGTAGAGCATGTTCCTTTAATGAAAAGAGAAATATCATCATATGCTTGCTTAAAACCTTGCTGAATCAAGGTTGAAGCAAGCCTCTCATTCCATTGTCGACTGACTTGTTTAAGGCCATACAGACTCTTAGTCAATTTATAGACTAAACCTGGTTTGTCATTTTTATAGCCAGGAGGTAAATTCATATAAACTTCTTCATCAAGAAAGCCATGCAAAAATGCATTATTAATGCCTAATTGATGTAAATGCCATTTATTTGAAGCAGCAACAACCAGTAAGGTCCTAATGATTGTTATTTTAGCAACTGGACTAAAAGTATCAAAGAATCAACTTCAGGCTGTTGAGTGTACCATTTGACTACAAGTCTTGCTTTATACCTTTCTAATGTGCCATCAGAGTTCAATTTAGTTCTAAAGACCCACTTACAACCTATAGTTGTCTTCCCAGGAGGAAGAGGAACTAATTCTCAAGTTTTATTTAATTCTAATGCTTTAATTTTTTCAGTCATTGTATTTTTCCAACAAATATGTTTACTAGCCTGGGTATATGACTTAAGTTTAGCAAGAACATCTATATTATTAATATAAGTACTATAACTGGAAGACAAAGCATTATAAGAAATTACATTGTTTATATTATGAGGAGATTTTTTAGAGCTTGGTACAATTACCTGGTAATCCTTAAATTTATAAGGTAAACAAATATTTCTCTTTGGTCTGGAAAGCACTGGAGCAGGCTGTAATTGATCATCTTAAACTTTAGAAACTTTAACAGACTGATTTGGCTGCATAGACTCAGTGGGTAGGATGGACTGCACTATCTTAGGTGCAGGATTAGTAGGACTAGAATTATTAGAAAAAGATTCTAAAGTAGGATCAACAAATCTCTCTTCTTCAAAATCATCATTATTTTTATATGTTGGAAATATAAGTTGACTAGGAGAATTATCTGTTTTAAAATGAAATTGAGACTCTTCAAAGAAAACATCTCTAGATATAAAAACAGACTTGGTAGTTATATCATATAATCTAAAACCTTTTATATTTTTAGGATAACCAAAGAAAATGCACTTAGTTACCCTAGGATCCATTTTAGTCTTAGGCTTGGGTAGGACTGAAGCATAGGCAGTACACCCAAAAATTCTTAAATGATCTAGCTTAGGAGAAACATTATACAGAATATCATAAGGAGTTTTATTCTGTAAAATGAGTGTAGGTGTAATGTTAATTAGGTATGCTGCATGTATTACACAATCAAGCCAACAAACTAAAGGCAAACCAGCTTTTATTCTTAATGATCTAGCTACTGAGAGAAGATGTTTGTGTTTTCTTTCTACAATGCTATTTTGTTGAGGAGTGTATGTACAAGAATTTTGATGAACAACTCCTTTTATTTTGAAAAAATCAATTAATTCAAACTCTTTTTCATTATCAGACCTTACACACTTTATTTTTTTTGAAAATTGTGTTTCTACAAAAGTGAAAAAATGAATGAGCAAATCTCTAACCTCAGATTTGACTTTTAAAGGAACAATCTACACAAATCTACTTTTATCATCCACTATAGTCAAAAAAATATGTATGATCATAAAGGCTTTTGATTGGGATGACCCCCACACATCAGCATGTATCAAATCAAATATAGACTCAGAACATGTAACACTAGTAGGAAAGGGCAGACGTTTCTATTTTGTAAGATGACAAGTCTCACAAACAAAATTAGGAGGTAATGAGAATTCTTTATTAATATTAGCAAAAAAATTATTCTTTTCACAGAAGGGTGGCCTAACCTAGAATGCCAGAGCCTAAAAGTTTTAACAGTAGTCATACAAATAGCAGATTGTAAAGAAGAAACTGAAAAAGAATTAGAAACAAAGTTATCTGATGCAGAAGCATTAACATCAAGCTGATAAAGCTCATTGATGTTCCTAGCTATACCAATCATCCTCCAGGTGGCTATATCTTGTATAGAACAAAAATCAGAAGAAAAAGAACAGAAAAAAGAAGCTTTAGTTAGTTGAGATACTGATATAATATTGAAAACAAAACCTGAAATAAAAAAGACATTATTTAAGGTTAAAGAATTATTAATTTTAACTTTACCTATATGACTAACCTTGACAACAAAATTATTGGGTAACCGTATGAATCTATTATTAACAGAACAATAAGAATCAAACAATTCTAGACTACTACATATATGATCCGTAGCGTCTGAATTTAAAATCCAAGAAGAATTAACACATAAAGATGAACAACAAACTGGAAAAGTACCTGCATCATCAGTTGCAACATCAAACGCAGAAGATAGGGCATTGGCCTTTGAATCAGTAACAACAGAAAAATTCTGAACAGAAAGATTCTGAGCAGACACAAACCTTTCTTGCAGCATATTCATCAAATTCTCATATTGTTGTTTAGTAAAAACAACAGGGAACCAGAGTCCAGACTAGGTTTAGCATTTTTAAAACTACCATCAACCACAACCAACCCTATCTGATTAACTCTGTTAGGCTGATTTCGAGTCTTATAACCTAGTGAAAAACCGTATTTTCTATAATATTTTTCAATGGTGTGACCATACAATCCACAAAAGGTACACAATGACCTCTTTGAAGGACTAGCATTAAAGAACTTCTTACTAACAATCTTATTATCAGACTTAGACTCAGCAACCTTCCCATGATGCCTATCGGCTAGCAAAATGTTAGATTCAATGGTAGGAACAGAAACTAGAGACCTCACATGTTGAAGCACTAAAGCAAAAACGACATTAATATTTGGAATAGGTTTCATCATTAAGCATTGAGACTTAGGAATAGAAAACTCATCATTCAACCCTCAAAGAAATCGAAGTAAAAAAAACTTGATTTTTGTAATTCACAGCATCACAATCGCAAGATTTAAGGGGCCTAAAATTACATATTTCATCCCAAACAACTTTTAGTTGTGTGTAATATGAAGTAACAGAAGCATTACCTTGCTGTAAAGAGTAGAACTCTTGAAGCAAGTCCGACACTCTCACCAAATCTCCTTGATTGAATCGATCGAAAAGGTCCTTCCAAAGGTCGTAGGCCGTATCGAATCATAACATGCTTTGGGCGATTTTAGGAACCAAAGCTCCTTGCAACCAGGATAATACCAAATTGTTGCACTTCAGCCACGCTCTATATTTGGTCAAATCTCGGACATGTTCAAGAATCGAACCATCGACAAAGCTTCATTTGTTCTTGGAGATGAGCGGCATGCGCATTGACCGAGCCCAGCTATGGTAGTTGCCTCCATCAAGCTACGCAGAGGTGAGAACGAGACCTGGGTTCTCGTTGGGGTGAGTATAGTATTCACTAGACGGATTATGAGTGCGAAAGAGAAGACCGTCGGCAGAGGAACCGTCGGCAGACGAAGAATCCACTGATACCATGAAGAATTTCTAGGGTTTCTTGTATTTCTTGATTTGGGAATTTGGGACTCGTGATAGAAGAGAGAAAAGTAAATGAGTTTTATTATTATTCATTAAAGGATAATAAAACTGATTAAAAATACAAATCTGTTGTGAATAATGTGAAAACAAGAACAAGAAGAAATAGGAACAAAATAAGATGAGAGAAAAGAAAGAGATTTGTATTATTCTGAATATTGACTTGTGTACAATGCCTTGAGTAAATCATCTATTTATAGGCATAAGAAGTACATAATACATTAAACTCTAATTAATGTAGATAATAATCTTAATGATAAAATAATTCAAATCTCCTTTGATAAAGTCCTTATCATGATAGACATCCACATAGATAAATATTCATAACACTCCCCCTTGGAAGTCTATGAAGACAGTGTGCCTCGTTAAAACTTTACTAAGATAAAAACCCCGTAAAAAAAATCTTTAGTAAAGGAAAAGAGTACACACATCTTTAATACGCATAACATGTTGCCTCATTAAAAACCTTTCCAGGAAAACCCAATGGGACAAAACCATGGATAAGGAAAAGAGTACAACGCGTATTTTGCTCCCCCTCATAAATACATCATATAAGATCTTTGACACGACGCAATCCGATATTATAAATTAACTTCTCAAATGGAGCAGTAGGGAGTGCCTTGGTAAATAAATCTGCTAAGTTATCACATGAACGAATCTGTTGGACATCAATGTCTCCATTCTTTTGTAGATCGTGAGTGAAGAAGAATTTTGGGGATATGTGTTATGTTCTATCACCCTTTATGTATCCTTCCTTAAGTTGGGAAATACATGCCGTATTATCCTCATATAAGACCGTCGGAGCTACTTTTCCAGAGTGTAAACCACAATTTTCGCGAATATGATTGGTTACAGACCTTAGCCACACACATTCACGACTAGCCTCATGTATAGCCAAAATCTCAACATGATTAGAGGAAGTAGCAGTAATTGTTTGTTTCATTGAGCGCCAAGAAATTGCTGTACCACCGTATGTAAATACATAACCAGTCTGTGATCGAGCATTATGAGGATCAGATAAGTATCCTGCATCCGCAAAACTAACCAATTCGGTTTTGGATAGATTAGAGAAAAATAATCCCATATCTTTAGTACCTTGAAGATCACGAAATATGTGTTTGACCCCATTCCAATGTCTTCGGGTTGGGCATGAACTAAATCTTGCCAACAAATTGACAGCAAACGATATGTCAGGTCGTGTGTGACTAGAAAGATACATTAATGCACCAATAGCACTTAAGTATGACACTTCTGGACCAAGAATATCTTCATCCATCTCTCGAGGACGGAATGGATCTTTGTTAACATCAAGTGACCTAACAACCATAGGAGTGCTCAATGGATGTGCATTATGCATGTAAAATTTCTTTAGCATTTTTTCTATGTATGTTGATTGATGCACAAGGATTCCATCCTTTAAGTGCTCAATATGTAATCCAAGACAGAACCTTGTTTTCCCAAGATCTTTCATTTCAAATTCTTTCTTTAAACATTCTACTGTCAATGAGATCTCTTCAGGAGTCCCAATAATGTTCAAATCATCAACATACACAGCAATGATAACAAATCCAGAGCTAAATCTCTTAATAAAAATGCATGGAGAAATTGGATCATTCTTATAGCCTTCTGCTAATAAGTATTCACTGAGGCGATTATACCACATGCGCCCAGATTGTTTTAATCCATAAAGGGATCTATTCAATTTGATTGAATAATATTCTCGAGAACCTGAATTAACTGCTTCAGGCAGTTTGAAACCTTCCGGAAGTTTCATATAAATATTATTATCAAGAGGCCCATACAAATAGGCTGTGACAACATCCATTAAGCGAAAATTAAGTCTCTCTTTTATTGCCAGACTAATCAAAAATCTAAAAGTGATTGCATCCACCACTGGGGAGTATGTTTCTTCATAATCAATTCCCGGTCTTTGTGAGAATCCTTGTGCAACCAAACGAGCTTTATATCTCGCAATTTCTCCTTTTTCATTTCTCTTTCTCACAAAAACCCATTTATACCCCACAGGTTTTACACCTTCCGGTGTACGGACTACAGGCCTGAATACTTCTCTTTTTGATAGAGATTTTAGTTCCGCTTCAATTGCCTCTTTCCATTTTGGCCAATCATCTCTTTGCTTACATTGTTCAATTGACAATGGTTCATGATCCACATTATCATTCAAAATCTCTAGTGCTATATTGCATGCAAAAGTATTATCGATGTCGATTTTGTTTCGGTTCCACTTGTTACCAGACATGACATAATTTATTGAGATCTCATCATTATCAGGTACCTGATTCATATCTAATGTCTCTTTTGGAGACCTTTTAATCTCTTCTCGAGATTTTTCATAATCCATTGATTCCTCGATTAGACCATCACATGATATAGCTCCTTTTCTTTTTCGAGGATTTTTATCTTTGGAACCTACTGGTCTACCACGCTTCAGGCGTGCGTTTGACTCATTAGCAACTAGAGTTTGTCCTTCTGGGACATCAATCTTAATCGGAGCATTCACAGCTGGTATATGTGACTTAGTCACTTTTTTAGGGTCAGCGAAAGCATCTGGCAATTGATTTGCTAAGTTTTGCAAATGAATTATCCTTTGAACTTCTAGTTCACATTGTTGGGTACGTGGATCAAAATGAGATAACGATAATTCATTCCAACTTATTTCTTTTCCCAGTTGTTTATTTTCTCCCCCTAATGTTGGGAAAACCGACTCATTAAAATGACAATCGGCAAATCGAGCTGTAAATAAATTCCCCGTCATAGGCTCAAGATATTTAACTATCGAAGGGGATTCAAAACCGACATATATTCCCAACCTCCTTTGAGGACCCATCTTTGTGCGTTGTGGTGGAGCAATCGGAACATATACCGCACATCCAAAAATTCTAAGATGGGAAATATTTGGTTCCTGACCAAAAACCATTTGTAATGGGGAGATATTATGATAACTTACAGGCCTGATGCGAATCAATGATGCTGCATGTAAAATGGCATGTCCCCATGCAGAAATCGGTAGTTTTGACTTCATTAGTAACGGTCTTGCAATTAATTGAAGTCATTTGATAAAGGACTCTGCAAGACCATTTTGTGTATGAACATGCGCTACAGGGTGTTCAACACTTATTCCAATCGACATGCAAAAATCATCAAAACTCTGAGAAGTAAATTCACCAGCATTATCAAGACGAATTGTCTTTATAGGGGAATCTGGAAAATGTGCTCGTAATTTTATCAACTGAGCAAGTAACCTCGCAAATGCCAAGTTGCGGGTTGATAGCAAGGATACATGTGACCATCTAGTCGATGCATCGATTAAAACTAGAAAATATCTAAATGGTCCACAAGAAGGGTGTATAGGCCCACATATATCACCATGTATCCGTTCCAGAAAATTGATAGACTCATAATTTACTTTAGCTGGCGATGGTCGAATAATTAGTTTGCCTTGAGAACAAGCATCACATGAAAAGGCATTACTTTGAAGAATCTGTTGGTTCTTCAATGAGTGACCACATGAATTGTCGATAATTTTTCGCATCATAATCGAACCGGGATGGCCTAACCGGTCATGTCAAATAATAAAGTTATCAGTAAACTTATAGTTTACAATAGCATGTGCTTCAATTGCACTGATTCTTGTGTAGTACAATCCGGATGACAGTGCATGTAATTTTTCTAAAACTTTCTTATTGCCTTGAGTTATACTTGTAATATAGAGATATTCTGTATCTCCTTGGCAACTACTCTCAATATGATATCCATTATTGCGAATATCTTTAAAACTTAATAAGTTTCTTTGCGACTTTGGAGAGTATAACGCATTATGAATATGGAATAGAGTTCCATTTGGCAATAACATATTTGCTTTTCCGGAGCCTTCTATAATATTAGCACTTCCGGATATAGTATTCACATTATTCCCTTGCATTGTTAAATGGGAAAAAATTTCTTGTGCTTAAGTATAGTATGAGTACTTGCACTGTCCGCTAAGCATAAATCATCACCATTTTTGGCGGATTGTATTTGAGACGGAATCATATTCTTCAAAGAAAAATAAAATAAAATAAATATTAAAAAAATATTCAAAATATAAATTAAATAAATAACATCCATAATTTTTATTCTTTATTTATATAATTCCTAATAAAATATTATATCTTTCTAACAAACTTTTCCTAAAATAATAATAAACATAAAAAAAATCAAGTATTCTTCTAAGGGGAAATGAGGAAATCATTAACATCTATATCTGTAAAGCCATAATCGCCATTGCTAGTGCCAGTAATGTCATAATCATCTTTGCTAAGGCCATACTCATCTTTGTCATTGATATAAACAAAATTTGTTTCAACTTTCTTTCCTTTACCATTGATTGACTGTTGGTAAAGATCCACAAGATGCTTTGGCACACGACAAGCACGAGCCCAATGATTTAAGCTGCCACATCGATGACACATAGATTCCTCTTTCTTGGATTTATCTTTTGCACTATTGTCATCTTTATTGTTCCACTTACGGTGGGTATAGTTATTTTTAAAACGACCACCTCGCCTATGTCCTCGACCGTGACTACGACCACGACCACGCCCATAGTTATGACCACGATGGTTGGTGTAACCTTTATTTCTTCCGCTATAAAACGTCGCATTCGCTTCAGGGAATGGAGTGGAGCCAGTTGGGCGATATTCATGATTCTTCATCAATAGCTCATTGTTTTGCTCAGCCACAAGAAGGCAAGAAATTAACTCAGAATATTTCTTAAAGCCCTTTTCTCGATATTGTGTCTGAAGGACAACATTGTTTGCATGAAAAGTGGAGTATGTTTTCTCTAACATATCCTCATCAGTAATAATTTGACCACATAACTTCAATTGTGAAGTAATACGAAACATAGCAGAGTTATACTCGCTTACTGATTTAAAATCTTGCAATCTCAGATGCAACCAGTCATATCGAGCTTTAGGCAGAATAACAATTTTCTGGTGGTCATATCGTTCCTTTAGATTATTCCAAAGAATAAGAGGATCTTTCACCGTTAAATATTCTGATTTCAACCCCTCATGGAGGTGACGGCGAAGGAGTATCATGGCTTTGGCTTTATTTTGGGCAGATTCTGCATTCCCCTCTTTAATGGTATTTCCCAGACCATTAGCATCTAGGTGTATTTCGGCATCTAAGATCCAGGATAAATAATTCTTTCCGGAAATATCAAGAGCCACAAACTCAATCTTTGCAAGATTTGCCATTGATGTACTATAAAAGATAAACAATCAAATTAGATTAATTATAAATTAATATATATAATCAAAAAACAACAGAAAGAAGATTTAATCCTCATACGTGGCATTGTTATACCTGTCCACAAGGTCATTTAAAAACCTCCTTTGAGACCAGTAGCCTCGCAGAACGGGATGTCCAGCCAATTATACTCGGATTAAACCATTAAAACAAATAACATATAAATTCATTGTATATACGCATGGTATGAATTAAAACAAACCAACATATAATTTATAATAACCAAACATGGCAAATTAAAACAAAATATTAAACAAAATAAATAACAACAAGTTGGATTAATTAAGAAAAATATTATTATTTGTTATATAATAGAAGTCATAAATACCAACAGACGGATGATAACATACGGATGATAACAGACGGATAATTAAGTAAATATTAAACAAAACTGATTACTCTCCTTTAATACTAGCGAACAACAATTTTATCATTATAGGTATGACTTTGTTAGCTTATATTAATTAAATTGATTAATAACAAAATAAATAACAACACATGGATGATAACATAAGCAAGAAATTAACTATATATTGTTTTAATTTATTATTGTATATATATTATTTTATAAATTGAAATATATAAGATGGAAAAAGAATATACCAGATAAATCTTTGGAGAAGCTTGATTTGTAACTAAAATCTTCTGAGCAAACTCGTGCTGATAACGTAAAGGAGTTTGGGACTCGTGATAGAAGAGAGAAAAGTAAAGGAGTTTTATTATTATTCATTAAAGGATAATAAAACTGATTAAAAATACAAATCCAGTCATTTGTTTATATAATATAATATAACTAGTATAACTAATTCTTGGTATCTTACCAACCCAGCAAGAATATACAACAAACTACAACAAACTCTATTAGGATCTTAAGGATTCTACTGTAGCTGATGAGGGTATGGAGCCTTAATGTGGTCACTCTGGAAAGTCCTTAATACCCATGAGGTTGTGCATTTGTCAAATTTTTATCTTAGAGAATGAAATGAATGCTTCCCAATGTTTCTCATCTTTGGCAGTTCATTCAAATTTCAATGATAAGCCTTGATGGTTTTCGAGACCAAGGTAAGGGATACAATGGTGGTCGTCCATGGAGCTGATTGATGGCAAATATCTCAATTTCCCGGAGAAGTAAAATTATAAATGGTATGGGAGTACAATGTAGTATTAGTGTAGACATGCATTGCTTGACTCTATGCATTTGTAAATTGACATTATAAACTCAAATTCTCCAATTTTTTCACCTCATTCAAAAGCTTATGTTTCCTTCATCATGTGATCTTTACCAGAATTTTTTATTTTCTTTAAATTCTTGCGTTCATCACGTATTCAAAATACAAGAATATATGAATGAATAAGCTTACAAAGACTATTTAATTCACGGAGTTTGCGGTTACAAACGCCACTTAAACTATGTAATGGCGGCATTTGTACTTACTAACGCCACTAAAGAATATGTAATTGCGGTGTTTTTGTTTACAAATGCCACTAAAGACTACGTAATATTTACGACGTTTTGGGAACAAATGCCACTAAAGGCTAGTCGTCGCGGCGTTTGTTCTTCTAAAGGCCACTAAAGACTGTAATTGCAGCGTCATTGTTTACAAACACCACTAAAGACTACGTAATATTTACGACATTTTCGGGAACAAACGCCACTAAAGGCTAGGTCGTCACGTCGTTTGTTCTTCCAAATGCCGTTATATACCTCGACCTTTTGCGGCGTTTTTTGTCCACAAACGCAGCTAACTGTTGCGACGCTCGATTTAACAACACTTCTTGCGGCGCTCTTACTAGCGTCAGGAGAATTTTTAGTGGCGTTTAAAAACGCCGCTGTAGGGCTAAAAAAGCCGCTAAAGTCTTGTTTTCTTGTAGTGTCTCTAATATTATAATCATCAGACTGTTTTTGATATTTTGAAAGTCTAAGAGCGAATCTAAAAATTAAACCTCTAATAATAAGTATTAGAAAAAAATATAATTTTAAGAGTAGATCCATAATAGTAAATATTAGAAAAAAATGGACACCTATAACACGTATTGAAAAAAATGAATTTTTAGAGTATACCCTAATAACAAATATTGGAAAATTGAATTTTAAGAGTAGGCTCATAATAATAAATATTGAAAATTTGAATTTTAAGAGTAGACCCATAATAACAAGTATTGATAAATTGAGTCCCTAATAACAAATATTAAGAAAAAATAGACCTCTAATAATAACTATTGAAAAATAAATAAACTTTAAAAGTAAATCTCTAGTAATAAATATTAAAAATTTGAACTTTAATAAGAGGGAAATAGACATTGAACATGTGTTCCTTCTGTCTATGCTCAGAGATGACATCGATAATCATCGGATTATTGAATGAGTTTATAAACATCAGAATATGATATAGATGACTCAGAAATTGAGTTTTGTTATCGTTGTTGATTGTTGTTGAATTTGATCAAGGTGATTGATAGTAAAGAGGATATATGGGTCCCTTTGAGCTTCTTACCATCATCATATGGTGATTAATTGTAGGGTGAATACAATTTTACTAGAAAAATTTAAAATTTTGATATGATTCGACTTAAAACAATTTTAAATAAAAACTGAGTTAAAATAGAGTTTCGAATAATTTGATTTCTTTTATTAATTAGTGGTCGATTTTCAAGTTTGCGTTAAATTTCTAAACTTTGTTTGATATATATATCTTATGTGAAGAAATATATATGTATATCGTATATGGCTATAGAAAGCCGTTTAAATTGGAACCAATTAGTACCATAAATTATAAATATTTACAATTAAATTTAAACAGAAACTTAAACAACTCGACTCGAAATTTTTTTAAATAAAGTTTGAGTTATTAAATATGACTCGTCAGTTCAACAAGCTCAAATTTTTTTATTCAGCTCGACTCGATCATAGAGAAACTCAGGTAGGAGGCAGTGGAATCTTACTCACTTCAATCATAGATTTGAGAGATCAACCACGAAAGAAGATTTGAGAGAGTTAATTTTTGGGTGTGGGGTAAATGGTTTTGGGTGGAGATAATTTATAGTGGATATCGCGTTGGTTGGGGTGTGATTACTGAATGAAAATCGCGTCCTATACAATGCGATTTCATTAAATCGTTTCTTACACAACGTGATTTCTTTATAACCATATCGCGACAATTTGATTTTCAACCGCTCCAATTTATTACCGCAGAAATTGCGCCTTACACAACGCGATTTCGGACTGAAGTCGCGCAGTGGGAAACGCGATTTCGGATATCGCGCCTTGCAGGACGCGATTTTGCCTGATGTGGGCCAAATGGGGGTATTTTCCCAGATAATCCTCCAAAGGGGAATATCTGACCGAATTTACCTAATTAAAATGATAATGAATGAAAAGTAATAAACATATAGAATATTATTAAAAATGGTAGATAGATAGTATTGAATACGGGTAAAAATCTCCTGCCCCCTAATCATGCCTCCTTCTATGTCCCATGCCTAAAGGGGGCATACTTTGGGGGCAGATGATTTCCATCCATTGAATAGTTGCATCAAAATGGTAAGATTCCTTTATGGTTGAAGTGAGTAGATAGATAGTATTGAATACTTGCATCATCGTTAAATAAGCAAGCAGTGTTAAGCTCAGGGCAGGGCAACAAAACTCAGCACTTAACATATAGTGTAATAATAATTGGCAAAAAGAAAAATTTCTAAGTATTTTTCATACTTCTTCCCATGGTTAAGTTAAATTTTAAGTAAGGTGCGAAAAGAAATAATCGGCTAACTATCATAGGCACAAGTTTTTAAACTAAAAATTTCTATTTCATTGAGTGTTAGCGCAGAATTTACATATGTAACTAAATGTTGCTAAATGTATCTAAACAAAACATAGAGGACTATCCCCCCAGACTCAAGGTTGGCATTGTCCTCAATGCCTTACACAAAATAAAAATAAAAATAAAAGCAGAAAAATAAAACATAAAAACAAAAACAAGAACAGAAAAATTAAAAGAAAACATAAAAGAAATAAAAATAAAGAAAAAGGTCCTATAGACTAGGGGATTTCCCCTCTGTTGCTGCTGCGTCGGAGAAGGATTCTGAGAAGGTAGGTAGTACGAGGCGGTGTGTGGCGGAAGGTTTGGTGGCTGGGCTCTTTTTCTTGCCACGTGGCGGTTGAATGCGGCTGGGAGTGGGACGCTTTGCCGGTGCTTCTGGCTCAGGTTCAGACCCTCCACCTTGAGGTTTGGTCGCATCAGTAGGCCACTTTCTTTTCTTTGCTGCCTCTACTGGTTCATTGTCGAAGGAATCAGATATCTCCATGTCTGAGTCCTCGGCTTCTTTGGCAGATGCCTCCTTTGCTACTGGGGAGGCGACGATAGTCTCCTCCTCTTTCTCCGAATCTGACGAGAAGGTGAGGTTGTACAACTGGATGGGAGTGGGCGGGGTCCTTCTCTTGAGGCGGATGTGTGACCCCTCGCTGCCGGCGTGTAACACCCCAATTTTGGGCTTAGAAGTTTTGGGTTTGGACCGGACCGGTCGGGTTGCGGTTCTAATATATAAGGGTGAATTTAGGAAAACCTAGTTCGGGTTGCATTAAAAATATGGGAAAATGTCTTAAAATCCTCTTTTATTATATATAAGAGAAAGGTGAAATCAATTTTACAAAATGAGGTTTGGAAGAGTGACATTTTGGGTTAGTGACCAAAATGTAATTTTTGAAAACTGGGTGACTGTTTTAAAAAGGATTGAAACTTTGAATCTTTAAGGAGCTATTTACCCAAAAGAGTTTCTCCAGATTTTTCTGAATATTAATCAATTTAATTAATGGTTTTTAATTAAATGTAAAAGGAGGGAAAATATATTTTGGCATTTTAACTAACTTTTCTCTAAATTTCCATTTTCTTTTCTCTCAACTTTTCTCTCAACCCAAACACATTTCTCCAGCAAAATTCTCTCTGATTTTGACAACTAAAGATTAGATTTCAATCCTCATTTGATCTCTAATTAATTCTACAACAAAACCTTAGCATTTGCTTATTGGATTTTCAAGAATCTTGGTTCCAAAAAGGGAGAAACTCAAGTTTAGAGGTATGAACGTCCTTCTCCTCTAAATTCTCAGTTCTTTACTGAAATTCCCAAGTTCTCAATCCTTGAATTACGTTTTATTAAAGGTTTTGCAATTGAGTTCTTGATCTTGGCTTTAAAATGCAAGATTTGCTTTAATTTTGATGAAATTCGTATGATCTGAGTGGGCATTGTTTTGAGATGTGTTTTTGATGTAAAATGGATGTATAATTGATAAGAAATTGAGGTTTAATCAATGCAATCCCGAATAGGTTGATTTTCCTAAGTTTTGTTTAAGTTTTTGGTGGTTTTTGGAGTGATCTTGATGTTCTGCTATAGCTGGAGGTATAAGGATGTGATGAGATCCATTTTGGATGTTAATTGAGGTTTATGAATGTTTGGAATTAATGGATCTTGGCTGGGTAGTGTTGTAGAGATGTTTGGATGTGATTTCGGTTGTGTTTGGTAGCCGAAATGTGAGTGTTGATGTGAGCAGCGAGTTTAGGTGTCTTGGTTGAGGATATTAATGCATGATGGTGCATTAATCTACTGTTTTGATGTGTTTAAAACAGGGGAGACATCTTCGGATCCTTGTGGTGTTGATCCGGAAGCTTGATTGGTGTTTCGGCAAGTGGCGAAACGGAAATCGGTGAGTGGATTTTGGTTTTCAGCTTTGAAACCAATGTTTTGAAGGTTTGGGAGCTTAGTTTAAGCCTAAACAACTTTGCTAAGCTCAAGAGTAAGTTTTCGGAAAAACTCTCTTGTTGATGAACCATGAGTTGGTTGAGTGCAATGTGATTGTTTGCATGTTTTAAATTCTATTTTGAAAGCATACTTTAGCATGTTTATTTGCTGGTTTTATAAGCCATGTGTTGAAGGATGCTCAAGGTAAGAGATCCTTGTTTTGAACATTTGATAAAATGTGGTTTTGTTGCATAAGGATGCATGATGATTAATGGCTTTGTTAAATGATTTAAAACAGTGGACTATTGTTGTTAAATGATGCTTATTGGCAAGTGATGTTTCGAGAAAGGTTAAGAACACTATGGTGGTTAAAAGTCCATAGGTGGTTCTTGTGTTAAGAACAACATGGTGGTTAAAAGTCCATGATTGATTCTTGTGCTAAGGTCACAAAGGTGGTTAAAAGTCCTTGTGTGAGCCTTGTGTATTTTAAGAACACCATGGTGGTTAAAAGTCCTTGGGTGATTCTTGTGTTAAGGTCACAAAGGTGGTTAAAAGTCCTTGTGTGAGCCTTGTGTATTTTAAGAACACCATGGTGGTTAAAAGTCCTTGGGTGATTCTTGTGTTAAGGTCACAAGGTGGTTAAAAGTCCTTGTGTGGACCTTGTGTATTGTAAGAACACCATGGTGGTTAAAAGTCCATGGGTGATTCTTGTGCTAAGGACACAATGGTGGTTAAAAGTCCATGTGTGGTCCTTGTGAATTGTAAGATCACAATGGTGGTTAAAAGTCCATGTGAGGATCTTATGTTGATTGTATTGTGAAATGGAAAGATTATGATTATCACTTGTGGCCAATATGACATGTTAATAATTTGAAGCATGAAATGCTTGTTTTAAATGCTTATGTGCATGGATAAAGGTTGTTTTGAATTAAGGTTTATAAAAGTGTTTTATAAATGCATTATTGAGTTGTTTTAAATGAGCATTCCTCACTAAGCTTTTAGCTTACGCTCTCTCTCTTTTCTTAAACCAATAATGCAGAGCATTGAAGTGCGTATAAGGGCAGCAAGAGGTCAAGAATCCAAGTGAAGAACTAAGCTCATGTATGGTGAAAGTTTCTTTACACTATTAGCTTTTGGCATTTGGCAATGGGGAACCTATGTTGTTGTTTTGGGAGATGTTTTGGACTCCCTAAGTTGGTTTTATGTTGTTGTTGATGATGGAACATGTAATAGGCCTTTGTGAAGTTGGTTGAGTATTATGATGCTTGAATGGTTTTCTAAATAGGATGCATGTCTATAGAATTGGAGATTTGCTTAATTGATGCCATGTTTGAGTATGGTTGATGCAATTATGTTCCTTATGCATGTAATGTCTTGCTGATATAATTTGGTTTCTTTTGGAGCATGTTTGATGGGTCAATTGTGTGAAAAACCAGCGAAATCCTGCAAATCTGGGCAGGCCGTATCGGAACGGGTGCTACCGTTTCGGAACGGGGGCCTGAAATGGCCTAGGCGTTTCGAAACGGGAGGAACCGTTCTGGAACGAAAATGCTACTGTCGAGCCCTGTATCAAAACGTGTTTCGGAACGGTCCCGCGTTTCGGAACAGGTCCTCCCTGTTTCGGAACACTCGACCGTTGGGCACTGAAATTGATGGTTATATGTTTTGAAATCTTTGCGTTTTGGTCCTGAATCTTGTTTATGCAATTGAATGAGTTTGAGATGTCCGTTTGAGTTGAAATTTGACAGAGAAGCAAGAAATATGACTAATTTCATAATGGTAACTTAAAAGTGGGTCAAGTCCTTATAATTTCCAGAATTTACATTTTGGTCCCTAGTTTCATGTTTTGTGCAATCGAGTCCCTAAATGTGTTCTGATTGCTGTGATCTTTGACCATGCTGTTTTTATGAACATATCTAGGGTTAATGTGCCTTTATATAAGATTAAAAAGGAAAAAAAAGGGTCGTTAATCAAGGTTGACTTTCGGGTTGACTTTGGTTTTCCCCATGTAAACTTCTTAATTCGGGTCAATCGTCTAGGCCGGGTTAAGGGGGTTACATTTGGTGGTATCCGAGCTGAGTTCTCGAGTATTTGGGAATGGTTATGTGGGTGATGAATGTATGTATGCTTTGTATGCTTGTTTAATGAAAGCATGTTGTGTGAATTGTAAGTGTGATACAATTGTGATGTATGCTATGGTGAAGCATGTTAGAGGGACCCATTGCCAAATCAAAGCTAATGAAATGAGTTGTTTTTAATTGGAAATGAGCTTGAGTACTTGGATTACTTACCTTGCTGAGCCTGACTTTGTTTATTACATTGTGATTGCATTGTTTAGTGAATGGGACCTCGTAGAGAAACGAGGGGTAATATGCGAGCTATGGCTCAAAATGAGAATGAAGAGAACGCTGAAAATGCGGTGGATTTACCTCCTCCACCTGGTGGTGGTGGTGCTGGGGGCGAAGGAGCTGGTGTTGCAGCTGGAGCTGGGGTTGCTGGACCTGAAGCTGGTCAGGGACAAGCTGTTCCTGACATGACAGTGCTGATTCAAGCTATTGCTGGAGCTTTTCGAGCAGCGGTAGCTGGAGCTCAAGGAGCTGGGCATCAAGGTGATGCTGGTGTTAGACTACCTTTGGAGCGTTTGCGCAGTCTGGGAGGGACTGAGTTCAGGGGTTTGTCTGCTGAAGGTTCTGAGTCTTGGTTGGAGAGTACCAAGAGAATCTTGGGACAAATGAATTGTTCTGATGTGCAGAAGCTGGGTTGTGTGGTATCATTGTTGCAAGACGATGCATACACTTGGTGGACAACCACTATCTCCGGAATGAAGGATGCTGATGTGACATGGACGTTCTTTCAAAACATTTTCAAGAGAAGGTATCTGGGTGTGAGGTACTTGGATGAAAAGAAGAGGGAATTCATGTCTCTTACTCAAGGGAGCATGTTTGTAGCTGAGTACGAGGTTCAGTTTGTCCGACTCAGTCAATACGCACCTGAACTTGTTCCTGATGAGCGGGAGAGGTGTGAAAGGTTCCGTTATGGTTTGGTGACGGAAGTAAAGACGTATATGCTAGCTGCTGAGTATAATGATTTTGATGTGCTGGTTGGGAGAGCAAAGGACATTGAGATGAATTTGGGTTTATCATCTAGAAGTGCTGGTTCTGGTGCTGGTAAGCGAGTTGCTGAGTATAGTTCCGGTGGTGGACGGAACAAGAGGGGACGTGATCAGAAGTATCAGCCTTCGGCTAAGCGAGGTGGTGGTGCGCCTGCTCAGGGAGGCAAGGCAAGAAGTGAACCGAATGCATGTTGGACATGTGGATCGCGTGGCCATATGAAACGTGATTGTCCTCGAGCTGTGAGGGAGGTGCAAGCTCCTGTTGTGGTAGCTGGTAATTCGTGCTGGAACTGTGGATCTACGGATCACATGAGGAGAGAGTGTCCTATGTTGGCTGGTGGCCAAGGGCGTGCTCCTGTAGTTGTTGCACCACAGAGAGGTCGTGGGCGCGGCCGTGGTAACTTCCAGCGTAGAGAGGATGGTGGAAGGAATGTGGCTCATGTTGTAGCTGTTCAGCCTGAGGGTGGTGGCCAGGCTAGAGTGTTTGCTCAGAGGGAGGGGAGGAATTACGCGGATGTGATTGCAGGTACTTTCACTTTGCAATCCTCGTCATTACTTTCCTTGATTGATTCTGGATCTACACACTCATACATTTTGCGTGAGCATGCTGAATTGCTTGGTTTGCCTGTTGAGTCCTTGGATGTTGGTATGCGTGTCACTAGTTCTTTTGGTGAGACTGTTGTGACTCGAAAGCTTTATAGAAGATGTCCTTTGGTTGTGCAAGATCATATTTTTCATGTTGATCTTATGGAGTTGCCTTTCTATGGTTTTGATGTAATCCTTGGTATGGATTGGCTTGTTGAGCATCGTGCTGTAGTGGATTGTGAGAATAAGCGAGTTTCGTTGAAACTTGCGGATGATTATGAAGTAGTTGTGGTTGGTGAGAATGTGAAGTTTCTTGCCAATGTGGTGTCTACATTGGAGGCGAGTCGGATGCTGAGGCAAGGTTGTGAAGCTTACCTAGCCTTTGTGATGAATCCTAGCTCTAAGGAGTTGCGTGTGCAAGATATCAGGACTGTGCGAGAGTTTCCTGGTGTGTTTCCGGAGGAGTTGCCTGGATTGCCTCCTAATCGTGAGGTGGAGTTTGGGATTGAGCTGTATGAAAACACAACTCCAGTGTCCATTACTCCTTATCGAATGGCACCTAAGGAGTTGAAAGAGCTGAAGACGCAATTGCAAGAGTTGCTTGATCGTGGTTTCATTCGGCCGAGTGTGTCACCTTGGGGTGCACCGGTCTTGTTTGTGAAGAAGAAGGATGGCACTATGAGAATGTGCATTGATTACCGCCAGCTTAACAAGTTGACTATCAAGAATCGGTATCCATTGCCGAGAATTGATGATCTTTTTGATCAATTTCGGGGAGCAGCTGTGTTCTCTAAGATTGACTTAAGGTCAGGGTATTATCAGTTGAAGGTGAAGGATGTGGATGTGCCAAAGACAGCTTTCAGGACGAGGTATGGGCATTATGAGTTCCTTGTGATGCCGTTTGGTTTGACAAATGCTCCTGCAGCTTTCATGGACATGATGAATCGTGTGTTTCATGAATACCTGGATAAGTTTGTGGTGGTATTCATTGATGATATCCTCGTGTACTCACGTACTGAGGAGGAGCATGAAGGGCATCTGAGAATTGTGCTGCAAGCTTTGTTGGAGAATCAGCTTTATGCTAAGCTGAGCAAGTGTGAGTTTTGGCTTAGAGAAGTGGTGTTTCTTAGTCATGTGGTTTCTGCTGAAGGGATTCGTGTTGATCCTCAGAAGATTGAGGCGGTGATGAATTGGAAGGTTCCTAAGTCTGTTCATGAAGTTCGTAGTTTTCTTGGTTTGGCAGGATACTACCGAAGGTTTGTGGATGGGTTTTCGAAGATTGCTGCACCTTTGACGAAGTTGTTGCAGAAGGATGTTAAGTATGAGTGGACGGAGGCGAGACAGCAGGCTTTTGAGAAGCTTAAGGCCGCTTTGACACAAGCTCCTATCTTGGTTCAACCTGAATCAGGGAAAGAGTTTGTGGTGTACAGTGATGTGTCCTATGTTGGTTTGGGATGTGTGTTGATGCAGGAGGGTAAGGTGGTAGCTTATGCATCACGGCAGTTGAAGGTGCATGAGCGCAATTATCCTACGCATGATATTGAGTTGGCTGCGGTGGTTTTTGCTCTGAAAATCTGGAGACATTATCTGTATGGTGAGAAGTGTACTGTGTACACGGATCACAAGAGTTTGAAGTATCTGATGTCCCAAGAGGAGTTGAATCTTAGGCAGCGACGTTGGGTGGAGTTGCTCAAGGATTATGATTTGATGATTGAGTATCACCCTGGAAAAGCTAATGTTGTAGCGGATGCCTTGAGTAGGAAGGTAGCTGTTGAGTTAAGGGCTATGTTTGCCAGTTTGAGTATTTCGCGTGATGGTGGTCTTGTGGCTGAATTGCAAGTGAAACCATCTTTGGTTCAGTTGATCAAGGAAAAGCAGTTGTTGGATGATTCCTTGGTACCGCATGTTTAGGACATTGCGGAGGGTAGGCCTTCGGATTTCTGTTTTAGTGATGATGGAGTGTTGTGTTTTGGGAGTCGGATAGTAGTGCCCAATGATGTTGATTTGAGGCGTGCTATTCTGACTGAAGGTCATAGTAGTCCTTTTGCTATGCACCCTGGTAGTACTAAGATGTACCGTGATCTTTGTGATGAGTACTATTGGGTGGGTCTAAAGAAGGATGTTGCTGAGTTTGTAAGCAAGTGCATGGTGTGTCAGCGAGTTAAGGCTGAGCATCAGTTTCCGTCAGGTTTGTTGCAACCGTTGAGAATTCCTAAGTGGAAGTGGGAAAGGATTACCATGGATTTTGTATCTGGTTTACCTTTGTCGCCATCGAAGAAGAATTCGGTGTGGGTGATTGTGGATCGCTTGACGAAGTGTGCGCATTTCTTGCCTGTGCATACTACGTATTCTTTGGATAAGCTTGCGGAGCTGTACATTGCTGAGATTGTGCGGCTGCATGGTGTGCCTAAGTCGATTGTGTCGGATAGGGATCCGAGGTTTACATCGCGTTTCTGGCAGTGTTTGCATCAAGCTTTGGGTACACGGTTGAATTTCAGTACATCTTATCATCCTCAGTCGGATGGTCAGTCCGAGCGTGTTATCCAGGTTTTGGAGGATATGTTGAGGTGCTGCGTGATTGAGTTTCAGGGCTCTTGGGAGAAACATTTGCCTTTGGTGGAGTTTGCCTATAACAATAGTTATCAGGCAAGTATTCAAATGGCACCTTATGAAGCTTTGTACTGGAGGAAGTGTAGGACTCCTTTTTGTTGGGCTGAAACGGGTCAGAAGATGGTTTCGATGCCAGCTTTGTTGAAGGGAACCACCGAGAAGGTGAAGCTCATTTGTGAGCGTTTGAAAGCAGCTTCTGATTGGCAAAAGTCTTACGCGGATTGAAGCGTAAGGAGATTGAGTACGCGGTGGGTGACTGTGTGTTTTTGAAGGTTTCGCCTTGGAAAAAGGTGATGAGGTTTGGCCGAAAGGGTAAGTTGAGCCCTAGGTACATTGGACCATACGAGGTGGTTGAGCGTGTGGGTCCTGTTGCGTATAAGTTGAGGTTACCGCAAGAGTTGGAGAAGATCCATGATGTGTTTCATGTTTCTATGCTTCGGAAGTATAGATCGGATCCTTCACATGTGATGCCTGTGGAAGAAGTGGAATTGAATCCGGATTTGACCTATGATGAGGAACCGGTGAAGATTCTGGATTCGGATAGTAAGGTTCTTCAAGGCAAGACCATTGAGTTGGTAAAGGTGTTGTGGAAACATCGTGGTGTTGAAGAAGCCACGTGGGAACGGAAGGATGACATGCTGAAGCAGTTTCCGTACCTCTTTCCTTCAGGTAAATTTCGAGGACGAAATTTCTTAAGGGGGGAGAGTTGTAACACCCCAATTTTGGGCTTAGAAGTTTTGGGTTTGGACCGGACCGGTCGGGTTGCGGTTCGAATATATAAGGGTGAATTTAGGAAAGCCTAGTTCGGGTTGCATTAAAAATATGGAAAAATGTCTTAAAATCCTCTTTTATTATATATAAGAGAAAGGTGAAATCAATTTTACAAAATGAGGTTTGGAAGAGTGACATTTTGGGTTAGTGACCAAAATGTAATTTTTGAAAACTGGGTGACTGTTTTAAAAAGGATTGAAACTTTGAATCTTTAAGGAGCTATTTACCCAAAAGAGTTTCTCCAGATTTTTCTGAATATTAATCAATTTAATTAATGGTTTTTAATTAAGTGTAAAAGGAGGGAAAAGATATTTTGGCATTTTAACTAACTTTTCTCTAAATTTCCATTTTCTTTTCTCTCAACTTTTCTCTCAACCCAAACACATTTCTCCAGCAAAATTCTCTCTGATTTTGACAACTAAAGATTAGATTTCAATCCTCATTTGATCTCTAATCAATTCTACAACAAAACCTTAGCATTTGCTTATTGGATTTTCAAGAATCTTGGTTCCAAAAAGGGAGAAACTCAAGTTTAGAGGTATGAACGTCCTTCTCCTCTAAATTCTCAGTTCTTTACTGAAATTCCCAAGTTCTCAATCCTTGAATTATGTTTTATTAAAGGTTTTGCAATTGAGTTCTTGATCTTGGCTTTAAAATGCAAGATTTGCTTTAATTTTGATGAAATTCGTATGATCTGAGTGGGCATTGTTTTGAGATGTGTTTTTGATGTAAAATGGATGTATAATTGATAAGAAATTGAGGTTTAATCAATGCAATCCCGAATAGGTTGATTTTCCTAAGTTTTGTTTAACTTTTTGGTGGTTTTTGGAGTGATCTTGATGTTCTGCTATAGCTGGAGGTATAAGGACGTGATGAGATCCATTTTGGATGTTAATTGAGGTTTATGAATGTTTGGAATTAATGGATCTTGGCTGGGTAGTGTTGTAGAGATGTTTGGATGTGATTTCGGTTGTGTTTGGTAGCCGAAATGTGAGTGTTGATGTGAGCAGCGAGTTTAGGTGTCTTGGTTGAGGATATTAATGCATGATGGTGCATTAATCTACTGTTTTGATGTGTTTAAAACAGGGGAGACATCTTCGGATCCTTGTGGTGTTGATCCGGAAGCTTGATTGGTGTTTCGGCAAGTGGCGAAACGGAAATCGGTGAGTGGATTTTGGTTTTCAGCTTTGAAACCAATGTTTTGAAGGTTTGGGAGCTTAGTGTAAGCCTAAACAACTTTGCTAAGCTCAAGAGTAAGTTTTCGGAAAAACTCTCTTGTTGATGAACCAAGAGTTGGTTGAGTGCAATGTGATTGTTTGCATGTTTTAAATTCTGTTTTGAAAGCATACTTTAGCATGTTTATTTGCTGGTTTTATAAGCCATGTGTTGAAGGATGCTCAAGGTAAGAGATCCTTGTTTTGAACATTTGATAAAATGTGGTTTTGTTGCATAAGGATGCATGATGATTAATGGCTTTGTTAAATGATTTAAAACAGTGGACTATTGTTGTTAAATGATGCTTATTGGCAAGTGATGTTTCGAGAAAGGTTAAGAACACTATGGTGGTTAAAAGTCCATAGGTGGTTCTTGTGTTAAGAACAACATGGTGGTTAAAAGTCCATGATTGATTCTTGTGCTAAGGTCACAAAGGTGGTTAAAAGTCCTTGTGTGAGCCTTGTGTATTTTAAGAACACCATGGTGGTTAAAAGTCCTTGGGTGATTCTTGTGTTAAGGTCACAAAGGTGGTTAAAAGTCCTTGTGTGAGCCTTGTGTATTTTAAGAACACCATGGTGGTTAAAAGTCCTTGGGTGATTCTTGTGTTAAGGTCACAAGGTGGTTAAAAGTCCTTGTGTGGACCTTGTGTATTGTAAGAACACCATGGTGGTTAAAAGTCCATGGGTGATTCTTGTGCTAAGGACACAATGGTGGTTAAAAGTCCATGTGTGGTCCTTGTGAATTGTAAGATCACAATGGTGGTTAAAAGTCCATGTGTGGATCTTATGTTGATTGTATTGTGAAATGGAAAGATTATGATTATCACTTGTGGCCAATATGACATGTTAATAATTTGAAGCATGAAATGCTTGTTTTAAATGCTTATGTGCATGGATAAAGGTTGTTTTGAATTATGGTTTATAAAAGTGTTTTATAAATGCATTATTGAGTTGTTTTAAATGAGCATTCCTCACTAAGCTTTTAGCTTACGCTCTCTCTCTTTTCTTAAACCAATAATGCAGAGCATTGAAGTGCGTATAAGGGCAACAAGAGGTCAAGAATCCAAGTGAAGAACTAAGCTCATGTATGGTGAAAGTTTCTTTACACTATTAGCTTTTGGCATTTGGCAATGGGGAACCTATGTTGTTGTTTTGGGAGATGTTTTGGACTCCCTAAGTTGGTTTTATGTTGTTGTTGATGATGGAACATGTAATAGGCCTTTGTGAAGTTGGTTGAGTATTATGATGCTTGAATGGTTTTCTAAATAGGATGCATGTCTATAGAATTGGGGATTTGCTTAATTGATGCCATGTTTGAGTATGGTTGATGCAATTATGTTCTTTATGCATGTAATGTCTTGCTGATATAATTTGGTTGCTTTTGGAGCATGTTTGATGGGTCAATTGTGTGAAAAACCAGCGAAATCCTGCAAATCTGGGCAGGCCGTATCGGAACGGGTGCTACCGTTTCGGAACGGGGGCCTGAAATGGCCTAGGCGTTTCGAAACGGGAGGAACCGTTCCGGAACGAAAATGCTACTGCCGAGCCCTGTATCGAAACGTGTTTCGGAACGGTCCCGCGTTTCGGAACAGGTCCTCCCTGTTTCGGAACACTCGACCGTTGGGCACTGAAATTGATGGTTATATGTTTTGAAATCTTTGCGTTTTGGTCCTGAATCTTGTTTATGCAATTGAATGAGTTTGAGATGTCCGTTTGAGTTGAAATTTGACAGAGAAGCAAGAAATATGACTAATTTCATAATGGTAACTTAAAAGTGGGTTAAGTCCTTATAATTTCCAGAATTTACATTTTGGTCCCTAGATTCATGTTTTGTGCAATCGAGTCCCTAAATGTGTTCTGATTGCTGTGATCTTTGACCATGCTGTTGTTATGAACATATCTAGGGTTAATGTGCCTTTAGATAAGATTAAAAAGGAAAAAAGGGTCGTTAATCAAGGTTGACTTTCGGGTTGACTTTGGTTTTCCCCGTGTAAACTTCTTAATTCGGGTCAATCGTCTAGGCCGGGTTAAGGGGGTTACACGGCGGCGACCAGAGTGGCAGCTGATCTAGGTGTAATCTGGGTTGGTTTGGAAGGTGCTAACTCTGATGGGAAGGCGGGTAACTTTGGACCGTCGTCATGGTATTTGTCTAGAAAGTAGGCCACAAAGGCCTCTTGCACCTCCGCAATATATTTGGTGAAGATCACTTTCTTGTGCTCTATCCTCTAGCAGCTCTCCACAAGGCTTCACAGTAGAGGAATCACGGCAGAGGAAAGGGCAGCATTAGTACTGCCCGCTGCGGCTGGGGTGGCGGCAGGTTGGGACGACGACTGGGAGGTTGTTGGCGTTTCCGGCTCTGGCTCCTGCATCATCTGGAGGCGTGCCTTCCTTTTCCACCCTTCCTTGGTGGCAATGATGGTGTCCTTTGGGTGTGGCGGCACACGGAAGTTGGAGTATAGGCCTGTGATGAGCGCGGGGAAGACGAGGGGTCCCTTGGAGTTGGGCTTGTTCGCGTGGGCGTAAATTTCTTCAAGAATAACCTCTCCAATGTTGACCAGCCGCCTCATCATAATGCTATAGATAAGGTCTAGCCACAGCCTATTGACTGTAGATATGTGCGAAGTGGCTATTAGGCGGCGCTGGACAAAGTTACTCCAAAGAATTGCCTCTAGCAGCAGATCGCGACGGTTAACTGAACCGTTATTCTTGCCGGTTAGCCATTTGGCATTTGGCAGACAGATGTCTCTTTTGATCTTTTCGTAATATGCTGCCGTTTAATACGACCTACATTCTTCATGTGGATTCCATCTGATTTCTATCCCATAGAAGCTGTTGATTGTTGCTGCCGTTAGCTTGACACCCTCGCCCCGGACGTAAACAAAAGCATTTCCCGGGGTAGGCTTGTGAACGTAAAACTCTCGCACTAAATTGTTGTTTATCTCTTTTGGCTACCATGCGAAAATGTGCCATCCTAGGGTGTGGACCCTTTTCGAATACGATGGGCTCAAGGCCAAGATCCCCATCTTGCCTTGTGTATTAGAAGCCTATCTCTTCCCATAGTTGCTGGTAGGTTGCCGCTACATCATTTCAAGAACATCTGGAAGGTTAGCTTGGAGGTTGAGGCGGTTTGTTTTGATGTTGCCATTGTTGTGAGAACAATTGTTTTTCCTAAGGTATAGAAATAAAATGCAAGAAAGTAAAGCAAACGAAATCTTGAAAGCAAAGATGACAAGAAGAATTGAAAGTAAAAGAGAGAGCAAAGTGAAGAATGAGGAGAGAATAGTTGGCCTTATATAGTTGCTACTCTCCGCTGCCAACGGGCAGCAATGATTGCGGCGCGATTTACGCGCTTCTAGCCGTTACCCAGATAGTCGTTCCGCCAGCTGTTGCAAATGTAACCGTTACGGCTAGCTGTTATGAAGTTGCTAGCCGTTATGCTCATCTACCTTGGGTTGCCTTGGCCGCTGGGTTGAGCCTCTCTTTTATTCTTTTATCCTTCTTGGTCTTGCCTTCATTCCTAACCTAAAATAAATTAAATGCAAAAATTAAATAACTAAAAATTAAATCTATTCCTAATGCATAAAAATAAATTAAAATTTAAATAAAAATTAGGCTATGTTGTGTTGCGCAGTTCCCAAACATAACCACTTCCTGAGGGCTTTGCGTTTGGCTTTTCGTCTGGGTATGTCCTTCCCCTCCTCGGGTGGGTGTTGGCTGCCATCTTTGCTGTCCTAGCGGGACATACACCATAGACAAACAAGAGGCATTTTTTTGTAAAATAAAATAAACAGAAATTTAAGTGCAAAAACTAAAATAGAAGTGCAGAAATTCAAACGCAGTTGTTGTTGCCAATCCCTGGCAACGGCGCCAAAAACTTGCAAAGCGTTTGGGTGTTCTCTTTTTATGAGCGCAAGTGCACACTCTTGTCAAGTTATAGTATAAAAGATATCGTCTCCCAAAGGGATTGGAGCAACTACTATAAGTGTTTTCCTGCACAAGGAAATAGTAATTTGCACAATTAAATTTCTGAATGTGGAAAAATAAAAACACAAATAATTAAGAATAATTATAGGGAGAGATAAGGTTGATAGATCGGGTCAGGTAGTTTCAGCTCAGTAGTGTGTAGACTGCATTGTAAAGCCTAAGTGTGTTTTGCGCTGCCACGATTTGCTGCCTCGGTGGGTAATGGCGGATTGAAGCTGCAACAACTTTCACTGCCACGGCGGAACTCTTCTCTTGCAACTTTTGCTGTCTCGGCAAGTGAGATGGAGGGAAGTCCCAACGGCAAGTCTGACAGATACTCCAAGTTCGGTAGAATAATTCTGAAGTGATCACAAGCACGTGTTCGATTATCATCGAAGATATGTAAGTTTTATCTCATTTTATTTTTGATAATTTTATTCTATATTGTTAATAGTAGATACATATTTTTGATATTTTATATAGTTTAATTTATACCTATGTGTTTATTTTTTTAGAGTATGGAAAGACATTTAGAGGTTTCTTACAACCGAATGATGACATTACCGGACCTTCTGATAGAACCGTACTTAGACCAGGTCGGGTTTTTGCACGCATCCAAAATTGTTGGAGGTGCAAAAATAGACGTTGATTTGGTAAACGCTCTTTTGAAGAGATGGAGACCAGAGACACACACATTCCACCTTGGTTGCGGAGAAGTGACGATTACCTTAGAGGATGTGTCGCATATCCTAGGTTTGCCTGTTGATGGAGAGGCTATCAATGGTCCCGGTTCGGATGCTTGGTCGGGCTTATGTTTGAGTGGGCTAGGGGCTACGCCGGATCGTTTTTACGGCGGAAAAATACGACTAGCATGGCTACGTGATAATTTTGGTAACGTACCCGTTGACGCGAGTGAAGAAGGTAAAAATATTTTTTAGTGAATATTATTGAAATAATAATTTTTTAACATATGGTAATATATATATATATATATTCGTATTGTAGGCATATGCTCACGCTTATATTTTACAGATGATCGATGGGGTATTGATGTGTAATCACTAATTTTGTCTCGAAACTTAAACTCATTTTTTCACATTTTGGGCTTGTATTAGGCTGTAATAATAATAATAATAATAATAATAATAATAATAATAATAATAATAATAATAATAATAATAATAATAATAATAATAAAATGAAAGAAAAAAGGAAATAAAAAATATGCATGTATCACACTATCATGGTTGTTATTATTAATTATTGGGTAAACTACTGCAGAAGTCACTTATGTTTATACTAAGTACAGAGTTAGTCCCCAAATTTGAAAAATGACCAGTAAGGTCCCAAACGTTTTCGGGACGTAAACTTCTAGTCACTCAGCCGTTAAATCTAAACGGAAGGGTGATCTGACATAATAAAAAAATGATAAATTACTTAAATAGTCCCTAAACTATTACTTAACTTGTATTTTAACCACTGAAATAAAAATAATTTATATAATTTCACATTTAATCCTCTATATTTACAATTTTTTTATTTCTTTTCCCTCCACTACTCCCTACCGCTATGAGGCCTTCGATCTTTTCACTAACAGCTCCAGCTTCATGTTCAGGTATATATGTCAACATATTTACAAACGTTTTCCCCTCTCCCTCTATTTTGTTGGCCAACCTGCAGCTCTACCTTAGTTTATATTGCACACATTGGTCAATCTGCCCTCTCTATTATTTTTGTTTTGGAAGACAATTGTTTTTACGACATTGAAGCATTTCGAAGCTCGGTACCAAGTTCATAAGCTACCATTGTCTTCTTTCAGAAGCAGAGATGGCCTATGTGGTAGTGCATCTGGTTGAGTTGGTAAAAAATTAACCACATTTTGGTTTTGTTAAAGTGTTTACAGTCCTTTTAATTTCTTTGTTAGTCTTGCTTGTTGATGATTGAAGTTCAAAAATTGTAACCGGATTGTATACGTGCATGTCTTGAGAAATTCACTCACGGCTTCAAGGGAAGATGATAAGACTACAGAGTTATCGTCGGTGCTGCTATAGTTCTGATGAATTCTTGCTTTAGAGGTGCTGCCAAATGTATATAATATGGCTAGAAGCTAGTTGAAAACAACATTATATGTCAAAAACCATGGCTAAAGGTGAAAGTGGATTGTCTTTAAGAGTTTAAATGGTCGCTTATTTCTTCTATTACGAGACAAGGTTTACGCAACACACGAATATCCTTAAAACAATCCTCTTCTTTTGCAGGATGTTTGGTTTGTAGCCTAATTAATGTATCTTTTTATTTTCCATGTAGTATTGCTAATAACGAAAAACAATACGAGTACAATGAGTGATGATATGTTTCTGATTTATGTACGTCGTCTCCATTTATCAGATGCTATCAATGAGAAATGGATTAAGCTTGCATCCTATGTGCTTGCCTGGACTTCTGCAACCACTCTAGTTTTCCCAAACAAGAATGAACTTGGGCGACGAAAGTGGGTCTGTTTCCATGAACATGTCCGGCACGGTACCAGAAAATCAAGAAACCTCAGTGCAGATGGTTTTCGATCTACCTAACCAATGCAACTCTTCGAACCCTGTGTCTATGCCAAACATAATTACTTCTGAAACTTCATTCGAGTTGGAATCGATCCAGGCTTAGTTAGGGCCATTTCAGCTCCTCTCATTGTCTCCGGTAAGTCATATATACTCGCAACAAAGCGGTAGGGAGTAGTGGAGGGAAAAGAAATAAAAACATTGTAAATATAGAGGATTAAATGTGAAATTATATAAATTATTTTTATTTCAGTGGTTAAAATACAAGTTAAGTAATGGTTTAGAGACTATTTAAGTAATTTATCATTTTTTTATTGTGTCAGATCACCCTTCCGTTTAGATTTAACGGCTGAGTGACTAGAAGTTTACGTCCCGAAAACGTTTGGGACCTTACTGGTCATTTTTCAAATTTGAGGACCAACTCTGTACTTAGTATAAACATAAGTGACTTCTGCAGTAGTTTACCCTTAATTATTATAGTTACCCATTATATAGTGATCGTTATAATTATTACTATCTATGTAACTACTATTATTATCCATTATTATTATTATTATTATTATTATTATTATTATTATTATTATTATTATTATTATTATTATTATTATTATTATTATTATCATTATAACTATTAGTATTATTATTATTGTTATTTTGGTTTGTTTTATCATTACCCGATAATCAATCATCATCATCATCATCATTATTATTATTATTATTATTATTATTATTATTATTATTTAGTTACATTATTATTTGTTTGTTATATTACTATTATTAATATTATTATCAACATAAATAAACAACAATACATATAATAAAAGGCTCGTATTATTATAGCCCGAATAAAAACATTTTATTACAATTGGCACGGTTGAGCCCATGTCTGAATAAGCCCAACTACAAAGAAAACCCTAATGTTTTTTTTCTCTCTTTTGCGCAGCCGATCATTGGCCGTTGGATCTGGTGGCGATCTAACGGTCCAAATCTAGCCCTTAGGAAACCCTAGATGCCCCTTCACTCAATCTGGCGCCGCATCACCCTTGGCCGTTGGATCGAAGCGGTATCGAACGCTCCAGATCGCGTAGCAAAAAGAAACCCTAAGGGCTCCCTCGAAACTCTAGCGCCGCACCATCTGGAGCCGTTTGATCTGGAATGCATCGTACGACTGAGATGGTTCCAGATCCCTCACGCTCCCCACGCACGGCTCTTTAGTGCATCACGCGCGCGTCATCACCATGCATGGTCGATTAGCCTTCCACGTCGGCCAAAGCTTCTCTCCTCCAGACCCCACGGGTATAGAGCCTCTGCCGCCACCACGCCTTCTGTCGGTGTCTCCCCTCCCATTTCCGGCAACGTCGACATGCAAAAACAAAAGAAAGATGGCCAGAGACCCAAAAATAGCAACAAAAACAAAAAAAAAGCAACAAAACAAGATAAAATCGAAAGTCAACTAGACAAGGAGGCAACAAATTCTCAGAACCCAGCAAGCAACATTTGTCTTTTTTCTTCAATCATTGTAACCACGTTTATAAAAACCGAAGAAACAAACATTGTAAGCACGACATTTTTTTACCAGAAAAGAAATCAATACAAAAAGCAAAAAAATTCCCAGAGGTATCTTGTTTTTTCTTCTTTCATTGCATGCATCAAAGTAATAAAAAAACAAAGGGAAATAGGAAGTTTACCCTTCGGTTTTTGGTCCCCCGTGCGTGTCGTTTCGATTACCCATCCCCAATAAGCCATCATGCCTTCACCAGGCCGTACACGGTGAGGTGATAGAATGTTGAACGGAAACGGGACAGCGAACTTCGAAAAGTTTTTTTTTATTTTTGATCTCGCGTTTTAAAACAAGAGAGAAGGGTTTAGATCTTTTAAAAAAATAGTTTCGGAAAGAAAAGAGGGCCTTCTCTCAATTTTTTTAGGGTACCAGCACCGGTTTTCAGCCGACAGCGCCGGAAAAGCTTTCCCTCGGCTCGAGTTTTTCAAAACCTTAACCCGGAGGGAAGAAAATGGAAACCCTTTTTTTTCTTAACTCTCAAAATGAAAAACACCCAAAAAGCAAAATTTTTGCGGAAAGAAGTAATTTATACGGTTTTAAAATCGGTTTAATTGTCCTCATGCCTCTCCGTGTTTTTTAATAGTGCCAACGGGGTTTCCGCATTCTGAAATTATACTCCGGTCCCTGCCATTTTAAAGTCGTTTTTAATTTCGCCTGTAACACCCGTGTTTTGGGGTTAGGAGTTAGTCGGGTTCGCTTGTTCGAGTCGGTAAAATTAATTTTAATCAAATTTACCTTGGCTTGAGCTAATTGAGTTTTAAATAAAGAGGAGGGGTCTTTTTAGTAATTTAACCAAAACAAAGAAAAAAATGGACAACCTTTTTGAAATTAAAAGAACAAAAAAGGGCATCATCTTTCCTCCCTTTTTCTTCCCCAACGTGAAAAGCTTCTAAACCCTCCCAAACCCCCTAAATCACTATTTCATTTGATTTCTTCCTCTACTCAAGGGCATTTTTAAAGGTAATTGCATATTCTCACTCTCCTCTTCATCCTCTACATTTACCTAGTCTTGAAATTGAAAACTACCATCTTTTTGAAATTGCAAGTTTAAAGAAAGTTTGAATTTTTAAGGGGTTTTCCAATTGATTTTGATTTATTAAGTTGAGTTTTGGTTTAGTCTCCTTAAAATACACATAGTATGTTAAAATGGGTGATTTTGGGTGAAAACCCGAAGTGGGTCCTTGTGGCCATTTTTGAAGTGTCAAAAATTGGATTTTTGGTGTGTTTTAGGGTTAGGTTGAAGGGCTGATGGGTTAAGGATGTTAGGGAAGTGTTTTGGGACCATTTAGAGGTCATTTGGGTGGTTGAAATCATGGTTTTCTGCTGGGTAATAAGGGAGCACGAAAATGGGGGAATTTGGTAATTGTTTGGGTTGGAAATTGGTGGGATTTGGCTTGTGTTTATGGGTGGGAGTTGGTGACTGATTTTAGCATCGAATTTGTGAGTAATGGTTGTGTTTTGATTGGCTAGAAACAAGGGGAGACATCAGAGAAGCATCGGGATCGAATCCGGGAGTTTAAGAGACTTGCTTGGTTTGCTAAGGAAGGGTGGTGAGTAAAACTTTAAAGTTGGTTCAAGTGTGTGTGGTGAAAGTGTTGGAATGAGCTTGGTAGGTGTAGAACTGAGGTTTTGATATAATATTTGAAAAATGTTTTGGACTAAAATGAAAAGATTTTAAAATATGTTTTTAGTCAAAAACAACTTGAAAATATGTTTTAGGGTTTTTAAAGCTCTGGAATGGACTTAAAAGTACATTTAAAGTAGTCAAAACCGAGCATTTTAAGTGACAGTATCGATACAGTGGAGAGTGTATCGATACACCTTAGGGTTTTCAAACTACAAGGATTCCAGTAGCTAAAACCTGTATCGATACGCCTAGCCGTATCGATACGGTGTATTTGAAAATAGCCCAACGGCTAGTCGCGTACCGATACGGTTGTATCGCGTACCGATACGCCAACGGTCATTCCCAACGGTCATTTGACTTTGCAGGACCGTACCAATACGCCAGGCAAGCGTATCGATACGCATCAGCTGAAGAGCATAACGGCTATATCTGATTTCAAGACCGTATCGATACAGTGGATAGTGTATCGATACACTAGGCTACTGAACTGCATTTTATGGGAAATAAACGACTATTTTGTATCCCCAACGGCTATGAAACATCCCCAACGGCCATAAACGGCTAGAAACTCAATTTGGAGTATAAAATGGACCTCCAAGCATCAAGATCAACAAGAGCTTAAGTTGTTACAACATTTTGAGTGAAAAACCTTGTCTAGTGCTTAATTGTTCATTCTTTGCTTAGACAACACTTGTGAGCTTACATTGTTAAATTTGCTCAAGTGTTTAGGTTTTTGGGTGAGAGCTTAATTGTGCAAACAAACGCCTATTGAGAGGTTTTAAGTTTGTTTTGTTTATCTCTTGTAAGAGAGGGGTTCCTTCAAGCTTTGGGTAGAAAGCTTCGAGGGTTGTAAAGGGTTTCCTCCTAAGCCCGGAAAAGGGGACGAATCAATTAGTGAATTGGTTGTGAAATCCTTAGTAGGAAGCTAAGGTAGTGGATGTAGACTCGGTTGAGGAGTTGAACCACTATAAATCATCGTGTCATTATTCTTTCTAGCTTCCTAAACCCTTCCACCCAAAAATTCACCTCTCCACCACTTGGCGAGCAAGAACGGTTGATTGATTCGAGCACCGAAAAACCCAACAATTGGTATCAGAGCTTGGCTCAATTGAAGGGGATTCACATCCTATTGAGAAGATCCAGCAAGCTCGATCAACATTTCACCAACCGGCTCAAATGGCGCAATCCATCAACATACCGCCTTTTTTCGATGGAGATCATTATGCCCTTTGGAAGACAAAGATGAAACTCTTCTTGAAGTCAAGAGATTACAAGCTATGGGACATAGTTGAAGATGGTCCGTTCGTGCCTAAAGGAAGCAAAGCGGAATGGAGTGCCGACGATCGCAAGAAGATGGAGCTTAATTGTAGAGCCTTGCACATACTCTTTTGTGCTTTTGGCCCAACCATCTATGAGAAGATGTCTTCTTGTGAAAGTGCCAAGGAGGTATGGGACAAGCTTGAAGTCACATACGAGGGGACTAATGAAGTCAAGGAGACCAAGATTGGGCTCCTAACCTTAGAGTATGAGAACTTCAAAATGAATCCGGAGGAAAACATCGAGAAGATGTTTGATAGGTTCTCCACCATCACCAATGGTCTTAAAGGATATGGAGAAATCATTCCAGAAGAAAAGCTTGTTCGAAAGCTCATCTACTCACTTCCCGAGTCTTGGGACTCAAAGAGAACCGCCATCATCGAAGCCAAAAATTTGAAGACTTTGAAGCTTGATGAACTCATGGGGTCACTCCTTACTCATCAAATCATGAAGAAGAACAAAGAAGATGAGAAGAAAAGGGAAGAAATTAGAGCTATGGGAGAGAAGAAGCTCAAGAGCATTGGCATCAATATAAATGCCATGGCTCTCAAATCCTCCACAAGTCATCACGTAGATTCAAGTGAGGAGGATAGTGAAGATGAAGAGATGAACTATCTCTTCAACAAGCTCGCACGATTCATGAAGAGCAAAATGGAAAAATCCAAGCATGAATCGATGAAGAAGATGAAGGATTCCCACAAATCCAAAAAGAAGGGATCATCTTCTAAACAAGCATACGTGGCCACATGGAGCGATGAAGACTCCACCGAAAATGAAGTAGCCCACCTATGCATGAATGGCCCTCAATAAGGGGGAGGTGTGATGGAGAGTGATCAACAAGTCAAACATTGAGGGGGAGCTCCATACACACAAGGAAGAACACTTGAAGAAGGAAGGCTTCACATCCTCCCTTGGGTTCAAGTGTTGGTAAAAATCTAGTTGTTTTTAATTTTATTTGATTTATTTTTTAATTCAACTAGATACGCTTATATGTTGGACTAACAATTTGATGATGCCTTGAGTAAGGGGGAGCCGAATTTTAAAACCAAAATTTTAAGTGTCAAAATTTTTTTTCTCCTATGTTATCTTGAACTTAAATGTCATTTTAAATACTTTTTGATATAACAAAAAGGGGGAGAAATGGTTTGAAAAATTGATTTTTCAAATGAATAAGGGGGAGCTTTATTTTGATTTCATATCTTAAATCTCTTATTCACATTTTTAAAATTAAAGGGGGAGAATCCCAAACAATTTTTCAAGTTGGTTTTATTATATCAAAAAGGGGGAGATTGTAGAACTGAGGTTTTGATATAATATTTGAAAAATGTTTTGGACTAAAATGAAAAGATTTTAAAATATGTTTTTAGTCAAAAACAACTTGAAAATATGTTTTAGGGTTTTTAAAGCTCTGGAATGGACTTAAAAGTACATTTAAAGTAGTCAAAACCGAGCATTTTAAGTGACAGTATCGATACAGTGGAGAGTGTATCGATACACCTTAGGGTTTTCAAACTACAAGGATTCCAGTAGCTAAAACCTGTATCGATACGCCTAGCCATATCGATACGGTGTATTTGAAAATAGCCCAACGGCTAGTCGCGTACCGATACGGTTGTATCGCGTACCGATACGCCAACGGTCATTCCCAACGGTCATTTGACTTTGCAGGACCGTACCGATACGCCAGGCAAGCGTATCGATACGCATCAGCTGAAGAGCATAACGGCTATATCTGATTTCAAGACCGTATCGATACAGTGGATAGTGTATCGATACACTAGGCTGCTGAACTGCATTTTATGGGAAATAAACGGCTATTTTGTATCCCCAACGGCTATGAAACATCCCCAACGGCCATAAACGGCTAGAAACTCAATTTGGAGTATAAAATGGACCTCCAAGCATCAAGATCAACAAGAGCTTAAGTTGTTACAACATTTTGAGTGAAAAACCTTGTCTAGTGCTTAATTGTTCATTCTTTGCTTAGACAACACTTGTGAGCTTACATTGTTAAATTTGCTCAAGTGTTTAGGTTTTTGGGTGAGAGCTTAATTGTGCAAACAAACGCCTATTGAGAGGTTTTAAGTTTGTTTTGTTTATCTCTTGTAAGAGAGGGGTTCCTTCAAGCTTTGGGTAGAAAGCTTCGAGGGTTGTAAAGGGTTTCCTCCTAAGCCCGGAAAAGGGGACGAATCAATTAGTGAATTGGTTGTGAAATCCTTAGTAGGAAGCTAAGGTAGTGGATGTAGACTCGGTTGAGGAGTTGAACCACTATAAATCATCGTGTCATTATTCTTTCTAGCTTCCTAAACCCTTCCACCAAAAAATTCACCTCTCCACCACTTGGCGAGCAAGAACGGTTGATTGATTCGAGCACCGAAAAACCCAACAGTAGGCCATTCCGGGTGGAAGTTAAATTGGTAGTTTAACTCCTTGGTTGTTAATGTTGCTTTGTATGTGCCATTGCCTATTTTGATCTTGCGATATATGAATTGATTCGTGTGTGTATACCTTGATATGTGTATGTGATGAATATGTGATATAATTGATGGATGTGTGAT
Organism: Hibiscus trionum; assembly: GCA_030270665.1. Classification (NCBI taxonomy): domain Eukaryota; kingdom Viridiplantae; phylum Streptophyta; class Magnoliopsida; order Malvales; family Malvaceae; genus Hibiscus; species Hibiscus trionum. Next base: position 23,811,894 of record BSYR01000019.1, on the reverse strand, counting down.
GTGGTTAAAGAAATTGGCACTAATTAACTTACCGGGTGTAAATGATCGATCATTAGGATTAGTGTGCACACAATTGAGTCAAAACGCGCGTGGCCTTGATGGCGTTGAGTCATCAAGGAGGAGTACGGTGATGTAATATTCCACCGGAAATTTATTTATATTCTACGTGATGATGAGTGGAATCCCATCCGTAGGGCATGTGGTGATGAGTTGAATCCCGCCCATGCAATGTCCGGTGATGAGTGTAATCCCACCGAGGTAATGTTGATGTTGAGAGTAAATCCGCACATCCGGGTAAACTAATAGTGGCCAATGATCTTGCTCTAATAACTATGATGTTGTGATGTTGGTTTATATTGTTGAGCTTAGTACGATGTGAGATGCCATATTATGACTCTTGAAAGACTAGCTAGGTTGCCTTGTTGATGCCTATGTATGTTGTGTGTGATGCTAAGGATTGCATGCTTGAACCCTGCATTGTTGATGTTTTTGGTTTTTAGAGCCTCCTCACTAAGCTTCTAGCTTACGCTCTCATTTTCAACAATGCAGATCACTAGCTTGGTGTTAGTAAGGAGCAAGGCGAAAGGGGCTTCCAAGTGTAGTTGCTCAAGTATGATTTTAGTAATTAATGTGGTAGTTTAGCAATGAGGCTATTATGTTTTGTATGAGCGTTGTTTGACTCATAAGGGTTGTTGAATGTTTATGTTTGGCTTGATTTTGTAAACCATACTATGCCTTGATGAATGCTTGTGTTGTTGAAGCCATGCTTGGATGTTTAGGTTGCTTTGGTTGTATATGCAAACCTTGTATGTGATAGTTTGTGCCTTATGGCTTTTGAACTCTTTAGTATGCCAATGTATGCAAAATTTATCTCTTGTGTGAATGCCATGATGTATATGTGTATTTGTTCATCCTTGTTGCTTTACATGTTAACTCATGGTTGTGTGTGTTGCATGGATGTCTGTATGGGGCTAGGGAAGTCGTATTATGCATTTAGAGTTAGAGTCTAGGGAGTTTTTGCTGAAATTGGAGAATTGCAGAGCAGGGCGTATCGATACGCCTGAGGGTCGTATCGATACGGTCTTGCCTGCAGGACACAGTTTAGGCTGGGCGTATCGATACACGGGGCCGTATCGATACTGTTTTTGCTCACTGGAATTTTGAGTTTTTGGGGAGTTTTTGGCGTATCGGTACGGTGTTAGGGCGTATCGATACGGGTTTATCTCGTTGACCACGAGATGTTGACCGAGAGGGGCGTATCGATACGCTCAAGGGCTGTATCGATACGGTCTTCCCTGAGTTGACCGTGTGGGTTGACCTAGTCAAGGCGTATCGATACCCTTGACTGGTGTATCGATACGGCCTTCCCTAAATGTGTAAAATGAGAAATTTAATGCATGGGTTGTGGTTTGATTGTATTTCCTTATCGATGTTCTCCGCTGACGTAATCACGTAGGATTCAATACGCCTTTAGACAAGATTAAAATGAAAGAAAATTTTTAGGGTTACTAACCGAGGGGGAACCTTAACGGGTTTCGCTTCGGTTTTCCCCATGTAGCCTACTCGGACCGGTCATCCGGCCAGACCGGGATGAGGGGGTTACATTTGTTGGTATTAGAGCCTGAGGTTACCGAGACCTCGGGCAGGTAAGTGAGGTAAGCTTGATGTGTTAAGTATTGTATTGCTTGGTGTACGCTTTGCCATGAAATATTGTTGTTTGATTGTTCATAAGATGAGTTGAAGCATGAATTGTTGTGTTTGGTGTAGTGTTGAGTGCCCATTGCTACTATTGCTTAATTTAAAAAGGTTTTGTGAATGAGAGTACTTGAGCACTGTTGGACCCTTGCCTTTGCTAACGTAATCCTTATCTGTTTGTTGTTGTAGTTATATCTTGCTAGTTGTATCATGAGACCACGTGGGAGGCCTAGGATGGTTCAGCCGGAACCACGGGAACAAGCTCCGGGGATTGAGCAGATTGGTAGGGCACAGGCTCCTCAACCTCCTCCACCTCCTCCTCAGCAAGAGGGAGGTGAGGCGGGAGCCGAGGTTGTTGGACCTCAAGTGGGCCAAGAACCAGCCGGAATTGATTTAGCTCCCTTAGTTCAGGCGATAGCTGGATCTTTCCAGGCTGCAGTGGCTGGGGGTCAGGCAGCAGCACAGCCTCAGGGAGAGGGTACTGGGTTGCCTTTGGAGAGACTCCGCAGTTTGGGAGGTGAAGAATTCAGAGGGTCGACACCGGAGAGGTCTGAGATGTGGTTAGAGAATACTGTTCGCATTTTGTCTCAGATGGGATGTACCGGGGGACGCAAGCTAGGGTTTATTGAGTCTCTACTTCAGGGTGATGCCTACACTTGGTGGGTCACCATCACTACGGGTATGGAGGAGGCCGAGATTACTTGAGAGTTCTTTGAGTCAGCATTCCGTAAGAAGTATTTGGGTCCTCGATATCTCGATGAGAGGAAGATGGAGTTTATGGCTCTGCTTCAGGGGAGTATGTCTGTGACTGACTATGAGATTCGATTTGTTAGACTGAGTCAGTATGCATCTGAGCTTGTTCCTACTGAAGTGGAACATTGTAACCGTTTCCGTTATAGGTTGAATGAAGAAATCAAGAGGTACACTCTAGCTTCGGACTACACTGATTTTGATGTCTTGGTCGCTAGGGCCAAGGACTTGGAGCACAGTTTGGGCTTGACCAAACGATCTGGTGGTTCTAGTTCTAGCAATAGATCCAGTGATTTTGATAGAGGTGATGCCAAGAGGTATCGGGACAACCGGCATCACTATGACCATAGACGTGGCGGAGGTAACCACGGTAGGGGCCAACAGGGCCAGAGGAATGGTGGGAAGTTGCCCACATGTGCTACTTGCGGGAGGAACCACACCGGTGAGTGTTAGGAAAATTTCCACTCGTGTTGGAATTGTGGAGCTAGGGACCATATTAGGCGTGACTGTCCACATCAGGTGGGGCAGGCACCAGCTCAGGCTCATGCTAGAGCCAATGACTTTCAGAGAGGCCGCGGGCGCGGTAGAGGTAACTTCCAGCCGAGAAATGATGGTCAGAGGAACATAGCACATGTAGTTGCAGTCCAGCCAGAGGGCGGAGGTCAGGCCAGAGTTTACGCTCAGCGTGGGGACTAGCATGACACATATGTGATCGCATGTAACTTCTCGATACAGTCTTTGGGTTTACTTTCTTTGATTGACTCCGGGTCTACACATTCCTATATATTGAGTGAGCATGCACAGTTGTTGAAATTGCCTTGTGAAACATTAGAGGTAGGAGTTAGTGTTACTAGTTCCTTTGGGGACACGGTAGTAGTTAGAAAGATGTACAGAAGGTGTTCGTTGATGGTTCAGGGACATGTATTTCCAGTAGATATGATGGAGCTACCCTTTTATGGCTTTGATGTGATTCTGGGTATGGACTGGCTCACTGAGCATAGAGCTAGGATAGACTTTGAAACTAAGAGGATCTCTTTGAGACTCACAGATGATTATGAGATTGTAGTGGTGGGTGAGAACGTGAAGTTCTTATCCAATGTAGTTTCAGTTCTAGAGGCTAAGAGGTTAGTTGAGATGGGTTGCGAAGCATATTTGGCTTATGTGATGAATCCAAACATGAAGGTTAGACCTCAAGACATCCAGGCAGTGTGTGACTTTCCTAGTGTGTTTCCGGAAGAGTTGTCGGGTTTACCGCCTGATAGAGAGGTAGAGTTCACTATTGAGACTTATTCTGATTCAGCTCCTGTTTCGATTGCTCCATATCGCATGGCACCGAAAGAACTGAAAGAGTTGAAGACTCAGTTGCAAGAGTTGACAGATAGAGGCTTCATTCGACCTAGTTCTTCACCTTGGGGTGCACCAGTTTTGTTTGTAAAGAAGAAAGATGGAAGCATAAGAATGTGTATAGACTACAGAAAGTTGAATCAGTTGACAGTGAAGAACAAGTATCCGTTGCCTAGAATAGATGATTTGTTTGACCAGTTGAGGGGGGCATCAGTCTTTTCGAAGATTGACTTGAGATCCGGCTACTACCAGCTAAAGGTAAGAGAGGTTGATGTACCGAAGACGGCCTTTAGGACTAGATATGGTCACTATGAGTTTTTAGTCATGCCTTTTAGGTTGACTAACGCACCGGCTGCTTTCATGGATATTATGAATAGGATTTTTCATCAGTACCTAGATCAGTTTGTAGTTGTTTTTATAGATGACATCTTGGTGTATTCGCAAACGGAAGAAGACCATGACCGACACTTGAGATTAGTTTTGAAGACTTTGCTGGATAATCAGTTGTATGCGAAGTTGAGCAAGTGTGAGTTCTGGATCAGAGAAGTAGTCTTCTTAGGGCATGTAGTGTCAGCCGATGGGATTAGAGTTGATCCGAATAAAATAGAGGCCATTGTTGAATGGAAGCAACCGAAGTCAGTAACAGAGATACGTTAGCTTTCTAGGCTTAGCTGGATACTATAGAAGGTTTGTAGAAGGTTTCTCGAAGTTAGCCGCTCCATTGACACAGTTGCTTCAGAAGAGTGTTTAGTTTGAGTGGTCAGATGCAAGACAGAGAGCCTTTGAGAAATTGAAAGAAGCTTTGACCCCGAGCACCGATCTTGATTCAGCCAGAGTCTGGGAAAGACTATGTAGTTTACAGTGATGCTTCTTATGTAGGCCTAGGTTGTGTTCTCATGCAAGACAAGAGAGTGGTGGCTTATGCCTCAAGACAGTTGAAGACTCACGAGCGCAACTATCCGACCCATGATATAGAGTTAGCTGCAGTTGTGTTTGCTATGAAGATTTGGAGACATTATTTGTACGGTGAGAGATGCACAGTGTACACGGACCACAAGAGTTTGAAGTACATCATGACTCAGCGAGATTTGAATCTCAGACAGCATAGGTGGTTAGAGTTGCTAAAAGACTATGATCTTACGATTGAGTACCATCCGGGTAAGGCCAATGTAGTGGCCGATGCATTGAGTAGGAAGATAGCCGTAGACTTGAGAGCCATGTTTGCTAGATTGAGCTTGTCCGGAGATGGTGGCTTGGTAGCCGAGCTTCAGTTTAGATCTACTCTAGGTCAGTTGATTAGGGAGAAGCAGCTCCTAGATAGATCTTTGGCACCTCACGTGCAAGATGTGACCGAGGGTAGACTTTCAGACTACAGTTTCGGTTCTGATGGGGTCTTGTGCTTCAAAAATAGGATAGTTGTTCCGGAAGACAGTGACTTGAGACGTATGATCTTGACTGAAGCACACAGTAGTCCGTTTGCTATGCATCCTGGAAGTACGAAGATGTACCGTGATTTGAAGAATGAGTACTTTTGGGTTGGTTTGAAGAGAGATGTGGCCGACTTCGTGAGTAAGTGTATGATATGTCAGAGGGTGAAGGCGGAACATCAGGTTCCCTCAGGGTTGTTGCAACCGTTGAGAATTCCGGAATGGAAATGGGAGAATATTACCATGGATTTTGTTTCGGGTTTGCCTTTGACTCCTAAGAAGAAGAACTCAGTTTGGGTTATAGTAGATCGATTTACAAAGTGTGCTCACTTCTTGGCAGTCAATACTACTTATACTTTAGATAGATTGGCCGATCTGTACATTGGCGAGATTGTTAGACTGCATAGTGTGCCGAAGTCTATTGTGTCCGATAGAGATCCGAGGTTTACAGCTCGATTTTGGGAGTGTCTGCATACAACCTTGGGTACCCGTTTGAATTTCAGCACGTCTTATCATCCTCAGTCAGATGGTCAGTCAGAGAGATTTATACAGATTTTAGAGGACATGTTGCGCTGTTGCATCATTGATTTTCAGGGTACTTGGGAGAAGCATTTGCCTCTAGTTGAGTTTGCTTACAATAATAGCTTCCAGTCGAGTATTCAGATGGCTCCATATGAGGCCTTGTATGGCCGAAAGTGTAGAACTCCAGTTTGTTGGGCCGAAGTGGGACAGAAGCTGTTACCTATGTCGGATTTGCTCAAGGGGACAACTGACAAGGTGAAATTGATTTGTGATAGATTGAAGGCTGCTTCGGATAGGAAGAAGTCCTATGCCGACTTGAAGAGGAAGGAAGTTGAGTTCTTAGTGGGTGAGAACGTATTCTTGAAAGTGTCTCCGTGGAAGAAAGTAATGAGATTTGGCCGAAAAGGGAAGTTGAGTCCGAGGTACATAGGACCGTACGAGATTGTGAAGAAGGTTGGTCCAGTTGCTTATCAGTTGCGTTTGCCATCCGAGCTAGAGAAGATACACGATGTATTTCATGTTTCGATGCTCCGTAAGTATAGGTCCGATCCATCACATGTTATGCCTGTAGAGGAGATTGCATTGAATCCGGATTTGACTTATGAGGAAGAACCAGTTGAGATCCTAGCTTCTGACAGTAAGGTGTTGCGGGGTAGATCGATTGAGCTAGTGAAAGTGTGGTGGCAACGTCGAGGTGTGGACGAGGCCACTTGGGAGAGGAAGGAGGATATGGAAAGGCAGTTTCCGTATCTCTTTCAGTCAGGTAATTTCGGGGACGAAATTCCTTAAGTGTGAGAGAGTTGTAACACCCGTGTTTTGAGGTTAGGAGTTAGTCGGGTTCGCTGGTTCGAGTCGGTAAAATTAATTTTAATCAAATTTACCTTGGCTTGAGCTATTTGAGTTTTAAATAAAGAGGAGGGGTCTTTTTAGTAATTTAACAAAAACAAAGAAAAAAGTGGACAACCTTTTTGAAATTAAAAGAACAAAAAAAGGGCATCATCTTTCCTCCTCTTTTCTTCCTCAACGTGAAAAGCTTCTAAACCCTCCCAAACCCCCTAAATCACTATTCCATTTGATTTCTTCCTCTACTCAAGGGAATTTTTAAAGGTAATTGCATATTCTCACTCTCATCTTCATCCTCTACATTTACCTAGTCTTGAAATTGAAAACTACCATCTTTTTGAAATTACAAGTTTAAAGAAAGTTTGAATTTTTAAGGGGTTTTCCAATTGATTTTGATTTATTAAGTTGGGTTTTGGTTTAGTCTCCTTAAAATACACATAGTATGTTAAAATGGGTGATTTTGGCTGAAAACCCGAAGTGGGTCCTTGTGGCCATTTTTGAAGTGTCAAAAATTGGATTTTTGGTGTGTTTTAGGGTTAGGTTGAAGGGCTGATGGGTTAGGGATGTTAGGGAAGTGTTTTGGGACCATTTAGATGTCATTTGGGTGGTTGAAATCATGGTTTTCTGCTGGGTAATAAGGGAGCACGAAAATGGGGGAATTTGGTGATTGTTTGGGTTGGAAATTGGTGGGATTTGGCTTGTGTTTATGGGTGGGAGTTGGTGACTGATTTTAGCATCGAATTTGTGAGTAATGATTGTGTTTTGATTGGCTAGAAACAAGAGGAGACATCGGAGAAGCATCAGGATCGAATCCGGGAGTTTAGGAGGCTTGCTTGGTTTGCTAAGGAAGGGTGGTGAGTAAAACTTTAAATTTGTTTTAAAGTTGGTTCAAGTGTGTGTGGTGGAAGTGTTGGAATGAGCTTGGTAGGCCATTCCGGGTGGAAGTTAAATTGGTAGTTTAACTCCTTGGTTGTTAATGTTGCTTTGTATGTGCCATTGCCTATTTTGATCTTGCGATATATGAATTGATTCGTGTGTGTATACCTTAATATGTGTATGTGATGAATATGTGATATAATTGATGGATGTGTGATGTGGTTAAAGAAATTGGCACTAATTAACTTATCGGGTGTAAATGATCGATCATTAGGATTAGTGTACACACAATTGAGTCAAAAAACGTGTGGCCTTGATGGCGTTGAGTCATCAAGGAGGAGTACGGTGATGTAATATTCCACCGGAAATTTATTTATATTCTACGTGATGATGAGTGGAATTACATCCGTAGGGCATGTGGTGATGAGTGGAATCCCGCCCATGCAATGTCCGGTGATGAGTGTAATCCCACCGAGGTAATGTTGATGTTGAGAGTAAATCCGCACATCCGGGTAAACTAATAGTGACCAATGATCTTGCTCTAATAACTATGATGTTGTGATGTTGGTTTATATTGTTGAGCTTAGTATGATGTGAGATGCCATATTATGACTCTTGAAAGACTAGCTAGGTTGCCTTGTTGATGCCTATGTATGTTGTGTGTGATGCTAAGGATTGCATGCTTGAACCCTGCATTGTTGATGTTTTTGGTTTTTAGAGCCTCCTCACTAAGCTTCTAGCTTACGCTCTCATTTTCAACAATGCAGATCACTAGCTTGGTGTTAGCAAGGAGCAAGGCGACAGGGGCTTCCAAGTGTAGTTGCTCAAGTATGATTTTAGTAATTAATGTGTAGTTTAGCAATAGGGCTATTATGTTTTGTATGAGCGTTGTTTGACTCATAAGGGTTGTTGAATGTTTATGTTTGGCTTGATTTTGTAAACCATAATATGCCTTGATGAATGCTTGTGTTGTTGAAGCCATGCTTGGATGTTTAGGTTGCTTTGGTTGTATATGCAAACCTTGTATGTGATAGTTTGTGCCTTATGGCTTTTTAACTCTTTAGTATGCCCATGTATGCAAAATTTATCTCTTGTGTGAATGCCATGATGTATATGTGTATTTGTTCATCCTTGTTGCTTTACATGTTAACTCATGGTTGTTGTGTGTTGCATGGATGTCTGTATGGGGCTAGGGAAGTCGTATTATGCATTTAGAGTTAGAGTCTAGGGAGTTTTTGCTGAAATTGGAGAATTGCAGAGCAGGGCGTATCGATACGGTCTTGCTTGCAGGACACAGTTTTGGCTGGGCGTATCGATACACGGGGCCGTATCGATACGGTTTTTGCTCACTGGAATTCTGAGTTTTTGGGGAGTTTTTGGCGTATCGGTACGGTGTTAGGGCGTATCGATATGGGTTTATCTCGTTGACCACGAGATGTTGACCGAGAGGTGCGTATCGATACGCTCAAGGGTTGTATCGATACGGTCTTCCCTGAGTTGACCGTGTGGGTTGACCTAGTCAAGGCGTATCGATACCCTTGACTGGTGTATCGATACGGCCTTCCCTGAATGTGTAAAATGAGCAGTTTAATGCATGGGTTGTGGTTTGATTGTGTTTCCTTATCGATGTTCTCCGCTGACGTAATCACGTAGGATTCAATATGCCTTTAAACAAGATTAAAATGAAAGAAAATTTTTAGGGTTGCTAACCGAGGGGGAACCTTAACGGGTTTCGCTTCGGTTTTCCCCGTGTAGCCTACTCGGACCGGTTATCCGGTCAGACCGGGATGAGGGGGGTTACATCGCCCTTATTCGGATTTAATTTTTTTATATATTTAAAAAGAGGTTTAATTTAGTTTTCAGCCCTCGTAATTTCTTAAAATTTTCCAATTTCATCCCTTTGTCAGTGGTTTAATTGTTCAATCAGACTATTAATTAATGCATGTTTAAATTTCAGTCCTCGTAATTCATATTTGTGTTTTGATATTGGTGTGCTTTAAATATGGTTACATTTTACATTACTTTTTTTATGTGGCTATGTATATCATATATTTTCACGTAGTCACGTACATGTATAAATATATATATCATATATATTATCATTACTATATATATACATATTGCCACTAGTACGAGGTTTTTATATAACTATATCTATACGTATGTATGTGCATGTGTTTGTGATTTATTTAAATTTCGTTTTATTTGTTTTCATTCGAGTTGGTTTATTTTCTGGATTTTTCGCTTCAGTTTTTCCATTTATTAACTCGTGGTCCCGGTGTCTGCGTGGGAACGATATTCCGAATACTCGGATATCGACTCCTTTGGCGTCGTTGGACTTTAGATTAGATTTAATCTTGTATTCATTGCATTTAGTTTTTTTTTCTAAAAAATCTAAAATTGTTTTCAAATGTGCGATGTCCTTTTATTCGGGAACGAACGAGGCCAGTAGTAGTGGTGGTGGTTCAGATGTTCGTTCTCGAATATTAGGATTTCCAAATCTACTCGCGTATGTAACCAAATCTCGGTTAAAATTGTCACTTCGGTTCGTAAAATTCGATTTTAATTAAGCGGTAAAGTTTTGGTACCAATTTTGGGCACGTCGAGGGTGCTAACCCTTCCTCGCGTGTAACCGACTCCCGAACCTCTGGTTTCTATTTCCGGTGTCCGGCCTATCATTTCAAATTGGTCGGTGGCGACTCCTTCTATTCTCTTTCAAAAAAAATCTATTTTATCAAACTCCTTATATTTTCTAAAATCCTTTTAAAGTTCCCCTATTTTTTCAAACTCCCATATTTTTTTTATCTATTTTTAAATGAACCCTCAATTTTCTAAAATCCATTTTTACCCCTCAATTTCCAAGATTCACCATCTTTTTCAAAATTTCCCTTTTTAACCCGTATTTCAAAATTTCTAAAATACCCTTTCCACACCACCATACTTATACCTAGTATTGTTTTTTTCAAAGAAAGACGTCGCTACATGACGCCTGACAAAACCCGGGACAAGGTTCATACAATCTAGTTGCATCATTTGTATAATTTTGAAGAAGCCGGTAAACTGAGTTGGGGATCCGCAGTTTTGGCCACTCTGTTTAGGGAGCTCTGCAAGAACACTGATCCTGACAAGTGCCAAATCGGTGGTTGTTTGGTGTTGCTCCAGTCTTGGGCGTGGTGGAGAATGTCGTTTTTACGCCCTGAGCTTCTACAGCCTACTCCACATGTTTTTCCGCTAGCCCGGAGGTAAGGAAAGAGTTGTTATTTTTTTAATAGACGTATTATTATAATTAATTTAAATTATCTTCTTATTTTGTAGGTGGACCGCTCCTTTAACCCATGTTGGTGTTGCGAAGGGCCCAGTGGTTATCAAACAAGATATTGAGAATTTTTCAAAAGATCAGATAACACTTTGGTGTATTTATTTGAAATTGGAATTTTATATTTAACTATACATAATTCCTTTTTTTCTAATATACGCTTTATAAATTATACAGTTTTTATGGACGTTGTACTCTCATACAGACTTGCAGCTTTGCATCCCGTTATTTTCAGACGAGACGAGGCTTGTTTGGACAGCCACTGTACCACTCATCTGCTATGCCACAGTTGAGTGGCATCCGACGAACCGCGTCCTATGGCAATTTGGTTGTTTCCAAGGTATCCCAACCGAGCCTCCAAATTTTGATGAGTTGCACAAACTCACTCGACAAGGAAAGCTTGAGGTAATAAATATTTATATACTTACCGCATTCTTTTATTAATTCGAACGTAATTTATATATAAAAAGAATAAATCAACTGTTTGATTGTCTTGTAGGTTGATTGGTCGGTGCACCATCAGTCTTATATCGCTCACTGAAGGGATAGGTTCAATCAGCGCTGGCAACCTCAGACTGATTATTGTTTGTTTGATACGATGGTGAGCGATGATTACGACAAGTGGTTTAGGGCGAATGGGAAGCCGTCTATTTTGACTCTAGAGGAGGCATTGGTCGTGTATCGACGCCAACAACAAAATCGTCCATGGTCTCAGCGTTCGAGGGGGAGAGGAGCATGGAACACCTCCGGTGCTGGCCCTTCATCCGCAGCACCACCACCGCCACCATCAGATGATACCCCACCACCGATGCGGCCACAATTGACGCAAAGTCCAAGTCAAGGTTATTTAACGCCTTCTTCTATGTCAGACCACTTTGCTCAACTTTCGGCGATGATGAGTGGTGCCTCTAGCTATCCCACAGGATGTATGCCCTATGTGCCCTTGATGTCGTTCCACCCGATGTCAGTCGCATTTGGATCCGAGATTGTCCAACAAACGCTACCACATTCGATTTTTTACCTAAGTGGGCTCGGTGGAACGAGTGGTACTGCAGCTGCTGGAACCGAAAAAGAAGAAGATGATGATGATAGCGGTGATTGTGGTGACGATGTTGAACCACGACGCAATCCGGAGCGACATCGTCGTGCACAGACTTGTGGTACCGGTGGACATAGGCTCCATTAGTTTTTTGTTGTTATTTATTTTATTTGAAAATATTGAACTCGATATTTTTTGTTTTTATATATATTTTAGTTTAATCACGATTTGTATTTTATTTGGGTTTGTATACTTAAATAATTAATTAGTATATAATTTTAAATTTGCATTTTTTATTCCTTAATTAGTTTATATTTTATTCGATCGTTGTGAACAAGAGTACGAAATAGCTAACATCTAATGAACATAGATATGCAACTACAAATAACAACAAATCACAATATTCGGAAAATCAGTTTCTGAATAAATTTTTGCGAGCCAAAGACGCGTTATATAAGACATGATTTATCTAACACGTCAAGCAAAGTCGCGTTGTGTACGATGCAATTTTTATGCTATTTATACCTCCCTTCCCTTACGAACCTTACTGGAAAACTCACATTTGTATTGTGAGTTGTGGGTATATACAATTGTGGCTGGATACCAATTGTTGTGGTGCGATGTTTGTACCGTGCATTTGTTGAAGATGATCGACAAATCAGAATATCTGAAAACGCATGGTTGGGTCAAAACTGCTACCATTGTCGGTATTTTCGAAGCTATGTTAAGACCCGCTCATGTAACGTTGTTGTTGACAACTATCGTTTACCATCTGTCTACCGCAAGGACACATCGCTCGTCGGCCATACAAATGGGACAAACTATTGCACTTCTCGTCTATATCAATTCATATGTAAATTGGTTTAGTCTGTATATTTAGGGGTACAATTGACCGCGTGTTTAGGGGTGCAAATATAATTTACATTTGTAATTCGGATGTAATATTGTATCAATGCATGTCTTCTATTAAGAACAACAGTTTATAATTTACCACGTGTTTAGGGGTACAAATTACAAAATTTTCAATGAATGTCTTCAATTTTAGTGGTTGGGTCTTTGCCTCTGGTTTGATGCGGGATCCTGGGCTAGAATAAAAGATCAAGACCCGATGCTTGTCTTGAATCTTGGAGGTCTATTGGATATTGTCACTTGCCCGCCATTGAAAAAGACCTCAAATTTCCAGATATTATGATTTGTTGTTATTAATCCTCGTGAACAAAAATACCGAATACTTAACATCTACTCAACATATAGATGCAACTACAAATATCGACAAATCACAATATCTGGAAAATTAATTTGGTAATAAATTTTCCAAATACGTGATTTGTTGGAATTAGTAGTTACAATCGAAAACTTCAAGAACTACTATGCAGTTTTTTCTCTTCGACTGAGTGGTGTGGGATTGGGTTGACCGGGAAGGTATTTATAGTCCAAAAGTCGCGTTCTGTACGACGCGACTTTGCTAACACGTCAGGAATACTGGCAAAGTCGCGTTTTGTAAGGCGCGACTTTCCTGACACGTCAGGAATCCTGGTAAAGTCGCATTGTGTAAGACGTGACTTTCCTGTCCAATAGATACGAGATTTAATTGCCAATAGATACGAGAGTTTGTCCATATATAGCCCCCTTTATGAATGTTGGTGAATATTTTCACTTGTATTATGATTCGTGGGTATGTGTATTTACATGATTAGTAGATGAATTTGATAGGATACCAGTTGTGGTGCAATATGTGTATCGTTTTGTGTTTCTTGAAGATGATCGACAAATCACAATATCCGGAAACGCATGTTGAGGTGTGACATTTGATATTGCTGGTCAAAGCTTCTACCATTTCTAGTGTTTTTGAAGTTATGTTAAGACCCTCGCATGTAGCGGTGTTGGCGACATATGTGTCGTGGAAGATGATTATGTCTAACAACCTGGACAAACTATGGCACCTCTCGTCGACCATTTATCAGTTCATATGTAAATTATTTGAGTCTACAAAGTTTTAGTATTCAAATGATTTGAAAATTCTTTTTTTACAATTGAAAGGATTTGAGTATTTCTTTACAATTGAAATAATAAAATCACATTTGCAACTAACTATCATTTATTAAATAAGCTAAAACTTGTTTTGACGATGATGGTCATCATGAAGGTGTTTTTATCATTGACCGGCCCTCGTGAATATTGCCTTGCACGAGATGCATGTCTTGAATCTTGGCAAAGTCTATTGAATATTGTTTCCTATGTCTAGGCAAGGATTCTGTCACCGCGTGATATAGGCAATACCTAGCAATCTCAGTGTAAACCTAACATAGGCAGTCGACGTTTGGTTACTTCTTTTAGCCGCTAAAAATCGAACTTATGTCTAAGCCGAATTAGTCAACGCCTCGACATGATGAGACCGTACTTAATTCTTTCGTGAGTTTGACACTCTCGTGCTCGACAAATGGATTTCTTCAACTGGACTTTTGGAACTAATTGAAGAAGTGAAGAACATGAATTAAGCAAACTTGAGAGTATTTTATTGAGAACACACTTAAACTATTACAACTGTTTCTCACAACTACTTTACATACAAAAACCTAAACCCTAAGAGAGAATTGGGTCGCGACCTCCAAAACCTCTGTTTAATCCATCTATCTACCTCTCCGCTATGCCCCTATACACTCACATACATGGGTATATATAGGGCTCATAGCCTAAGTTGAGTCCTCCTTGAAGTAGAAGTCCTTAAAGTAACTTTACATTAAATGTTGACTCCTTTTTGACTTGAATGTGGACTCTTTGGATGTTGCCTTCTTCACCAAGTAAGGATAAGTACTACTACTTATCAATCTTAAATCATCTCTTCAGGCCGATACATGCTTCAGAAAATTGCAAGACTGGGCTCATTGGACTCAGGAAATTGTCATCTTTTAATCGCAACCCATCTTGACTAAGTCGGTTTAACTCCTTCCTGGGCGGCAGTCTACGGCAATGCTGCTACGGCGGCGTCTTTGGCGGCAACTGGAACTGCTTCAGTACAGCTCCTGCTTTCCTGTCCTCTCCTCTTCTACACAGCTACATCACCTGAAAATAAAAACTAAACTAAAATAGTATATTTTCTTAACCAAACAAAGAATATTCAATAAAAGCATGGTGAAAGAGCAAATATTGTTATTATGCATGCAATGCACCTAAATATGCCTAAATGAGCTTAAGAACAAAAATAATAAGGGCAAGAATGTGTACAAAATATAGAACTTGTGGACACTCTACAATATGCTACTACAATTTCTCGAAAATTAGTTTGAGAATAAATTTTCTCTTCGACTAAGTGGTGTGTGGCTTCGATCGGTCGATAAGGTATTTATAGTCGTAAAAGTCACGTTCTGTAAGACGCCACTTTGCTGACATGCCAGGAATCACTGCCAAAATCGCGTTCTATAAGACGCGATTTTCTTGACATGTCAGGAATCCTATTAAAGTTGCGATATGTAAGACGCAATTTCTCTGACGCGTAGTAAAGTCGCGTTATGTAACACGCGAGTTTATTCTATATATATTCGAACGTTGCTGAATATTTACACTTGTATTGATTTACAAAGTTTGAGTGTTCGATTCGAATGATTAGAAAATTCGTTGCGTAGATGTGGTGCAATGTCGGGAAATTCTGTGTTTCTGCAACATGATCGACAAATCACAATAACAGGAAATTCTTGTTGTTTCTGTACAGGGTAGTAAAACATGGCTTTCATGTGTTTTGCTTAGTCAAGAAGACGATCCAGTTGCGCATGGTGGATCGATGAATGTCTAGTGGCGCATGGTAGATCAATAACTGACAAATCACAATATCAGGAAACGCGTGGTGGTGACAAAGCTTCTACCATTTTTGGTGTTTTGGAAGCCATGTTAAGGCCCCCGCATGTATCGTAGAAGAACACCGATGCCGGTGACATTTGTGTCGTGTTAGTGACAATTGTTTTTAACATACGAAAAATGAAAATATAATTTACATATGTAATTCCCGCATGTAACAGTGTTGGTGACATATGTATCGTGGAAGAACACCGATGTTGGTGACATTTGTGTCGAGTTGGTGACAATTGTTTTTAACATACAAAAAATATATAATTTACATATGTAATTCATATGTAATATTTGACAATTGTTTCAATGCCTCAAGTTTGGACTCACTCTTTCATTTACTTTCATTGTAATGGCTGCAAACGTTGATGATATACCATCTATTGTGAGTCACTCTTGTGATGCTGATGTCGATACTGGCGGTGAACTAGAAGTTGGGATGATATTCAGTACGAAGAAAATGGCAAAAGATGCAATTAAAAACTACAACATACGCCGATCAGTTCGATCGACAATGAAGAAAATGATTGTGGACAACTATATCGCAGAATGTGTCGAAAAGGGCAACGACTGTAATTGGAGGATTCGTGTATCACGAACAAAAGGCTGAATAACGTTTGGTAGATAACAAGATACGACGAACCTCATACATGCCAGTTGTTCCAATGTAATTGACATGTAATACGTCTATGTTTGTTAATTACATATTTTGTAAGACGCGAACTGTTTGAAAATCGAAGCGGTTAAGATGTAGGAAATAATATTTGTGATAATTATATTAACGAAAAGTAGTACTACATTGTTAATTGAAAGAAGTACACAAGCATTAAATTACTAAGCATACTTAAATCTACTCGAACAAATCATTTTCATTCCCCTCGTAGTCGATACTTATGTCAGAAGTTAAGTTTAGTTCCTCAATTTTTTTGTTCCTTCTCCTGCCATCTACTATATTTTTTTTGTAAATAACGCGTCCTCGTCTTCAAGCTTAAGTATTGTTGATGAACTGGAGCCCTCATCAAATGTTACACTAAGCTCGATGTTCGTACCTCCGACACGTTTGTATGCCCGAAACATCTTGTGCATATCTTTATGATTGGATAGTGTTAGCCTGTAGTGTTCTTCTAGGACGGGCTCATTCACTGGAACTTTGGCAAGAACCGCAAAAATTTTGGAGCTTGTAGACTCCTTAAATCTTGTTGAAATCAACTCAAAAAATTCATCTCTTGTGATTTTCTCATTGAAAGAATTGTAGAAGTAGGTTCCACGAAAGAAGACAGATGCAGAAAAACGCGTCATAATTTGTCTTTGTATGAGTGGTTTAACAACGGAATTTTTGTAGAAATTGTTTGAGTAGTGTAAATATTTTGTAACTCCGCCAAAACATATATAGGCTTGAACGATGTCGAAATAATTTGGAAAAGTCGCGTTTTACAGGACGCGATTTTCTCTGAGGAGAAAGAATTCACGTTTTACAGGACACGATTTTGCCTGCCATGTCAGGGTACCAGCAACATGGTAGAAAATGTCGAAATAATTTTTTAAAGTCATGTATATGATGCTAAAATTGGCGCGTTTTAACAAATCTTCATAGAACGTTAATAATATAAATAAAATTTACATATTATTTCTGACTCTGATAACATCACTATCATCAGAAAACATTACATAAAGCTCAATCTCAAGGGCCCACCCTGAACAAAACTGATGGTGAGATTCCACCATCATTTCCACATCAGTGTCATCCATAATGTGGAATAATGAGTACGTTAATGGTTCTAACGATGTCGACATTTTGTACTTCAATGATTCTATCTTTTGGCCAAGACTATGTGGAACATGTTTCTTCACTTCATTCATCGACTTCTTATACGATAAGTTGTATGGCAACGAAAGCAATATACCACTTGAGGACTGAAAAACGACACCCAGAGATGCATCATCGATTATCTGACCATTTTAGTATACCAAAGCTGTAATAGTTTCTCGTCTCGACATATTATACCGATTGAAGTCTTTACAAAGTAAATTCCAACCTTCATAGTGTATATATACTGAAGAAGTCGCGTTCTATACGACGCGATTTTTTCTAACACGGTATGTATACTGCAAAGCTGGCACAACTCATGTTTTATACGACGCGATTTCTCCTAACACGTCCAGAATCTGCAAAGTTGGCACAACTCGGGTTTCATATGACGCGAGTTACGATTTGTCTCTACTCAAACGCCATGTCACCTCCCGTTTCGTATACTGCAAAGCAGGTTGTACAAAACACAAGTTATTAGAGGTATCATAAAGCTGGCAAAACTCGCATTCTATAAAACCTGATTTTCCCTTACACGGTACGTATACTGCAAAGCTGGCATAACTCGTGTTTTATACGACGCGAGTTACGCTTTGTCTCTACTCACACGTCACGTCACCTCTCATTTTCTTAAATAAGAGGAAAAAAAATTATAGGTAACAAACTTGTTTCTTCCAAACGTTCAAAGCATTTCGTCCGCGAAGAAGAAAAATTGCTTCGTTTTTTTCAACAATGCCACAAAAAGTTGATGCTCTAGTTCACTACGATGGTGAGATGATCCCAGATGTCGAAATCGGTGTCATATTCTAGTTCACCAACAATGTTACGCTGCAGATTCCGAACGGAGTAACATATGAAAGGCTGAAGCGAGCACTAAAGAGGAAGATTCCACATGCTTCCGGGAGGGAGTTACAATCACTAAGGTATCGACTACCTTCATTGATAGATCCCCTTTATTTCACAATATTCGATGTGAAATACGACGAAGATGTGAAAATGATGATCGACACCCATATGTAGTATTCAATGGGATGGACCCTGGAGCTCTTTGTTACATTTTCAGAACGAAACGTCGGATTCCAAATTGTTATTCCAAATTGGATGCATGCAAATCTTGACTTCGACCCAAATGCTAATAGTCTAACATCGAGTTTGCGACAAGACTTCAACTTACTAAGTGCAAGCAATGACCATGCTTCCTCGTCTTTTGGCTCGAGGCCAAGGCATTCTTCTCTAGCCACATTCGACATTGACCTGAATAGGCCGCCAACCCAGCACTCAACATACAATCCATACAGTGCCGGTGCCAGGCCGTCATCATCTACTGGGTCGTCCCATCATGAAGAGTTTAACCCATTCGATCATTTCTCTTTCGGACGTCACTCAACATATATCCCTACTGACACAAACGTAGATGATTTCTCATACGGACGCCACTCAACTTATATCCCCAGTCAGACAAACGTAGATGATTTCTCATACGGGCGACACTCAACTTATATCTTGGGTGTAGGGCCATCATCATCTATGGGACTGTCCTACCATGAAGAGTTTTACCAGTTTGACGACTTCTCTTCCGGACGTCACTCAACTTATATCCCAGTGAGCCAAACACAGTTGATTTCTCATTGATGAGGAGACATTTATGCGCTGCTGATGTCGACCAAGATACTAGACATAGGGCTCATAATCGGGTTCCAGTTGTAGAACCTAACAGGGTACATGTTGTTGATGAATCAGAACTATACGATTTTGAAGGGTATGAGAAACCACTGAGTGAACTTGGCCCCGAAGGTGACGAAATGAGTTTATTTCCAGAAGAACCAAATGACCTTGACGAGCCCGAAATTGCCGAAGATGAACTTGGCCCCGATGTTGCGGAGTATATTCTAGAGGACGAACCTGTGGACGCTGTTACCTCGGGCAGTTTTACTAGAATTGGAACTCACACACCCTTAGCGTATTACGATCCACCATCCCACTTCACAACAGTGGATATAGAAGGATTCAACGATACATAATTTCCAGAATACCTATAGTTGGAACAATTGAACGAACGCAATAATGGTGAACTGCATGTTGGGATGGTCTTCATGACTAAAAAACTTGCGGAGGCTGCCATCAAGCATTACAACATACACAACTCAGTTACGTCCACCGTGCATAAAACTGAAATGGACAAATATATTGTTGAATGTGCCCACAAGAATTATGGATGTAAATGGAGGGTCTGTGTATCATGTTTGAAGAGGTTGAACGAACTCTGGCAGATAAGAAGATACGAAGGACCCCATACATGCACCGTGAGAAGCCTGAATCAAGACCATCCTAACTTGGATGTGCACGTGCTAGCTAAGCATATCAAGCCACTCGTGAAAGCAAATCCACGTGTTTCTGTGCCGGTATGTATAGGATCGATCCTTTCATGTTACAAGCACACTGTTAGTTACGATAAGGCGTGGTATGTAAGATATCGTGTCATCCAACAACTGTATGGGCAGTGGGAGGAATCCTACAACGAGTTGCGAACATGGCTCAACTGTATGCAGAAATACAACCCAGGAACATGGCTCAAGTTCTTTTGAATACACAAGCCAATCTCTATCACATTTTTCTCCATTTGGCAATATTCTAGTGTAAAATGAGGCAGAAAATTGTCTTCTAAATTTATCTTTAACACCTTTCACAACATATAAATCTCTTTTAGGACCTTTTATCGCTAAAATATCAATTATTTGAGAACTTAAAGCATCCCAATTCTTGGATCGAATATATTAAACTTACAACATGTAATATCATAAAAAATATTAGCATTATCAACATCATCAACACACTCAACATTAGAAGGACCAACATCATCACCAAATACATTTTTCTTATTTACAAGCATATTTTCATTTTTATCATTTATACACATATTGTCACCAATATTATCATTGGCATTATCAATATTAGAATCACCAACAATATTTTCATTTTCATACATTTGTGATTCTTTGATAAAAAATTTATCAAGTGATCCTCTTTGGGATTGAGTTAATTCATCAATTATTTTTTTCTTTTTACGTTTTTCACATCTAGAGTCATATTTTCTTTTATGAAACATAGATAATTGAAATTTTTATGTAAAAATTTAAAAGTAAGAAAAACTAAAAATAAAAATATAAGTAAAAAGGTAAGAGTATGAGCAACACAACAACCTGATTTCGATCCAAAAAGTTTCAGGAATTGAAGGAGACTGGTCTGGTTCTTCGAATAATCGAAAGAGCAAGATGTTGGTTCACTGTGAATATATCAGAGGCAATGACAACTCAAGTTTAAAAAGAAATAAAAGTTGAGTGTAGATAAACTATGTTTAAGACAATTACTTTAAGTGTTTTTTGAATATTCAATTAATAGAGAATAAATAGAAATTGAGTGTCTTAAAATTTATTTTTAAAGATCAATCTTAAAAAAGTTATCGTTTATTATTTACTTATTGTAATTTTATTCTTTGAATGTTTATTTCCTATTTTCAAGGAAAAACGTTTATTTTCTTTTCTATTTTCAAGGAAAAACGTTTATTTTCTTTCCTATTTTCAAAGAAAAAACGTTTATTTTTTTTCAATTGATTATGCCAACAGCAGAATCAATGCTTTCATTGATTGTTGCTTTAGTTAATAGAATATGTGGGCCCTTGTTATAACTGTGGGGCTCGTATTATATAAAAAAAATAACTGAAACTTTCAGTCGTTCAATGGTGCTTTGGATTTCCAGGCACAAAGAAACTAATTTTTTAGGCCCCAAGAGAGTGGGGGCCCTGAGCAGGTGTTCAATGTGCTCCTGCTCTTGGTCGGGCCTGTACATACATACATATTTACATACATTACACATACATACATGGATTAGTGTTTACGATTTAGGGATTATAGATTAGGGTTTAGGGTTCATACATTGGTACATACATACATTACACATACATACATATATGGATTAGAGTTTATGGTTAAGTAGTTAGGGATTAAGGTTTAGGGTTTAAGAGTTTAGGTTTTAGATTTAGGGTTTGGGGTTTTAAAGTTTAGGGTTCATGCATTGATACATACATACATTATACATACATACATACATATAAGGTTTAGGGTTTATGATTCATATATTGATACATACATACATTACACATACATACATATATGGATTATGGTATACGTTTTAGTGGTTAGGGATTAAGGTTTACAGTTTAGGGGTTTAAGTTTACGATTTAAGTATCTAGACTATCAAGCAACAAGGTGTTTTTCAGGGCGGGTAAAGTGGGTGATCATGTTAATTATCTCTCTCCTGCTGCCGTGGAACGTTTCACCAACATTTTGGAACATAAACTGAGTGGATCGGGTTTCACCTTCAACTCAGTTTCTTCCTAATGTTTGATTTGATTCTTATTTAAATGTTATGTAATCTTCGGTGTTTAATTGTTTGGAACATGTTTTTGTTTCTGTTTTATATCTACCTTCTCTATCTGTTCGTGGTCGTCTTACATGTTTTCTAATAAAATTTTGTTCGAACAATGCTGATTCTTTATTATAAAATAAATATAGATGGGTCCACTAAAAGAAAACAAAATGAAGACAGAAGAAGCATACTGAAAAAACACCAAAGAGTTGGAGAAAAATAGGTTTTGGCTCAAAAGGTTTTTCATCTCATACAGACTTGCCAAATGTTAACTATTTAAACATACAAAGAGAGCAGAGTAATTTAAAGATGCCAGAAACAAAGATGAAAGAAAATGCAGTTGTTTGTTTTCTCTTACAAGGGGGTGATGAACTTATATTCACACATACCGGCTGACGGCCACTTTCTTCTACGTCAAGCCGGATTTGAGTAAACTCTTTCTTCTATACCAAGCCAATTTGGAGTCAAACTATGGCCTATGCAGAAGACTTGGGTATCTTATACTGCTTCTTCACAAACTGGGATGCTTCTGAATCTGCCCTGTGGCATAGTATTCTTAGTAGAGTCTGATTATCAGCACCTAGTTTGCCACTTGAAGATCTCAAGTCCTCGACCAATTCTCGAGTCTGCAAACGCAAGTCTGAAAAATTAATATCATATCCTCCTATAGTTTCAAAAAAAAATATTCTTTTGCAGAGTCTAAAAGATTATCCTTTGCGAAAAAAGAAAACATTCAAACGATGAAACAGGAGATAAATGATTATGGTCAGAATACTTTATTTTGTTATAAGCTACTGGGTAATGAGAATTCTCATTTTCTTAATGTCTGCCACCACAACTCCGGTAGCCTACTCTATTATATGACTATTCATATTTCTTGATATTGAACATGTCCGACATGTGTGTTTAATGGCTATCCAGACATGAACATGGTCGAGACTAAGGCTGTAAATGAGACGAGACAGATCGCGAGCTACTCGAGCTCGACTCGGTCAAAGCTCGGTCAAAGCTCGACTCGATTGGACTCGACTCAAGCTCGAACTCGGCTCGAGTTCTTGACGAGCCGAGTCGAGCTACCTGATACCCGACTCGAAAAGCTCACGAGCTACTCGAAAATATAATATACTAATTTTTTTATTTTTTATAATTTAAAATTTAAATTCTTAAACTTAAAACCCTAAATATAAACCCTAAACATAAGTATTAAACCTTAAAATCTAAATCATAAATTCTAAACCCAACAACTTAAACCTCTAAACCCTAAACTAACACCCTAAACCCTAAAATTAACAAGTTTGAGTTTACATAACTTGTGTATAAAAGTTTTTTCTTCATAGGACTTTAAATGAGACTTGACAGATGAAGAGTTACTCGAGTCCAATGCAGTCAAAGATTGGTCAATACTTGACTCGATTGGGCTCGAATTAAGCTCGAACTCGACTCGAATTCTAAACGAGCCAAGTCGAGCTCAGATTTCTCAAGCTCGTTAGAAATTACTCAAGCTCGAACTCGACTCGAAATCTTTACGAGCCGAGCCGAGCTTAGCACTACTCGAGCTCGACTCGGCTCGTTTACACCCCTAGTCGAGACCCCATCAAATAAATGGAACTTTTTTGAAAAATTGAACATATCCATGTTAGACATGCTCGTATCTGACACTCACAGTTGATACCAAATAACATGACTAGGAGAAATTATACCTCCCACCTCTTTGAAAAGGGAGGTTTGAAACAGTAATAGTCAAAGGCACCATTTCTTACCTCCAATCCATGCAACTTCACAACAAGCCGAACACGAGCAACTTGATTTTCAACGACTCCTCGAGGAAGTCCATCACCTCCAGAAATAAAGAATTCCTAAGTAGATCAAATTCATGTGAATAGATTAGTGTCACTTAAATTGCAACAAATTGCACACAAAATAAAAGCAGCAAGTCCAATCGGTTTGTAGCACTTTTCGCCTAAAATAGTGATGGAATTATTTTAGCGCCACTGCCGACATAAAATGTTTCATTTCAAGATCTAAGTTTCTCTAAAATAAAAAGAGGCACTCAAATCAGTGGAGAAAACTATGTTCAATATCATTAATATCATCATTATCATCGTCAAAATTGTTAATTTGATTGAAGCAGCCAGTCCAGTGATCACCTTTAAGATCTCCAAATCCTCTTCCAATAGCTTTGCATCAGTTGGGAAGAACACTCGTGATGGGCCTCCGTCTAACAAAACCCGAAGTAACCCTTCCTAAAAATGAAACCATTTCGATAAATAGAAATTCAAGCGGCGGTATAAATTTTCTGGAAGAAGCAGGTTTCGGGGAAGACCAGTGATGCTTGAAGAAGACTTGTCACTACTCGATCCCTAAGTGGCTCCACAATAATATCACATAGTTGATTCAGTTCCTGCAGTAGTTTCAGCCATATCTCAGCATCAATAATCATGCATATTTAATAAATCTATACAAGTTCATAAAGAGCAAAACAAGATGGTTCATTCACTCAAGCCTTGTTTATTTGGGGGAAAATGACTTACCACGTCAAGCGGTTCAATAATGGCTTCCAACCTAGATTGAGAAACACTAGGTTTATACAAGTTCTCAATAAATGGCTCCCTTAAATCCCAAAATATAATTTTTGTTCCTGCAACACACATAAAGCACTTAATCAATGCTCAATTCTGTTTATGAGAAAAATAAAATAAAATAGTATTACCAGTAAACTCCCTAATATGGTCAATAGCAGCATTTATATCTTTCCTGCTTCCATCAAACGTGTCTTTCTGGGTTGAACTTTTAGATTTATCATCCATGGATTTCCCTACAGAAAGGTGGGTAATTTCAGTGTTGACAAGCAAAAGTTAAATTGCTTCAACAAGAAACTGCTTCATCACTGACACAGACTACTCAACAAGTACAGGCATGCAGATGTATGAGAATTAAAGTAAAGCACACCACAATGTGAGATCCAGACACCAGTCTATCCCCAAACAACAGCCAAAAATCAGGAATTTCAACCGTTTGAAAAATGTTTCAATTTAGGAGCAAGAAAATGCTCGTCAACTATTTGGAGCATTCAGTTCTCCGGACCAAGTTTAGCCAACTATTCTTTTATTTTCATTTCCGTCATAGCTTTGGAAGTCAAGAAGGCTACCATTTCAATGGAATATGTTACTTGGACAAGGTATAGATGCAAGAGCAACATGCATACTACTATTACTCAAATGAATGGAAATAGATCATATTAGTATGGACTTCCGATACATACTGATGTAGATTTTTTCATGGGGCCTTTTCCTTGTCCAGCGTTCCCTGATGCTATCTTCCAACTTGTTCAGTTGACTAATAGCATACTGCCAGTAGCAAAAATTCAAGTCAGAAAATATTCTGATAACAACATCAGCAAATAAGTTCTGAAACGAGACAATATCCAAAGGGAAACAGAAGGAGCACTAGAGTAAGATTTTAGCACAAATGAAGGAATGACTTGGAAGGCCATCATTACTGGATAATATTTAGAATAGTTAAAAAAAACTGAAAATTCGAAATGTTAACAGATCTTTTTTATTATTATAATATGCCTTGGTCATTATTGGTGACAAATCAAATAGATAAAAGTGTTGGCTGGAAAGAACATCTGATTTCAATGGGGAAAAGTGTCTTTCCTAGGCAAGACTTGAAAGATTATGTTTTCCTTGTTCAGTTGTTCTCTTTCTCTGACATATTCTCCATGATCTTGTCTTCTATGCTGAAACAGAACTTTGTTATAATCTTACAACAGTATACAGTACATACAGTGGCATTTGTCAGAAAAGAAATTTCAGTGGCTTCATATAAAAATATGGCTATCCGCATTATCATTTTTATATTATTAAAGGAGCTTTTGCAATATATCCAAATTTGACTGCTACTTTTTCTACGTACTTATTACTTCCAGAAGCAAAAGCTGTCTCGGGACACAATAATAAACATAAGTTAGAATTAAAAATATTTTTATAGATAATAAATATGCATAATTTATTTTCTAACATCCGCTGCATTTCATATTTTAATCAAATATGTTTAAGCATGTGTTTTCCTTTTCTTTTTTTTCTTTCTGAGAAAGAGTATGACCATATTCATAATACAAAGTACGAAGAATTTTTAAGATTTTCCTGAAAAATGCTCTATTGTCATAGTATTAATAAAAAGGTGAAAATATACTTATTTGACCCCTTGCTTTTGGCTTTTTACTTGATTCTAATGGAGGTGATATGAGCATAAAAACTTTTCCCTAACAAGTAACATCTGTGTATAAAATTAACTTTTCTGGGGTTGACCCCATTCAACACAATGTAGCTACACTGCACATATCACCTATGTATATATTTCTACTAAAACTAATTCATCTGTTTCCCACTTATGGCAATCTAGTTTAACTGATTTTCCATTAGGAGGCTAGGAAGGGTGAATGCAAATCAACAGATTAATGCGCTATTGAAGACTTGTTGGAGATATTATAAGACTATTAGTTGTCAATATACCACAACTTTGCTGTCCTGATTTGATAAAAATTAAATGGTCAGAGTACATAAAGTATGGCTTACATACATGAGGAAAAAATAAACGATCCACACATTTTAAAGAGCACAAACGGAAGCTTGAACTCACATATAAAGTGTTCAACTGAACACATAGGGTTGGTGTCGTCAGGACATTAGTTTCAATGGACCTTCTCTGATCTGGAAGCCGAGAATCAAATAGTTCCTTCTTCACAAAAGCCTTTATCCCAGCTTCTCTTCTATATCGAGTGAGAACTGGCAAAGGTGGAATGACATCATCTTTGCTAGCTGCATTGTGAAACTCACACATCAAGGTCTGAGAAGTAGGGAATGAAAAGAAAAAAGCAGCAGAAAAAAGGGTAGAAACAGATTGAAACATCAAACACAACTCCAGAAAGAAAGCAGCAAGAGAGGTGTAAAAGACGCACAAGTCTGCAAAGGGCGCTCTAGGTGCTAGAACCCTTAATTGCCTAAGGCGCAAGATGCAAAAAAAGGGCTCACCCAAATGAAGTAAGGCACAATATGTGCATCTATGTGTTTCTGTATACATGTATGTAACAACACATGAATGTTTTATATATCTTTTGTTGGCCAATATATATGATTTCTCGTGGTCCCATGCCTCATGTTGAGTACTTCAATTAAAGGTACATCTATGAAAAGGTTCAAATTTAAAGAGAACTTCAATTAGGTGGGACTTTTTCTATGCCTATCACCTTACAAAAAAGCGTGCTTAGGGCTAGGTGTACCAGGTGTGTGCCTTGACAACACCGACTGTACATCCATGAGCTAGGTGACATTAGCCTCCTGACCTTTCTAGAATAAGACTTTCAGCACTCATTTTCAACTGTCACTTATGTAATCCAGTGGTTTTTTCTATTTATTTATTTTACTTTACCACAAAATAGTAAAATATAAATATTGACTACCACAAATGCCCAAAAAAGAAGAAAAAAAAACTCTAGTTCCTTTCATAGAAATGACAGTCAAATCCATCAACTCAGAATGCTAACATAAAGGATACTTACCTAAATTATCCACAATATGATTTGCATATACTTGGAATGCATTATCAATGCCACGAAATAAAGCATTCAGTTCCATAAGCCTCATGGGAACTTTAATACCAAAAAACTGATCAACTGTCTGCACCCAAAAATAAAAAAAAAGAAAGTAGAATGTACTGTTAATATCTCCAGAATGAGAAAACATTTATAGGGAGAACAAGATATAAAAGAAACGAATCTGATTTCAAAATTATGAGATTCCAGGTTCCAAGAGCCCGTGAAACTGTTTTCTAACTAATAGCAATCAAATATTTGTTAGAAATCAACCAATGCCTTCCATTTCAATAATATTGAACTCAAAAAATTAAATAACTAAAACTAGTAAAAAAATTCAATGGATCAATTAATTGGAACAGAGAAAGCAGAGTATCTGCAGCTAATACTTTGGAGAGAACAAGGAAATATGTCGGTGTAAATGGACAGTAAATTCAGATCATTGTTCTTTTTGCTTATTACCATCTTAGTTCCTAAGTAGTGTACACAGTTCTCTGAAAGCATTTAATGAAATTATACAAATATATTACCTTGAGACAGTCCAAGTAGGGGGTACTAAGCAACCTTTATAGATTCCAAGGGGATTAACAGCCATCTTATTAGGCAAAATCATATTTGAAACTCTAACTGTTACCCATATTGTTTCAAGGACTGGATAACGAGTCTGAACTGATAATGTATTCCAGATGTAACACCACTAAATAAAACCAAATAAAGCAAATGCCTACAGATTTCTCAATTTCATGCATAGATTTTTCCTTTAAATTTGCAAAATATTAGAAGAAGAAAATGCATGAGTGACTTCAAGTAGACAGATAATATAAGGACACACAATAACTGTCTGCCCAAAAGGGGGGCACGAAAAGAAACTTGAATGTTCATACCTCCTCAACAATCCTATAAACTTCCACAATTGAACTTCCATGCCGCTGTTGAGGTGATATTGGTTCCCATTGCTAAAACGGAGAAAATAAGCTTTATCAACAATGAAAGACATCAACCGAGATACAAAAAGCCTTGAGTACATACATCTAGCTAACTATAACAAAAAATTCCTATGATTTATGGAAACAATAAGCTTTCAACAGAAAAAACTTGGGTCAAATCAACTCAAATTAGGGGGAAAAACTACCGTTCTGCAAAACATCCCAACTAAATTTACCTTGCAAGCTTTTCAGTTTGTTACCACACTCACATATTGTGTAAATTCTTAAATACTTTTTCAACTTTATTAGATCTACCATGGATTTCCAGCTCATAAAATATTCTGTACCACAAGGCTCCAATGTTCATTAACAATACCATGCCTGGGTACTCTACCTTACCTCAATCAATTCTTAACCCCATCCCACCAGTAGAACAGTAAATAGAAGAAGTTCGAGCTGTTAGAGGGTGGGGGAGACTATGCAGCAATAACTGAAGCGAAAAGGACAATAAAGAAAGATATTCTTTTCCAAATCAAAGGTAAGAGGACTGGAGAGAGAGATGTAGAACTAATGTTTTGATATAATAATTGAAAAATGTTTTGGACTAATTTGAAAAAATTTAAAACTTGGTTTTAAAGTCCAAACTACTTGAAATTATGTTTGAGGTATTTTAAGAGGTTTTTGACAAAGATTTTTCATGTTTTAAATAGCCAAACTCGTGATTTCAAAGCACCAGTATCGATACGGTTGTACCCGTACCGATACCATTTTGCCCCAGTTTGGCCACTGTCAAAACCCGTATCGATACGAGGGTTTAGTGTATCGATACAGAGTGGGGTCGTTTCGATACGCCACGTCAGCGTACCGATCCCATTTTAACTACCTCAACGGCTATTTCCCAACGGCCATTTAAACGTCAAAGGGTACCGATACGCCCTCAAGCGTATCGATACGCCTATGCAGGCAAGAGCCCAACGGCTAGTTCCTATGAAGGCCGTATCGATATTTTTCCACGTGTATCGATACCGTTAGCTGCAGAACAGCATTTATGAAGGGAAATAAAGTCCTCAACGGCTCCAATTCATCCCCAACGGCTAGTAACGGCTACAAACTCATTTGGGAGTATAAAAGGAACCTCCAAGCATCAAGAGAAGGCTAATGCTCATATTGTCAAACATCAAATGATCAAGAAATTGTCTTAGTGCTTTATTTGTCAATTCTTGTATAGACAAACACTAGTGAGCCAAAATTGTTAAATTTGCTCAAGTGTTTTAAGATTTGGGTGAGAGCTTAATTGTGCAAACAAACACCTATTAGAGGGTTTAAGTTTGCTTTGTTTATCTCTTTGTAAAAGAGGGTTTTGATCAAAGCTTTGGGTAGAAGCTTGATCGTTTGTAAGGGTTTCCTCCTCATCCAAGAAAAGGGGACGAATCAATAGTGGATTGATTGTGAAATCCTTAGTGGGAAGCTAAGGTAGTGGATGTAGACCTTGGTTAGAAGGTTGAACCACTATAAATCTTTGTGTCTTTATTCTTTCTAGCTTCCTAAACCCTTCCACCTAAAAATCCACCTCTCCACCACTTGGTGAGCATAATCGGTTGAACGAATCGAGCACCACACATCCCAACAATTGGTATCAGAGCTTGGCTTAATCAAAGAGGATTCACATCCTATTGAGAAGATCCGACAAGTTCGATCACTTTTTCTTCAACCGGCTCAAATGGCGCAATCCATCGACAAACCGCCTTTCTTCAACGGAGATCACTATGCCCATTGGAAGACAAAGATGAAATTCTTCTTGAAGTCAAGAGATTACAAGCTATGGGACATAGTTGAAGATAGTCCGTTCGTGCCTCAAGGAAGCAAAGCGGAATGGAGTGCCGACGATCGCAAGAAGATGGAGCTAAATTGCAAAGCCTTGCACATGCTCTTTTGTGCTTTTGGCCCAACCATCTATGAGAAGATGTCTTCTTGTGAGAGTGCCAAGGAGGTATGGGACAAGCTTGAAGTCACATACGAGGGGACAAATGAAGTCAAGGAGACCAAGATTGGGCTCCTAACCTTGGAGTATGAGAACTTCAAGATGGATCCGGAAGAGAACATCGAGAAGATGTTTGATAGGTTCTCCACCATCACCAACGGTCTTAAAGGTTATGGAGAAGCCATCCCGGAGGAAAAGCTTGTCCGAAAGCTCATCTATTCACTTCCCGAGTCTTGGGACTCAAAGAGGACCGCCATCATAGAAGCTAAAAATTTGAAGACTTTGAAGCTTGATGAACTTATGGGGTCTCTTCTCACTCACCAAATCATGAAGAAGAACAAGGAAGAGGAGAAGAAAATGGAAGAAATTAGAGCTATGGGAGAGAAGAAGATCAAAGGGCTTGGCATCAATGCAAGTGTCATGGCTCTCAAATCCTCCACATGCCATCATGTAGATTCAAGTGAGGAGGATAGTGAAGACGAAGAGATGGCCTATCTCTTCAACAAATTTACCCGGTTCATGAAGAGCGAAATGAAAAAATCCAAGCATGAATCGAGGAAGAAGATGAAGGAATCCCACAAGTACAACAAGAAGGGATCATCTTCAAAGCAAGCATATGTGGCCACTTGGAGTGATGAAGACTCCACCGATGATGAAGTAGCCCACCTATGCTTGATGGCTCTCAATGAGGGGGAGGTAACTTCTAACTCATCTTTTTCAAATTCATATTCTTTTGATGAGTTACAAAAAGCCTATGATGAATTGGTTTTTGAGTTCAAGGCTTCATTTTCGAAAAATAAGAAATTGATTTCAAAGTTGAAAACCGAAAATGATTTGCTTTCTAAAACCAATTTAGAGTTTGAAGCAAAAATCAAAGATTTTGAGCTTAAAGTTTTAAACTTACAAAACTTGCTTCAAACGATGGAAATAGATCATCAAAAGGAAGTTGATGATCTCAAAAAGAAAAAAGATTTGATTTCCAAAGAGCTTGAAAAGAAAAACAATTTTGGAAAATCAAATTTTTATGTTAGACAATCTAGTGCCCCTAGATTTATAAAAGGAAAATGTTTTAGAAGTGTTTGGGTCCCAAAAGGGCTAACCACTTCAATTAAAAAGGATGACATTGAAAAATGGATTCCTAAGGGGACTAAAATTTGTGCAACTAACGTTTATGGATCCAAAGCAATTTGGATACCAAAAATTACTTGATTGTCTTTTGCTAGGTGTGATGGAGATGTTCAACAAGTCAAACATTAAGGGGGAGCTCCATGCACACAAGGAAGAACACTTGAAGAAGGAAGGCTTTTCACATCCTCCATTGGGTTCAAGTGTTGGTAAAAATTCTAGTTGGCTTTGATTTCATTTGTTTATTTTTTTAATTCAACTAGATGATCATATATGTTGGACTAACATTTTTGATGATGCTACGAGTAAGGGGGAGCCAAATTTTAAACCAAAATTTTTAGTGTGTCAAATTTGTTTTACATCTATTGTTATCATTGAACTTAATGTTTTAAATTCTTTTTGATATAACAAAAAGGGGAGAAATGGTTTGAAAATTGAATTTTCAAATGAATAAGGGGGAGCTTAATTTGATTTCACATCTTTAATCTCTTATTCACATTTTTAAAGTTAAAGGGGG
Organism: Hibiscus trionum; assembly: GCA_030270665.1. Lineage (NCBI taxonomy): Eukaryota > Viridiplantae > Streptophyta > Magnoliopsida > Malvales > Malvaceae > Hibiscus > Hibiscus trionum. Next base: position 23,779,865 of record BSYR01000019.1, on the reverse strand, counting down.
AGAATCCCAAACAATTTTTCAAGTTAGTTTTATTATATCAAAAAGGGGGAGATTGTAGAACTAATGTTTTGATATAATAATTGAAAACTATTTTGGACTAATTTGAAAGAATTTAAAACTTGGTTTTAAAGTCCAAACTACTTGAAATTATGTTTGAGGTATTTTAAGAGGTTTTTGACAAAGATTTTTCATGTTTTAAATAACCAAACTCGTAATTTCAAAGCACCAGTATCGATACGGTTGTACTCGTACCAATACCATTTTGCCCCAGTTTGGCCACTGTCAAAACCCGTATCGATACGAGGGTTTAGTGTATCGATACGGAGTGGGGTCGTTTCGATACGCCACGTCAGCGTACCGATCCCATTTTAACTACCCCAACGACTATTTCCCAACGGCCATTTAAACGTCAAAGGGTACCGATACGCCCTCAAGCGTATCGATACGCCTATGCAGGCAAGAGCCCAACGGCTAGTTCCTATGAAGGCCGTATCGATACCGTTCCACGTGTATCGATACCGTTAGCTGCAGAACAGCATTTATGAAGGGAAATAAAGTCCTCAACGGCTCCAATTCATCCCAAACGGCTAGTAACGGCTACAAACTCATTTGGGAGTATAAAAGGAACCTCCAAGCATCAAGAGAAGGCTAATGCTCATATTGTCAAACATCAAATGATCAAGAAATTGTCTTAGTGTTTTATTTGTCAATTCTTGTATAGACAAACACTAGTGAGCCAAAATTGTTAAATTTGCTTAAGTTTGCTTTGTTTATCTCTTTGTAAAAGAGGGTTTTGATCAAGGCTTTGGGTAGAAGCTTGATCGTTTGTAAGGGTTTCCTCCTCATCCAAGAAAAGGGGACGAATCAATAGTGGATTGATTGTGAAATTCTTAGTGGGAAGCTAAGGTAGTGGATGTAGACCTTGGCTAGAAGGCTGAACCACTATAAATCTTTGTGTCTTTATTCTTTCTAACTTCCTAAACCCTTCCACCTAAAAATCCACCTCTCCACCACTTGGTGAGCATAATCGGTTGAACAAATCGAGCACCACACATCCCAACAAGAGAGATAGGTGGCAAAATAACAAAAGAAAGGGGAAGATATGGCTTTTTAAGAGAATAGAAAAACAAAAAATTGTTTACCTCTTGTTGAAGAGTCCGCTCCACCCAACCTACAATTCTTCCTAACTGTGAATTAATCCATCGCATCACCACTGTTCCAGAAACAGATTCAATCTGAAAAATGGAAAAGTAAAATGCATCTTTAGGGGGGACGAGAATAAAAAAATCCTATCAATATTAATACAATTCTTTCAAGCTGAGCTTGAGATAATGACAAAAAACTAAATTGATCACATAGTCACAAAGGAGAAGCAATATCATTATGTACTCGAAACAGCAACAATGATGGCTCCCAAGCATGAACAAACTCCTATATTTAGCCTTGGAAGTAGCCAAAAGAAAACCTAAAAACAAAGTCATTCGCAATTATCCTTTCCAGAGTTTCTACAACTACTAACCAGTTCACTGCATTAAAGAATAGAATCAACTGCGTCTTTATAAATAACTGGAGATACATGAAAGAAACACTTTCAAGTTCAATGAACTCATAAGTCATATCCGATGCAGTGTCTCCTAAAATAAGTCTTTGTTATGTTAGGAATATTTCAGTCAATCAAACAAAAAATATATATCATACTCTAATTAATTGCTGCTTCTGTTATTTTTCTTTATGAAAAAGAAAGAGTGATACAAAAGCATACAAGCTTTTAAAGAATTAAAAAAAATCTTTATAAAAGTCAGATAAAAGGAATAACTTTCTTTCCTTTAATACCAAACAATTAACTGCATTTCCTTTTAGCCAATTTTAATCAAATATGATGATATCATAGGATTTTGGGCTTTAATTACTTTATCAAATTACTTCATCTTTTTTTTAAATAAACTACTTATTCTTTTCTTCAAACATTTGCATGCAAAAAGCAACAAAAAACCTGGATGGCATAAATGTAAGTTGTAACCATTGAAATGCACTGGAGCAACCAAATATAAGAATATCACCATGTGAAAGGGTATTTCTTTTATCAGCTCCAATTCTAAAGACTCAAAGTCCTTATAGCCACAGAAAGATACTATTCAGCTTATTATTAGAATAAAAACTAGACAACAAAATCCAGGTATCTCACCTGGTATGGGTTTAGCTTCCTGAAATGGATCTCCACATTATCACCTTCACAAGCAGATTTTATGAGGTCCAGTATATACTGCTCAAGGTTATCAGCAGCGGGAAATACAGATACAACATCCTCAGTCAAATGTTCAGCACTATCAACAAAAGGTTTCTGGACAATATAAGCATCATTAAGAACTCAAAGTTAAAAATAACAAATAATCGAGTTATGAAGTACTACAATTGGGCTAGATAAGGTAAAACATACATAGAGTTGGTATGTATCAGCTTACCAACTTGTTCCCATAAAACTTGTGTAAAAGTGAAGCTGAAACAATAGTTGCATGTGGATGCCTCCGACATAAAATTGGCATGAAATTTGTTGAATCTTTTTTCAGAAATTTCTTGACCTCCTCTGCAAGCAATGCCAAAGGATGTTCACCCATTGTGTCTGATTTATCAACAGCTTGCAATATCTGTCCAAAGCAACAAAGATACTCAAATTTATCATGCCTTTCATGGAATGGAAACAAAGCTAGCATGAAGTTTTGAAAATTTTACAAGTTAATTTACTTGTAAAAAAGGCATCAAAAGCAGACAGTTGCTCATGAAGTTGAAACTTGAAACTTGGAATTTTATCATTTAAAATTTTAGCTTCTGGACCAGGACTTTGAATTGCAGAAATATCTTATGGTTGGTTTTCTGACTACGTTAATTTTGACCCTAGAACTAGGAACAACACATGGATAAATGATTTCAGAATTAAGTTGGATTACGTGCACTGGATGGATGACTAGGTTTGTCTGAATATGTAGTATATGATATGCTCAAATAACATGCATTGATTAATCAAGTAAAGCTATTATGAAGTCAGTTGTGCACATGCTTAGATGTTAATGACTTGCATCAAAAGAAATAAATTACATAAATTAGTTTGTTACAGTGTGATTCAGCATAGTTTATCGATGAAAATTAATTTGGTCTGGTTTTAATTGTTTATCAGGCAATTGGCTTGACTTTAAGTCATATACATTCTATTATTATGGTTGTTCGAGTTACGTGCTATGTTACAGCAGCTTTATACTTTCAGTCACTTTGAAAAGAACAGATATTTCAGTTTCATCCTACAAATTTATACAAACCGACCTGTGTTGACCGTACGTATGCTGTCCTCAACATCAACACCCTAGTTTGTGCAATAAATTAAAAATGAACATGGGCAAATCTGTTTACAGGGGCTACACAAACCCTGCCCCTATGGTAAGCATATAATTTATTCAGGTTAACATATGATTCCTGTGGGAGGAGTAAAACAGATGCAGACAAAAGGAACAATCTTGTAAACCATAATGGATTTTACATTCTCAGTGTGCTATCATATTTATTCTGTAGTTCAACATATTCTCCTGAGCCATTGCAGTTTTCTTTGTCTCTCCTAGGCAACTTGATTATGATAAATATGCGAGTCAGAAAAACTATAAACATTGGGCTAAAACACTTACCCTGGCAAATGAATTCTTAACTGATGAAGATATATATAATTCTATCTGATCTCTATCTGAGACAGTGGAAGATTGCACAGCCTGCAGAAAGTTTTGAAATATAATTCTCAATCTGAATACTCAACAAATAAAAGAAAACAACAAAACTAGAGATCTAGATAGAGAGCATACGAGTTTGGATCCAGTCCATTAATATTTTGTCCATTACTTTCCAATACATTAATCATCACCATAAATGTGTAGGACCTACCTATGAATTAAATAAATCATATTTATGAATGGTGATAAAGTTTTTATTGGATAGTAATGGATGAAAAACTAATGGAGGGGGAGCTTTACCCAGAAAATACAGGGAATCTTGGACACTGCTCATTTGGAGTAAAATGTAAATTTAAGAGTAAATGAACTTACAATATCAGATTCTTCCAGAAGAAGTCTTCTAACAATCATTGCAACTGTTACTATGTCCTCCATTACCATTGATCCCTACAAGTCAAATGATAAGTATTATGGTACTGACATATCCAGAAAGAAATCAAAAATAAGGATAACAAAAAGTCATTAAAGATACTTTATGAAGCAACAAACAGATCCAAATTCAGAATAGCTAAAAAAAACAAATGCCAAGTCATCTGTTTATATGCGCCCATGTACATACACAAACAGATATTGATGTACGCATCTATTTCCATGTACATACGCACACACATATGCTCATGCACCTGAATGGGTAAAACCAAGGAATTTACTGAATGGAAAACGAACATGTTTAAACTGTCAACATTATCAACACGACATCTTAAAGCGTTTTAGAAAAAGAAATATGGACATTTGACAGCCTCAACTTTTGAGTGTTTCTCATATCTTGTCTAATTTCTATCATATTGATTCATGAAATACTTATATTAAAAGTTAAACTAATATATTTTGCATAGCCATAAAAGAGATAATGCAGGGTCACATAAACACACCAAAGGGTGCTGAGCTAAATTAAAACTGTTAAATGTTTGTCCATACATACATAGCATTAAGCCTAAGGCCAAAAGCTTGAAGCTAAAGTTCATATGGTAAATAAGTTAAATGAAGTTCTTTACACAAAATTCCTTGATGACCCTATTTAAAACATGCTAAACAATAAAATAGCTTTATATGAACGATTGTAAGAAAGAAACATCACAAGAGCTTCTGGGATCTTCTACTGTTTTATGACAAGGCATTTACAACAATTTTAACAAAAAAAAAAATTGTATCATAGAACAAATGACGTATACACAAAACAAGCATTAACAAGAAATTTTCTTATGAAGGACGACTAAATATAAATCACTCTCTTATCTAGGAGTATCACCATGAACAATTAACCAAACCTCAGCAAAGTTCATGTGGTAGTCTCCTAGTTGCTTATCAGCCCATTTCTGGATGGGTGATAAGAACGATTGTAAGAAAGAAACATCACGAGAGCCCTCTTCACCATCAACCCTAACATGCAAGCTTTTTAAGTGTAACCTCTCTTGTGGGCCTCGTTCTTCTTTCAATGGTATTTTCTTCAACTGGTCAATGGCATGTCGCAGAATCCCTTGCTCACTTGTGATAACATACTGTGATCACAAAATTAATATCTAACACAATATCAATAGAAATTCTAAAACATGGAATGAAGTAAGCCAATCAGTAGTACCTGACGAAATAAAATCCACGCATAGCAAGTGTAATGGATGGTTTCTGTTATTCCCAAAACACGCCAGGTTGACTTTAAGAGCTCGAGAATTTCTTCCACTTCCTACAGATACAATAGGCACAATTGATTCTACTAAGAACATATTTTAGCTACAACAAATTATCTTATACTTTTCAAAGAAAAATGTAGAATCATGATCGTTCTTTACTAAAATCCTTACAGTATATGCATGTATCCTACAGATTACAAGAGTCCTTTCAAACACTGACACCTTTGTCCAGATAGGCACCATATAAAAATTAGCCAAAAAGAAAAGGGGAAGGGAGCAGGACAACGCAACAAACTCGTTGATCTATTGACTCAATTTTTAAATGAATGAATGAAACAAAACAAGCAATTTTGAAATTTTAGACATCAGCATCTTTGGTGTCATGTCAAAATTGGCAACCAATCGAGTACCAACCTCAGTCAGCTTTCCGTCATCTAAAACATCAAACACACTGACAAGCAGTTTCTCATAAAGTCTGACATTCAGATGATAACCATCTGCCCAGTGGCATACTTCTCCAGTTAAGTCACCCCGAGCTGGCCTCTCAGCAAGAGGGATGGCAATCTCTCTTAGAGATCTCAAACTTTCGGTCCTTTGGACTTCACCCGTGGAAGGTGGAAAAGCCTAACACCAAAGGGAGGGGAAAAATCAAACCAAGATGATAATGAACATAAGTAATAGTAATAGGAAATGCCAAACAAAGCAAGCTAGCTCAAAGTAACATAAATTGAAATATGATTCACCACTGACACTAAGTAGAGCTATCATACACAAGTAATTTTGTAAGAGTAATGAAAGGGACAGGATAAATACATTCAACTCATCAGAGAAACCAATGCTAATAAGATTAAATCAGCCAACTACATTAAAATGTCACTTGATATCACAATATACAACATAATAAACCATCTCAATGCTATGTCAACAAGAACAACCTCAGATTCCTCAATCTTTGCCAAAAGAATCCTAAACTCACTGGTCTTGCGCCCAGATTCCCCGAAGATGATAATGAACATAAGTAATAGTAATAGGAAATGCCAAACAAAGCAAGCTAGCTCAAAGTAACATAAATTGAAATATGATTCACCACTGACACTAAGTAGAGCTATCATACACAAGTAATTTTGTAAGAGTAATGCAAGGGACAGGATAAATACATTCAACTCATCAGAGAAGCCAATGCTAATAAGATTAAATCAGCCAACTACATTAAAATGTCACTTGATATCACGATATACAACATAATAAACCATCTCAATGCTATGTCAACAAGAACAACCTCAGATTCCTCAATCTTTGCCAAAAGAATCCTAAACTCACTGGTCTTGCGCCCAGATTCCCCGAATCCAACAGCAGGGTGATTAACAAGCCCCTCTGCCAACATGTTCAACTACAATGAAAAAAGTCTAAAAAATTATTATCCTGATATAGATCATATCAATAATATTGCAATTTGACGTAGAAAGAAAGCTTGAAAGGCCAAGGAGGGCAAAGAAAAGTACAAAAAGGGACAACATTTACCTGCCTTTTTTGCCACCTTATATATGCTTTCTTGTCAGAAAATTCTGAGCGTGAAATACAAGACAATAATTCCAGAGGAATCAGTAGTGTGTCCATTCTTTTCCCAACTTTCCCTGACAGAGCATTAAGCAACCCCTGTCGCGTCCTAATGTCCATTGCCTCAGAAATCTGTATCCATCAATATCGAAATGAAATAACTATTAACTATTAGTCACATAGTCTGTTGGTGAAGTGTTGGACTTCTAGTTCAAATGAAAAGGGATCAAACTCTGTCAATCTTACATATCCAAAAATATATATAAAAAGAAACTATAATCTACAAATAGTGCAACTTCATGTTACATACACGCTAGCATAAGAAAAAGTAATTGTAGAAGCATTTGTTTAATCCATAGAAGAACTACCTAGAAAACAATTTGCATCTAGCACAAATCAGAATTACCATCTTTGAGCAGAAAAGAGAGTGCATTTCAAAGGGGATCAGACAAGGCAACTGGGAAATGTGCCATAATAAATCATCTAGTCAAAACAATAGGATGAGAAGATTGTTGTACAGATCTTGTACTGCTAGGAAAATATGTAATTATAAATATTTTGTTAAGCTTATTTAAAGAATTTCTCGAATCAGAGCCTTTGATCCCAATCCAATGGTAAACACACCAATCATGACCCTGGTCTTTTACTTTGAAAGATTAAGTAGCCACCCACCTTTGATTGAATCTCGAATATGAAAGGGTGTAAACATGGATTTAAGGAGGAAAATATTCAATGCAAAAGGTGTCCTGCCTCAAAGCACATTACAAAGTTCTAATAGGATCTAATGCTTCAACAAAAAACTTTCCTCTTCCTTCAACCCCAGGGAGTATTTTGGAGTAAAAGAACATTGTTCTTAAAGGCCAGGTGTCCTCTCCAGTGTACACTGTTAAACCCTATGAGAGCAATTACACCAAAAAACATAGATGACAAATGGCAGTGCAAGCTAACTATTGTGTTAATTGTTAAAAGCCTCAGGTTAACTTTAGGCACATTTAATTTCCAAGAGATCTGTCTGTGCATAAATACTGCTTCCAAGATCAATACAAATACACAACATCCACCACCTCTACAATGGTTCATATGTTTGAAAGCACCTAAACATTTACAGTACAGCCTCACATTTACTACTCCAGGAAGGAGAGGAGATATTACTGAGAAGGTCAGAAAACTTCTAGTAATAACCATATAGGTTGGACCAAAATCAAAAGGATATTGTGGTTTAAGTGTATGGAAAAGCAAGTTAATAACTCACCAGAATCCCCTATGGCCACATTTATCTTATGCAAGCAACCAAAAGGAATGGATGAGTGTTAAAGAAACAACAAGGTTATAAACTTAAGTTTTCTGCAATTACACCTTTGGGTGAAAAAAGGTATGTTGTTGTCACTAATTCTTTTACTTTCAAATTGTTTTACATAAAAAATGTGTACTAAATCATAGAACTTAAATCATGCATCTCCAAATGAAAACTAGAAAATTATTTATAGGAAATACCAATGCACAACACATATCGATAAAGGCAACCGTGTGAATGAATCAGGTTTTAAATACCTCCATCTGGACACGCATCGTTTCCAATAAACCAACCAGTCCAGGTGCATTTTGAGACTGCGACACAATATTCTCATTTTTACTCCGCCCAAGCTTCTTCATCAATTTGGAACGCTTATCTTTCTTCTTCTCTTTTGATGGCACAATTAGACCCCTGAAATATAGGTCAATGTTGAAGAAAGTGAACCAAGAAAACAATTTTAAAATAAGGTTAAAAACTATTTAAGAATTTCATATAAAAGAACATCAGCAAGTCATGAAAAGGAAACCTACCCAGAAGCACCAGCACAAGCTAGAAGAATCTCATAAGCTGTTTCGCGGAGATCATCATCTGTTATACCTGAAACAACAAAGTCCTCCAAATTTATATACTGGCATTGCATCCTTATTGATAAAATAACTCAAGAATTGCAACTAGATGAGAATACCATCTTGATCATAATATTAGAAAACTCAAAAATACTTCTCATCTAACATGGAACCTCCAACATTATAGTCATCACCCTACTGCAGCATATGAACATTTTTATTTCCGAGGAGATGCAGACCTAAGTGACATCCATATGCATGCTCCAGCAATTGGCTGGACCATGCATGTTTATAAAACCATCATTACCTGTAGCAAAAGAAGGCAACTTCAGCATAAGATCACCAACATCATTTGGATTCCGCCTTGAAATTTTGAGACTATTAACTTCCTCAAGATCATCATCATCCTCAAAATCTTCAATATCATCCACAGTTAACTCTTGAACTTGTGTGGAATCAAAAGACTCTGATCTTGATACAGTTGACACAACAGGAGATGGTGCAAAAACAGGTGCTGATGGTGTCGGTGTTGATATCGCAGCAGGGATAGGTGGTGGTGCCCTTCTTGGAGGTGAACCTGAGAATTCAGGATTTGTAACCAAATAGAATTCACCAGTAGAATCACCGCTATTCTGAAAGAGGAAAAGAGATTAAGATGTAAAAGATAAGCAGCTAAAAGGAAATGTATAAATGTCTATCAAGGATTGAGATGGAAGAGTTCCAAAATATCCAACAATCTAGCTGACAATTTGTAGTTAGATCTATGCTCTTTCATTTTTCTTGAAGTCCCTCTGCTCAACACCTGTGTCCAATGCATATTTGAACATAGGTATTGAGATATGGCCTCCAAGGACCCACCAAATACATGGAAAAAAATTGTAAAAAAAGTAAAACATGTTTGTGCTGGACACATACCCGTATCCAACACTCAAACTTCGGTTCAAGTAACATAAATTATTTTTTTTCTTCATATCGAACATCATTATTTATTAAAATGGGTCACTCACAACAGAAAACAAACATGATCCCATATTTTATTTGAAATATTGACAAATGAAGTAAACCAAGAAGTGAACAAACTAGTAGCATAATCAATGTATGCCCATGTGTCCGTCCACACTTGTTTCAATGAAAATCTAGCCAAGGCTCGATCTTTCACTTTAATACCCTAGATTAAACTCCAAGTCAAGACTCATCTTGTTACTACTTTTGCTAATTCCCGATTTGCATCTTGCTTCCTGGACCTTTTTAGAATAAATTAACATAAACTAAAATGCAACATCTATCTCACAAAAAATATTATTTTTTTCTATTAAAAAAAATTTTATGTGTTTGTTAGCTTACCAAAAAAGCATTCTTAACTTTTATAATTCTTCCAACTATTATGTACTTCTATTTTCTTTTTTCTTTGATAAGTTAAAAAAACATGTAGCAAAATAAATAACCAAACAATACTAAAAATAATGCAAAACATATGATGCAACAGAAGTAAATTATTACCATTTGGGGTAGCACCGTGTGATCATGGTAATCTCTTATAGCTTCAGAGAGCTCCAACATTCCACCTAAACTTGAGAAAATAGTTATCATCAAAAAATGAAAAGAAAACAGATCTCATAGTACATGTACATTACAATAATCTAGCAGGAACGGAAAGAAATTTTGTTCCAGACAAAGTGACAAACCTTTTTTAATGCAGCTTAGCACGTAATCAACACTAACTTGATCCAAATCTACATCATCAAGCGTAACAGCCCCGGGAGGCATTACTACTTTCTTAATTAAGCTACCAGAGAGTATAAAATCTAACAACACTCGCCTGTCACGCCTGTAACGCTGTAGAAGCTCCACAGCACTTTCCCTATTTTCCATCAAAAACACAAATCAACAAATCTCTCATTTCTAACAAATAATTAAAAGCACAACACTATTTCCAACGTGATTGCATTACATAAAGAATCAAAATCATGTCTCTTGTTTCTTCAAAGAAATTCCAACTTTAATTAAAAGAAAGCGAGAAATAAAGAACCGTTGATGTTATTCTAGACTGGAATTAGAAAATGGAGTAGAAAAGAAAGATGCTTACTCTTCCATGGCTCCGGAACTGACAATCTCGCGGAATCTAATAACAATGTAATTCCAATTCAGTGTAATCCAGGTAAAAGAAATTGATTAGCAGGCATAAGATCCTAGTAAATCAGCTTATGTTTCGTAAAATAAAGAGATTGAACTAAATCAGATTTAGAACAAAAAAATGTAGGGGAAATTACGAAAGAATCGAAGCAAAATTTGAGAAAGAAAGGTGAAGAGATCTGGAAGAGTCAAAGAGAAGGGGTATTAAAGAGAAGTCAAAATGAGGACATGAATTGAGTTTGAAATGGACAGTATATAGGGAGACTGTTCCTTAAGGAGCGAATCGAAGAGCGGGTGGTGGAGAAATCTGAAGCTTAGCTATTTTCGTTCCTTCAGACGTGTTTCGTGGATGGTGAGATGGAAGGTCGAAAATGGCCTTTTATTTTTCATATTAATTCATTAATCAAACGAGATTAATGAAAATAGAACCAAATGGAATTTAGATGCATGGATTGAAATTCACACAAGGTAGAAGTGGGTGAGCATTTTTTACTATTCCACTTATTAAAAGATCTCATATTTATTGAATTGTTTCTTTAATATTTTTATATGATCACATTGTAGTATCTATTCAGTTTGTAGTCCTAAATAAAAATATTGTACATATTACAATTAAGTTGTTCAAATCCAAGTATTCTAGGGAGAACATAATCTCTTTTTATTAGAACTACTCATTGAGTTCATTTATTAATTTGTTTTATGGTATTCAACTCATTTGATTGACTAATATGGATCGTATAATGTAGAAACATATCATGGGACAACCTTTCCAGCCTACTTTGCTTCATTTACAACACTACGATTAAAATCTATGACTTTACTTAGAGGATCTAATACATTATCCTACTGAAACATAAATATTTTAAGACTAAATCCTAAACCATAAACCTCAAACTATTAAACCCTAAATAAAATTTTTAAATCGTAAAATTATGTATCAAAGTAATTTTTAATCTATATGCTTATAATAAGAGTTATATTTTAAAAGCTACGGTAAAAAATTGAGAAAAAAAAAGACTGTATAGAAATGTTTTTATATTAATTATTTCTTCAAAATTTTCAAAATACAACATTGATTTGAATAAAACTTATTAAGACTCATAAATAACTTATTCATTATTTTTTAAAAACAATGAAACACATTTTCGGATTATTATAATCCAGTTTTAAACTAGATTTGAATGAAAATATTTCAAAAATATCTATTATATTGTCAGTTTCATTTTCGTTTAAAAAGTAATTTCATTTTATTAATTTTAGTGTGCTTCAATCCATTTGGAGCAATACTCAAATTATATTATGCCTATGTCTTAACAACTCAATCGATCAATACATATTTTGATATTTTTAAACTAATTATTAATATTTTGTTCTTGATTTTTATAAAATTACAAATAAAAGAATTATAATGATTAAATTACACTGCTGAAATTGATTAATAATTTTAAATATAATATTCTCATTTAAACAAACTTATATTCCATGCATAAAGTGCTTGTAGAAACATCTTAGTTTTAGAGTTTATGGATTTTATTTATGGGTTAGTATTTAGGGCATCAAGCATAATAGTTTTGAATTAAGGCATTGTTAGTAAAATTTCGGGTTTAAAGTTAAAATTTAGGGTTTATAGGTTAAAACATAAATTCTTAACCACATTACCCTAAAACCTAAACTCTAATCATAAACCTTAAATTCTAACCATGAACCTTAAAATCTAAACACATCACTAAATTTTTAAACCCTAAAGTTTAAACGATTGTGGAAACAAAAAAATTATACCGCATGTGTATGGAATAATAATCCTTGAAGTATATTGACATATATATGCTATAGATATTTATTAAAAACTAAAAATTTGATTATAAATATATGAACAAATATTAAAAATTAGCAATAAAACTTGAAGTACGTCAAAACGCTTGGGCCTGGTCCTGGGCCCGTGGGCCGTACGTATCAAGACTGGAGAGGCCCGGACGTATCTAAAAGCAGAGGGTTCTATTAGGGTTTCTGTTCTCTCCAGCAAAGGGTTTAAGGTTTCTCGCTTTCTCTTCCGTCTCCCTTTCTATTTCAGTAAACGAAGAAACTAATGGCGAAGAACCCGATGGAAACTGAAGAAACGAATCGATTAACCCAAGTAGAAGAGGAGGAAGATGATGATGATGACTTTAAAGAAGCTTGGACTGAAGATGAAAATGAAGATGGTGATGAAAATGACGAAGATTTAGAATTCCTGTGTTTGTTCTGTGATTCCAAGTACGGTTCCTGCGATGCCCTGTTCGACCATTGTTGTTTAGCTCATTCCTTCGACTTTAATGGAATAAGAAAAGAATTGGGATTGGATTTTTATGGTTCATTCAAGCTAATCAATTATGTTCGCTCTCAGGTCTAACTCCAATCTCGGTCATTTGTTCTTCATTTCTCTCAATTTATGATTTTTTTTTGCTTTTGCTTTTGCTTTCTGCTTCGGTATTAAAAAAATTGTTCAGATATAGTATTTTTGAAATTTTGTTATTTTTATTATTTACTTTTTATTGGGAAAGTTAGAAAATATTTAAATGCTTTTAGAGGATAAAAATGAATAACTATACTTTTATATAGAGTAATAATTATGTTATAATTTATTTTATTTTTAGTGTAATCACCTGTATTTTTAGGATGGAAAAGACGAATAGAAAAAGAAAAAAAACTGTATGATCTTTTGCTCAAGTTCCGGATTCTGTTTGGCAGCCAAGCAATTGATCGAAACACGAGCAAAACAGAGAAGATGGAGGCTAAACTGATTTGGTTATAATTTGATAGATAATACATATGAATTCAATTTCTTTTAAATGTTTGAAATGTCCGAGGGTAATAAAAAGAAAAAAAATGATTTTCCAATTTAAAACTAATGAAATCCTGTATTCCGGTTTCATGGATGTTAAGTTTAGCAAAAATGATATGTTTTCTTATAGTTTTTTAATCATGAAAAACAAGTTTGAGGGAACCCAATTATGTGTTTTTCAGAACAGGATGCTGGACTACCTTATCTATCAGCGAAAGCGGAAAGACCCTTATGTCCACTTATCTCCCAATTTTTAGAACTGCTGATGGTTTATGTAAAGTAAAGCAGTTTAAGCATGCTAATATTTTGCGGATTAATTAATTATTTATTTGTTTTTTTTTTACATTTCTTTTGATTTACCAGGTAGCAGATAATAGATGTTGGAGTTGCGGAGTCCACTGCCAGTCCAAGCAAGATCTACAAAGTCATTTACATCAACCTGTAGATACAAAAGATGTTAGGCTTCTTTTGGTTCATGATAAGTATTTAAATCCTTTCATGCAAGAAGATTCACTTCTTTACAGTTTTGGTGGAGATGAAGAAGATGAGGATGCCTGTAACACATCATTTGACAAAGAGGAGATTGTTAAGGATTTTGGCAATGTTTGCATTGATGATGATGATACTGTAGAAGATATTGAGTTGAATGCCGAGACCTATAACAAAGATAGAAAAACTGATATGGCAGGTTCAAATGGTCATTTGAGCTTGGCATGTTCTTCGAAGGGAATCACAGACACTGGATTGGATTATGGACAAAGTGTCAATTCATTAGAAAGTCATCCAAAAGATAAGGGATCTAGAGTTTATTTTGCGGATGTTGTTAAAAAGGATATTAAAAGGGTCAACGATAGTTATTTTGGATCATACAGTGCATTCGGAATCCATAGAGATATGATAAGTGACAAGGTATAAATTTTTCTTATGTACTTTGATAAAACTGTTGGAAGGTTTGACTAGTGAGTTGATGCTCATTCTACAGATAAGAACAGATGCTTATCAGCAAGCTTTATTGAAAAATCCTTCTCTCCTGAATGGTGCAGTTGTTATGGACGTGGGTTGTGGGACTGGCATACTAAGGTAACATGTTTGTTTCCGTTTCTTTTTAAGTTTTATTTAACTATAAATGTTTATTTTATCAGTTCAAATCAAATGTATAAACTGTATATCGTACATAGTCATGGACGAGTTCACTTTAGCATTTTATAATTGTTTAAATATTAAATTCTCTACCCTGCTTTATGCTTTTACCCTCCATTTTTGTTTTAGAGATATTGTCACATTTACATATTATTTGAGAATCCATGGACCATGATTGCAAAAATTCACTGTTAAACTTAAAATGCCTCTGTTTTGACATTTCTGGTTCTTGCCGCATGTCTTCATGGATAGTGTTCTACCATGACCTTCCCTATTCTTGTCCTGTAATTTGTACATAAAATATCATGTTTGAAGATTTGAGTCATTGTTGCAATCTGAATATATGTATGCATGCATGTTTTGTTTTGTTTTGAATTATTGCCTCCAACAAGGATTTTTGCTGCTGTCCGCCTTTTTTGTGATAGTTTATTATTTGTTACATTTTTTGGTTTTTGGTTTTTTCAATAGACGGTGGAAAACTAAAAGCTACAAATAGCCAAAAAAATGTATCAAAAGTGTCAACCAAATAGACGCTTCTTCAGTTCAGCCTTCAGAAATTGTAAACATACCCATGTTGCCAAGTTTCTGATTTTCAAGTTTTTCTCCCCTCCAGTCTCTTTGCAGCACAAGCAGGAGCATCAAGGGTAATTTCCATTGAAGCTAGTGAGAAGATGGCTACAGTGGCAACTCAGGTGAATTTATTTAGACTTGTAGGCTGCAAAGGGCACAATTATTTTATTGTTTTTAAATTTTTTATTTTGTTAATGGCAGATTGCAAAAGACAATGGCCTTTTGCGGAGTAAAACTGATGGTGAAGGTAATAAAAATTGTCCTGGTGTTATTGAAGTGGTTCATACCATGGTTGAGAATCTAGATAAATCCATACAAATTCAACCTCATGGCGTCGACGTATTAGTAAGTGAATGGATGGGATACTGTCTCCTATACGAGTCCATGCTCAGCTCAGTTCTTTTTGCTAGAGATCGATGGTTGAAGCCTGGAGGTGCAATACTTCCTGATACAGCAACTATTGTGAGTATTTTGCTATATATCACTTGCTTGTCCATATAGATAACTAACTTCCCTTTTACGTGCACTCTGGTGTGAGTGTCGGGTACATGAATATGTTTTATTTATCTGTGTTTTTCTGTGCGAGTGTCGGGTACATGAATATAGATAACTAACTTCTCTTTTGGAGGCTTTTATCCCGTTAAGAATGTTTTTGGTATATGTCAGATGCGGGTACTTGCAGAAAACTGAATAGACAGAGTAACATGGACTAACTTCGCTTGCATGTTCCTATTTTATCTCCATTTTAGTTTGTTGCTGGATTTGGAAAGGGTGGCACCAGTCTTCCGTTCTGGGAAAATGTTTATGGCTTCAATATGTCTTCTATTGGAAAGGAAGTTGTCCAAGACGCTGCTAAATTCCCTCTCGTTGAAGTTATTAATCATCATGATCTAGTAACCAATGCTGCTGTTCTCCAGGTTAGTGGCTTCTGTAGTCTTTATGTTGTGCCTCTATAATTCATTTAAAAAACATGAGCAGGTTAATCTATTTATCTCAAATTTAGGGGGCAATAATAATCTCTGCATTGGCCAGAGGTTGTACCTGTACAATCAAGTCTTCTTTTGGTTCTTTAGCATGAAGTTTTAGTGGAATAGTCTGCTGTTGGATAGTTCATAGCTACAAATAAAATAATGAAGTTGCTTATATATTGCTTTGTCTTGACAAATAGCTTGATAGTTTCATATCTTTAAAGTGTGTAGATTTTGGCTAACGTCTAGGCTTGAATCTATTTGAAATTTGTTATCCACAAATTCTGCATATATGGTGTAGTAGAATCAACATATAGAAGGATTCCTAAAGTTTTACCCATAATTTGTTCTTCAATATTTTGACAATTGAAGTAGCCTGTATTATGCATGCATAAGTGTGTTAGTGCTGTGCCCAATCCCCATCTTAGCGACAATTACCCTTGCCGCTTGCCCATACTAGAAAAATGCTGTATTTCATTGAGGTTTGCCGGTCAGCAGAAATTTTAAGTGTTTTAGGGGCTTGTGTGGGACAACATGATTTGGTATTGAGCGGAGAATTTTTCATTAAATGCACCATACAGATGGACAATGATGATTGCTATCCTGGTGTCAGCAAATAGTTTGTGACTTGTTTTTACATTTGGACAATATATTGATACTGACTATGAAAAGCCAGCAGTCCTTACTCATTTCATCTTTGTATCCTTCACGTTATTGGCTTAGATTTCAGTGAGTATGGTCAATGTATTTGGGTTTTGACCGACTGTTTTACTTCAGAGCTTTGACCTTGCAACTATGAAACCCGAGGAAGTAGATTTCACTGCGACTGCTGAGTTAGAAGCGAAGTTTGATAATTTGGATCACAAGGCAACCTCATGTTATGGGGTTGTTTTATGGTTCGACACAGGATTCACCAACCGGTTCTGCAAAGAAATGCCAACCGTTTTGTCTACATCACCATATACACCTAAAACTCACTGGTCACAGACGATCCTCACATTTTGGGAACCAATATCAGTAGCATCAAGGGAATTCGCTGCAGAAGAATCTGCAGATGTTGGAACGGGTGCCTGTCCTGCTTCGAAAATTCTTTTGCGTATCAGCATTGCTCGTGCAACGCAGCATCGGTGCATTGACATATCCCTTGAAACTGCCGGAGTCTGCACTGATGGTCGAAAACGCAGTTGGCCTGCTCAAATTTTTAATTTAACATAGTGATAAACGAGTACTCATCATAGAGTGTGTATTTGATACTGTTCGGCGTCTAAGAGTCGGATAAGAATTGTAGCTAATGCTAGTAATGATGCTTCATTTTTTTCCAGAAAATGTTTTATTTCTATTTTTTATGGTGGAAGGCTGAGAGTTAAGTATTTTTAATGCGATACGATGATTTTCTAAAAATCGTACTTAGCATTCGTTAATTAATCATTTTAAATTTGTGTTAAATTTGAATTAAAGAAAAAGAAAATGATTTAACTCTTGGCACAACACAATGGATCACAAAATGAACTCTAATTTTATCTTAAAAACATTCGAAAAGAGAATTGTAATATTAATACTAAAATTTAAATTTAATTAATATTGATATTAAAACAAATTTTGGTACGATATTGCAGAGAATAAAAGATCAATTAAACTTAATTTGCCACTTCCAGATCAAATAACTTAACCAGCCACTTTCGGAAGTATAAACCAAATGTTCGGCTTTGAAATAATGTTGCACACTCTTTGGCAAGAACATTCCTTCATGGCCCACGTGTCTGTACTTGTATTGTCCCCTCGATGAGCATGTAAGAAGATTTAACTAATAAATAAGTGTTTAAATTATATTTTTTATTTTTTTTTCTTTCTCATGTGCTTAATTTCTTTAATCAAAATAGGTGTTTAAAATTTACTGAGTAACCATTAGAGATAGGCACGGGTGAGATCGGGCTTTTAGTCCACCTGAATTTAATCTGATAATAAATATTATAAATTTAAACTTGACTCGATTCGAACAATTTTTAAAAAAAATCCGACACAAAAATAAATACACTAAACCTGCCCATCCCGTCCTATAGAAACAAAAATTAATTTTAAGAACCTTATTGTAAAAAAAATAATTTTAGGAGACTTAATTGTAAAATTATAATTTTAAGGACTAAATTATAAATAAAAATCTAATTTTAAGGACTTAATTATAAAAAAAATATAAATAGAGGGTATTGTTATAAATATTCCTAAAAAATTTAGGAGATAATTACACAATTAGTCTCAGGTTAGGTTAGATCTAGGAATGGGCACGGGTCGAGTAGGGTCGGGTTTTTGGCCCACCCGCACCTGACCCGAAAATAAACACCCTAAACCCGCACCCGACCCGAAAATATTTTTTAAAAAATTTGACCCGACCCGAAAATAAGTATACTAAATCTGACCCCGACCCGAGCTATATAAAATAAATTAATTTTAGGGACCTAATTGTAAAAAAATAATTTTAAGGGACTTAATTGTAAAAAAATATTATTTAAAGGACTAAATTATAAATAAAAATTCAATTTTAAGGACTTAATTAATATATATATATATATAAAGAGGGATATTATTATAAATATCCCTAAAAAATTTAGGGGGAAATTACACTATTAGTCCCGAGTCGGATGGGGTCGGATATTTTCCACCCTAAACCCGAACTCGACCCGACCCGAGTATACCTTTAGCAAAAACCTGAACCCGACCCGAATTCGATTTTTTCATTAAAAAATTCGACCCGGTCGGGTCGGAACCCGTCGGATCCGGGTAAAATGCCCATCCCTAATTTGATCATATATTTTTTACCTTAAACCCGAACCCGACCCGACTTCTCTTTTAATAAAAACCCGACCCGATATAATTTGACCCGATCGGATAAAATATCCATCCCTAGTAACCATTTTCAAGTAACACAATAAATAGATCAAACATGCGAACTTCTAACAATCCAACAATCCAAGAAAGTGGTAACTACTTTGGATTCATTACTAAAAATAAAAAAATGTTTTTAAATTGATAAAATATTTATTTGAAATATTATTTTTAGAAATATAAAAGAGTTAGTGATAAACGAGAATAATTTATTTGAACTCAATTCACCTTTAATTTATTTTAATATTTATCAATCTAACTTAGACTTGGGATGAATTTGGTTAATAATCCAAATTGGATTATTATTTAGGTTTCTAGAGTTTAGGGTTTATCCTTAGACTTGAACCCTTAAATGGTTTCTTAATTTTACAAAAAATATATTATGTTATTTTTTATAAATTAAATCAAAATATATAAAATCTTATAAAAGTATGAAAACCGTAAGAAAACATATAAAAATAGTTATAAATTTAAAATATATGTTATAAAATTTTATAAATTATATTTGTAAAAAACAAGAAAAAAGTTATAAAACTAAAAGAATGTCGAAACATGACATTAAAAAAAATCCACCCTGTAGGACATGGGCATGTCGAAATCCATCAGTTTCTATGTTTTAAAATTAAATATTTTTATAATAATGAGATGCGGTGTGATGGTTGCTTACCTCATCCTTTAATCATGAGGTTAAGAGTTTGATTCTTACCAATGAGAATAGAACATATTTTATGGTCAGTCGTTTACCTCTTAATGAGAGCATACACGGTGAGAAAAATAGTCATTACTCTTCTACTAGCCGTTTACCTCTTAAAACCAGCCAACAAATTGTACCATAGCCGAATTGAGCATAAACACAATTTCTTTTTTAAAAAAATCGAACCGTAAATCGACTCATTTACACATCCACTTGTAAGAATCATGTGGCTGATATCTGATGAACAAGTAGTGGGGGTGCAGAACTAGAAATGAAAAATCTCATGGGAAATATAAGAACAAACCTCCATTGTTCCATTCTTGCCTATAACAAGGGATGTTTTGTCCTTTCACTCCTTCTCTACCACACCCAACTTCATGGCCTCACTTTGTCACATGTTTCCTTCTCTAAATATATAATTTCATTTATTCGAATCATATCAAACGTTCAACAAGACATTGACAGAAACATTAAAATTTTAAATTCATCTTTGAATCCCATCATATGTAAATCATGTATAGATTCTGTAAATCATATTATTATGTGTTGCTAAGATTTATTCTCATTTATGTTTATCCAATTTGTGTTTTATTTTAGTAATTATGCTTCTTTTGATTCAAATATATTTTAAATTTATTTATTTATAATAATATTTAAAAAAAACATTTTATTAATATTCTACATTTTTATAGTTACCTTTAAATAAAAACATTTTAAACTACGAATATATTTATAAAATGTAATCAATTCAATCGAGAAAAACACAATGATAATCAATAAATTAAGTTAAATATTATAATAATGAAATATTTATATATTTCAAATTTACTTATTTTTTAAAAGTAATCAATCCAAATAAATGTGATGACTATGATCAATTTTACTATTTTTTGGATTGGGTTGTTTGGAAGAAATGTTCTTTCCCATTTTTGGATAATGTATTTTAATTTTTTTGTTAAAATAAATGGTGTTTGAGATCCACTAATTGATTAGGTAGTCGACGATGCTTATGTTGTCTTACTTTGTGTGTGTGGTTTTAAATCCTGTCATTTGTCTTGAGAATATAATACATCAATTTAAAAATAAAAAAATGGTGTTTGGGTTCCGTATGTTAACTATATTTTATGGTATCGTGGTATAATTTAAGTATGTTTGACTATAGAATAATTTAAATATTAACGACTCCTTAAATTTAATGGAATGATTTAAAACAAACGGAATATTGATAACACAATTATATTTTTTAATCCTTGTTAAAATAATCATATTAATATAATTAACATTAAATAATTAATTACCAACGGAATTGGTCCATATGGTAAGCAGTTTGGTATCGCTTAAGTAAGGTCTCCGGTTTGAGGCGTTGTGTATGCAGAAAATTTTCGCTAAAAAACTCACCCACCAAAATTATGCGTGCGACACGGGTCAGTCCGGACTAGTCAGGGCGGAGCCCTGAAAATCGAAAAGACAACAAAAAAAAGAACATTAAATAATTAATTAAAATGATTACACACACAAATATAATTAACGTATATTTATATATTTTATGATTATATATATAAAATGCAACAATTAAGGATGTCAATTTAATTGTGAATCACGTGTTTACAAATATATTATGATTTTCACATATTCAAATTGTATATTCTTATTATTTGTATATATATTTTTGAAATATTTTTTTTAGAATTGTAAAGATAAAGGGAACTAGGATTATTACATCACGCCATGCCTATCAAATTCCAAATGTTGAAGCAGATGATTGGGCGGATCATGGAAAATGAACATTTTATGGTGAAGCGAATTTCCAAGTTTTGCGATAGCATCATCGGTCGTATTTGCTTCGCGGGGGATCCACTGAAGCTCAGTTACCCATCCTGCACCTCGCAGATCAGCAATAGCACGAATAAGGGCATTAGGATCAGTTCTCGCCGTCGGTGAGTTTAAGCGTTTGATTGCTTCCAAGCTATCAGATTGGACCAGAAGACGCTCAAACCCATTTCCCATGCGACTTTCAGACCTTCATAGAGCGACCATAGCTCAGCTTGCAAAGGTTGTGTAATCCCAATTGTCTTACTGAAACCAAGAATCCAATTTCCATCATCTGTACGAAAGACCCCGCCAACGGATCCAATCCCTGTAGATGTAGATACTGCACCATCTGTATTGAGACAGACCCAACCAAGATTCGGACACTCCCAACGAGTTGATGATGCCGAGCGTGGATGTGTCGGAACTACAAATAGTCGAGACTCATCATAATATTTTGCCCACGTTAGACTTCGATGAAAAACAGAATTCGTGGAAGCAATACATCCATTAAAAACTAGATCATTGCGATTTTTCTAGATATGCCATACCACGAAAGCAAACAACGATGACCACGGCAAGTCCAAAGCATAATGTATATAAGTAGATTGCAAGTTAGATTGCAACCAATCATGGAGATTGAACTGAAAGAAATCTGCGACAATATGAGGTAGTAACAGCTTCATCCAAACCTCACTAGCCATTGGACAATCGCGGAGAGCATGGATAACAGTTTCCTCACTAGTATGACAGCAAGGGCAGAACGGATGTTGGCCGATGGAACGACGACAACGTTCAACATTGGTCATTAACCTTTCCTTAAAAGAGAGCCACAAAAAGTAACGTAGGCGTTGTGGTACCGGTAACTCCCAAAACACTTTCCAGCAGGGTGATTTGGTTTCCCAAGTGGAGTTCACCAACAAATCATAAGCTGATTTTATGTCAAAATTTTGATTTTGAGTGAATGGCCAGATGGGCATATCGACAATATCCGATTGAGCAGGGCATTTGATAGACAATATATGATGAGGAACAGAAGCAGTAAACACTGATGAGAGTGCATCAATATTCCAGTTTCCACTATCATCTATGAAATCTGAGAAAGAGAGCTCGGATGAAGCAACAAAATCCTCAAGAAGATGAGGACGTAAAGGACCTAAAGTCGGAATCCAAGTGTCATCAAGAAAACTTACAGTCAAGCCATTGCCAATGGACCAAGCTATGTTGGATCGGAAATCACTCCAAGTTTTCGATATTGCCCTCCACAAAGGCATGCAAATAGGACGATACAGTGTTGCAGGACAAGTCTCCACCATCCTATACTTTTGGCGTAGAAAGTTAACCCATAGGGCGTCGGTCTTGGATACTAGAGCAAAACAGATTTTAAGGACAAAAACTACGTTGAAATCATATATCCTCTTGAATCCAAGCCCTCCACGGTCTAGTGGTTGGCAAAGAGACTCCCAATTTACAAGGGATAGCTTGGAGACAGTAGCCGATGAACCCCAAGTGAATTTTCTTATAATTGCCTCAATTGCATTGCAAACTCGCTTCGAAAGGGTAGATGTTTGCATGAAGAAAATTGGGATGGATGATAAAACATATTTGGCTAAAGTCACACGTCCCGCCAAAGAGAGCGTGCGACCAGCCCACCCATTCAGGCGTTCACGGATTTTGTTCAATATGAAATCATAATCCGAACATTTCACACGTTCATGCAAGACAGAGACCCCCAAATATTTCCCTAATGAATCCACATGTTGATAGCCAAAGAATGAGCATATAATTTCTTGAACAGCAGGAGTAGTATTCGGCGAGAAATAAATTTGCGTCTTCCGCTGATTAACACGATGTCCTGAGAAATTATCGAACAGTGTAAGGATGTTTTGAATAATCGCAGCTTGATTCAAGTCAGCTTTAGCATATAGGATGAGATCATCCGCAAAGAATAAATGCGAAAGCAGAGTACCATCATTTATGAAACGAAATGGATGCCAAGTTCCATTGGATACAGCATGTTTGATCAGATGACCCAAGCGTTCCATGACGAGGACAAAGAGATAAGGTGATAGTGGGTCCCCCTGCCTAATGCCTCGTGACGGAAAGAATAGTTGTGAAAGTCCCTCATTCCATTGTATTTGAAAACTGGATAAGGTGACGGAATGCAAAATGATACGACGGATCACTGGAGGGAAACCCGCTTCAGCAAGAGAATCAGAAATAAAGTCCCAACGCACTCGGTCAAAAGCCTTCTCAAGGTCTACCTTGATTGCCATCCATCCATCCTTGCGTTTCGACTGTTTCATTGAATGCACCGCTTATTAATTAATAATAATAATTTCCGTGATGTTCGTTCCAGAGACGAAACTTGTTTGATTTTGATCAATAAACTGTGGGAAAAAAGGTTTTAAGCGCCTCACCACCAACTTGGGCAAGAGTTTATATAAGACCGTACATAAGCTGATAGGCCTGAAATCAGCAAATGTAGTCGGACTATCACTTTTCGGAAGAAGCACGAGAATAGTCTTGTTGAGATCTTTTCAATCTGATCACCGCGGAAAATACCTTGAATCATATGTATTATCGAGTTCCCTACTGTTGCCCACTGTTTCTGAAAAAACTCGGCATGCAACCCATCCCATCCAGGTGATTTTAGAGGTTGCATTTCCATTAAGGCGGCATGAATTTCTTCACCGGAAGGGGGCGAGTCAAGAGAGCTTAGATCATCACTGGATAAAATCGGGAAGACACCGGTTAACGGAAATTTCCCTGGTGAAAGGCCATCATCCGTGAAGAGATTTTGGAAAAAAAAATGCAGCTTCCTCTTTCAGAACAGTTTCATCCTGACACCATGATCCATTCGACAACATGAGCGAATTGATCTTGCCCCTTTGCCTACGGCATATTGCACGCCGATGGAAATACCGTGTATTACGGTCACCTTGTGAAATCCAATCAGAACGTGATTTTTGTTTCCAGAGAAGCTCCTCTTGGTCCAAAAGGTGTTCAAGTTCAATCAATAACTCAGATTCTAAATTACTCAAGAAACGTGAAGGATGGCGACAAAGAGATTTTTGTATGCCTCGTAATCTAGCCATTAACATCCGTTTCTTAGTGCCACGTAGCCAAAGACTGTTTTATTTCAATTGTCCGCAGCCATTATGAAACGTCTTAGAGTTACAGACATGGAATCGTCCACAACCCAATTATCAGTAACCATGCGTGAAAAATCATCATGTGTTTGCCAACCTGAAAAGTACTTGAATTGTGCCGGACGTGTGTTCCGAATAGAACTTCCAATGCTTAGGAGTATAGGTCGATGATCCGAGCGCATTCGAAGTAGATGCTGGACTGCAGACTCCGGATAGGCCTCGTCATAGTAGCTATTGCATATGAACCTGTCCAACCTAACAGATGCGTTACCCCTAGTCCATGTATAAGTTGGTTCTTTGATAACCCATGTCACGCAAACCATAATCAATGAGCAGATTTTGGAAAGCAGCACTCGGCTTGGAAGATTGCGCACAACCCGATCTATCAACAGTTGTGAGAGTCGCATTGAAGTCCCCCAAACAAAATCCATGGGGATCTGATGGACGATGCAATACGGCGTAGATGAGGCCATAATAATTTCCTACCGAAAGCTGAGGGACTCGCATAAATAGCCGTAGCAAGCATAGAAGAACCAATTCTTTTATTCGTGACACGCATGTGTAGAAACTGAAAATGAGTAATAATAATATCCACAGTTACCGTATCATATCAAGCCACCCAAATTCCACCAGAAAAGCCAATACTTTTTGAATATTTTTTATTTGTATATTTGAATGTTAAATATATTGTCCGTTATGGATTTGGAGTGAATACATACAACATCCTTAAATATTCATCATTTGAATTAACAATACTTTTTGTGGATGTGAACTACGGACTTGAATATTTGAATATGACTCCAGTTTACAAAGTGAAGAATATATTTATTTCTAAGAGATCAAACTTTAATTATCCCAATTTTAGCATATTCTAATATGTGCGAATTCAGATCATATAATTTAAAAGTTTAAATTTGGACTTCTATTCATTCAAATATTTGATGGATACTAACATTTAATACATATTCAAACAATAATACTCAAATAATTTACGAATAAAAATATATTTAAAATTTAAAGTGATGATTCAAATTTAACTAATTAATATATTACAAATATTCGACTGATAATAATACCAATTATTAAGAACTTTATATTAACACCACCAAATAATATTGTCATAATACAAAGTACACTCATTTCAAAACTATATATTAATGAAAGTAGTCTCACTTTATCTAATCACAGCGATGAAAGGTATATTTTTTATTAAAAAATATTAAGAGTTATACCTTAAAATAAATTTAAATTTTTTTAATTAAAAATAAAATTAATTTTTATTCTTTTTATAATTCATTGTTCATTTTGAGGGTCGCCGATGAATAGGGACGATGATGAGAATGCAAATCTATCCGGCTAAACAACAATTTCGCGTGAAAATTGAAGATCGACGAAGGCTGACAATAAGAAGGAGGCGAAACGATAAACTGAGTTATTGCGCGATCGACAATGGACGGAGCCACACTAAGAACAACCACACCTGGAAACAAACAGAGCGATGAAAGAAGGAAACATAAACAACAAAACAAAGAAGGGTTTGAGGCGCCGCCTTACCCCAAATCAACGTCGAGACGAACCACTCACCAATAGCCGGGGAACAACAACAGAAAAAACTCACATCGATCTCCCCTTAAATCTCAGATCATGAAGATAAAGAAGAAAGTCATCAACAACTAAATTACTACACTAAAAAATTCTATCAACCCGTCACATAAAAAATTATTTAATCGCGGGAAGACCAGCTTGTCACTAACTACTAATGACTAATAAAGAAATAAACTAAAAGAGTTAGGGTTTGAACATGTAGAGAGAATGTAGAATGATTTTATTGATTGAGAAAAATGTAATTTTCATACATGTATCATATCTACAATAATGAGGAAAGAAAAACAAATATAAAAAAGGCTAAAGTATATTAGAAGTTCTTGGATTATATCTAAAGTTTATTTTTGTCCCTATATTATAAAAGAAACATTTTAGTTCATATAATTTATCAAAATGTCCATTTTAGTCCCTCTACTATCAAAAAGGACATTTTAGTCTCTATACCTTTGAAAAGTTAATATTTTTCCCCAAAAATTTTAAGTTATAGTAAGTTGACTTAAACATTTTAGTTTAAATACCCTTCAAGTCCCTATCAATTTTAAAATTGAGCAAATTAACTCATCTTGAAAAAATAAGAGTAATTTATTCAATTGTGTTGTATACTTTTTAAAATAAAATAAACCAAAAATTTATAATATATATATATATATATATATTTGTGTTTTGTATTATGTTTTTCAATTAAACCGTTACTCTCACTCCAAATCTAAAAATTCTAAAAAAATTCTATGTACACATTTTCTATTAAACATTTTAAATATTTTTTATGTTTTATCTTGTGGTTTTAATATCATTGTAATTGAAAAAAAATAAAGTTTAGAGTTAAAATATAAATTAATTTTGGGTTTAAAAATTTATGTAAAAGTTCACAAAAATTATTTTGGAAGAGATTAATTTTCTTAAATTCAAAATTGAGAAAGACCTAAACATTGTTTAAACCAAAACATTTAAGCCAACTAACAATAGCTTTGTTATTTTGGACCAAAATATTAGTTTTTCAAACGTATAAAGTCTAAAATATTCTTTTTTTATATTAGAGGGAATAAAATGAAGTTTTAGATATACTCTAACCAAAATAGAAAACCCTACAAGTATACATTAAAGTCTGCGCAACTCATTGGTATTTGATACATGATGTTTACTACGTGGCATGTAGTAAAGGACCACAAGATTCACGTGTCAACGACGCTTACCAAGATCCCCAAGTAGTGGTTGGAGGGTTAGAAGGTGGAATGAGTTGTTTACACGTGGAGCAATGAGAGTGCAGTTTTAGATGGAGGATTTCCAGCCACTAATCAATTCCAATTGTTTTCTCAACCACAAATCTTTTCATTTCTCCCTATGAATATGCGTTTCCCTTTCATTTCCAAGTTCCAACTTGTAATACCACAGCCGCCTTTGGTTTTCCTTTGTAAAGTTTGATGCTTTTTAGGCTTACAGCTTCTAAATCAAAGAACTGGGTTGTCTTCATTTTCTCAGCTATTTCACTACAAGGTTTGCCTCCATCAAATTTCTTAATTTCCTTACTCTGTTGGGTTGCCTGTTCTGTTTCTAGCTTTCTATATGTATGTTCGTTGGAAAAATTAATTCAAAAGTTTTGAAACTTTTTAGACCATATGTTAAAAACAAGCACTTCAGTTCCTCTTTGTTGGAAAGATTTGGATTTCTCAGTAATAAGTTTTTATTACAGATAATGACTTAAGTTCATCTTGATTCTTGAGATCTGTTTGGTCTGGGAGTTTGTCTTAACTTGTCTTTTGTAATATGTTTTATTTTCCAGTAAAATCATATGGATTGGTATCATTGCAATAGCATGGAGGATCTTGTGGTCCTCAAACATCAAGAAGTAGAAGATAATCTCTCTTCACCGGAAAGTTGGTCAAAATGGGATTTCACCTCTCCTGGAAATTTTAACGATGGATGCTTTGCTATGGGCGTGGATCTAACTCGTGATAAACCGAGATTCCATGGCAGATTATGCCGCGACGTCGAATTCGAATCCTCAGCCGATGTTGACGATCCATCTACATGTTCGAGTATATTTGGTGGATTTTCGTCGAATCAGGCTCGAGTTTCCCAGCATCAAACGGATCACCAGCTCGATGATTTTGGCAGATTCGAGCAGCTCGATGACATATTCTTGTACTAGCTTTACCTCTGGAATTATGATATCATATAGTTATGAATAGCAGCATGCTCGGACACCCCATGAAAATTGAAGGGTTCGAAAGGTTTGGTCAATATGATTCCTGTTAGAAACTATTTGTTCATCATTGAAATTAGTAGCCAACAAAGCGAATTCGATTATAATGAAGAGAATCTCATAAATCTCTTGTAGGTGATTTGGACCTGTAATGAAGTTGTCTGTTCGTTTGATTTGATCTCTTTTATGCTATTGTTAAAGTGTTCTATAACATAGTTTAGCCGTTCAATGTTCCATGGGATGTTCAATTTTACTTTGTGTTTCGATGTTTTTATCTTTGAGATCATATTGTAGTACTACTTTCTTGTTTTCTAATTGTCAATTCTTCGGGTTTCTCCGTTTTGCAGGGGTTCATTATTGGAAGATCCGGAAGATCCGGCTTGGAGCGAAGATCTTCAGAAATCGTTTTGCTTTTCTCCTGGATATGAGTGCGGGACGATGGCAGCTGACTATCTTCCGCAAGATGTAAGCTTGGATTTTCAAAGTATTTTAAACAATGGGCATAGCCTTCAGTATGTTATTAGTGTATATCGTGCATGTTTATTCTATTTCCGATATCGGAAGTATGCCTTTACCAGAAGCATTTTCGACAATAGGACAACTACTTGGCAAAATCTATGCTCAAGTAGGTGACATGAAGATATAAGCTGAATGCCAAACATACATAGCATCATCCTATGCTTTTATTGTGAAAATTTAATAAAGTTCGCAAGTTTATAAGATTGACTAATGGATGTAACTTTTGCACAAGGCATCTCCTGCCAAAATTTTGGTCCCTCCTGAACAGATAACCGCAAATGGATTTGTCTCGAGAGGAACGTCGCTTGAAGAATCTGTTTTGGAGGAGCTTGAAATGGTGATGACACAGGTAAAAAGACTAGCATAATTACGTTTCATCAATGCTTTTTATAAGAAGTGAACAACTGCTTACACAAAGTCCATATTTTGATTTGTTCAGTTGTCTGATAAGACTCGAATTTGCTTCCGAGATTCCTTCTATCGTCTTGCCAAGAACTCGAAACAGAATCGTGTAGCACTAGACCGACAAGGAAACCTCCATGCTCAAACTCATTCTCCGAAGTGGACAATCTCGGAGGAGAAAATAAGGTTTAACTTTTAGCCTTTTACTACAATTTGCAGTACTTTCAAGTAATTTTCGTATGTCGATTCATTTTTCGAGTGAGTTGCTCGAACGTGAGTAGTATTAATGTTGCTTCCACTCTTCATTTCAACTCTGTCTTGAAATGTTTTAAGCACGTTCTTGATCAAAAGATAATTTTGATATTTTTCAGGTCTGGGAAAAAGGAAACAACAGAATCAGAGACCAATACCATCGATCGAACCATTGCAAACCTCACCTTCGACAAAATGGATATCAACGTTCTAGACTTTCCGGTTTGCCAAACCGGACAACTCTAAGCAAAAATGTCATCGGTGTGACCGGACAACTAATACCAAGTCAAGGTCACCCGCTCACAGATCCATAGTTCCTCACAATCATATGTTGGCACCAAGTGGTGCGGGATGGATATGCCTCGAAGAAGTGATGCCGATTGCCGGCAACAGTCGATGAAATTGCTGAAAACACCAACTTAAAAGAATAATGGAAAGGGAGGTCCAGGGGAATGATTTACAGAATTATTTTATGTGTTTTGAAGTGAAATTCTTTTAGGTGTTTCAAGCTTTGAATGTATATTATGCTGTTTTTGCTCAGCTCAGTCCTGATAAGCATTTTTAGGAATCACTTCAATTTCCTTGTGACGACTCCATATGATTTTGGCAAAAGTAGTTTGCCTTGCTATATGTTACTCCACTCGCAATTAATGTTTGATAGGAATATTCGGATGAGTACTTTTTATAAAAAAAATTATACAAGTATGAATATTTATTTTTAAACAATTAAAACTTAAGAGTTCGTTTGGTTCTATAAAATAGAGGTCTTTTTATTCTAAAAATAATATTTTTATTATTTTTATTGGAAATGTTTTAAAAGAGTGAAAAAGATAAAAATAATAATTTATTTAATTATATTTACTATTAGGGTAAACAACAGCACTGTTCACCTAATTATTATCTTCTTTATTTTAGTTACCAAACTAATTATTTTAGCAAAATCATTCATAACGTTATATTTTTTTATTTTGTTTAATAATTGTTAAATTTTAACGAAGACGATGATGTGGCCTGAGATAATAACAATTTTAGTTACCAAACTAATTATTTTATCCCAGACCATATCACTATCTCCATTAAAACTCAACTTAAGCTTAACGGTCAATGACCAAAATAAAAAATATATATGTAACATTAGTGATAATTTTGCTAAAAAAATAGTTTAATGACCAACATAGAAAAACAATAATAGTTGGGTGAATATGGTGTAGTTTACCCTTATTATAATAATAATAATAATAATAATAATAATTTTTAATAAATATATTGTAACTTAATTATTTAATAATTACTTATTTATTTTTATTTTGAAAATTTTTATACTAAATATGTTTTTTTACTATTTTCATTTTTGAAAATAAGTTTTCATTTCTATTAAACAAATATTTTTTTCAATTTTTTTTAAAAATGAAAGTAGAAAATAAAAATAGGAATTATTTTTTGAACCAAATAAACCTAATCTTTAAGGATTATTATCCTATACACATGCGGTAGAAAACAAAATTTTTACGAGTGGAGTTATTTAGGAGTTTAGAGATTTAAGAGTTTAAGTTGTATGATTTAGAATTTAAGATTTATGATTAGAATTTAGAGTTTATAGCTTAAGTTTTGGGGTTAAAATTTTAAAGATTTAGAGTTATAAATTAAGATTTTTGCTTGAAAATAAGCATGTTCATGTAAAAAAAATTACACTGACTGTGTATCTAATATTCACTCAATCTTTAATCTTAAAATTTTAGACCCTGATTTAAATCACACAAACTAAACTCTTAAACTACACCTTAAAACAAACAAACAAAAATTATAGTTTAAAGACTCCTATATGTAATTAAATATTTTTCCCGTAGGAATATACATGGGATGGATTAGGGTATATTCAGTATTTCTAAACATATTTTGTTGGTACGTTAGGGTTTTCTAGTTATTTTTCGCAATCATATATTTTAAGAACGATGAGGAGTTTTTTAATTGGGTTTTTGTTTTGTATTATACTAAGAAATAAAGTCAATTAAGCACTCAAATTAAAAAAATCAATTAAGCCTTTAATTTTTTTACATTCAATTAAGCTCTTGTAGTAAGAAATTAAACCCTTGAAAATATTAATTAAGTTCTTTGATCAATTTTGACCGTTAAATTTTAATAATTTCATGTTATCTACCAATGTGGCAACATTAGATTGTGTCACATAGTACACTCTAGTGATGTTGTGTGACATTTTCAAAAAATTTATTTTTTAAAAAAATCAATAAAATATTTAAAAAAAATTAAAATTTTGGATTTATGTCAAAATTAATAAAAAAATGATTTATTTTTAATCATATAAAAACATATTGGTTGGTGTAGTCGTGTAGAGGGTTTGACCTAAAAGTTTTTGGTTCAATTCTCACGTATGCAGTTTAAATTTGTGACAAATAGATGATAACATGTATCACACGATTGTGATTAAATTTGTGATAAATGATTAAATTGAATACTTTTAAAAAAATAATGATGATTTGAGTTATTTATTTTTGTAATGACGTTTTTGAAAACTAAAAACTTTTAAGGGTTTCGTTTTTTAAATAGATTTGTTAAAAGGGGAAAATCCTTTTAAAAATCCGTGTTTTAGAAAACGGTGGAAATTTGGAGTCGCCACCGGCCACTAAGGTAGGTTGGACACCACAAAACCAAAGATTCGCTTTAAAATGGGTTTAAGAGTTGGTTACGTGTGGAGAAGAGTTAGCACACCCATCACGCCCGGAAATTGGTACCAAATTACTTGTTGGCTTTAATCGATAAAAAATATTTAAGATTTAAAGTGAATTTAACTAGATGTTCTTAAGTGAAAATTTGACTTAAATGACACGGGCTTTATCAAATTGCGGCTTTGGAATTAATTGATCGTTTAATTAAAAATGATGATGGTACACCGGACCGTAGACTAAACCGACATCATATAAGACTGACTGTCGTGTTAGTTTAGGGTTCGGATCCCGTTCGTCACCTTTATGCATGATGCAAGCAAATAAGGAATGATAACATGGTATTTCCATTTTTAAATATCGCTTACCTAGAGACGGTGAGAATTAACCCAAATATTCGGTCCACATCCTTTAAGCTCAGACTCTGAATTGTTTGTATTGATGCTTCAGAAATTCCCCCGATATTGCCTGGGGTTTACATTTGTTGTTTCGGCTTTTATAAGCCCGAAAATTATATGATTTTTGAAAAATAAAAACCCTAGAAATTTTGCTATTGGATGCCTCTGTTCTTGTTTGTATTCGCATTATCATTCTGATTTTCTGTTTATTTTTGTCTCTGGATTTGTTGTGCGTTTTCTTCTGACATTCTTGTTGTTTGTTTGCATGCATCGCGGCTGTCGAGAGGGGACCAGAGAGAGCTTCGAATGGCCGTGCACCGATGTGGCCGATGGTGATCCCTCCGATCGATGTGGTGAAGATATGAACGGTCACAGGGAATTTGAGGAGGCGTGCGTGAACTTCACGCGTTCGTAGGGCATCCGAAACGTCTAGAGAGTATCTTCGACGCGCGCGTGAGGAGCTGGAGGGTCGTCCTTGCTCGAGTCTGGACCGCCAGATCTAAGCTAGATCTGACGACTGAGATGCTGCGGCGCGGAGAAAGGGTTAGGGCACCCTAGGATTTCGTCTCTTGGCGCGATCTGAATTAGATCTGACAGTAAAGGATGGGCTACGCAAAAGATTAGAATGTATTAAGGTTTCTACTTTGTTATCAGATTAGGGCTTATTTTAATTATTTGGGTCTATTATTATTTTTTTGGGCTTTAATATTTGTAAATGGACTCTTAATACAAATTAGGCTTATTTTTTTTATTCTATGTTAATGGGCAACTTTATTTAAATTATCTTCTTTTTCAATTTAATATGACGGTAATAAGGTAAATAATAATAATAATAATAATAGCATATGATAATAATAATAATAATAATAGCATATGATAATAATATTGGTAATAATAATAATAATCATAATAATAAGATAGTACTAATAACAAAAAAGATAAGAAGATGACATACTATATTAGTAGTGTTTATGTTTTTTTTAAATAAATGATATAATAATAGATATAATACTAATAGTAGTATTTTGCTTTTTTTTAGATTTTAATAACAGCTATTTATATTTATATAATAAAAAAATAAACAACGGCCCATATAAACCTATTATTATAAAATGAAATAACAAGAGTATTTCGGATAAAATTAGTGACTAGAATTTTATAAATAGTTTTGAAAGTCAAATATCTAGGACACGGTTTTAATTGTTAATTAATTGACCATCAAACTTAAATAATAAAAAAAGGATAAAGGTTTGACAAATTGGACGGCTGAAATCGTTCCAATCAAGAAAGTCCATTTTAAGGAAACATCAAGCAGCTAACAAGATTTTTTAAATAAAAAAAACAGAAGTCTTTCTCGATACTTCAAAGCACGTTGGAGAAATATAAAACTTATATTTTCAAAAAATAATAAATAAATAAAAATGGAAGCATAATTTTTTATTAAAACGAGTATGTTTTTTTATTCATAATATATTAAATATATTTTCTTTCTCTCACTCAATATGTCTAGTATTAATTTTTTAAAAATATTTCTTTATTTTGACCATAATTATTTTAAATTTTTTAATTAATTAAATTTATAAAATATACATATTTAAACTTCTCGATTGAAGTCTTCGAAAACATATTTTTTCACATTTTTATTAATAATAAATTTAAAGTAATGATGAATTAAAGTTCAAAAAATTTGACCAAAAAAAATCAATACTGGACATATTGAATGGGACGGAGAGAGTAATAATAATAGGATTTATATCCAATACACTGTCGTGAAAACTTTTAGTTTTTACAAGCGCCTTAATTTTAAGGTTTATGGTTTAAAATTTAGGGATAATTATTATAATTTAAGTGTTAGAGTTAAGATTTAGGGCTTAAATTTTAAGGTTATGTGTTGAGGATTTAAGTTTTAACCTATAAACTCTCAATTCTAAACCTAAACCTTAAATTCTATTCACGATCATTAAATTTTAAACCAGTAAACATAAAACCCTACCCCTAAACTAAAATTATAAATCCAAAAACTAAGTCACTTTAGAAAATAAAAGTTTCGTAATTATCCATAATAATAATAATAATAATAATAATAATAATAATAATAATAATTAATAATATATCATTTCCAATGCCTCAACAATGTGCATGCCATGAACTCCCAAATATTTATATGCCACTCTCAACAACATCAAATGCATAAACCCTCCGCTGCAGATGGCGGCTCAAAACATTCCGTCTTTTCCACCACCGTCACCAAACACCACAAGATCATCCAATACTACGTCGTTACCCTCCCCGACCTTCTCCTTGCAACAACCGTCAAACAAGAAAGGGTCTTCAAAACCCTCGAAATTGTTCAAGCGTTTTCGCTCCGTTCTCAGGTCATTTCCGATCATAACGCCTACGTGCAAGATCCCGGTCAGTCTCAACGTAAACCGGCAGCACAACAATCATATCCACGGAGGGACACGAATGACCGGAACCCTATTCGGGTATCGAAAAGCTAGGGTTAACCTTGCCATCCAAGAAAACTCCGGGTGCCTCCCCGTTTTAGTACTGGAGCTGGCGATAACAACCGGGAAACTCCTCCAGGAGATGGGATCGGGGCTTGTTCGGATTGCTTTAGAATGCGAGAAGCGCCCATCGGAGAAGGTCAAGCTCCTTAATGAGCCGATATGGACATTGTTTTGTAATGGTAGAAAGTCAGGCTATGCTGTGAAGAGAGAGCCGACCGATGAAGATTTAATGGTGATGCAAACTTTGAAGCCGGTTTCGATGGGGGCTGGCGTGATACCGACCGAAGCTTCGGAGAATTCCGATGGAGAGTTGAGATACATGCGTGCATATTTCGAACGGGTCGTTAATTCTAGAGATTCGGAAACTTATTACATGATGAACCCGGAGGGTAACTCTGGTCCAGAGCTCAGCATATTCTTTGTCAGGGTTGGATGAAGGATTTACATTTAAGGATAATGGACCTGAAAGTTTAGTTGGTCAATGTATTTACTGTGCTCCGAATTCTAATATTTAAATCTATTTTCCTTAATTTTAAGGATCAATGCTAGAATTCAAAATATTTGTTGAATGTAAAAGGAAAAATAACAAGGTTAATACTTAAATTTATATGCATGCTAATGGATGGTGCGATATCTTGGATAGATTGAATTCGACCTGATAATCAAAGATTCGAATTTTATTTTTCTTAAAGCAAAATTTAATAACTTATGAGCATAATTATTGACGTACTTATTAATTAGTTTGTTGATTGAGTTCCAATTTCACCCATGTGTTGTTTTGATCCACTTTAATATCAAATAGTTAATAGATTTAGGCGGTCACCAATTGAAAAGTTATGGAGGGCGACGGAGGTTGGACTAGGGTAGGGAGCAAGCGTTTTCCGGCGTCAAAGTCAGGGAGGTTTGAGGAAGCTAAAGGAGGTGAGGAAAGTTGGACGGTTTTTGTTGACATGCTAAGCAGGAGAGTTTCGAGACATGCTTTAAGAGAACTTTTCGGATACCATGGGAGGGTCACTAGGGTTTTCATTCCGGTGTTGAACAACAAGATTAAGTACAAAGATACCACTTTCGCGTTCGTCTCTCTGGCGTCTGGTGCTGATATGGAGCGAGTTATTAGAGCTATGGATAAAACCCAGATAGACGGTAGAGAGGTTAGGGTTTCACAGGCGCGGTTTCCAAGAAGAAGAGGGGAGTCAGGTTGGAAAAGCGGTGAGAGGGTAACACGACGTAGGGCGTCGGAGGAGAGGCCGGATGGGCGTAGAGATCCTGCTCACACTAAGCCTGCTGGGAGGGGAGAGTACTC
The DNA here is from genome assembly GCA_030270665.1 of Hibiscus trionum. Lineage (NCBI taxonomy): Eukaryota > Viridiplantae > Streptophyta > Magnoliopsida > Malvales > Malvaceae > Hibiscus > Hibiscus trionum. The sequence goes on along the minus strand of BSYR01000019.1, from coordinate 23,743,010 downwards.
ATATGATAATAATGGCAAATCATACAAAGAGGTTCTATTAAACAAAGGTGGTTCGGACGAGGAATCCAATGAGGAGGCCTTACTAAACTTCAAAATCCCAGATAAAGATACAGATTGACTGAAACGGTGCTTAGTGGGGATCATCAAAGTTCAGTTTGATATAGATTTTGTCCAAAGAGCGCTCCTTAACGATGGCATCTTAGTGGAAGTAGTAGAATGGGGTGTGGATTGTGAGTCCTGTGTGCTTATTTTTAGGTCAATCAAAGATCTTGAAGAGGCATGGAATAGCAAGAAAGAAGCGCTAACCTATTGGTTTGATTATCTTGATTCTTTGCTAGTCAAAGGGATTCCTCATTACCTCTGTTATATCAGATTGTATGGCATCCCACTGTTATGTTGGCACGAGGATTTTTTTGTGTCCTTAGGAAATAGATGGGGTATTTTCGTTGGCTCTGACCAGGTGACAAAACAGAAATGAAGATTGGACATGGCTCGTATTGTCATCAGAACTGCTAGTACAGTTACTGTTATGGAATCAATCAAAATCTCTTCGATGGGCTATCCCTTTATCATCAAAATCAGACTAGGAAGAGGCACCAAGAGTTTTTCTGAGAACATTGGAGGCTCGGAGAACAACAATTTCGCAGACGTTTGGCCGGAATTTGACAGTGCCAATGAGGTTTTCGTCGAGGGTACGGAGGTTGAAGGCAAAAAGGCAAATCAGAGGGAGCAGTTCGAAAACGATAATGTCGATGTGTCTTCATCCTCGGGATGTGAGAAGGCGGCGGAAGTGGTTAAGGAATCAGATCAGTCTTATCCCATCGAGGCAGATTTACCACACGTTTTAAATGATTTAAGAGATAGGGGTTCGCCTAATATGGAATGTAAAGACTCTTCTAATGCTGGGCTCATGGCTGAAGAAACAATGGCAGGAGGTGTAGTGGGCTGTGATCCAATTTTGGGCTCTCCTTCGAAGGTTATGGCTAATGAAAGTGATAACGGGCTTAGCAGGGAGGGCCCGGATGGCTCTTTTTCATCACCTAATGTAATCCCAAGTCAATGTCTACATGCCCCACTTGAGGTGGATAATGGTCATGGGTTCTTAGGTTTATCTGGGTCCAAAGGCTGGGTATCGGATAGTCTGGACGGTGGCGTCCGGGTCTCGGAAGAGAGTATCTTCCCGTCGACATTAGGGGTTGGTCGGAATGCTGTGAGGAATTCTGGGGCCCTTGTCCCAAATGGTCTTTTCCGCGCTGGCTCAAGAAGGCAGTTCAGACAAGTGGTTCGATGGGCGTTGGAGGGAAATAGTTATCCCAGCGAGAAGTCTTTCAACAATACTTGCCTGGGGGAAGATATGTCGGCTATCAGATTGGAGGCGAAATCAGTTTGGGGTATTAGCTACATTCTGGAAATTTCCTTTAGAGGTGGGAAGGAAATTGTCATAAAGAAGATTCGCGAAATGGAGAGGGAGCTTCATCAGGCTCTATAGCGAGGTATTAATTTGGGTTTCTACTATTTTTTTTGAATGGATCTTTCTATTATATCATGGAATATCAGGGGAATTAGGAGGTTGGAAAAGAAGAAGGCAATCAGGGATTTGTGCAGGAGGAATAAGATATCAATGGCATTCATGCAGGAGATCAAAGTAGAGTGCTTCGAACGTAGAGATTTGAGGAAGATTTGGGCAAATGAGAATGCCGAAATGATTCTGTCTCTGGCATCTGGTTCTGCGGGGGGCCTTTTGACTTTTTGGGACAAAAATTTCTTTGAAGCAACTGATGTTATAGTGAATAAACGGTACATTGCAATTTATGGTTCGTATAAAAATTCGAACTTCCGATGTGGCTTTGTAAACATTTATGGGCCGTCGATAGATGGGGAAAATGAAGATTTTTTTCATGAGCTCTCTAGTTTTCTTAGTCGGCGGTAGTGTCCTATATGTCTGGGTGGGGACTTCAACGTCTTCCTGGATCCAGAGGAGAAAATTGGTCTGTCTCTGAACAAATCTCTTATGCTTCTCTTCAAGTCTTTCGTGAGCAATATGGGACTAATCGACTTGCCGCTCGCTGGGGGCAAGTTCACATGGAGTAATAACAGGGATCCTCCGACATACATTCGACTAGATCGTTTCCTTGTCACAGCATCTTTTATCCAGGAATTCCCAAGTCTAACACAATGTGTGCTGCCGAAATCCTTATCGGATCATAACGCCATCATCCTACAGGTGGAAAATGTTAACTGGGGACCTAAGCCCTTCAAATGTTTTAATTCATGGCTTGAAGAGGATGGCTTTGAAAATACAATGGTAGAAGCTCTGTCGAAGATGAGAAAATTCAACAAATCGATTCGGATAGGGAGTCTTTTGAAAGGAACGAAAGATATGCTGAAAAAGTGGAACATTAACCGGGGTAGGATAGGACACAATTCCATCCTAAATCTGGAGAATCAGATTTCGGCATTAGAACTGCACATTCAGAACGGAAACAGTGGGGATGGTTCGTTTCAACACCTTCTTTCTTTGAAACGCAAGCTTTGGGACCTTTACCGCAAAGAATAATCACAATGGTTGCAAAAATCCAGATTGAAATGACATACGCAAGGCGATAGGAATACCAAATTCTTCCATTTGGTGGCCTCAGGGCGCAATCGCAGTAACTCAATTACCAAGCTCAAGGTGGGTAATGTGATTTTGTCAAATCTAAGGGACATTCTTAACGCGGTTAGGGAGTTTTACCGTAAAAGCTATAATGAAGACCCAGCTTTGGAAGTATCTGATATGAAGTTAGAGTTTGCCAAATTAAGCGAGGCACATGTTTTCTTTCTTGAGGGGCGTTTTTCCGAAGATGAGGTCTGGAGTGCTTTGGCAAGTTCGGACGGCAATAGGGCCCCTGGCCCTGATGGTTTTAATCTTAACTTTTTCAGAAAGTTTTGGCAGCCTCTGAAGAAGGATATTATGAAATTTTTCGATGCTTTCTATGAGGGCAGACAGTGGGAAGCTGGGGTCAATCACTCTTTCATCACTTTGATTCCAAAAGGTAAAAACCCGGTGTCTTTAGATGAATATCGCCCGATCAGTTTGGTCAGTGGTTTGTACAAAATTCTCTCTAAGGTCCTGGCCAAAAGAATGAGCAAAGTCATTGATACGATTGTAGGGGAAACACAGTTTGCCTTCATTCAAGGTAGGCAGATCCTAGATTGTTCATTAGTCACCAATGAAGCCATTGATTTCCAGAAAAAGGCCGGTAAGACTGGAGTGGCTTTTAAAATAGACTTTCAGAAAGCATATGATTCGGTTAGCTGAGGCTTCTTGTTGAAGGTTTTAGGCGAATGTGGTTTTCCGAAAAGGTGGTGTGATTGGATGCACAAATGTGTTTCGACGGCTTCTATTTCGGTGTTGGTTAACGGTGTGCCTACTGAGGCTTTCTCAATTTCTCGTGGGTTGAGACAGGGGTGCTCGCTTTCACCTTTGTTATTCAATGTTGTGGGTGAAGCTTTGAATTTACTACTGAAAAAGCAGTCAGGCGCAATTTGTTTGAAGGTTTTGTGATTGAGAATGGCGGCCAATCGACGGATGTTACCCACCTTCAGTTTGCGGACGACTTACTTATTTTTTGTGGAGGGTCAGAATCTCAGGTTAAGAACGTCAAAAGGGTTCTTCGTGTCTTCGAATTGGCATCGGGTCTAAAACTCAATCTTAAAAAAAGTAGAGTTTTTGGTATCAATATCCCAGATGAGCAGATTGATTTGTGGGCGAAGGAAGTTGGGTGATCGTGGGGTTCCTTCCCAACACAGTATCTGGGCTTGCCCCTTGGGGCATCGAGAAACTCGCCTAGCCTCTGGGATCCAGTCGTTAACAGTGTTCGATCTCGCCTTGAGGGGTGGAAGCCTAAATTCCTCTCTATCGGGGGTCGGCTTACCTTAATAAAAGCAGTTCTTTCAAGCCTCCCTATTTACTTTATGTCTCTGTTCAAGCTTCCAGAGGCTATAGCTGCCGAGCTAAATAAGATGACCGCAAGATTCCTTTAGGGTGGAGATGTGGAGAATAAGAAAATCCACTGGGTGTGCTGGCGTTCTGTGTGCAACCCGAGAGATGTGGGTGGTCTTGGGATCTCGGATTTAAGGCCGTTAAATCGCTCTTTGCTAAGTAAGTGGTCATGGAGGTTCGGTAACAAAACGTCTAGTTTGTGGAGAAAAGTGGTTGAGTCTAAGATCCCTAGAAGCGTCAATAAGCTCCTCCCACAAAAGGCGTCTAGAAAACAAGTTTCTTGGATCTGGTACGACATTTCTAACGCCTTACTCAAAAATGATGATTGGGGTAAATTAGTTGTCTCAAATATGGAATTGAAAGTCGGCAATGGAGAAAGAATTCAATTTTGGTTTGATTGTTGGATCAGTGATGTTCCTCTATGTACTATCTTCCCTCGTATATTTGCGTTATGTGTGAATAAACAGGCGCTAATCAAGGACTTGGGGAAGGAGCTTAACGACAAATGGCAGTGGTCGATACCCCCCCGGGGGCCACTGTTCGACTGGGAACAAGAACAGTGGCAGCACCTTGTTTCGCTGTTAGAAAACTTTATCTCAAGCAATGCCCGTGTTGATTGGGTGAGTTGGAAAGGAGCGAGTGATGGCAAATTTTTGGTGAAATCGCTTCGGACTCTCGCTTACCCGTCCTTGCCTCCTTGTAGCTTATGGAAGAAGGCGGTGTGGCTGGGGTTCACCCCCCCGAAAGTCGAAGTATTTGTTTGGAAGGTGATGTTGAGAAGGATTCCGGTTAATATCGAACTGTCAAGAAGGGGTATCAGGTCCTTTAATGACTTATCGTGTCCTCTCTGCAATAAGGAACAAGAATCTGTGCAGCACCTGTTCTTCTCATGCTGGGGGGTATGGCGGATATGGTGTTCGATTTGCAAGATGGCAAGTATCTCTACAGTGTTTAATAATGACCCGAAGTCGTTCCTTGAAGCGTGGCTGGAGTTAGGGCCTCGCAAAGATAGCCTCTAGTGGTCGAGCTTTCCTCCTGTGATCCTTTGGACCATTTGGCTGATGAGGAACGAAGTGGTCTTCAACTCGAAAGTTGTTGACTGGGGTCAGTTGGATATGTTGGTTCGATCCCGCTGGGCTAGTTGGGTCAAGGCGAAGCACCCGAATGATCTGGTGCCCACTGAGGCTCTAATGGCAGACCCTCTTCTTGGCAGGAATGTTTTTTTATCGCAGACAAGTGCCAGAGGATCGTGGCAAGTGGAGCCCACCTCCCACGGGCTTTGTGAAGCTAAACATCGATGGTGCCTTTTCTATGTCGTTAGGCGTTGGGGGGATAGGAGGGGTGCTCAAGGATAGCAACAGAAGAACTTTGTTTTCTTTCTCTGGAGCGACGGGGAATGTCCCCCTGCCATTGTTGAACTCATTGCCGCAAAAGAGGGGGTTAGAATATTTTTGGAGTCTAAATGGTCGAAGTGCTGTAGGCTTATTCTTGAGTCGGATTGTTTGACTATCTGTGATTGGATGCTAGGGAACTGTTGTCCTCCCCCTGCCTTCAAGGATATTGTCGAGGAACTTGCTGTGTTGAAGTGTGAGTTGGGGATGGTTGTGCGGCACATACCCCGGTCCGCAAACGTTGAGGCGATTTTTTTAGCTAAGAAAGGGTTGGTTTAATTTTCTTTTGAGCTTGTAGGTGGTTTCTGTTGTACTTTCTCTTTACGTCTGGTAAACTTGTATTGTTTCTGGATGATTGAATAAAACGTAGTGGGGCACTTTTTTCCCCTTTCATTAGGAAAGAGGTTTTTAACGAGGCCCGTCTTACATTTCAAAAAAAATATCAAATAGTTAATTCAATAAAACAAAAATATGTTTTTTTCTGCATAATTACTAATATTTAATTTATTGGTTGATTAATTCGAGATCAAATTAAAGATTCATTACGAAGATAACTTCTAATTCAATTTATTTCATTCACAACACCGTGATTAAAAACATCTGACTCCAAGTGTGATTTAAAATACTATAAAACTAATGTTTTACAGTAATTGTGGAGCTTGAAAACTAATTTACTATTTATTAAAAATATTGAATTATTCGAATTTTCATTTTATAACTCAAATTTTTTTTGAATTTTTTTTGAATTGAGTTGAATTTATAAAATTACAAGTCAAATCAAAATAATTTAATTTTTTTACGTCGAGTCAAATAATTTAACTTTTTTAATCGAGTCGAATTTTACACACCCATTCTTGTTGTTACTTGCCACCGCTTTTGTAACTAAATTTGTAGTTGTGATTACATATCTTATATCTCCTATGTATTTATTTAGATTTAAGTTAAAAATGTTAGAGTCCGTTTGATTGTATACACCATTTTCTATTTTTATTTTCATAAAATTACTTTATTTTTAGTTTTTTAAAAATTAAAAGATACATTTGATTAATAGAAATGAAAATTTAATTTTAAAAATAAAAATACTAAAAATATGTTTTATATTTAATTTTTCAAAATAAAAATAAACAAATAACAACTCATTAAATAATTAAATTAGAATATAAAATTTAAAAAATATAATATTATACTAAAAATAAAATATAATTAAATAAATTAAAATTTTAAAGTTGCCATTAAACAAATTCGAACCTGAATTAAATAGAGTTAAAATTTAAAAACACCTTTTTTCTTTTTATATTTTACACTTTTTAAAGCATTTTCAATTAAATAGTGAAAATATTTTTTTTATATTTTCAAAATTTTATTATTTTTATTTAAAAAAACACGTTTTTTTCGGGGATTCTAGGGAACAACCTTTAAATACAGGCTAAAAAACGGCAGATATAAAAAGCGGTACACAAATTATACATGAAGCAGTACACAAATTGGTACAATTTTATAATAGAAGAATGCATATACCTTTTTATTACAATGATGCACTGTTTACTGGGTAAAAAGCGGTACATATTTATTACAAATCATGTACATAAATCTTTACAAGTTTGTAACACAAAAATGTATATACACAAAATGTTACATGGTAAGAAATTGTGTACATACACAATTTGGTACAAAAGAAACATAATTTGGTACAATAATAACAAAGATTTGTGTATATACACTAATTAGTACAAAACGTACACAAATTATTACAATTTTGTAAGAGAAAAAGGTACATACCTTTTTATTACGCTATTTCACCAAGGGGCATCCATACCATCTTTAGGTGGTATCGATGCTAGTTTGGCAGACAAGAAAAAATTGGTACATTTATACAAAATGTGTATGTACACAACTTGTTACAAGGAAACACAATTTGGTACAATAATAACAAGGGGCATCGATACCACCTTTAGGTGGTATCGATGCTGGTTTGGCAGACATGAAAAAATTGGTACATTTGTTATACAAAATGTGTACGTACACAAAAATATTACACAATGTGCATATACACAAATGAGTACAAAATGTACACAAATTGTAACAATTTTGTAAGAGAAAAAGGTATATACCTTTTTTAATATGCTATTTCACCAAGGGGTATCGATACCACATTTAGGTGGTATAGATGATGGTTTGTATTTAGTTGGCTTTTAAGCCGTTTGTTTTTAGAAAAGCCTTTTTTTTTTCCCACTACTCAATTATTGAAAAGATGGAAATCTGCGTTTAGTTTTAAATGTTTTGGAGTTATGGCCCAAACCCAAGAATTTGGGGTCTTAGGGCACGACCTTTCTTTCATTTTCCCTTTGTTTTCTTGCCTTGTATGTATTGTCGCACTCGCAAGTCGCATCCTCAGGTCAGGCCTTTCCCAGTTCGGCCATAGCACTTGGTCTAAGGTTAGTTTTTGCTTCACTTGTATGTACTGTCGCATCCTCAGGTCAGGGAAATTTTTCTTCGTTTTTAAAGATTACCCTTGTTTCTGAAGAAAGTTCCATGCAATGTATGAAACATTTAGTTTAGATATGAGTTGTGGTTCGATCAGCCTACTGAATCTGCTCATCTTGTTTTTTTAGTAGAATTTTTCTGTTGGTTGTGAAGGAAATCCCGTGATTTTCCATCCATACTTTCTGTTCATTGTTGCTTTATGCTTGATCTTGGTCTGTGTTTATGATCATGTGAAATCGGCATTGTCATTTTTATTCATTACGATCGGGTTATGTTTGAATCCTTTTCGAATTCTTGGAGATTGATATACCGTTTTTGTTGCTCTTAGAATGTTTCTCAAGGTGCAGATGCCATGGAATGTCATAATTCCTGCTGACAGCTTGGATGCGAAAGGATTGATGCTAAAAAAGGCGATAGTGATCCGCCTTATGGACGAGTTTGCTTGCAAGAAGGCCACCAAGGATCTCGGATATTTCATGGCCGTAACAACCCTAGAGAGCATCGGAGAAGGCAGAGTTCGGCAGAACACGGGGGATGTGCTTTTCCCTGTGGTCTTCAGCGGAATCACATTCAAGATGTTCAGAGGAGAGATTCTGCAAGGGGTTGTACACAAGGTACTAAAACATGGAGTGTTCCTGAGGTGTGGGCCGCTCCAAAACATTTATCTGTCGCACATAAAGATGCCGGACTACCATTACGTGCCGGGGGAGAACGGAATGTTCATGAACGACAAAGACTCAAAGATTGAGAAGGACGTCGTCATTAGATTTATCGTGATCGGGACCAAATGGATGGAGGCTGAGAGGGAATTTCAGGCTTTGGTGAGCTTGGAAGGTGACTACTTGGGACCGGTTTCCTGAATACCTAACCTTTTCTCAACTTATGTATGTATTCAAACTTCTGCTGATTTAACCTTAACTTTGGAATCATCCACTGACTTGTTTGAACTTGTATGTTCATAATTGTGCATTAATTTTGAAATAGTTTAGCCTGTTTCAACTTTTATGTTGTCCCTCTCGGTTCTCATGGGCGTTTCCCTGACTAATTCGGACTGATTCAACTTGATAGACTGAGTCTCCTGGCGGAGATTTTTTGCATACACAAAATTTTAAATCTGTTTAATTAATACTAAGCTATTTACTACTTGGACCAATACAAGGACAGATTTTTAGAATCATGATGGCATTCTCTTATTTATAATGGTAACTTCATGGTTTTAGCCTTCATTGTTGTCAGTCATATACATCAGAATCATGTTAAAAAATTCCAATTAATTTTCTTTATAGCCGAAAATGTGGAATCGAATTCTATCAAACATTTGAACGAAAGGTAAGAGAAAATAACGAGTCTTTTCTGGATCATAGAACAACTCATCACAAAACAATATGATTCCAAAAGACATATTTTTCCAGAGATGTTCCGCGTAAGATGCTAATTCTTGTGTTAACTTCTTTCTTAGAATATTTTCTAGAGCTCAACTTAAACTCAAATTTCATCAAATAATTGGAATTGATGACATTGGTTTAAGTAACCTAGAATATTAAACAAAAAATTTAATGAAAAATGAAAAAGGATGCATGTAACGAGAAATAAAACATTAACCAAGTTGCTTTATTACTATTATTATTATTTAGGATAACATTCCATGAAAAAGAAAACAACAGTATTTGATCTGTCTGGTTCAGCTGAGCCAAATCATTAAAACCAAATTTATTTGTCTTATCTGATAGGATAAGGTTATCCCACAGTTTTCAGCTCACCCACCAAAGTTTTCCCAAGTCAAAAAACAAACATAATATTTTATCATTCCAAATCAATGACTTCTCTGTCAGCTTCTTCTTTTTCTCAGTAAACAAACAGAAACAAAGACTACCCATTGAAAAGGTTTTAGAATAATACCCCATTTCCCCTTTGCTACCTCTTTTATGGTTTATTATAGATATATATTCTGTCTTAGAACATCTTAATTTTGTTTTGTTTTGACGGGTGTTACTTTCTCTGCTTTGTTCATCCGTCTCTACATCATCACCCACTTTGGGTGACTTACCGGAGAGTTGCGTGGCATTAATTATTCAGCATTTGAATCCTCCTGACTCCTGAGATATGTAAACTTGCAAAGTTGAACCCAGCATTTAGAGCCGCTTCTTGGGCTGATTTTGTTTGGGAATCGAAACTGCCACCAAATTATCAAGTTCTTGTTCATAAAATTCTGGGTTTTGTGCCTCAAAACTTGGGTAAACGAGACATTTACACAAGGCTTTGTCGAGCTAACACTTTTGATGGTGTTCTTTGGATACTGAGAAAAGCTGGATTTGTTTCTTGGATTTACCATATAATGGGTGGAGGATTTGGTTCGTTTTGCAGAAAGTGTGGGTGGATAAGAACACAGGCGGTGTTTGCATGTCAATCTCTTCAAAGGGATTGACGATCGAAGATACTGGAATTATATTCCTACTGATTCAAATAAACTACTCATATCCGTGCAATGATTGTTGTTTCATATTCTTCAATTTCAATGTCTCGTGATGATTGGGGTTCATTCATTCTATAACTAATGTACCATCCTTAACTTAGGTTGAACGTGTGTGACTGATTGATATAATCAACGTTGCTTAGTTGAACTAACACATCTTTCAAATGGCACGAACCAACTTGGCTCAGTGGTTAAGGGAACGGTTATTGTTTCTAGAAGTTACGGGTTCGAGCACCAGCAGCTGCAGCAAGGTGATTGAGCGTTCATTGTCAAATGGTTGAGAATATATTTAGAACAGATATTATTTGTAATCACTCTAGCTTTCATCAAAAAAAAAAAACACATCTTTCAAATGAAAAAAAGCTAGGTTTCATTCCTTCTATAAGTAATGTACCATCCTTAACTTGGTTGAACGTGTGTGACTGATTGATATAATCAATGTTGCTTAGTTGAACTAACACATCTTTCAAATGAAAAAAAGCTGCCCATGGATTTCAATTTCTTTTCATTTGTAATTTCAGGTTTCATTCACTTGCATATCTTCAACATATGTGGTGGTTTGAAGTCTAGGGGGAAGCGGACTTTCCGTTTCCGACTGGGACGTACATCGTTTTCTTCAGACTACATCTCGGTCGTGCGTCTAGGAGGTTCGGTCGACGAATTTGTGACTCCGAACACATCCACGGTTGGGATATAAAACCGGTAAGGTTTCAGCTATGGACATGGGGCGATAACTATAGCACACATACGAAGATGAAGCGGGGAACTACCATGTGGGGGATTCCAATGTTGAGAACCCTAATTCATGGACGAAGATGAAGGGTGTCAATCACTCAAATCGATTGCACACATACGAGGGTGGTCTTTGTTTAGACTCTGTTGTCATATACCCAAGTTATTTTAGAGAAAGGTTAAAACACAAAGGGTTTCTAAAGTGCACTAAACTCTCTTGTCGAATTTTTTGCTAAGATCAAAAGTTCGAATCTTGACATTATAAATAAGACAGTACAAAATAAGATGACATGATTTCCCATAATAGTTTTTTATAATATTTATTCTGAATTAATAACCAGTAGTTATACCAAAAAAATTGAGCACTGTATTCAAGTTCCAGTTTGTTTCACCTTCAATTGGAGTTAAAATTACTGTTTGTTCAATTACTTTTTGAACTTATTTTTACTGTCGTCCTTGTAGTCCAATTCTAATAGATAATATTAGCTTTTGTTCATGTTGTTAAACGTATAGATAAGATATTCCTAGTTCATATTAAAAACATATTTATTTATTTAACTTTAATGTCAATTTTAATTAATTCAAAATTAGTTAATAACCGATAAGTGTCACTGTTTTTTTAGATAGTAAAGATTAAAGATGAAATAATTATTTGATTTACTTATTTTTAAAATTATTATTTGGGTTAATAATATCACATAAATCACAATGGAATAAAAATATTTTCAAAGCGTTTTACTATTTCTAAGGGATAAAAAGCCTAGCCTTTTGAAGGGAAAAAAAGATTTAAAAAAAAAAGATGTGTGGAAAACCCTCCGCTTGTTTCTTGTTAATATTCAAAGATTCAGAATTATCCATTACAGTCATGATTGTAAACAAACATAATACAGTTTATCTAATATATTTAATGTATTATGTTAATCGTGCTTAAACATTCTGTATTGTATTTATTACAAAATTAATTTCCTGTTTAATCTATTTAATGTGCATATACTTGGATTATTATTCTATACACCGACAATAAAAATCGATAGTTTCCACAAACGCCTTAATTGTAAGGTTTATGGTCTTAATTTAGGGTGTAGGATTTAAGTGTAGAAGTTTACAATTTAAGGATAGTGGTTAAAATTTAGTGTTTAAGGTAACAATTCAAAGTTTATAAGTTAAAACTTAAATCCTAACCATATTACCCTGAAAACAAAACCTCAACTCCTAAATTCTAACTACTATCCATAAATTATAAATCCTAACAACTATTCATAACCCTACACCCTAATCTCTAAACTAAGACCCTAAACCCTAAAACTAAGGTATTTGTAAAATTATAAATCCTAACTACTATTCATAACCCTACACCCTAATCTCTAAACTAAGACCCTAAACTAAAGCATTTGTAAAAACTTTAAATTTTCATTGCCAATGTATTGGATATACACCCGTACTTTATTGGCACGCAAACTTTGAAAATATTATTCACAAAAAACAATGTTGAGCAAACACCGAGCTTTCACCTTCACGCGCCCATTCATTGTTCTTTGACTGAGTCCATAAAAAACATTCAATGACCCATCCACCTTTTCTGAATATTACATTCACATATTCAGACAAAAGAAAAACATTTAAAAAAAATGAAAATTCAAGTATCATAAATAAATGCTTAATTCTAAAAAAAAATGATAACTTTATAGAGTTGAAGATCAAATCAAACTTGTTATGGCTTGAATTCGACTACCTCAAACCATGACAATATATCTTTATCTGTGTTAGATGAAATCAAATACTTTAAATGCGAAGAATTCCAGATTAAGCTTTAATCTCCTAACTTGCAAAATATCTGAAGAAAGAGAGCAGGTAAAAGGGAGACAACAAAAATAGCACAAGACTCGTTCTAATGCTGCCGACATTTTTGACAAAGACAGTTGCAGGTGTTGGTGCAATTTGCTAAGACTTTATATTTATACCAAACTGATGGATGTGATGCATCTCTATCTATTTCAAAATGCAATTTGATGAATTTTATACTATTAAGCTATTCATTCTTCATAAAGGCCAACTTAAAGGCAGTCAGGGACGGAGCCATTTGGGTGTGAAAGATCTTTTCAGCTTAAACATTAGTCAAATAAGGCCTTTGCCCCTCCTAATTTTTAGATTTAAAGGCTTAATAGACCCTTGTCCTTCTCAATGTTTGATTCTAGCTCCGTCCCTGTAGGGAGAGTTCTTCACACCGAACAAAAAAAATAGAACACAACAGGGGCTTACTCTGCTGTCAAATTAAACCTACACCGGAGGAATTTCAGAGATACTGGTGAGCAGAAAAGCGTTAAATTAATATTATCATTCGAATGGTTGATTTATCTTTCACTTCTTCACCTAATTATGTCCACTAACCTCACCTGCTCTGGGTAACACCTTTTTTTTGGCGGGGGCAAGGGAAGATGTGAGCTGGGAATAAGGAAATGGGTTGCAAATGTTAGGACTCAACCCTAAAAATGTTGGGATGTAATCTCTTAAGGGTTACTACATGCAGACGAAGATTACTACTCGGAAAGGATTTTAGGACTCAAAACCCTAAAAATGTAGGGATGTAATCTCTTCGGTTCATGATTTCTTTTTGTCCAAATACAAGGAAAAACCTTTCAACTCCATACAATACAATGGTATTCTGAGTATGCATAAAATTCTAGCTTTTCAATGAAAAGGATGTTAAGTTAACAAAATTTGACACCGAGACTCCAAACTCTCTACAGATATTGAACTTTAAGCATTCTCAACAACTGTTAATCTGTCTAAAGCTGAAAACATTGTAAAAACGAGTTCTAACCTACCAAATTCGAGCCAGATTTACAGTGAACATCTATAAGCTACAATATTTCATCAAAATAATCTCTCTATAGAATGAGAAATAAAGACGGGAAATTAATATTGTACACGCCACTATTGAAGAATCATGCAGAAAGGACCATTAATTATGAGTCTACCAAATTTCCGAGGAAACTTTTTCACAAGTTCACTTATTTGCAGAATGCATGAGAGGGATGTTCCTATCTATTATGCACATTAGGTGAAGAAAAATATGCTTTAAATTATCCTTAAGGTCTGATTTTGCTATGTTGAAACTTATTTACAATCTTAAATGTATAAAACAACCAGCAGAAGCATGACCATTCACATAATATAATCTTGAACAGAGGTGAAAGAAAAATCAACTCAACATAACAATCATAAACTCGCATTTCCCTTCTTCATTCTTTTTGCTATCGAATTTACACCACGAGGAATATATTATGCCAAATGACACCATACCACTAGTTTAGTTTGTACAAGAAAATGAATTCTTATCAGTTATGAACAAATCTATACAGTATCACTAAACAACTTAATATCTCACCAAAAACTCCTAAAATTGTTTATTTCGGATTAGTAGCTTCGATGAGATGACAAACATATAATTTACTGATTTGAATAAGAACTTACACACTATCAATGCATCATACTCATGCACTTGAAACAAACATTCGCCTAATCTACAACAAAAGGATCAAAATGGGAAGCACTTCATATAGAATAATTCATGGAATCAAAGGAATTATTGGACCTAAAATCCCTCACCTCTTTTGCGTTCCCATCTCCATCAACAACGATTTTCAGCAATTCGACTGCTTTAGCCTTCCCTTTAGCACTTCCATTCTTCGTCAAGTCAGTAATCCCTTCGATAACTTTACCTCCCATATCACTAACTTCTTTCTTCCCTTTCTCGCCGCCGCAGCGAGCCAGGTTAAGAAGAGCCGCCACTGCGTTTTCCCTTGTTCTTTCACTGGCTCCAGTCCCTTCATCCAACAAATCACCCAAAACCCTGATCCCACCCGCCTTCCTCATCGCTTCTTCACTCTCTTCACACCCCGCAATCTGCGCCAGCACCGCCGTGGCGTCTTCCACGATCCCCATCCTCGCATCCCTGACGATCAACGCCACCAAAGCGGGAACCGCACCGAGACCCACCAAACTGGCCCGATTCAACGGGTAAAGCGCGATCCCAAACAAAGCCTTCAAAGCATCCTTAATCGATCGAGGCGGCGCGTTGTTCGCAGTGATGATCGACAACAGTGAGTAAAGAATATCACGTTTCGACCCAATTATCGGACGGTAAGACTCCTCCGCAATGAGAAGGCTGTGAAGCGTGGCGGCGCAGGCCTGAACAGCGGAAGGAGAAGGTGAATTACTGAGAGCGTGGGATAAGGCGTCGAGGAAGCCGCGAGTGGACATGAGAGAAGCGCGCGAAGTAATGGAGAGATTCAACAGAGTGGAAGCAGCGTTTTCTTGAATGGTTGGAGAAGAACCGTAAAGCGTTTCGGAGAGGTAAGGAACGGCTCCGGCATCGGCAATTAAGGGTCGGCTTTCGGGATCATGTTTGGAGATTAGGCGTAACTCGCACAGAGCTTCGGTTCGGGTTTGTTCGGAAACTGAGCTGAGTTTGGCTACCAGATTCCGAGCGGTTCGGCGTTTAACTTCCATTGATTTGGGTTTGGTCGTGGAAATGTTGGGTAAGAAATGGTAGAATCAATTCAAAACAAAGAAAATACGTTTGGAGATGAGTCATGCACTGCAACTTGCTACCATTGGACTTTTTTTTTTTTGAAGAGTAAACTACTGCAGGGGTCACTTTCGTTTCCCGTTTGTACAGATTTAATCACCACTTTTGAAAAGTGCCAATAAGTGGTCATCTACGTTTTCGATGTGTAAAGACTTGGTCACTCCGACGTTATAGTCCGTTAGTTCCCTAACGGATTGCTGATGTGGCGGAATTAATTAACGAAAAAATAAGGATAAATTACTCCAATAGCCATTAAAATTTATCTCATGTACATTTTTTCTCCTCAATTTAAAAAAATAAACATTATAGTCACTAATAAAAATATTTCTTTATAATTTCACCCTTAAATTTTTAAAAATTTTATTTTGAATTTTTGAGTCGAGTTTATAAAATTATGAGTCGAGTATTTTCACATCAAACCAAAAAATTTAATTTTTTCGAGTCAAGTCGAGTGTTGTATTTCCCTACATACAAACACGGATTAAAATTAAAAATTATATTTCTTCCCTACACACAAACCTAAGTTAGTGAACATCTTATCTTGATTAAAGGACCTAATGTCTCATTCTACTAGAATAAAAATATGTTCAATATAACATTTCCTTCTGTTTGGGTAGAGATGACAATGGGTCGAGCTTTTAGTAGACCCAAACCTGACTCGACAATAACACAACAAAATATTACTTCGATCCGCCCCCCTTTTAAAATACATTTACACGATCTTAATCCAAACTGAAAATAAAATTAAAATTCTGATTCGTATCCAATCCAACCACTGTTTAGAGAAAAAAAAATCAATCTCAAAACCATTTTTTCAAAATACGATCCTATAAAATTGATCGAATCGAACTTATTGAATTTGGATAAAATTATCATCTTGTGTTAATAAAAACTAATAACTATATTAATGATGACCAGATAAATATTCAGATGTTTGAGCGAGTATTTAACTTGAACTAAATTTAATTTTTGGAGATGTTTTTGGAAGGAATATTTGCTTTCGTATTCCCCCTGGGTTGTAATCAGTGAAGGGAAGTGCAACACTCGACTTGACTCGAAAAAATTAATTTTTTTGGTTTGATGTGAAAATACTCGACTCATAATTTCATAAACTCGACTCAAAAATTCAAAATAAAGTTTGAATTATGAAATAGAAATTCCAATAACTCGAATTTTTTAGTAGTTAGTGGACTAAATTTTTAAGTTCGAGTTATTAAATAGGAGCAATTTGGGCACCTAAGTTTCAAAGGGTATACTTTGGGCACCTATTTTTCATCTAAGCATTTATAATATTATTGTACTAATTGAACCTAAATTTTTAGGATTGAAAAATGAATTTTTAAAAATTTAAGGGTGAAATTATAAAGAAACATTTTTATTAGTGACTATAATGTTTACTTTTTTAAATTGAGGAGAAAAAATGTACATGAGATAAATTTTAATGGCTATTGCAGTAATTTACCCTTATATTTTCGTTAATTAATTTCGCCACATCAGCAATTCGTTAGGGGACTAACGGACTATAACGTCGGAGTGACCAAGTCTTTACACATCGAAAACGTAGATGACCACTTATTGGCACTTTTCAAAAGTGGTGATTAAATCTGTACAAACGGGAAACGAAAGTGACCCCTGCAGTAGTTTACCCTTTTTTTAAATATAAGAGTTAATTGCACACATATCATAGGGCTTTTCTAAAAACAAATGGCTTAAAGCCGACTAAATACAAACCAAGAAAAAAGACCATTGGATGAAGCCGGTTTAAAAGTAGTCGTTGGATTAAAAAAAAGGAGATAAGGTTACCCGGTGAACCGGTAACCCTTTTATGATGATATAACTTGAGAAAAAAAACGAGGAGCGAGAAAAGGAAAACAAAATATTAGGGCATCGAAACCAAGAGGACGAAGCCGGTTTTTGCATCAACCAAAGAAAAAAATCTGAAGGAAATTTGTCGAGGAGGTTGGGTTTGAGCACGGTTTGTAGGTTAGTTCTTGCTTCTTGCTTCTTTTATTGTCGTTTTTTTTATTTGAGCGAAACCACATTGCAAATGATGAAGGTTTTTGTATAAACCGTTTGAATGTGGTTCCATAAAAATTTCTTTGTACTTTATAATGAATATTGTAGAGGAGATTGGATTGGAAGAATGAATTTTAGGGTTTTGGGTTATTGGCAGTTTAGGGTTCTGCTGCAATAAAAAAGTAAGAGCAAGAAAATTCATATAGAAAGTAGGAACAAAGATAACAATAGTTAAAAGAAGTGTTGAACACCTTTATTAAGTAGTTTAGAGGCTTGAATAACTCGTTCACTTTGTTCTTGAATAACAAAAGAAATAAGGTTAAATAATTAAGTGATGTTTCAGTTGGGAGTGATAAATGTTACAAATGTAGAGTAGATTGGATTGGAAGAAGGAATGTTTAGGTTAGTTAGTGGTAGTTTCTTCAATTTCCCCTCTTTTTAATTGTAGTTGATAAGATACGAAAAGGAGAAAGAAATATTGTCGAGGAGAATGGATTTGTAAGTAGGATTTAGTTGAAATCCATGTAATGGTTATGATTGTTGGCTGAGATGATTCTTGTTTTTGGTTAAAAAACTGGTTTGCATATTCTCTATAGCTCTAGTATTGAATGTGTTGGAAGGTATGATTGTTTCTTAAGATCAAATAGGTGATTTGAATTAGTACGTAAATTTGGGAAAGTAGTATGTAAAAAATTGGTTTCCATCTTTGATTATTTTAGGTACACGTTGCAGACAATGGAACATAAGAAGAAGTCCGATAAAGGGGAGGCAAAGGCTAAAGCACCTAAGATATGTACAACATATTTCCATTTCTAGTAAGTTGAAGTTGAATGTATATAGAATTGTCTAATTTATTAAATATGAGTTGCATAAGCTAACAGTGAAATTATGTTTTACAGTAAAGGACAATGTAAACGTTTGAAGGGGGAGAAGATAATGAACAACAAAGTAAGTTTGTTGTGTAATGGTTTGTTAAGTGTACATGATATTTGTATTGGACTAATTGTGAGAGTGATACAGGAAAGAAAAGCATTGGATTTGAGGTGGAAGCAGATGAGTGAAGATGAGAAGGAGCCTTATAAAAAAATATTCGAGGAGCAGAAGCAGGCTCTGGCTGAATGGAATGCCTCCAATGTGAAGGATATTGTAGTATCTGAGAAAGACAAAAAGGTAATTAAATTTTTGAAAATATTTATGGAGAAAGAGATGAAAATGTTCTAACATAATGTATATTCGTGTAACAGTCAAGTAATTAACATTTTTATGAAATGTTGTAGGAGATATCTTCAAGATGTAGCCTCATTAAGCTGTCATAGGTGTTTGAAGAGATGAGGAAGTTGAATATTGAGGGTATGGTACATGAGTTAGGGTTTGGTTCTTTAATGGAAATAAAACCGAGAGTAATTCATCGCGGCCTATGTCGCACGTTAGTAGAGAATTTTGATGTCCAGAGCTTGATCATGGAATTTGATGGACATAAAATTCCAGTGTTGGTGGAAGATGTGGAGGCTATTTTGGGTTTGAAGAATGAAGGAGTCGATGTTGAAATTGGAACGAGAAATGTTAATGTAAAAGAAATAGCATCGAAGTACGGAATAAAGAGGGATACCACAGTGAAGGAACTTGAGGGGGAGATACGTAGCGGTGATTTTGAGGGAGACGAGTTGAAAGCTCGCGTTCTTCTTTTCATTGTTGGTGTTTTTATAAGTCCAAATGCGAACTATATGCCTTCCTCGGAACATTTGCGGTTGTTGTGCCCAAAGGGGTTGAAGGGAAATCTCAATTGGTGCAAATATGCATACAAGAGGTTACTTGATGGAGTAGAGAACTGGAAAGTTCGTGGTGGTTTGGCATACATGACCGAATGCATCGCGATAATAGAGGTAATATATGTTTAAAAGTATATTTTTTTTCGAACGTAGTAGTTGTTTCATGGGATTGAGTTTATTGAGTTATATTATAATGTTTTGATGAATAATAAATGTAGGTGATGTTATTTGATTTTTGGAGTGGAGTCGCGAGTAGAAGAGTTGCTGCCTCTGAAGGTCGCGGTCGCATACATGCATGGGGCAACAAGAAGGAAGTAAGGAAGATTGTAAACAACCTCAAGGAAGAAAGGCATCCAAAAAAACCCGAGGTAAGTGGGTTAAACCATTTGGTATTATATAGGATGTTGTGGTTATATGAAATGATTTACTGATGATGTTTGCAGGTACTTGGGTATGATGATGAGAAAGTGGAAGGGGAAGAAGGGGATCGAAAGAATGGAACAAATGATGTTGTTATGGAGATGCTGCAGATTGTACTGTTAGAGTTGGGTGGAATAAAAGATAGTCTGTAAGCCCGTGTGGAGAAGGAAAAAGAAATCGAAGAGAGTATAAGGGAATTGAAGGAGGAATGCAAGAATTTAAATGCCAACATGATAGAATTGCAGAACTCGTTGAAAAAATATGATGGAGAACTTGTTGTTGCTGTTAAAGAAGAAGAAGAAATGGTTGACAAAGGGCAAGTCAAAGTGTCTGATCCGAACGAAGGAGTTGATATTGACGAGGACCCAATGACGGAGGACGATGTCGAGTGGTTAAATGAAGAATCCGTTGATGTCCCGAAAACAAAGTAAAATGTATAATAAGTTCTTTTGATCAATGTTTCATGAAGTTAAGGTATGAGATTATTGTTGTTGATATTGTTTGTGTTAACTTATAGGGCAAGACAATAGCAGTAGCTACTGCAAAGGTTAGTGGCAAAGGAATAAGAGTAGGAATCACAACTCAGAACATGAATAAAGTCAGCCATTGAATGACGAATGATGTGTGACAATGTTTGGTTTAAGTAGGATTTGTTTAGAACATTAAATGTTGTGTGTGTTTGATTACATTTATTATAGACAAATATGGATAAAATTCGAATGTTATTCAAACTAATTGTAGGGGTTGAATAATTAATGAGGTTTTCTAATAAAACATATTTCTTTGAACGAGCAGTACTTATTTGTGTTATTAAGTATTGAACAACAAATGTGTAAGCATTGCAGATACTGACATACGTGCAAGTACCGGATGGAGTAGGCACGTCAGCGAAAAACACTTGTGACTATATATGGAATACGCCATTGCGTGAATGGTAAGCAATCTGAATCTGAAAGTATTCTACAATGATGTTGTTCTGTTCAATATAAATTGTAAGTTTTTGTATGGGTGCAGTGAAGTCATTGCAGATTTTGGCCACTCATATTTGTCTGTAAGCGATGCAGATACGATACGACCTGGAAGTTGGGTGGGTTCAATGGTTAGTAGGTTTGACTATTCCTTTTAAGCATTTTGTAGCATATTTGAAGAAATTTAGTATGATAGTTGCTATATGTTTGTGGTTTAGGTTATAGATGCTGTTGGTTTTACCATTGTTGATGAAGATATAAGTAAGCAATCTAAAAGAAGAAGAGGGTACATCCCGTGTACATTGAGTGTAAGTTTAATATTAAAGAATCTTATGTCTATTATGAACAAGTGGACGTGGTTTTGTAAGGATACATGGTTAATAATAAATGATGTATTGTAGTCTCAGCTTCTGGAAGGGGTAAATATTGGTACAATTGCTGAGTATTAGTGTAAGATTGGCAATCCGTATGGCGGGTTGACGGACTGTAAAGTGGTACGAAGAATCATTAATATATTAAACATCCCATGCACTTTCATGTCATCTGTATATTACAATGGAAATCGTTGCTTGTTTCAGCTGTTTATCCCCGTGAATGACAACAACACTCATTGGTTTATGTGTGTCGTTGATATTGATGCTGGTGTAGTGAAGCTACTGGACAGCTTGCCAAAGACCCGATCCAATGGTGCAAGAGTGTGTATGGCCGAGAACCTGATAATAAGCGAGAACTACGAACTTTTATTCTCTCATTGTTTAATATGTGACATAGTATGTAAAAACATAAAAATGTTTCTGCATGTAGACCAATAGTCTAAAAGAATGTTTAAAAGATAAGAAGTTTGTCCAAGTGTTTGGCTCACCATCAAGGCCGTTGAGCGATCTGCACGTGATGGTGGAAAAAGTCAAACATCATGATAATGGGTACATAGTTGTTATATTATAGTACTTTGTGTTAATTTTGTTTAACAAATTGGAAATGATTACTCGTGGTATTATGTTAACATGGATTTGTATTCTAACATAGATGATTGTGGTATGTTTTGCATCAAATGGATGCAGCTTTGGAATGATAAGCCTATAGGGGAAGTGGTAAGGGTTTAGGTTAATCTTCATTAAACTTTCCTTACTTTGGTCATCTATACTGAAAAAATGGTCTTTAATATATGCTTAATTTGTTTATACTTGTCTTACTAGACTGTTGGAAAATGGGATCAGATGATTCTGTTGTATGATCTTATCAGTCATGATAAGAATCATTTGGGGAGGAGTATCAATGTTGATGTAGGTCAATGGTTTCACTTCAAGGCAAATGAACCAAAGCTTCCAAAACATGGCACCTTTCAACGTCCACAATGGTAAGGGTTTAGGAAGGAATGCATTGTTTATTATGTATTTGAATGCATTAGGACGTATTGTTGATTATTGTAATCTAATGCAATTTTGTTTGGTGAAGAACATGTTAGGGGAGGGGGCACAAGTGAGTGGATGGCAACGGATGTTTGACTTTTTGTTTGTAGCGTGGCATTCTGTAAAGGAACCCACTTTTTTTATGGGTCGTAACCATGTTTGTATGTATATGTACTGAAAACATTTTGTAGTTGACATGTGGTGCAAGCATAAATAGGTTAGGTAAGAGTAAACTGTACACATTTTGAATGTATATTATGCAATTTTGGGGCTATAATGTGTTACAACGCTTGTACAGAAATTTTGCAATATATGATAAATTTCAGTGGATAAAATTAGCATATACACATGATTTCGTATGTCTGCAGAGGATATATTTGGTTGTATGTACAGGTATTTGAAGCATATTGGAGTGAGATAATTGTTTGGTTGTACTTACAGTGATTTGAATCATATATAAGTGAATTTGTATGTCTGAAGAGGATCTACTTTGTACACGTTTGGAATCTGCAAAACAGTAAATAATAAAATGTCATTTGGAAACACGATGAATTTGTAGGTAAAGTATGAACGAAAAGTGAATGAACTTGATTGAATCTTGATTAATACCTTCTATGTTGTGGCCGGAGATATGTTATCAACTTGAGATGTACTACTTATTCCAACAATATGCGCCGACCTAGGTAGAAGTCAATAGCAAACCCGTGTTAACTTTTCATGTATTGACATACAAAATACGTAAGTAGAAATGACTCACAGTTGCATAAGGTTGGGACATGTCTACGTCTGAACTTGTCCCGACAGTACCCGTTGGAAGTTGAAGCTTCAGTCTCGGGCATGTGTTCTTATTGTGTCCCTCCATTTTGCAGAATGAACATTGATTCCTCCGTTTTGTGGACGCATTAGGGTTTCTTTTCTGCTTTCGTTTTGCGTCCTTCTTTTGCGGGTCTCGAACGCTGTGTTGGCTTACCTTGTGTGATGAGGACCCATTCAAGGTTATGGACTGCTCAAATTCATCAATTAGTCGGAGTAACTCATCTTTTGTGGTTTTGAAACTTTCGTCTGTTTGAGACGCAAGGTAGTACAACCGCGATGAAAGTGAGCGTAGCGAAGCAAATCGAGACATTTGTCTTAATTCGGGACGGATGTCGCTGTGAAGATAAGATGGAGCAGATACCTTAGCATTTTTTGTCCAGCGCGGTAGTATTAAACAATTTGGGATCTCGGAGAAGTCTTCCAACTTAAGTACGTGCAGTTGATGGCGACATGGAAGCTCGAGCGTCTCAAATTTCCGACAAGTGCATGTAATGTTATTTGTTGTGACATCAAGCACAACCTCATACATTTGTTCCGGATCCTTATACTGTGTCAAACGATACGTCCACGCACCTTCAATCTTATGTATCGGATGTAGAGCACGATATAGTGTCTCATATTTCAGTTCCTCCTGAACTATTTCAAAGGATGCCCGGGTGAAGATTTCAGCTGCACTCCCTTCAAGGTCATGCAATTTGGTCATTGGGAAAGGCTTCGATGAAGAATTTTTGTATTCTTGGTTCAACTCATTTATGCGCATGTCATTTATTCCCTTGTCAATGGCACGGACAACTTCAAGATATGTCTTCTTATGTTCGAGGATAATGTTGAGGGCGGAATTCATAGATTCGCAGCGTTGTGTGGAGCGAACATTTACGAAGAAATGTCCTGTAAGATATGCTTGTGCCCACATACCAACCGTGTGATCCTTCTCCACAACCCACAGATGCTGCTCCACGTTAAAATCTTTCATAACTGATCTTCACTCGCGATCGAATTCCTCAATTGTCCACCAAGAGGACATGCACCGTGTAAAGGCGGATGTAAATTTGGGATCACCTACGTTTGCTTGGGCATTTCGAGAAAGACGCTAGGAACATATTCGATGATGTGCACATGTGAACACTGTCTTGATAGCCCTGTGCATGGCCCTATCACCATCCGTGACGACTGACATATGAGCTTTGTTAGACATTGCCTGCAAAAACTCCCTAAGTACCCACTCAAATGTGTCTGCAGTCTCGTCCGCTAAAATTGCCACACTGAAGACAATGGTTTGATGGTGGTGATTAACACCAACAATAGGCATTATAGGCCGGCCATACATGTTACCCTTGTACGTTGTGTCAAATGCAATGACATCACCGAAGCATACGTAGTCGGACCTGGATGTTGAATCGGACCAAAATATATTATGCAATCCCCCTGATTGGTCAGTGTTGAACTGCATGTACAATCTTGTATCTTCATCTTTCTTGAAGTCAAAGTAAGCAAGAAGAGCATTGACATCACCATCACGATATTCATCCGCCCTCACTTTTTGAAGGGAGTTGTTGTACAAGTCTTTCCGAATGAAACCAACATTGTGGAAACCACCCGACTGTTGCGTGAAATAATTCATTACTTCTGACGTTCGCAGGCCAACACTTTTCAAAGCCTGTGCCTCAAGTACATCATCGTTACTAACCTCTCTACTCGATCGAAGATACGGTTGCATTATAGGTGGGCACAACGAGTGATTATGTTCACTATGACATACTTCTATCTCCCACCTTGATTCTTCTCTGCACTTGACAATCACCTTTGCCTTGCAACCAATTCGTGTTATATCACGTGGCGCACGTTTCCGGTCGGAGTCATGAACTTTCCGTCTGCGTTGTCCTCCCCGTGAAAAACAAAACTCTTGTGTATGTACATTTCCCATACCGTCATGGCTAGTTGTTGCACGACTGACACTGAACCCGTTATTCTTCACATATACCCGATAATAGTTCTACGCCTCGACACGAGAGTTAAACACCATACCAACCAAATTCTCTGAAGCACCAACTTCATTTGTTGTGCACTCATCTGGATCACCAATTTGAGTTTCTTCAACTCTTACACCAGTCATGTTTCGACACGGAAGATGGAAAAAATCTTTACACCGATATGTTGTTTCTTCCTTCGTTTCTTACTTCTGACGTTCAGGATGAAATAAGGAGAAGTAGTTGTGGAAAACCTTTATTATCAGCTGCCACTTTAAATTGCAATAACTTGACAGATGGTCTGGTAGGTAATAAAAAAAATGCTATAACTTGGAATGGGTTTCGATACAATTTTACGGAGGTTTCGATACCCTATTCAACATCCACTAAAAATTGATGTTTCTACCAAAACATCATCGAAACCAAGTTATTGGGTTCGAGCCCCCATGAAGAAGACTGAAATTGGGCGTCTCTACCAAACCGACATCGAAACGAAACTTCAGGTATCGAACCCCAATATAGAAGAATGCAATTGGGCGTCTCTGGCAAAACAACATCGAAACCCCATTCTCGGTTTTGACACCAAAATGAGGACATTCAAAATAGGGTTCTACCAAACCAGCATCGAAACCCCATGTGGGGATTCGAAACCTGTTTCAAATACTAAATAGCGGGAAATAAGTTATGTAAATGAAAACTTCCCTCCTTCATCTCGAAAAACACAATTTTCTAACCCTAAGCCTAGAATTTTCAGGCTTTAATTTTTTGTTCTTCGATTATCGGCCATATTCGAAACCTGAGACCGTTCATTTCTTCTTCTTCGATTGTTACACAAATTTTCACATCTCATACCAAAAACTCATACATGGCTCCTAAAAACAAACCAGTAAAGGTAAACGAGGTCGGATTGAAACATGTGGTTCTATCCGTTCAAGTGAAGGGGAAGCGCCACAACCTCGAAATATTTTGAGCCATTGTTTTCGTGATCCCGAGTGTCTTGAGCGATACCACAAAGTGTACGAGGCGAAAAAGATTAGGAATGAGCGAACCATTGACTTGGATTTTTTGATGTCCCATGATTATCAATTCAACTTTTGGCCTTTATTTGTGGAATGAGGTTGGATTAGATATCTCGATATTAAACCCCGTGTCTATCACAACCTGGTGAAGATCTTCTATGCAAATGCTACCCTTCAGCATGATGCCAGAACCTAACAGGTTGTAGCTATCGAGTCGTATCTCATGGGAGTTGAATTTACAATCACTCCGGCAATTATTGCCCAACACCTTGGTGTGGAAGCTACTGGTGAAGAGCAAGAATTCGAGCGTGTCCCCTTGAAGTTCGATGATGACAGCCCCACTCATCTACATATCCATGAAAGGCTTCTGCATCTAATGACAACTTGGTTCTTTCGGCCATCAGGTGGACGATGCACTCACATGTGTCATACTGATTATTGGTGGTTGCACCAATTTCGGTCGGAAAATAAACCCGATATAGCAACAATCATCTTCAAATCTGTTGTGGAAATCATTATCAACCCTTCAAGAGGCTCCCTCATTTATGGATGTGTGCTAAGTCACATATTTGAATGTTTAGGGATCGACACCTCCATGGACCCTGAAATCTCGCTACCGAGTAAAATTGATGAAACAACAACTAAGAAGACGGGGTGGACGTTCATTCAGGGTGAATGGGTCCATAAAAGAGATGAAGATGAAGCAAGAATTGCCAGAGGAAATGATGATGCACCTGATGCTCCACCTCCCGTGACACTTGACTCTATCTACGACACACTTAAGAACTTGGATGGTTTTTTGCGCAGTAGTCTGGCAGAGGCTCATTCCCGATTTGAGAAACTAGAAGCTCGTGTTTATTCATTGGAACATGAACGAAATTGGCATGTATTTCGACCGACATCACCTCGGGATGCAAATGAGCCTGAAGATTGTTAGGCTAGTATGCATAGTATATGGAGTTTCTTGTAATACATGAATAAACATTTGTTGAATTTTTTAGACTGCTTCATGAACATTGTTTGACTCATTTGTTACAATACTGTGTATTTACACCTCCCTTGCATATCGTGTTGCATTGTGTTTAGTTTCCTTGACAAGTTGGTTGTGTTCGTGCACGTAACATTGGATTGTTATATACAGAAAATGTCCCAGGTACTTTTGCAGAGGAGCACTTTGATGCATATTCTGCACCAGCAGGGCATTATCAGGCATCTGGTCCAACAGAAAATGTCCCAGGTACTTCTGCAAAAGAGCACTATGATGCATATTCTGCAGCTGCAGTTCATGATCAGGCATCTACTCCAGCAGAAGGCCATGCTCATGCGCGTGCTTATACGCCTCAAGTGACTCACACTTACATGCGAAAGAAGCTTCATCGCCATGGCATAACGCCAAGTAATGAAATAGACTCTGAAATTCAGAGACCCAGACGTCCTCCTCAAATGTATGACGAGTGGTACATGAACATACAACCTACCACGGTGAATAATAAGCTTCTTATTCTTGATTACAATGGCGTGCTTACTAGTGTTAGGAGAGACGGTATTCTTTTTGTGGCTCACTTTTAGTAAAAATGTTTACAAATTAGATTAGGAAATTTATTTTT
This sequence comes from Hibiscus trionum, assembly GCA_030270665.1. Lineage (NCBI taxonomy): Eukaryota > Viridiplantae > Streptophyta > Magnoliopsida > Malvales > Malvaceae > Hibiscus > Hibiscus trionum. The sequence continues at coordinate 23,715,363 of BSYR01000019.1, read as the reverse complement.
TACAATTGCAGGTGTAGAACTCAGACCTGGTGCTTCTGAGTTTCTGTATTCTTGTTTTACTGCTTACGAGGTTGCTATTTGGTCTTCAAGGACAAGGTAATGTGGACCTCTGCCACCCCCTAAATCAATTGAATTACCCAATTTGAGAAACTAGATTTTTTATTTTCTTACTTTATTTGTGCCTTAACTGATCATCAATGCAGAGACAACCTATAGTGGGCACTTTGGAGAATTAGCAATCTTAAACCAAGACTTGCCTTCATTTGGGTAACTTGAAAATTTATCTTCGTTAAAGCATCTAAATAGAATTTGACAAATTTGATGGACTTCATTTGAATATTGCAGGATCAAAGTCATTGCGAACAACATCCCTCCGATCCACATATATTTACAAAAAATCTGAGGCGCGTGTGGGATAATATGTCTCAGTATAACGAAGGAAACACGCTGTAGGTTGACGACTCCGAAGCTAAATTGATTAATAATACGGTCAATGAAGAACACACCTATTTTGCTCTTACTTTCAGCAATATAGTCAATGAATCTGTAGAAACTAATTATGTTTTCGATTATGTTCATCTTTCAGGAGAACACCTACATATGTCCTAAATCCTACAAGGTAGAAGATGAGACAACTCATAACGCAGCTATTTCTATGATGAAGCAATTTCTTAAACTCAAACCTAATTATGTCTTTTCTGTACTTGCACTTCATCATAGAAATAGGTGGTTTCATTCGGGTATATTTACAAAACTTGGCCGCGGCAGACAATGTACAAGAGTACGTGAAGCATCATCCATTTTTGGATTAAATGCAGCTGAAAGAGTTCGTCAATTAAATTAACATATTGTTCTTTGATAATCTCCTCTGTATTATATGTTTGCTCGTCTTTTGTATTTCTGTAAATACAACATACAATGTTAAATATGTACAAATCTCATTGTCAAAAATTTTGTCCTTATTATATGATAAATATACAGGTTTGTACAAAAAACAACACACATATCCAATAAGTATAACAACCCGAAAGGGCATAAAATTTGGGGTATAAAATTGTGTATGTCCACATATCATTTATCTCCTACAAAAGGTATAAACTGTTTAACACAATGTCACACCAACACCGAAACCCCATAGGTATGGGTTCGACGCCCCCTGCAGGAAAAGAAAGCACCGAAACCCCATATGCGTGGGTTCGATGCCCCCTACAAAACATGTACAAAAGTATGCTTTTTGGTATGAAAATTGTGTATGTCCACATATTATTTTTCTCCTAGCGTCTGTATAAACTTTTTTAACACAATGTCCCACCGGCACCGAAACCCCATAGGTGTGGGTTCGATACCCCCTGTAGGAAAATAAAGCACCGAAATCCCATAAGCGTGGGTTCGATGCCCCCTACAAAACATGTACAAAAGTATGCTTTTTGGCATGAAATTATGTATGTCCACCTATTAATTTTCTCATACAAAAGGTATAAACTTTTTTAACACTATGTCACACCCACACCGAAACCCCTTAGCTGTGGATTCGATGCCCCCTAAACAACATGTACAAAGATTACACATTTCAGTATGAAATCGTGTATGTGCACATATCATTTTTTCTCGATGTCTCAATTTCTGTACATTTGCTACTACTAAGTGTATAAAGTACCGAAACCCCTTAAGAAGGTTTCGATCCCAGTAAAATGAATCTGCCTTTTCAGTGTTCTGTCTTTTCACTGTCATCACCTGAACCGTTTCGTGTTCACAAAAAATAAAGCTGGTTTCAATACCCCCAGAACGAGTCAGCCTTTTCAGTTCCTGTCTTATCACTAGAATCGCATGAAGGGGTTAATGTTCATGTACCTGCTTCAATGAACAGACATCTCATGAGGCATTTTAAACCTTACAAGTACATGAAGAAGCTAATATTTTATGTATAATCGCAAAACCTTATAAAGCTTGTACCAAAAAGGTTGTAACTTGTTCTACACTTCAAACAGGCACCGTAACCCCATACAGCTAGGTTTGATGCCCTCTACTGGAACTAAAGAACCGAAACCCCGTTTAGTTGGTTTTGATGCCCCTCTAAATGATGTACTTTGCATTTGGTTAACAATTTCTGTATGTACACATTTCCTAACAATGAAATGACCCAACTTGAACCTTCGTGACACTGTGTAATAAAGTTATGTATATACCAATTTCGCTTGCAAACTTGTACCAATTTGTGTACATTATGCTACTACTAAGTGTACATAGTTCCGAAACCCCTTCAGATGGTATCAATCCCACTAAAAGAAATCTTGCTTTTTCAGTGTTCTGTCTTTTCACTAGAATCACATGAACCGTTTCATCTTCCCCATCGTGTATACAGCTGGTTTCGAAACCAAGCAGAACGAATCAGCCTTTTCAGTTTCCTGTCTTTTCATTAATGAAGGGGTTCATGTTCATGTACCTGGTTCAATGAACAGACACACATTGTGCCTTCCGAGATTCTCTCTCAGTTTCCCTCCATAGACTTTTCACGTTACCTCCCAACTGAATTTCCCTATATATTAACAACTCTTCTCTTTACTCTTTACAACATCAAAAACTCTCTATACTCAACTCAACCCTTCGCTCTATATTCAGTTCTTCACCAAATCCTTTTAAATTCCTTCAGATAAAATGAGTTCAAGCAGATCCTCGAGTCACAATCCTCACCAAGTCCCAAAGAGGAAACTAGACTTTGAATCAGACTCAAACAGTGAGGATGATTTATATTTCGATTCTAACGAGGAGGATCAACCAAGCCATGACACACTCAAAAGAAGCAAATGGTTCAACAAGTTTTTCCAGACCATCGATACAATGCAGACAATCAATGACCTTTCTACTAGATGACTTTGTCCAGCATGCCAAGGAGGTCCTGGTGCCTCTCACGGGTTTAATGGCATTCAGTCCCTACTGACACATGCCAGAACGAAAGGTGGACCAAAGCTCAAACTCTATCGCCAACTTGCTGAGCTCTTGGATGAGGAATTGCGTAGAAGGAGTACTTCTGCTATTCCTTAGGGTCAAGCTTTTGGCCAATGGAGTGGTTTGAGAGATGATCCGAGTGCTGCTAATACTGCCTGCCCCCTGCCTGCAAACGACGAGGATGATGATCACCAAATACTCTGGCCACCCATGGTGATGATAAGGAACACAAGGCTGCAAAAAGATGATGCTGGGAAGGTAGTTTTTTTAACAAATTTGATTTATGTTTTCAATATTATTACAATTGCTTAACTTCTAATCTCTTGCATTTTATGCTTCAGTGGATTGGTATGGGAAACCAAGAGCTTCGGGACTATTTCAGTTCCTATCGTACTATTACCAAGCCTCGCCATTCATACGGTCCAGAAGGCCATCGTGGGATGAGCCTTCTGATTTTTGAGAGCACGACAATAGGTTATCTCGACGCTCAGCGTTTGCATAACCAGTTTGTTGCCCAAGGTTTCGATAGAAATGCTTGGGAACAATGTCAAGGCTTCTTGTATGGTCCAGGCAGAGATCGCCAACTTTATGGTTACATTTCTGCCAAAGAGGACATGGACGACTTCAACCGCCATTCTCAAGGTTTTCTCTATCAGCAGTTTCTTCTTTTATACAAGATGAACTTCTGTTCATACTAATGCATACATGTTTTGTTCATTAGGCACCAATAGAGTCAGATATGAGATCCAATCATATGCAGAGATGGTTGGTCAGTACCAACGAGAGGCTGGTTTCAGTACCATGGGTGGCAGAGGGCATGAAGGTCGTTTCCCGAGGCAGGGATGAGGATTGACCAGGCTTTATTATGTTACTTTTTTTATTTCAATATGTATTTGAAAAACTTTTGAATACATTTTATTTCTTTCCTAAATTACTTCATCTTTAGTTTTCATATGATCCTTCTCTGGTAAACCAAATGTTAATTTTCAACTCATAAGGTTGAAGACCTTCAAATATTTTCGCGCTCAACCAGAACCGAAACCCTATATACGCGGTTTCGTTGCTACATAAAAGACTTTAACTTTTGCCCATTCTGCAAAACTAGAACCGAAACCACGTTTAGGTGGTTTCGATGCCCTTATCAAAACTTGTACGAAAGTATGTTTTTTGGTAGGAATATCTGTATGTACACATTTCCTTACAAACACATTAGACATTTCGGCGAACCATGGAAAAATTGTGTAATAAAAAAAGTATACACCATTTGCTCTTACAGAGTTGTACTATTTTGTGTATATTTGCTACTAATAATCGTATATACACTCATCCTAATAAAACTTGTATGCTTTTCGGTAAGATATTGTGTATGTACACATTTCCGTAGAAGTACAAGATCCATTTCAACCTTCGTGAAACGTGTAATAAAAATTGTATATACCGTTTTCTCCTTCAAATTTTTCCAAATTGTGTACATTTGATATTAATATGCGTATATACCCAAATCTTTACAAAACTTGTACCAAAGTAGGCTTTACGGGTAAGAATTTCTGTATGTACACGTTTCCTTACATGTACAAGATCAATTTTCAACCTTCGTGAAACTTTGTAATAAATAAGATATATAACATTTTCTCTTACAAATGTGTACCAATTTGTGTACATTGGGTACTATTACGTGTATATACACAAATTCTTACAGAACTTTTACCAAAATATGCTTTACGGGTAAAAAATTGTGTATGTACACATTTCCTACAAGTACATGAGCCATTTTCAACCTTCGTAACAATGTAATATATAAGGTATATACCGTTTCCTCTTATAAATTTGTTCCAATTTGTGTACATTTCGTCCTAATAAGTGTATATACACAAATCTTAACAAAACTTGTAACAAAGTATGCTTTTCGGGTAAGAATATCTGTATGTACACATTTCCTTACAAGTAAAACTCCATTTTGAACCTTCGTGAAACCGTGTAATAGAAAAGGTATATACATTTTCCTCTTACAAATTTGTACCAATTTCTGTATATTTGCTAGTAATATATGTATATACACAAGTTCCTTACAAATATTGTACCAAAGTATGCTTTTAGGAAAAAATTTGTGTATGTACACATTTCTTACACGTACAGGATCCATTCTAAAAGTTCGTGCATGTGTTATAAAAAGGTATATACATTCTTCTATTACAAAATTGTACTAATTTGTGTACCGCTTCATGTAACAATTTGTGTACCACTTTTTACCAGGTTAACAATGCACCTTTGTAATAAAAAGGTATATACATTCTTCTATTACAAAATTGTACAATTTGTGTACCGCTTCATGTAACAATTTGTGTACCGCTTTTTACCCGGTAAACAGGTCTGCCGTTTTTTAGCATGTATTTAAAGGTTGTTCCCTAGAACTCCCCAACTATTAAAATGTTCTCTAGACTTTTAAATGATTTACTTTTATCTCCAATTATGGTTTTCGTTTTCAATTGATCCTAAAACTTTTGAATATTGTAGTTTCATCCCTACTTATTGTAAATTAGTCTCTAATATTTTAAATATTTCAATTTCATCCTTAAATTATCCTTTATGACACATCATAATTATACATATACACATTAATGTTCACATAGAAGTTAACAATTTGTATAATTGTTTTATTACAACATATATTGATAATTGAGGGTGAAATTAGAACATTCAAAAGTTTGGGGACCAAATTAGAATGAGAGTTATAGTTTAGGGATAAAATTGGATTTATTAAAAATTTAGGACCAATTTAGAATGATATCCATAATTTATGATGAAATTATAATACTCTAAAAGTTTAAAGATCAATTTAGAATGAAAATTATAACTTAAGGACATATGATACAATTTACTAGAAGTATAAATTCACACTGCAATCTACACCTCGAATGGCCAAGGCGGTTTCTTCAATAAAATTATTAAAGGATAAAAATAATATACATGAAATTTGATTAAATATGCAATGTTATAATTTTATAAATTATATATATAACTTCGATTTTATTATATATAAAATTTTATTATTTCATCTAACTATTTTTAGTGGAAAAGAGGATGATGTTCCTAGGAGATACAAGTTTAAATCTTTTTGTCTACAAAGTGCATATACACATTATTAAAAGGTTAAAAATATCTATGAACATATACTACCTTATAATCATCTTTATACTATTAAAAAAACTATTTACATCTTAAAATAAATAGATGTATTTATTTTTTAAATTGGATAATTTTTATGGGGGGTCAAAACACAATTTGCCATGTTTTCTAATTTTAGCTTTACAACTTTTTGATGAGTTAAAATGATTTTTTTCATGTTAGGGAGGTTAAAATATAATTTTGCCATCTTTAAGTTATAATTTTATAAAACTTTAAGGCACTTGAACGTAATATAACTATTTTAGGGGGGGCATGGCTATCAGTTGTACCAATCAAATCCAATACTTTGATAGAGTAAAAAAGAAAATGATAAGGTTGGAAATGAGAGTGAAGCATACTCCACATTACTTTCTTTCAACAGTAGATATAGAAACGTTAAGAACAATTACACCACAATAGAATATAGGAACACATGACAAGACCAATAATTGAAATGCTCAAGCAGAGATGGTATCTACTATCTAGGTGCAGAGCTCACGGGCAACACCTAATCTGGAATTGGGCACATCGAAAAGGATCCTATGGTTCTGCTGCTGCATATTGGCTATCACATTCAGTACCGAATTCACATTATCTGGTGCCGATGCCATCGCCAAACATGTGATGCTGCCAGCTGTGCTGTGGATTAACAGGTTGTCTTGTGGCAGTGTCACGTTCATGCCCGCGAACATCAACGTTAACGTCGGTGCCACGATCGGGACATCATAACATGTATCGAAACCTCCGAGGGATGTCACGTTGGCAACCTTAACTCGTCTCCGGAACTCATCTCGGACAGCAACATAGGCTGGTTCGACTAACCGGGTGAAGACAGTACCAGAATCAATAATGGTGCCAGCACCAGTGGTGGAATTGAAAGCAATGGCAGATGGTGGGATATCAACAACTTTGCTCCCGACTCTAATTCCAATCAGATTTACAAAGTAAAGCGAGGGTCGCCTAGGGTTCTTCAGCAACGGGGTGTATTTGATCTTCAATGGCTGCCCAACTGGCCCAAGTCTCAATGACCCAGAAAAGTTCAAGGACCTGAAATTAGGCAAACAGTAGGAGAATGTGGATTGGTACAAGTCTTGGGTCTGAGACAGAAGCGACAATGGACCTCGACCCAGCCCTAATAGACCCTGTGGTGGCACCGAGTTGCCGGTTGTCTTCTGCAGACACCCAAAAGTGTAGCTCGGGACAGAGTCGGTGGCTAAGGTGAATGTGTCCTGTGAGAGGTTTGCTGCAATGGTGGAACCCCCGTAGGTGAGGTTGAACATGCAAGTGTTGCCGGTGGCATCGCAGCTGGGATTTGGCACCTGCTTGCATTGAGGAGCTTGGCAGCCGAGGGTCTGGAACGTGGTGGAATTAGCATTGTCGAAAACAGTGGAAGAGCAGCCGATGCAGCCGGTGCAAGGTATCCAAGCGGCATCGTTGCTGGTATCCATGGCCATGAGCAAGGTTTGAGGTGGGGTTCCGACGTTGGCTCTCACGATATAAGTTGGACTCTGCACAATCTGCCTGCCGGAAGCTATTGGCACCACGGATTTCTTGGCCACCAGGCTGGACAAATATTGCAGCCTGGCCTGGTCCTTGGCTAGCATTTGGAGAACATCTTCTTCCCACGACAGAGGCTTTGAGGGTCTGAAGGGTGAGCAGGGGCTGTAAATGTGGAACACTTGGAGGTTCGACCCTCGGTCTTGGGTCTCACATTTGGGGTTCAATCCATGGGCTAGTGTAAACAGGACGAAAAGCAGATAAAACATGTGGATTTTCATGGTTTTGCAGGGAAGTTGGCTTAGAATGTGGGTTTTCTTACACATATATAGAAGTGGGGAAGTCTTTTAAGTGGAGTGAAGTGACATGGTGTTTAGTGGAGTGTTTTGGCAAACAGACTGTATTCCATTTGCTTATGGAGGGTGGACCTCTCGTGCTTGTCCAATGCCTATGTGCTTCTTGTATTTGACCATTTCTACGCGTCTCTGCTTATGAAGTACAGCTACTCAATTTAATTGAAGAATTAAGGGATCTGATTGCCACTTTACAAGCACCAAAAATGTGGATTTCAAGTGTAAATAATTCATTGTTTGCATTAATAATGATAAGTTTATCTTTAATATTTGCATCATACGTATATTACAAAGTTCCTCACTCTATTTTATTCTATTCTTTTAGGTCATTATATATTAAAAAAATTCAATTTGATTCAATAAGAGAAAACTTGACGGTTTATTTTGATGATACGACGGTTTATGGTGCAAACTTTGAGTCTACTGTCATAATTTTTCTTGTTGTATCGGCTATATTTGAGAAAAATATTTTAGGTCCAAAAAATGACTAGTGAATATTATTTTGGTCTAAACTTTATCCATCATTTTTTGAATATAACTTTATCTATCATTTTTAAACTATAAGAAAATACCTCAAAAATCATTCTTACTCTAATGCAATATTAATTTCACTAAAAAGTATATTAAAAAATAGTAGTAGGCATAGACCGATGAGAAACGGTTGATGACTTTCTTAATGAAAGTGTTTAAATTTTTAATATTTTATAAATAATTTTAAATTTTAGTTAACTTATAATTTATCATTATATATATATATATATTTAAAAAATTGTGAGGTTTACTTTTTTTTTTTAATTTTAATGGTGTTCTAATTTTTAGTTAGTTTTTATGTTTACTGTTTTGAAGAGATTAATTTACTCGATTTCAAAATTGAAAAAACCTAAACTAAAATATTTAAGTCAACTAACTATAATTTTAAAATTTTAGACTGAAACAATATCCATTTTTAAATGTATAATGATCAAAATATTTAATTTTGTAGGAGAGAAACTAAAATAAATATTTAAATGTTCTATTTGCAATTTTATTACCCTCTCTCAACACATGCTGGACTTTAACCTCCCATGCACAATTCAAAAACTCTGTTATATGCAGAATCAGCGAAGAACATCTTTAACCACTTCCACGAGCTTGCAAGCTACGGATGACATCCAAATTATCCATAAAAAAATCTCTATAAACACGCTCCACATTTGACACGAGCTTGTTGCAACATGCTAACCACATAAATATCTTATTCTTTACAAACTATGATATCTATAGATGTTTTTTTTTTAAATTCTTGAAAATTAGAATACAATAAAATTATTAAATAATAGTAAAATTCTAAATACAAATATAAATGTTATACTTACTATTCAGGCCGTCCCTAGAGCCAGGACAATAAGGGAGACGACCTAAGACCTACACCTAAATATTTTAACGGGAGACTTGGGGTGAGTTTAAAGAATTTTAAGATGCTACTACAATAGTTATATATATATGAGATCCACTTATACTATGTAAAACTCAACATGTTTTACATTAATCAATGACCATTAGATGAGTGAAATAGATGTATGAGATTAGAAGTAAGATATGTGAAGATCATCAATTGAAAAAAAAACAAAGAGTTAATCTCGTCCATCTATTTTACCCATCTAATGGCCAATGGATTAGTGAAAATCTAGTTAAGTTTTACATGGTGTAAACTCAATTACTTTTACACCTTTTTTAGACCGTTGGTTGATGGTAGTAAATAGCTAAGATTATTTCCTTATTTTTTTTCCAAGTGATAATCTTCACATATTCTACTGTTAATCTCATCCATCCGTTTCACTCATCTAACAGTAGAATATGAGATTAACATATTCACTCGGGAAAAAAAGTAAGGAGTTAATCTCAGCCATCCATTTCCTCTATCCAACGATCCAAAAAACGTGTAAAACTTAAAGAGTTTTACATTGTGTAAGTTGATTCATATATATATATATATATATAAGGTTGATATCTAGTTACATTATGTAAAATTCAAAAAGTAAGGAGTTAATCTCATCTATCTATTTACCCATCTAATGGCCATAAATTAGTGTAAAACTAGTTGAGTTTTACACTAATCCATGACCATTGGATGAGTGAAATGGATGTATGAGATAAAAAGTAGAATATGTGAAGATTATTACTTGAAATAAAAAGTAAGGAGCCACGAATTAATATAAAACTAGTTAAGTTTTACATAGTGTAAGTGGATCCTAACCCATATATATATATATATATATATATATATATATATATAACATGCAAATTAAGTAAAGCCTTCAAGATTGAAAATTAGAATAAAGTTGACTGCATGAAGCCCACATCATCATCATTATTATTATTGAATAATTCATTATTAAGTTTTTTTTTATAACCGTTTGAACTTTGAACCATTATTTTTTTAAAAAAAGTTATAACTTAACAAAAGTTACAAGTAATCTAATACCATGTATTGAACTATTAGTTTTTCTTTCAAAAAGATACTGTTAGTTTTTTTATTAGTATTTGTTTTACTAGGTTTTAGGGTAATTATTAAAGTTTTAATAATAATTTATTTTTTATTTTTAATAAGAATAAAAATTTCTAATAGACCTATAAATAATCCTTGTATTGTTCTTGTTCCTCGCATTTTAATTTCTCCTCAATTTTTGCTCTTTCTTAAAATTTATTTTTTGTTATTTGAGGCTCATTTTTTTTCAATGTTTGTTATTATGAACCTACTTTTAATTTTTTTTTCAATACTTGTTATCGGAGACAAAGATTTAAATAACGGTCCGCAACCGCAATAATAACCGTTATATAGCGGTAGCAACATCGTCCGAAACCACGATGTCCGCAACTATTATGTCCACAATTGTGATAAACGTAAAGTGACCGAAAACGCGACCACAATCATAATTTAAATTTCTAATTAGGGGACCAATTTTTTTATTCGCCCTAAGTTCACCAAAATCTCAGAAACGGGTATGTTACTATTTACCATGTGTTGCATATTATATTAATGTTATATATTTTTTAAAAAATATTACTGAATTGAAGTAGCACGTGAAGCTACAATTGTGAATTTGTCAGTTTCGAATAAAACAAAATGCATGCAATTTTGGGAGCTTATGATTTATGAGCTTCTTTTAAATTTTATAAAAATAACAAGCTGTCAATCTAAGCTTAATTCGAAACACTTGTTGAGACACGAGAAGGCTAACGCTTTGCGGTTTGTCTAACATACGACAGATTACGATACGATTACAGTGCTACATCAACTGAAAATGTAAAACATGACACTAAAAACGTTATACTTTTTAATAACATTTTTAGTTGTGGTAATTATCGAAATTTTAATTTTGAGTTTCAAAATTTTCATCACTTTTGATAATATTTTAAGTTTTTGTAAAATCGAAAAATGTTACACACATTATGTAAAAGAATACTTAATATTTCCTATTTAAATTATAAAATCTAAAACTATAACCATATAACCCTATGTCATACACTCTAAACCATAAACTGTGAAAAATTGTAGCCGCCTTTTTTTATCTTCATCCTCTAGGTGTTGTGGTCCCCCCCAGAATCCTTTTCAGTTCTCATGTCTCGATGAAATCCTGCTTGTTTGTGGCCTCGAAAGTGTAGAGATCCTGTAACACCCGGGTTTAGGGGTCGGGAGTTGAGTGTGTGAATTGAGTTCGAGACGTTGGGCTCGTTCTAATTAAAATGGGCTTTAGTTTTAATTAAAAAGGGCTTAAATTTCATTAAGGGCAAAAAGATAATATTTTAAATAAAGGAAAAAAGATGAGTAAAAATGGAGAACTTTTTGAAGAGTCTTCATCTTCTTCTTCCTTAAGCTTTTCACGACAAAAACATCCCATAACCCCAAAACACTATTTCATCAAGTTCCTTCATCATTTCAAGTGTTTTCAACGAGGTAATCACGTTTTTGACTTCTCATCTTTATTCCGAACGTTTCCATGGTTTTAGTTTCTCATAAACACCATCTTTGAGGTTTTTTAAGTGTTCAAGTTTTAAGAAAAGGAAGAAGATTTAATGGGTTTTCATGTGGGTTTTGATTTGTAAAGTTAATAGGTGTTTTAATCTTGCCCTAAAGAGTATTATATGTGAAAATGGTGGGGTTTTGATGAAAATCCCGAAATGAGTTTTTGTGGGTATTTTAAAAGGTTGAAAACTTGGGTTTTTGAGGTAGTTTGGTGTAGGAGAGTTGGGCTGATGATATAGTGATGCTTGAGGGTTGTTTTGAAGGTGTTTAATGATAATTTGAGTGTTGGATTCGATAGATTTTTGCTGGGTTGTGCATGAGTCCGAAAATAAGGATTTTTGGGTTAGTATATGGCTTGGAAATGTAGAGAATGACCTTGTGTTGTAACCTGATTTGTGACAGTAGTTTCGTGGATGATATGTTGAGTAATGTGTTGTTTTTGGTTGATTAGAAGCAAGGGAAATCGTTAGAGAAGATTCGGGCTTGATTCCGGGAAATTTGGAGACTTGATCGGCTATCTCGGTTTGCTTAAAGGAGTTCGGTGAGTGGATTACTTAAAATGGTTTTAAATCGGTTCAAGTGTGTAGTTGGGGTGTTGGATTGTGCTTGGTAGGCCAATCCAAGGTGGAGATTAAGTTGGTAGCTTAATCTCTTGTTTGCTTTATGAGTTCTTGCTTAATGTGCATAAATGTGGACTTGTGTAGTATGTGTTCGTTACGCATGTTGATATATACATTGATGTTATAAAATGGTGACGATATGTGGTGTTGCATGATTGTGAAATCATGGCGAGGCTTGCTTAGTATAATTGGCACTAGTTATAATTACCGGATATAAATGATCGATCATTAGGATGAGTGTGCACACGGTAAGAGTCAAATTCGCGCGTGGCCTTGGTGACGTGTAGTCATCAAGGAGGAGTAAAGTGAGGTAATATTCCATCGGAAATGTTAGCATGTGATGATGAGATTAATCCCATCCATGAGTGAAAACGGTGATGAGTGTAATCCCACCGAAAGGTAATATTGTTGTTGAGTACGTTGGGGCGAAAATCCCAACGAAAGTTATCCGTATATCCGAGTAACCTATATAGTTATATACTTGTCTATGTGTGGTGGTTGTGATAAGATATTTGTTACATTCTTGTTTGGCATAACATGAGGTAAGATGCCATGTTCATGCATTCTTGTAACGTTGGCTATGTTGCTATGTTGGTGAATGTGTATGCCTTGTGTATGTTTCATGGATGCCATGCTTGAACCCTGCATTGTCGATGTTTTGATTTGAGTTCCCTCACTAATCTTCTAGCTTACGCTCTCGTTTTCGACAATGCGGATCATTAGTGTGGAGTTATCAAGGAGCAAGGAAAGGGCATCCAAGCGCGTTTGTGGTTGCTCAAGTATGATTTTAGTAAATAATGTAGTAGTTTAGCAATGAGGATGCTACGTGTTGTAGGAGCGTGTATCTAGACTCCTATGTGTTGGCTTTATGTTGTTAATGCTTTTTGTTGTGGACTTGTAAACCATGTTTATGTTGATGCCTAAGTGTTTGTATTGAAGGCTTATAACCATGTTTTATGAATGCTTATGTGTTGCTTTGAAAGCATGTAAACCTCGTTATGCAAATGCTATGGATGTGGATGTATGTTTCTTTGAATGCAATGGCTTTATTATGCATGTGTATATGTTTGATCATGCTTGAAGTAGGGTGCAATGCCTATAGATTGTATGTTTTTTTACTGTTTCTTGATGTTTTGGGGTATGTTTGAGGACATTTGGAGATGCGGAAAACTGTTTTCAGGGTCACACAGAGTGCAGGCGTTTCGAAACGCTCGTGGTTGTTTCGAAACGGGTGTAGCTCCAGGGATACTCGTATCGAAACGGTGGTGGTGCCGTTTCGATACGATTTGACACTGTGAGCCCCTGTTTCGGTACGTGTTTCGGTACAATTTGCCTCTGTGAGTGCCTGTTTCGGAATCTGTTCCAGAACGTTTTGTTACTGGAGACCCCCGTACCGGAACAGAGTGGACCGTATCGGTACGGCCTGGTCTGGCTTTTGAACTGGAGCCAGCGTATCGAAACGGGCAAGCCTATTTCAAAACGCAGGCTTGTATTTGGGCTTTTTAGCATCTTCAAAGGTTCTCAGATGTCGGGTTTTAGTCCCATTAGTTGTATGCTTCCTTGCTAAGCTTATATGTATCGTTTATGAATTGTTTTGGTTTCAAATGCAAGCAATTGGACATAACATGTCACTTGGTAAATTTAAATTACCTTACGTTCCGTCTGTCCTCATTTTCTGCTGTCGTTTTCACACATAGGACTAAATGATACATTTAGACAAGATAATTAAAGAAAAATTTTCTAGGGTTGTTAATCGAAGTGGAGCCTTAACGGGTTTCGCTTCTATTTTTCCCGTGTAACATGTTTGGACCAGTCTGTTGCCTAGCTCGGGACGAGGGGGTTACAGATCCCCTTTCGAAGGGCAATGTTGTTCTTCTCGTGAGTTTGGTCTGAATAAAAATGAGAGGAAACAAAGGACTATGGGGTGAAGGCCGAGCCTCTTTGTCGTGTGGCATGGTCTGTAAAAGTGTGATCTTAAAGGTCTCTCATTGGATATGAGATGAGGGAAGAAGACGAGATCAATCTATGGGGAATCTTCTTGGTCATGTGCTAGGGTGGGAAAAAATCTTGTTTGCAACCAAGGTTTTTTTTCTTCTTCTGGTCACCGTTAGTGTTGTGGTGCGTGCCATGAACTTTTTGCAGTCGTGTCGCATGATGGAGTAATCTTTGTCGGGGCTAAGGAAAGAGGTGATTACGAGAGGGAGGGAGTTAGGTTCGATTTGAGTTGTGTGCCCTCTCTTTGGCCTTTATCGTCCACTGAACCATTTGGAGCTTTAAGCTTTGCGAGATTCACTATGGTTCGGGTTGCAGCTGCTTCGCTTGCCGAAAGAGTGCATGAAGCTGTCGGTCTTAGCTCAGCTTTTCTCATTCTCCATACAATGGTTGACCTTGTTGTCTTAGGTTAAATGTTTTATGAGTTGATGGTCAGAGAATTTTATTTTCATTCGAATGGTTTGAAAAGGAAGAAAAGATGTCTTCATTTTTAAACTGATGGTCTCTGATGTGGTAAAAGAGGGCTTGAATTTCTTCAACGGGGATGACTCCAAAAAGAGTTATCCGTATCATCCATGATCGGTTCTCATCCCACCATCTTCGACATAGAGAATGCTCGATTGATGTTGGTTATTGCAAGCCCTTCTCCGGGGATTATTTGTATTGTTGTGCTCATGTTTGTTCGAAGGCGGTGTTCATCGTCTTCATTTGCTTCTATGTGAGAGCTGCTCGTTGTGTGATGGCTACTCCCCTGATATTTTTTTAGTTTTCAGTCTGACTCAAATAGCACCTTTGATGATAAGACCTTGTTTTTTTTTGAAATGGGGAACCTGCCTCCAGATGAAGTTCTCGCAGAGGTGTCACCTATTCGAGTTGTCAACCGGTTCCTTGCTCAGGGAATCTTGTTATGTTTCTTTTCTTGTTGCTTAAGTTTTATGTGTTGGTGCTTTGTTTTTATGTTTATCATCTCTTTTGGATGTTTCCTCCACTTCTGTGTGGATAGTGGCTTTTAATCTGTCTTTTGTGGCAACTTGATAATCTTGTTTTCTTATTCTTTTTACTTGTTGAATAAATCTCTGTTTCTTTGTCAAAAAATTATAAATATAAAAAATGAAACCTTACCATTCAAATCCATAACCCTGAAACAAATAAACTTGTGCTAATACAACCGGTCTATCAATAATTTTTCTTTTTAAAAATTTATCATATATTAATATAATATAAATAATAAACGTTCGAAATAAACATTATATATTGTCGAGCAGTCATTACTTTTTGAAAAGGGATAGAAATTGGATGGAGGGAAAACAATGCCACGAAATTTCAACATAAAAATTCCATAAATGTTTTGACTTCTGACTATGGATGGCTCATAGTTGACACCACATTACCTTGTCGGAATGGTGAGTTTGGTTACAGAACACTAAGTTCAACTCACCGACAATTTTTTTTTGTTAAACAATGGTTCGGACCGGGTTCAGAGAGGAAAACAATGGTCCTTGTGCTTAATCAGGCTCGGCCCACTTGAATATTTTGTGTTAAGATAGCAACATTAATATCAAACCCGATTTATTTAAAAACAAATGGGTGTACTAAACTCATTTTGAACTCATAATGTCTCAAGAAATATTCATTTAAAACATTAATAGCAACGGTCTCTCTACCAAGCTCATGGACTTATAATATGATTGGGGCAGAATTCAACTTTATTTATTGAAAGAGTCATTTAAAAATATTTAAATTTCGAAAACTAACTATATAAGTTATATGTTTTAAGAAAATTAAAGGCTTAATGTAATTTTTTTGTCCCTTAACGTTTATTACTTTTTTCAACTTGGTATCTAAAGTTTTTTTGGGGCTTTTGTGCCCCCTAACGTTTGCACCGTTACCCGTTTGTCGCATTCTGTCACTCTTACCGTTAAAAAAAATTTATAGCCAATAACATTGCGCCGCGTCATCTCCTCTTTGACTAAGTCAACCCGCTTGGTTTTATTTAAAGGGTAAATGACATATCAAGTCTGTCAAGTTTGTTTTTTATTCAATTTAGTCATTAAAAAATCTATTTTTACCTAAAATTGACACCTATTTATTTTTAAATTTTATAATTTAGTCCAACATTTGTTATTGTTAATAATATTATTTTATTTAAATGTTAATAATTAATAAAAATAAATCAAATTAAATATTTTAATATTAAACTAGCAATCTTTTAGATAAAGGCCCTGTTTGGTAAATAACGGTTTGGGCAAAAATTAGAGGTTTGAGGTATAATTAGAGGTTTGACTAGTCAAATCCGCTAATATTGATGTTTGGTAAATAGCGGATTGAAAGAGCGGATTGGGGTGAAAAAGCTAATTTTGAAAAAACTCCTAATATGAGCTTTTTGAGATTAGAGATTTGATATTAGAGTTGTAATGACTCTTTTACCCTTAACAATTATCAAAAATCTCCGAATAACCTAAATTAAATAATAATATTTTTTAAAATAAATAATAACATATTAAATATTGGACTTATTTGTTGTTACTACTAATTTATAGGGTGACATTTGTAAGTTAATTCTATTTTTTTATTATCACATATTTATATGTGCATATAAAAAATTTAATAATTATATAAATAATAAATTAATATATAAATCTTTCAAATATGTTTAGAAAATTTATATTAAAAAATAATTTTTACAAATCTAATTAATATTTATTAGATACAAAATATTAATAACTGATAAATTATTCAAACAAGTATTAAATATAATCATGTCCTTATATGTCATTTTGCTTGTTTAAATAATCAAACAACTATCAGCTATCAGTTAATTTTACCAAACACTTTTATACAATCAGCTAATACAATCCGCTAGTCAAATCAGCTAAAGCAATCAGCTATCAGCTAATGTAATCCGCTATCAGCTATCAGCTATCCGCTAATTGCCAAACAGGGCCAAATTAAATTACCTAAGACCCCAATAATTACTTTTCGAATTATATTTTTTTAGCAAAATTTGAATTTTATTTTTAGCAAAATTTGAATTATATTCGAATTATATTATAATTATATTCCAATTATATTCGAATAATATTTCAGTTATATTCGAATTTTGCTAAATTCGAATTGTACTTTTTGAGAAAAATTTGAATTATATTCAAATCATATTCCAATTATATTCGAATTATTAATTCAAATTTTTCTATATTCGAAATATATTTTTGAGCAAAATTCAAATTATATTCGAATCATATTCGTATTATATTCTAACCATGTTCGTATTATATTCGAAATATATTTTTGAGCAAAATTCAAATTATATTCGAATCATATTCGTATTATATTCTAATCATGTTTGTATTATATTCGAATTATATTCAAATTATATTCCAATCATATTCGTATTATATTCAAATCATTTTGTATTATATTCGAATCATATTCAATTTATATTTGAATCATATTCCAATTATATTCGAATTATTAATTCAAATTTTGCTATATACGAAATATTATTTTTGAGCAAAATTCAAATTATATTCGAATCATATTCGTATTATATTCAAATCATGTTCTTATTATATTCGAATCATATTCATATTATATTTAAATCATGTTTGTATTACATTCAAATAATATTTGAATCATATTATAATTATATTCAAATTAATAATTCAAATTTTGCTAAAAATAATAATTCGAATTAAAAAAAATTAATAATTCGATTTTTTCTAAAAAGTAATATAATTCTAATTAGCAAATTTTGAATTAATAATTATAATATAATTGAAATATGATTAGAACATGATTAAAATATAATTCGAATTTTGCTAAAAAATATAATTCAGATATAAGTGAAGTATGATTCGAATATAATTTAAATTTTGCTAAAAAATAATGTATTTTGAATAAGTAATTGTTAGGATAAATTTTAGGTAATTTAATTTTTCTAAAAAATTACTAATTTAATATTAAAATATTTAATTTATTTTCATTAAATATTAACATTTAAATAAAATAATATTATTAATAATAACAAATGTTGGACTAAATTATAAAAAACGAGTAACAAACAAGGGTTAATTTTAGGTAAAAATAGACTTTTTAGTGACTAAATTGAACAAAAAACAAACTTGACAGACTTGGCATGCCATTTACCTTTTAAATAAAACTATGCGGGTTAACTTAGTCAAAGAGGAGATGACGTGGTATGATGTGACTGACTGAATTTTTTTTAATAGCAAAGGTAACGAAATGAGGCAAAACGGGTAACAGTGAAAACGTTAGGAGATAGAAGAGCCCAAAAAAATTTTAAGTACCAAGTTGAGAAAAATGATAAACGTTAAAGTGGAAAAAAATACGACAAAAATAAAATATAATTTTATCATTATTATGACTTAAATTTTTCTAATTGAGAGAGAGAGTCCTCGCTGGTGCCTATTAAGTACTAATTTTGAACAAGATACGAGTACTCAAGACTTTGAAATCATTTTAGTTGTATTGCATAATTTTTTTTTGAAATGGAATTTTTTTGCTAATACAGTAAAAGACAAGAACCTAGTTATGTTGCTGCTCCTTATCCACTTACGCTGCAAGCGCTAGTGGTAGCTCATCGGCTACAACATTACATTTTTTTCGAACATTTATATTTTACACAGTCCAAGTTCTCTCTGAATGCTCAACAATCATTTTCACGATCGTCAAACCTCGCAAGGCTGAAGATACATTGCGTTAAATACTAATCACCTCAGAACTATCCGATTCCAGCTCTACTCGATGGTATAATTTAGCCACGAGGACAGAGCAAACACCAAAAATTCACTCCCCTTGGCTGTCCTGGATCACACCTCCTGCAACTGCAACAACAACATTTTCATGCCCTCCCACTACACCATCAACATTGGCTCGCACCCGATCTTGTCCAGATTCCTCTCGGTGTAGGTATGGGACAAAGAAGGATATTTCAAATTGTTCTTCTCACCCTTCAATTATGATCTCAATCGGAAGGTCATAAATCTCACTAACTATCCTACCATCAATTATTTTAATCGGACGACCATAAATTTCGCCAGGTATCAACCTAAACTCACCAAAGTATTTGCAGCCTATCACGTTTCATCATTCCTTTCACTTTATTTATAGAATAATAGAATTCATACACAAAAAACTTACTCAGCGTAGGCTATAGCCGAGGCGAGGTGAGAGATCAAAAACATCAGATAACAATGGAAGAATCTATGGCGGCAGCAAAACCTGTTATACTAATAAGTAATACCTATAATATTCTCCGTAATATCAAAAACATCAGCCAATGCAATTGACTGGGGCTCTCGACCACCGAATGTTTGGGCTGATAAAGATGCTGTCATCGTAAGTGTTGCCGAAAGTTTAGATAGTGCACGGGTACAATATCATTATCAGCAGATTGGGGGTTATCTTGATCTTCATTTTATAAATAAACCCAAGTTTTTCTTGAACGTATATCATCCCCTGGCTACGTTTGATACTGATGGCAACCTTATTGACCCGGTATCCCAGGAGAGAATGAAAAAAGTTCTTCTATCCTTGCAAGCATTTACTCTAAGACTCCGAGGTAACCATATCACTTAGTCCTTATCGAATGTTTAACTGATATTATGATTTGTTATACTAATAAGTAATACCTATAATATTCTCCGTTATAACTTCTTCCAACCATGCTCCTCCATTTACTAAACTCTCCGGAAATATTTCTTTGGAATCACTCATCCGATTATGCTTATTATCATGATGGGTATCAACCATACGACCCTCCCGAGTGCGGGACATCAAAATCTTCCCAAACACCTTATCACGAAACTAGAGTACCATTGACAAAACAGATGTAAAGTCTATTTGGTTTACCAACTAAATCTATAAACTAGTAACTTGAACCGTGTCGCATCCTACAAGACCTAAACTTGACACCTCTGTTAAACCTCTCACAGTAGAACCATGAGAGACCATCTCCACATTCGGGATCAAACCAGAATCCATCATCTCCACATTCTTCATCTTTTTCATCAACCACGAACGCCATTATCTGTGACTCACTGTCCAACCGAACATAAAAGGATGAACCGTCCGAAAACCTCTAACTACAATCATACCATTTTACTTATCAACATGATTGATACAAGCTGCAATTCCATTTCCTCAACAATATCGGAGTTCCCAAGGTAGATTGGCAAATTAACCGAGGAAGGAGAGGTCTTGACACCATTCACCGAAGGAAATCTTGCACCAAGATTCCATACTGTCTCACAATACAAGCGTGAGATAACATTCAAGGTTTACGATTGGTATGAATGAGAAATGTAGAGTGTCCACGAGTTCTATATTTTGTACACATTCCTGCCCTTATTATTGCTATTATTAAGCTCATTTAGGCATATTTAGATGCATTGCATGCATTATAACAATATTTTCTCTTTTACCATGCTTTTATTGAATATTTTATGTTTGGTTGAGAAAAGTTACTATTTTAGTTTAGTTTTTATTTTCAGGTGCTATAGCAATGAGAGGAGAGGACAGGAAAGCTGAAACGAAAGGAGCTGTACTGAAGCAGTTCTAGATGCCGCCAAGGACGCTGCTGAAGCAACATTACCGCCAAGTGCCGCCAAGGCAGGAGTTACACCGACTTAGCCAAGATGGGTCGCGATTGAAAGAGGGCAGTTTCCTAAGCCCAATGAGCCCAGTCTTGCAATTTTCTGAAGCTTGTAGCGCCCGGTAGAGTTGATCCAAGATCGATAAGTAGGAGTACTTATCCTTACTTGCGGAAGAAGGCAACGTCCAAAGAGTCCACATTTAAGTCAAAAAGGAGTATGTATTTAATGTAAATTACTTTAAGAACTTCTATTTCAAGGAGGACTCAAACTTAGGCCATGAGCCCTATATATACCCAATGTATGTAAGGGTATAGGGGCATGCCGAGGTGTGAGGGGATGCGTGCTTGAATAGCCGCACATCGGAGATGTAGCTAGGTAGATGGGAGTTGTTGGGGGTCGCGGCCCAACTCTCATAGGGTTTAGGCACGTGTATGTAAAGTAGATGTGAGAAACGATTGTAATAGTTTTGAGTTGTTTTCAATAAAATTCCAAAGTTTGCTTAATCTATGTACTTCATTCTTTCGATTAGTTTACACCAGTCAGTTGAGAGAATCCATTTGTCGGGCACGAAAGTGTAAGGCTCACGAAAGGGTTAAGCACAGTCACAATATGTTGGGGCGTGACTAACTTGGTTCCTAACAAGTTCACAAGTTGTAGCGACTAAAAGGGATCACCACTCGAATGGACTTGCCTGTGTTAGGTTTACGCTGAGATTGCTAGGTATTGCCTACATCACATGAGTGTTCGAGCATCCTTGCCTAGAAATAGGGAGGATCACTGTCGACTATCCCGCCGAACTTGGAATGTCTGCCAAACTTGCCGCCAGGACCTATTTCCATTCCACCTACCGAGACAGCGAAAGTTGCAGGGGTAGTGACTCGCTACGGCCGCGTGATAAGGTCGTAGCCTGCCGCCCGCCATACCCGCCGAGGCAGCAATTCATGGCATCGCAAAACATACTCAATGTAACACCCCCTACCCGGCCTGGTAGAGAACCGGGTCGGAGAGCGCTACCGGAAACGATGCGGAGATCGGAGACATAATTTCAAAGTTCAAAAATCATTTCGTAATATTTTATTAATCTCTTTTAAGACTTAACACTTAACTTATTAACCACTTACTCAAATTGGGGTCAATTTTAAACTTTTTCAAACTTAGGGACTAAATTGTAATTTTCACAAATTAAAGGTCTTTATCTAAAATTCGTGAAAATATACTGAAATTAAACTAACTAGTTATTAGCCTGTAAAACCTCATTACTATCGGAGGTTATTTATCTACCTGATTAGACGATGCAATATTTAGTGACTATTTTGTAAAATATTCAAATCTATTTCTTTTTATTATCTTACTAAAATTCTTTACATATTTAAATGAGCCTAACAACTTACAAAAATCTTAGAGTCCTTTCTAATCATTTTTATTAGAAAATTATTCGTATCTATCATTATTATTGTTCTAACATTTATTTAATAGGACTTTTCTAGATTACTAAAATAAAACCACATTATTAAATTACAAAACACAATTTATACAAAAGTTGGATCATATGCCACTTTACTAGGAGTTCATGAAAGATATCATACATATAAGGTAGAGATGTGACTTGCAACTGCACCACACGATCAAAGGTGGGAAATCTATCAGGGTCCTGAAAATGCATGAGACACGTATGTTAGGCTTACATAGCCTAGTGAGGTAGTCATGATAGTAAATTGACAATAATATGAATGTCATGATTAAATATAAATTTAATCTAACTTATTTGCATGCTTCTATAACAATATAAGCATAACATGATCAGATATCCATATCACTAACATAACATAATATAATCATATATCTTATCATAAACATGTCATGGTATAACATATCGAACACATATTATATTGGTACCATTGGATACGCGGATTCCCTGTACACCTTATCATGAATCATAAATGAGCCGTAGCCCTGAGCCGTAGCTCCATGTATCCCTTACACTTCCATCCTTTTATCTCCCACATATAGGCCGTAGCCCTGGACCGTAGTCCTCCCTTACATGGTGAGCTCGAATATTCCTATGGCATGCCAATTGTATCCAACGTCCATAAATACACATAATTTCACATAGTCCATGATTTTCAGATCATATCATATCAAATAGCAAGATGAGCCGTAGCTCCATATCAGATAGAAATTATTTTCATATACTTGTAGCATATCATAATTATTTTTGAGCATATCCAAATAATGCAAGGTACTTACCAGATGCAAATAAATTCATAATTAATGCAACAGGAAGGCACCGAGCCTACCCCTGACACGACTATACTCCCATATCAGAACATAAAAAAAATATCGGAATGACACCGTGTCACCCGAGACAAATGCATCTACACTCACCTTGACAGACCGGTGCTTTATTTTTATTTATTGGGCTTGAAAGTTGATCTGAATCGACCTCGTGTACTACGATAAAAATTAATTAAAATAATAAGACAATATCGAATATATATAAAAATATTAATCAAACTCGATACCGAAACTTAAACTAACTAGAGATTTGAGCTTACCCCGTCGTCGGCAGAAATTCGATATTACTATATCGAAAATATCGGACTACCAATCAAATATTGGATCGTATCTACTAATTTGTTTTCTTCAAACTTGCCGTGTATTTTACCCTCAATTTCCCCCCCTTTTATAGCAATTTAGGCGTCACTATTCCCCCTCCCACTACCCATTTTTTAATCAACAATTCCCCCACACCATTTAATATTTTATTCAATAATCTCATTAGTGGTCTAATTTGCCTAATTGATTAACACCCATTTGCTAAGTGGATTTGCCTTTACACGGCAATCCCACCAATTTCTCTCTCTCTCTTTTTTTATAATAATAATAATAATAATAATAATAATAATAATAATAATAATAATAATAATAATAATAAACTATCATAAATTAATTCGAATACTTAAGATAAGATCGAATAATTTATTTAATCGATAAAAATATTCAGTCACCGAAACTTAATTCTGACTAGACCGGTTTTTGGGATGTGACAACTCACCCTCCCTTAAGAAAATTCGTCCTCGAATTTATACCTGAATCGAACAGATGAGGATATTGCTTTTTCATCGTGTCCTCAGGTTCCCATGTTGCCTCTTCTCTCCTGTGATTTCTCCACAAGACTTTAACCAATGCAACATTTTTGTTTCTGAGTCTTTTGATTTCTCTATCCAAAATCTGAATTGGTTCCTCTTCGTAAGACAAGTCAGGATTCAGCTCTAATTCTTCCGGCTCTAAGATATGAGATGGATCGGATCTATACTTTCTGAGCATTGACACGTGGAAGACATTGTGGATTTTATCGAACTCGCTGGGAAGTGCAAGTCGATAAGCCACTGGGCCAATTCTTTCAGTAATTCCAAAAGGTCCAATGAAGCGAGGACTGAGCTTTCCCCTCTTTCCAAACCGAAATACTTTCTTCCATGGAGAGACTTTAAGAAAGACTTTGTCTCCCACATTATGCTGAATGTCTCTTCGTTTCAGATCAGCGTAGGCTTTCTGCCTATCAAAAGCTTGTTTCAAACGAGAGTGGATGATTTGAACTTTCTCTTCTGTTTCTCTGAGCAATTGTGGTCCCAACACCTTGTTTTCACCAAGTTCGGACCAACACAGAGGAGTTCTGCATTTTCTGCCATACAATGCTTCGAAAGGAGCCATCTGAATAGACGACTGATAGCTATTGTTGTAGGAAAATTCCACTAAGGGCAGGGATTTCTCCCAATTTTTCCCAAAATCAATAATGCAGGCTCGGAGCATATCTTCCAGAATCTACAAGGAAGATCGTAATTGATATAGGATACCTAGCTTATGTTTAAAGAAATACAATAACGAGGTTACCTGAATAACCCTTTCAGATTGGCCATCGGTTTGGGGATGGAATGCAGTACTGAGATGTACTCTAGTTCCCAGTGCCTCCTGTAAGGTTCTCCAAAATCGGGATGCAAACCGTGGGTCTCGATCAGAAATTATTGATGTTGGAACTCCGTGCAAGCGTATAACTTCGCTGATATACAACTCTGCTAGCTTGGATAAGCTGAAGTCCATTCTTACAGGAAGAAAGTGAGTTGACTTGGTAAATCGATCTACAATGACCCAGATTGCGTTGTTTTTCTTTGGAGTCGGAGGTAATCCGCTTACAAAGTCCATAGTGATACGTTCCCACTTCCACTGTGGCAGCTCAATGGTTTGAAGGAGTCCCGTCGGTACTTTATGTTCGGTTTTAACCCGTTGACAAGTCAAACACCTTGCTACAAAATTTGTGATTTTACTTTTCATACCGGACCACCAGTAGATCTCTTTTAGATCCTTGTACATCTTAACAGCTCCGGGGTGAATAGAAAAAGGGCTAGCATGTGCTTCACGCAGGATTTGGTTCCGAAGATCATCATTGTTTGGAACACATATACGATTACGAAAGCATAACAAGCCGTCAGAATTTATGGCAAAATCAGGGTCCGGTTCATCCTTGATTCGGGCTAAAATAGGTTGCAACTCCTCATCATCTTCTTGAAGTGCTTTAATCAGGGACACAATGGTCGATTGTACCCTGAGCTCGGCTAATAACTTGCCACGCTTCATGAGCCGAAAGTGAGCGTTTAAACATCTAAGAGAAGAAGTGGGCTTCCGGCTAAGAGCGTCCGCCACCACATTTGCTTTACCGGGATGGTAATCAATTACCAAATCATAATCTTTCAAAAGCTCCATCCAACGACGCTGACGAAGGTTTAATTCTTTTTGGGTCAAAAGGTATTTCATGCTTTTGTGGTCAGTAAAAAGATAACACTTTTCACCATAGAGGTAATGTCGCCAGATCTTTAGTGCGAACACAACCGCAGCTAGCTCAAGGTCATGAGTTGGATAATTAAGCTCATGCGGTTTGAGTTGACGTGAGGCATAGGCTATAACTTTACCTTCTTGCATCAAGACACAGCCCAATCCTTGATGGGATGCATCGCTGTATACTGTGAAATCTTTTCCTGGTTCCGGTTGTACTAGGACAGGAGCGTGGGTGAGGATTTGTTTAAGCTGGTCAAAACTCCGTTGTTGGTCCACTGTCCACCTGAAAGGAATGTCTTTACGGAGAAGCTTCGTTAGGGGTGAAGCAATCAAGAAGAACCCCTTAACGAACCTACGGTAGTATCCTGCAAGGCCCAGGAAACTACGAATTTCTCCCACGTTTTTCGGGGGTATCCATTCGAGAATGGCTTGAATCTTCTTTGGGTCCACTTGAATTCCCGCTGAAGATATCACATGACCGAGAAAAGATACTTCGGTCAGCCAAAACTCGCATTTATTAAATTTGGCATAGAGCTGTTTTTCACGGAGGGTTTGGAGTACAATCCGAAGATGTTCTTCGTGAGTAACAGAATCTTTCGAATAGATCAAAATGTCGTCTATGAAGACAACGACAAATTTATCAAGATAAGGTCGAAATATTCGGTTCATCAGATCCATAAAGGCTGCAGGAGCATTGGTGAGCCCAAAAGGCATCACCAAGAATTCGTAATGACCATATCTGGTTCGAAAGGCTGTTTTTGAAACATCTGGTTCCTTCACGAGCATTTGATAGTAACCAGATCGGAGGTCTATCTTAGAAAAGACAGAAGCACCCTTTAGTTGGTTAAATAGGTCGTCTATTCTAGGAAGCGGGTACTTATTTTTTATTGTTACTTTATTCAGTTGTCGATAGTCGATGCATAAGCGCATCGATCCATCTTTCTTTTTCACAAATAAAACCGGTGCTCCCCAGGGTGAGGAACTCGGTCGAATAAACCCCTTACTTTCAAGGTCTTGGATTTGGGCCTTCAACTCCTTTAACTCCATTGGAGCCATTCTGTATGGAGCGATAGAAATTGGAGTAGTTCCAGGTTGAACTTCTATCCCAAACTCAACTTCACGTACAGGAGGGAGTCCCGGAAGTTCTTCAGGGAATACGTCAGGAAAATCTCTTATTATGGGTATATCTTCAGGTTTTAGTTCCTTCGTAGATTCTAAGGCACACATAAGACTACTCTGACATTTAGATTTCATTAAGGTGATGCTTTTTCTACCTAGACCACAGAGATATAATTTCTTTTTAGAACAATCTACCCATGCTTGATGTTCAGCTAGCCAATCTAGGCCAAGGATAAGGTCGAACTCATTAAAGGATAAGACCATCAAATTGGCCGGAAAAGGAATTCCTTGGATTTTTAGGGGACAATATCTACAGATCTTTTGGATTGTTACACTATCTCCTAATGGGTTTGACACAAGTATTTCGGAAGCAACATGATCATATTTTAAGGCATATTTTTCAATCAAAGGTTCACTAATAAAGGAATGCGTGGAGCCTGGATCTATCAAAGCATAAACAAATTCAGAACCTAACTCCACCATACCTGCAATAACATCAGGGTCGTCTTCTTGTTCGCGGCCTCGAACGTGGTACATCTGGGCTGAGGTCTTTGGATTTCGGCTTCCTGAAGGAGCATTATTGTTGTGGGGCCTTCCGGAAGAACCAGACGGTGCTTGATTTATTCCCCTCCCTTTTACTGGAACGTTCTGGGAGGCTATAGAGGTAGGGGCTTGTGGATTTTGGGGGCATTGTCGGATGAAATGACCAGATTCTCCGCACAGGTAACAAGAACCTGACTGTTTACGGCACTGTCCCAAATGTCTCTTTTGACAAAAATTACACAGAGGGATCTGAGAACTTTTGGCAGAGCCTCCTGTACTGTTTATCGAGGTTGTACGCGTAACAGTGGTCCCACCAGATGGAAATTGAGAGACATAATTAGAGTTAGGTAGCTGTTGATTGACAGATGACCTTTGGTCCCACTGTCTTCCTCTTTTTTGAGATAGAGGAGGTTTGGAATCTTCTCGAAATCTTTTATCAGGTCGAGCTTGGTTTCCCTTCCTTCTTTCCGAGGCTCTTTGAGAAGCTTCAGTTGCAATGGCTCGATTCACCAGAATTTGAAAATCCTCGATTTCCAGAGCAACAAAAAGAAGACGTAATTCATCGCAGAGGCCATCTATGAACATTCTACATTTTTCTTTTTCAGTGTGGATGATATCAGTACCATATCTAGCGTACTTGCAGAAATCATGAATGTACTGCTCCACTGACCTTCCTCCTTGCTTCAAATGGAGGAACTTTTTACGTCTTTCAGCGAGGTAATGCTCACTAATATACTTTTTACGAAACTCCTGGAGGAAAAATTCCCAGGTTACTTTATGTTCAGGTACAGTGAGAGTTACAGTGTGCCACCAACTTTGTGCTTCATCTGCAATCAAGGCTAAGGCACACTCCAACTTATGCTCCTCGGGGCACTTCAGTTGCTTGTTGATTACTTTCAAAGTATTTTCTAGCCAATATTCTGCGATTTCAGGATTATCCAGATCTTGGCCAGTAAATGTATAAACTTGATAACGTTTTAGCTTATCTATTGGAGCTCGAGAGATCTGCTGAGCAGCTTCAGCAGATGAGGAAGGTGCTTCTTGTCGAAGAGACACCACTACTTGTTTTATCATGTCGGCCATAGACATCAAATAGTCTTGTTGAGCCGACAACATAGGTGGAAGATGAGGTGGATCATTCTGAGCCACTTGTTCGGTACTTGGTTCTGGCCTCACATTTTCCCCTCGAGTGGAAGAGGAATCATGATCGGGCTCATTTGTTTCTTTCCTAATAGTAGGAGCAGTCATTTTGGGTCTAGACACACATAAGAATTAAATCGTGTAAGTTGCAAGTCACAAAAGACATATTTAATCAACTCCTAAGTGGCATATGAGACATAGACTCCTTAACGAATGCATGGTTAGTCCTAGAATCGACTAAACTCTAGCTCTGATACCACAAATGTAACACCCCCTACCCGGCCTGGTAGAGAACCGGGTCGGAGAGCGCTACCGGAAACGATGCGGAGATCGGAGACATAATTTCAAAGTTCAAAAATCATTTCGTAATATTTTATTAATCTCTTTTAAGACTTAACACTTAACTTATTAACCACTTACTCAAATTGTGGTCAATTTTAAACTTTTTCAAACTTAGGGACTAAATTGTAATTTTCACAAATTAAAGGTCTTTATCTAAAATTCGTGAAAATATACTGAAATTAAACTAACTAGTTATTAGCCTGTAAAACCTCATTACTATCGGAGGTTATTTATCTACCTGATTAGACGATGCAATATTTAGTGACTATTTTGTAAAATATTCAAATCTATTTCTTTTTATTATCTTACTAAAATTCTTTACATATTTAAATGAGCCTAACAACTTACAAAAATCTTAGAGTCCTTTCTAATCATTTTTATTAGAAAATTATTCGTATCTATCATTATTATTGTTCTAACATTTATTTAATAGGACTTTTCTAGATTACTAAAATAAAACCACATTATTAAATTACAAAACACAATTTATACAAAAGTTGGATCATATGCCACTTTACTAGGAGTTCATGAAAGATATCATACATATAAGGTAGAGATGTGACTTGCAACTGCACCACACGATCAAAGGTTGGAAATCTATCAGGGTCCTGAAAATGCATGAGACACGTATGTTAGGCTTACATAGCCTAGTGAGGTAGTCATGATAGTAAATTGACAATAATATGAATGTCATGATTAAATATAAATTTAATCTAACTTATTTGCATGCTTCTATAACAGTATAAGCATAACATGATCAGATATCCATATCACTAACATAACATAATATAATCATATATCTTATCATAAACATGTCATGGTATAACATATCGAACACATATTATATTGGTACCATTGGATACGCGGATTCCCTGTACACCTTATCATGAATCATAAATGAGCCGTAGCCCTGAGCCGTAGCTCCATGTATCCCTTACACTTCCATCCTTTTATCTCCCACATATAGGCCGTAGCCCTGGACCGTAGTCCTCCCTTACATGGTGAGCTCGAATATTCCTATGGCATGCCAATTGTATCCAACGTCCATAAATACACATAATTTCACATAGTCCATGATTTTCAGATCATATCATATCAAATAGCAAGATGAGCCGTAGCTCCATATCAGATAGAAATTATTTTCATATACTTGTAGCATATCATAATTATTTTTGAGCATATCCAAATAATGCAAGGTACTTACCAGATGCAAATAAATTCATAATTAATGCAACAGGAAGGCACCGAGCCTACCCCTGACACGACTATACTCCCATATCAGAACATAAAAAAAATATCGGAATGACACCGTGTCACCCGAGACAAATGCATCTACACTCACCTTGACAGACCGGTGCTTTATTTTTATTTATTGGGCTTGAAAGTTGATCTGAATCGACCTCGTGTACTACGATAAAAATTAATTAAAATAATAAGACAATATCGAATATATATAAAAATATTAATCAAACTCGATACCGAAACTTAAACTAACTAGAGATTTGAGCTTACCCCATCGTCGGCAGAAATTCGATATTACTATATCGAAAATATCGGACTACCAATCAAATATTGGATCGTATCTACTAATTTGTTTTCTTCAAACTTGCCGTGTATTTTACCCTCAATTTCCCCCCCTTTTATAGCAATTTAGGCGTCACTATTCCCCCTCCCACTACCCATTTTTTAATCAACAATTCCCCCACACCATTTAATATTTTATTCAATAATCTCATTAGTGGTCTAATTTGCCTAATTGATTAACACCCATTTGCTAAGTGGATTTGCCTTTACACGGCAATCCCACCAATTTCTCTCTCTCTCTTTTTTTATAATAATAATAATAATAATAATAATAATAATAATAATAATAATAATAATAAACTATCATAAATTAATTCGAATACTTAAGATAAGATCGAATAATTTATTTAATCGATAAAAATATTCAGTCACCGAAACTTAATTCTGACTAGACCGGTTTTTGGGATGTGACAACTCACCCTCCCTTAAGAAAATTCGTCCTCGAATTTATACCTGAATCGAACAGATGAGGATATTGCTTTTTCATCGTGTCCTCAGGTTCCCATGTTGCCTCTTCTCTCCTGTGATTTCTCCACAAGACTTTAACCAATGCAACATTTTTGTTTCTGAGTCTTTTGATTTCTCTATCCAAAATCTGAATTGGTTCCTCTTCGTAAGACAAGTCAGGATTCAGCTCTAATTCTTCCGGCTCTAAGATATGAGATGGATCGGATCTATACTTTCTGAGCATTGACACGTGGAAGACATTGTGGATTTTATCGAACTCGCTGGGAAGTGCAAGTCGATAAGCCACTGGGCCAATTCTTTCAGTAATTCCAAAAGGTCCAATGAAGCGAGGACTGAGCTTTCCCCTCTTTCCAAACCGAAATACTTTCTTCCATGGAGAGACTTTAAGAAAGACTTTGTCTCCCACATTATGCTGAATGTCTCTTCGTTTCAGATCAGCGTAGGCTTTCTGCCTATCAAAAGCTTGTTTCAAACGAGAGTGGATGATTTGAACTTTCTCTTCTGTTTCTCTGAGCAATTGTGGTCCCAACACCTTGTTTTCACCAAGTTCGGACCAACACAGAGGAGTTCTGCATTTTCTGCCATACAATGCTTCGAAAGGAGCCATCTGAATAGACGACTGATAGCTATTGTTGTAGGAAAATTCCACTAAGGGCAGGGATTTCTCCCAATTTTTCCCAAAATCAATAATGCAGGCTCGGAGCATATCTTCCAGAATCTACAAGGAAGATCGTAATTGATATAGGATACCTAGCTTATGTTTAAAGAAAGACAATAACGAGGTTACCTGAATAACCCTTTCAGATTGGCCATCGGTTTGGGGATGGAATGCAGTACTGAGATGTACTCTAGTTCCCAGTGCCTCCTGTAAGGTTCTCCAAAATCGGGATGCAAACCGTGGGTCTCGATCAGAAATTATTGATGTTGGAACTCCGTGCAAGCGTATAACTTCGCTGATATACAACTCTGCTAGCTTGGATAAGCTGAAGTCCATTCTTACAGGAAGAAAGTGAGTTGACTTGGTAAATCGATCTACAATGACCCAGATTGCGTTGTTTTTCTTTGGAGTCGGAGGTAATCCGCTTACAAAGTCCATAGTGATACGTTCCCACTTCCACTGTGGCAGCTCAATGGTTTGAAGGAGTCCCGTCGGTACTTTATGTTCAGTTTTAACCCGTTGACAAGTCAAACACCTTGCTACAAAATCTGTGATTTTACTTTTCATACCGGACCACCAGTAGATCTCTTTTAGATCCTTGTACATCTTAACAGCTCCGGGGTGAATAGAAAAAGGGCTAGCATGTGCTTCACGCAGGATTTGGTTCCGAAGATCATCATTGTTTGGAACACATATACGATTACGAAAGCATAACAAGCCGTCAGAATTTATGGCAAAATCAGGGTCCGGTTCATCCTTGATTCGGGCTAAAATAGGTTGCAACTCCTCATCATCTTCTTGAAGTGCTTTAATCAGGGACACAATGGTCGATTGTACCCTGAGCTCGGCTAATAACTTGCCACGCTTCATGAGCCGAAAGTGAGCGTTTAAACATCTAAGAGAAGAAGTGGGCTTCCGGCTAAGAGCGTCCGCCACCACATTTGCTTTACCGGGATGGTAATCAATTACCAAATCATAATCTTTCAAAAGCTCCATCCAACGACGCTGACGAAGGTTTAATTCTTTTTGGGTCAAAAGGTATTTCATGCTTTTGTGGTCAGTAAAAAGATAACACTTTTCACCATAGAGGTAATGTCGCCAGATCTTTAGTGCGAACACAACCGCAGCTAGCTCAAGGTCATGAGTTGGATAATTAAGCTCATGCGGTTTGAGTTGACGTGAGGCATAGGCTATAACTTTACCTTCTTGCATCAAGACACAGCCCAGTCCTTGATGGGATGCATCGCTGTATACTGTGAAATCTTTTCCTGGTTCCGGTTGTACTAGGACAGGAGCGTGGGTGAGGATTTGTTTAAGCTGGTCAAAACTCCGTTGTTGGTCCACTGTCCACCTGAAAGGAATGTCTTTACGGAGAAGCTTCGTTAGGGGTGAAGCAATCAAGAAGAACCCCTTAACGAACCTACGGTAGTATCCTGCAAGGCCCAGGAAACTACGAATTTCTCCCACGTTTTTCGGGGGTATCCATTCGAGAATGGCTTGAATCTTCTTTGGGTCCACTTGAATTCCCGCGGAAGATATCACATGACCGAGAAAAGATACTTCGGTCAACCAAAACTCGCATTTATTAAATTTGGCATAGAGCTGTTTTTCACGGAGGGTTTGGAGTACAATCCGAAGATGTTCTTCGTGAGTAACAGAATCTTTCGAATAGATCAAAATGTCGTCTATGAAGACAACGACAAATTTATCAAGATAAGGTCGAAATATTCGGTTCATCAGATCCATAAAGGCTGCAGGAGCATTGGTGAGCCCAAAAGGCATCACCAAGAATTCGTAATGACCATATCTGGTTCGAAAGGCTGTTTTTGAAACATCTGGTTCCTTCACGAGCATTTGATAGTAACCAGATCGGAGGTCTATCTTAGAAAAGACAGAAGCACCCTTTAGTTGGTCAAATAGGTCGTCTATTCTAGGAAGCGGGTACTTATTTTTTATTGTTACTTTATTCAGTTGTCGATAGTCGATGCATAAGCGCATCGATCCATCTTTCTTTTTCACAAATAAAACCGGTGCTCCCCAGGGTGAGGAACTCGGTCGAATAAACCCCTTACTTTCAAGGTCTTGGATTTGGGCCTTCAACTCCTTTAACTCCATTGGAGCCATTCTGTATGGAGCGATAGAAATTGGAGTAGTTCCAGGTTGAACTTCTATCCCAAACTCAACTTCACGTACAGGAGGGAGTCTCGGAAGTTCTTCAGGGAATACGTCAGGAAAATCTCTTATTATGGGTATATCTTCAGGTTTTAGTTCCTTCGTAGATTCTAAGGCACACATAAGACTACTCTGACATTTAGATTTCATTAAGGTGATGCTTTTTCTACCTAGACCACAGAGATATAATTTCTTTTTAGAACAATCTACCCATGCTTGATGTTCAGCTATCCAATCTAGGCCAAGGATAAGGTCGAACTCATTAAAGGATAAGACCATCAAATTGGCCGGAAAAGGAATTCCTTGGATTTTTAGGGGACAATATCTACAGATCTTTTGGATTGTTACACTATCTCCTAATGGGTTTGACACAAGTATTTCGGAAGCAACATGATCATATTTTAAGGCATATTTTTCAATCAAAGGTTCACTAATAAAGGAATGCGTGGAGCCTGGATCTATCAAAGCATAAACAAATTCAGAACCTAACTCCACCATACCTGCAATAACATCAGGGTCGTCTTCTTGTTCGCGGCCTCGAACGTGGTACATCTGGGCTGAGGTCTTTGGATTTCGGCTTCCTGAAGGAGCATTATTGTTGTGGGGCCTTCCGGAAGAACCAGACGGTGCTTGATTTATTCCCCTCCCTTTTACTGGAACGTTCTGGGAGGCTATAGAGGTAGGGGCTTGTGGATTTTGGGGGCATTGTCGGATGAAATGACCAGATTCTCCGCACAGGTAACAAGAACCTGACTGTTTACGGCACTGTCCCAAATGTCTCTTTTGACAAAAATTACACAGAGGGATCTGAGAACTTTTGGCAGAGCCTCCTGTACTGTTTATCGAGGTTGTACGCGTAACAGTGGTCCCACCAGATGGAAATTGAGAGACATAATTAGAGTTAGGTAGCTGTTGATTGACAGATGACCTTTGGTCCCACTGTCTTCCTCTTTTTTGAGATAGAGGAGGTTTGGAATCTTCTCGGAATCTTTTATCAGGTCGAGCTTGGTTTCCCTTCCTTCTTTCCGAGGCTCTTTGAGAAGCTTCAGTTGCAATGGCTCGATTCACCAGAATTTGAAAATCCTCGATTTCTAGAGCAACAAAAAGAGGACGTAATTCATCGCAGAGGCCATCTATGAACATTCTACATTTTTCTTTTTCAGTGTGGATGATATCAGTACCATATCTAGCGTACTTGCAGAAATCATGAATGTACTGCTCCACTGGCCTTCCTCCTTGCTTCAAATGGAGGAACTTTTTACGTCTTTCAGCGAGGTAATGCTCACTAATATACTTTTTACGAAACTCATGGAGGAAAAATTCCCAGGTTACTTTATGTTCGGGTACAGTGAGAGTTACAGTGTGCCACCAACTTTGTGCTTCATCTGCAATCAAGGCTAAGGCACACTCCAACTTATGCTCCTCGGGGCACTTCAGTTGCTTGTTGATTACTTTCAAAGTATTTTCTAGCCAATATTCTGCGATTTCAGGATTATCCAGATCTTGGCCAGTAAATGTATAAACTTGATAACGTTTTAGCTTATCTATTGGAGCTCGAGAGATCTGCTGAGCAGCTTCAGCAGATGAGGAAGGTGCTTCTTGTCGAAGAGACACCACTACTTGTTTTATCATGTCGGCCATAGACATCAAATAGTCTTGTTGAGCCGACAACATAGGTGGAAGATGAGGTGGATCATTCTGAGCCACTTGTTCGGTACTTGGTTCTGGCCTCACATTTTCCCCTCGAGTGGAAGAGGAATCATGATCGGGCTCATTTGTTTCTTTCCTAATAGTAGGAGCAGTCATTTTGGGTCTAGACACACATAAGAATTAAATCGTGTAAGTTGCAAGTCACAAAAGACATATTTAATCAACTCCTAAGTGGCATATGAGACATAGACTCCTTAACGAATGCATGGTTAGTCCTAGAATCGACTAAACTCTAGCTCTGATACCACAAATGTAACACCCCCTACCCGGCCTGGTAGAGAACCGGGTCGGAGAGCGCTACCGGAAACGATGCGGAGATCGGAGACATAATTTCAAAGTTCAAAAACCATTTCGTAATATTTTATTAATCTCTTTTAAGACTTAACACTTAACTTATTAACCACTTACTCAAATTGGGGTCAATTTTAAACTTTTTCAAACTTAGGGACTAAATTGTAATTTTCACAAATTAAAGGTCTTTATCTAAAATTCGTGAAAATATACTGAAATTAAACTAACTAGTTATTAGCCTGTAAAACCTCATTACTATCGGAGGTTATTTATCTACCTGATTAGACGATGCAATATTTAGTGACTATTTTGTAAAATATTCAAATCTATTTCTTTTTATTATCTTACTAAAATTCTTTACATATTTAAATGAGCCTAACAACTTACAAAAATCTTAGAGTCCTTTCTAATCATTTTTATTAGAAAATTATTCGTATCTATCATTATTATTGTTCTAACATTTATTTAATAGGACTTTTCTAGATTACTAAAATAAAACCACATTATTAAATTACAAAACACAATTTATACAAAAGTTGGATCATATGCCACTTTACTAGGAGTTCATGAAAGATATCATACATATAAGGTAGAGATGTGACTTGCAACTGCACCACACGATCAAAGGTTGGAAATCTATCAGGGTCCTGAAAATGCATGAGACACGTATGTTAGGCTTACATAGCCTAGTGAGGTAGTCATGATAGTAAATTGACAATAATATGAATGTCATGATTAAATATAAATTTAATCTAACTTATTTGCATGCTTCTATAACAATATAAGCATAACATGATCAGATATCCATATCACTAACATAACATAATATAATCATATATCTTATCATAAACATGTCATGGTATAACATATCGAACACATATTATATTGGTACCATTGGATACGCGGATTCCCTGTACACCTTATCATGAATCATAAATGAGCCGTAGCCCTGAGCCGTAGCTCCATGTATCCCTTACACTTCCATCATTTTATCTCCCACATATAGGCCGTAGCCCTGGACCGTAGTCCTCCCTTACATGGTGAGCTCGAATATTCCTATGGCATGCCAATTGTATCCAACGTCCATAAATACACATAATTTCACATAGTCCATGATTTTCAGATCATATCATATCAAATAGCAAGATGAGCCGTAGCTCCATATCAGATAGAAATTATTTTCATATACTTGTAGCATATCATAATTATTTTTGAGCATATCCAAATAATGCAAGGTACTTACCAGATGCAAATAAATTCATAATTAATGCAACAGGAAGGCACCGAGCCTACCCCTGACACGACTATACTCCCATATCAGAACATAAAAAAAATATCGGAATGACACCGTGTCACCCGAGACAAATGCATCTACACTCACCTTGACAGACCGGTGCTTTATTTTTATTTATTGGGCTTGAAAGTTGATCTGAATCGACCTCGTGTACTACGATAAAAATTAATTAAAATAATAAGACAATATCGAATATATATAAAAATATTAATCAAACTCGATACCGAAACTTAAACTAACTAGAGATTTGAGCTTACCCCGTCGTCGGCAGAAATTCGATATTACTATATCGAAAATATCGGACTACCAATCAAATATTGGATCGTATCTACTAATTTGTTTTCTTCAAACTTGCCGTGTATTTTACCCTCAATTTCCCCCCTTTTATAGCAATTTAGGCGTCACTATTCCCCCTCCCACTACCCATTTTTTAATCAACAATTCCCCCACACCATTTAATATTTTATTCAATAATCTCATTAGTGGTCTAATTTGCCTAATTGATTAACACCCATTTGCTAAGTGGATTTGCCTTTACACGGCAATCCCACCAATTTCTCTCTCTCTCTTTTTTTATAATAATAATAATAATAATAATAATAATAATAAACTATCATAAATTAATTCGAATACTTAAGATAAGATCGAATAATTTATTTAATCGATAAAAATATTCAGTCACCGAAACTTAATTCTGACTAGACCGGTTTTTGGGATGTGACACTCAAGCTTTACAATGCAGTCTTCACGCTACTTAGCTGCAATTGTCTTACCTAGTCTATCTACCAAATCTCTCGCTATCATCCCTCTCATCACTATCTTTATTTTATTTGTGTTTTTATATTTTCACATCATGAGATTTAATGGCACATTTACTAAAACTTTGTGCAGGAAACCATTCATAGAAGCTACTCCAATCCCTATGGGAGACGATATCTTTTATACTATAACTTGACAAGGGTGCACTTGCGCTCATAAATAGAGAACACCCAGACGCTCTACAGGAAACCTGCAACAATAAGAGAAGTGTTGTTGGTCGGTTCCAAGACATCCATTTCAGACTCAAGGACAAACGTTACACTCCTAATGTCGGGAAAGAATGTATAAATTTTCATTGGTTGCGTCCAAGGTGATTTTTCTTATTGTGTTAATGCTTGAGTGTTAGAATCTTATGAAGAATGAATTTTAGAGAAAGATAGGCGGTAGTCTCCAGAGTTTTTATTGAAAATTAACCGTAATATATTCATAGAAGACCGAGCTTATTTATACAAGAGGATGAGTTGTCAAGTTAGTTAAGAAGTGGGCCAACAATCTTCTAACCACCCATTTACTAATCTTAATAGCTCTAATCTCCAATGGTGCAGAACATAAGCCTACCTGCACTTACTGAAATCACACACGTAACTAATTACAAAGAACTCATTTGTTAAACACTAATATTTACCTAACAAATCTGTTTTTACAAAACCCTTTTGATAAGAAACCTACAACCTGAAACACTTACTGTTGTAATATGCTCAAGACCAATCATGAGATGGTTGTAAAAGAAATACTTATTTTATCTTGTTTATTAATATAAATCCATTATTATTATTATTTCAGTCTTATTCTATGCATTTATAAATAAATTGAATTTTATTAAAGTCATTAGAATAATATAGTTATTTTTGAATATCTTTAGTCGAGTATTATTGTGGGCATAGACAACAATAATATATTAATACTAACATGTAGTTGATTGATGACAAAGCGTTGTCATTGACATGAAGATGTCAAAAATTAATACATAAGTATGTGTTAGAGAACGACATACTGGACTGACTTGCTATGAGCATGTTTCTTGGATTATTATGTGACAGTCACGACATTGCTCATGGTGATAACTACATGTATGATTCTCAGACTTGAGATCATCATTATTTGAACATCGTGAGTGACATATTTTGATACAGTCAAACGTGTGTCATAACTGACTACATTATAAAGACTGACATTGGATATGTCACAATCTATGTAGAAAATATGGTTGATCAAGATATGATTTGTCCCTCATACATAATAAGAGTAATATCATAGGCCACTTGATTGAGTGAGACTAGAAAATGCATGGCCATGCTCGAATAAATTGATATGGGATATCATAGTTATTCATTTATAATAGTCCACTCAAGATATCAAGAAATATTAGATGTACTATTGTTGCATGTAAGGGTGTACTATAAATGATATGCAAATAATGCAAGTATACACGTCGACGCAAGTAGTAAAGTGATGAGTGAGTATCGTCTCCACATGGATTGGAGGTATTGTTCCGTGTAAAAGAGTCCTATCGCAAATAGTGTAAGTGTACACGACACGAGTAGTAAAGTGATACTTGGAGTATCAGAATCGTCTCCATAGGGACTGGAAATAACTCTATCCTTGAATTGCTGCACAAGAGAGAGATAGTTTAATTGGATTGTAAAGTAATCTTGATAAACAACTTAAAATAAGAGAGTAAAGATTCAGGTTTAAGAAATAGGCCTATATTGATTTGCTCAATAGTGCAGGTGTTGCACTATAAGAGAAACTTCTGTTATGTCGACGTCCCTGTCGCGACAGCACCTGTCGCGGCAGAAGTCTGTTGATGTCGCGGCAGCGATCACATAACTCCGCACTTTAAGTTTGGTAAGAATCTCTGCTATGACTTGTCCTATCCCTAGGCTCAAGTTCTGTTGATGGACACTTCTTGGATGATACCTCCCGACGTAAATCGAAGGGTGAACACCAATGTTGTTGAATTCTTCCTTAGCCACTTAACCTCGTACTTATCCCTAAGCCGAGATGGTTTAACCATAAACTAGAAAACACGTATTTATTTCGTTCGTTTGCTTGACTCTCCCGATATTAAACAAATGGATAACCTCACAATGCTCTCCCGATACTCTTGCGAGATATGAAAACCAGAATAAATAAACTTGATGTTTTTATTGCTTGAACAGAAAATTCCTAAAATAGTACAATCCTTGCAACTACTTTACAGAATCAACCCTTAGCCTTAGGGGGAGTTTAGAA
Source organism: Hibiscus trionum (assembly GCA_030270665.1). Classification (NCBI taxonomy): domain Eukaryota; kingdom Viridiplantae; phylum Streptophyta; class Magnoliopsida; order Malvales; family Malvaceae; genus Hibiscus; species Hibiscus trionum. Next base: position 23,674,965 of record BSYR01000019.1, on the reverse strand, counting down.
CATGATGAAGAGGGGAAAAAGACAAGGGTTTTAGGGAAGACGGCTAGGAATGAGATCTCCTCCCCTAGGTCAAATTACATGCCTTTATATAGGCCTTGGGTCCAAGTTTTCTAATATGGCAAGAATACAAGTTTAAACTAAAGTACAACTCTATTGGAGATTAAATCTTCTGAGTATATGCCTTTAATCCGTCCTCTTTTCTTGCCTTGAGTTTATTCCTTGGACTTTGGGATTGACCTTCATTCTGCCTCAGGGCTCAGAAAAATATAGGAGTGGCCCACGATAGATCGGCTTGAAATCCTCTATCTGTCGAGCTCCACTTTACTTTTCCACTTTGCCCTTCTGTCGTCATGGCTGCCACGGTAGTGGCCACGACAGCGTTTGTTCCTCGACTCTAGTTCGTTGATCCAGCTCTGCTCCTTTGCTACCCTGAGTCCGCTTTAGCAGATACCTACAAAAGTGACCAAAATCAGTAGCAACTGTGCCATTTTAACTAATTGTGATGTATATGCATAAATCTATCCTAAATGCAATGAAATATGCTTGAATGCAGTAGAAATATGGGTAAATAAGGGGTAAAATATAGAACTTTTATACACTCAACACACCCCCTAACTCAAGTTCTTGCTTGTCCTCAAGCAAATACAACCTAATTAAAGATAAAAACTTTTTGGGTTGGCTTAATTCAGTGAACTTTTCATTACCTACCACACATTCCCTATCAAGAGCACTACCTTGTCGGGCATTTCTGGATTTATTTGGAACCATTCTATAGTTCTTGTGCAGTGTATGCAAGTTTTGTGAACAAATATGTGCCTAGACTTCTTTAGTTTACCAGAATAGTCATGCTTACAAACTTGAGTTTTATGCAAATTCATTTTTTTCTGGAGGCAATTCTTAGGCTCCTTTAGTTTTTTCTGACTCTTGACTTAACTGCATCTTTTATGGAGGCAATTCTTAGCCTCCTTTAGTATTTTCTAACTTAAGCTCAAAGAGAAATCTCCCTAGAATCAATGTAAGACAGTTTTGCAAGCAAATGAGTCTGAATATTTTTCTTTCTTTTATTCCTTTCCTAGAGCCAGTGATAGGCACCTCCAGGGCAACTCCAGTGGGTAAACATTCCTATTCCAGTGCACTATAGAAGTCTAGATAGCATAAGAGTCACAAAGAGTGTTCTACAGATCAGAATTATAGCAAGACTCTAAACAGTTCCTAAAACTTCCTAAAGGCACTGTCACGATAGAGTATGTTGTGACAGGTGAGTTTAGTTCAAAGACTTAAGCCAAATTTTTATTTTTATTTTCATTTTTTGACACAAAAATAAACTTAAACATAAACTATCATTTAGACACAAATTTAAGACACAACTTGACAATTTCATTATTGGAGGGATGCCTACCCCCAAACTCGAGGGTTGCATTGCCCTCAATGCATGACAGAATAAAATGAAAAACTAGAAAAGAAAATACATCACAAAATAAATAAAACAACAAAGACAACAAAATATAAGAAAAGAAACTTAAGTTGAGGAGTTGTCGTCGCTGCTGCTGCTGACATGGAGCTACCAGCGAGCAGTGACCTTAATGGCAGGGGCTGGCAGGTTGCCGAGGGACGCCGAGGCCATTTTCTTCTTTGCCTCTCGAGGTGGCTGGACACGTGTCGGTGAGATGCGTGGGGGCTGGTCCAGGATCTCGAGTTCATCATCGGAGCTGCTGCTGCTGCTGGCAGATCTGCCTTGGCAGGGTCCTTCGATAGTCTCATTGAGCTTCTTCCTTTTCATCGGAGGGTAGTCCTTTGAGATGTTTCGAGCTACGGAGGGCTCGGAGTCAGAATCTTGCCAGACAGAAGAGAATGAGAACCCTTCAAAGTATTTGGGGTTGATCTCCGGTAGGGGGTCCTTCATCTTCTCACCTCTGGTAGTGGCAGATTATATGTCGCCTTCGCCTGTCGTGGCAGGTGTAGGTGTGGAGGCAACAGAGGGAGTTCTGGGGCTCGCAGCAGGAGTGGGGGCAACAAAGAAGTTTTCTAGGAAGGAGGGGAATTTCACATGGGTAAAATGTAAATCATTTTGAATGAAATTTACCGTTGCGGCTGTGAAGTCCATCATAAAGCCCATCAGGCCGAGCTGTCATTCCTCCATTCTTTTCAGCATTGTCAGGATTTGGCTAGAGGTGTCTGCCAGTGGTGCTGCTGCCGTCTGCTACGACAGGTTCAGAGGAGCTGGGGCCTGCCGTGGGTTTTGTCGTGGCAGAGGGGTTGATGTACGACAGAGGGGTGGCAGCTTTCAACTCCATCAGACTGTAAATATTCCGTTGCGTCCACCCTTTTCTTTGGACCTTGACGTCCTCCTCAATTTCTGGTACATTATTGCCCCAACAGATGGTGGTGATAAGGTAGGGGAAGACGGGGGGCCCGACGATCGGATCGCACACTCAAGGATTCTGTCCTAGACGTAGCGGCCGACATTAATTTGCCTCTCGTTTAAAATAGAATGGAAAAGGGCTAACCTCGGTCTGTTGACATTGTTGTTGTAGGAGGTAGGCATGAGGCGCTTTTTGACGAAGTGGTTCAGCTTTCCTTGTGGAGTCAGCTGGGTTCTCTTCACGGACCATCGGTGTTTAGGGTCGTCGTTCCACTCCGTTCCTTCTTTTGTAACCTCTGCCATGACAGCGTCATAGTCTGCTGGCGACAGACTATTAACGAACCTTCTGTGGGCGTCCTCCCTCTTGCTCACGTACAACCCATATAATGTGTTGATGTACGCAGGCTCGAGAGAGATTTCATTGCCTCGAACGGTCACTGTCGTGGCATCCTTACTGTCGACGGCAGCGTAGAATTCTCGGACGAGGGTTATATTCATTTCCTCGGGTTGGGCAACAAATTTCTGCCACTTGAGGGCTTGAATCTTCTTGGCTATGAAACTTTCTAGCCCTAGGTCTCCCGTTTGTTGTGTGTAGATGAACCCTCGTTCCACCCACATTTCCCTCTTTTGGAAGGAACTATAGTACATATTGGCAGATTCTGTGGAAGCGAACCGGTTGGGAATGGAATTGTGACTTGGGGTTGATACTACCGTGGCAGAAGTGGAGGCAGCGCTGCGGCGGGTGTGTTTGATGGCCATTGCAAGGACTGTGGCAAAAATGAAAAGAAATTTCTGAGATCTAAAATAGAGGAAACATGTTGAGAGAATGAGAATGAGATGAAAAATGAATAGGGAGTGGGGGTTTATATAGAATGGGGATATTCTGCCCGTTGGGTCTGTAACGGCAGGTGCGAATAACAGGGTCAGCTGTTACGCGGTTTCTGACGCGTCTGTCATGCGTTTCCGTGTTTGCTGCGCATCTGTTACGCATTTACGTGTCTCTCGCGACAGCTCTGTGACAGGTTGTCTTCTCTGCGTCTGTCATGACAGCTGGTGATAGGCTGTGACGGTAGACTCGTCCGTTAGGCTTTTTGGGCTGTTGTGAATGCGGTGGGCTGGTTCATTCCTCTTTGGTTTGCTTCTTTTATTTCCTAAAAATAGTTAAATAAATAAACTAAATTAAAATATTGGTTCCTAAAATAAATAAATAAAAATCTTAATTCCTAATAAATAAATAAATAAAATATAAACTAAGTTAAATTAGGGATGCCTGGAGGGGCATCTCCTATAGTAACTACTTCCTGCATCCTTGGGGCTTCAGTCCCCTGATAATGCTTGAGTCTCTGTCCATTGACCTTGAACTGGTGCCCATCCTTTAGGGATTTGATTGTAATGGCACTATGGGGGAAAACTTGGACAACCTGGAAAGGACCAGACCACCTAGATTTAAGTTTTCTTGGGAAAAGCTTCAACCTAGAGTTGAACAACAACACATGCTGCCCTGGGCAGAACTGTCGTGGCAGCAGCTTCCTGTCATGCCACTTCTTGGTTTTGTCTTTGTAGATCTTGGCATTGTCGTAGGCCAATACTCGAATTTTCTCAATCCCATTCAAGTCTAGCAGCCTTTTCTGTCCTGCCTTATCCCAGTCCATATTTACTGCCTTGATAGCCCAGTAAGCTCTGTGTTCTATCTCAACAGGTAAATGACAGGTTTTCTCATAGATGAGTCTATAGGGTGACATCCCCAATGGTGTTTTGAACGCTGTTCTATAGGCCCAGAGTGCATCATTGAGATGTAGAGACCAATCCTTTCGAGTGGGTTTAACCATCTTCTCTAGTATGTTCTTTAGTTCTCTATTTGATATCTCGACCTGCCCATTGGTTTGAGGGTGGTATGTTGTTGCAATCCGGTGCTTTACTCCGTATTTTTGCAAGGCAGCAACAATTACCCTGTTATCGAAGTGTCTCCCCTCATCACTAATTATCGCCCTTGGGATGCCAAATCTGGAGATAATGTTCTTGTGAAGAAATCTTTGAACAGTTTTGGCGTCGTTCTTTTGAGTGGCGACTGCTTCTACCCACTTTGACACATAATCCACTGCTAGTAGGATGTACAAATTCCCACAAGATGCTGGGAATGGTCCCATGAAGTCAATTCCCTATACATCGAAGATTTCGACCTCTAATATGTTCTGCAGTGGCATCTCATACCTTCTCGATATGTTCCCAGTCTTTTGGCATTTGTCACAGCCTTCGTAAAAAGCTTGTGCATCCTTGAACAGTGTAGGCCAATAGAGACCGGATTGTAGAACCTTGGCAGCAGTTTTGTTTCCACCTAGGTGTCATTCATAAGGGGAAGCATGGCAGTGGTGAAGCACAGCTTCCTGTTCGTCCTATGGTACGCATCTCCTGATAATCTGATATGCACAGTGTTTGAAAAGAAGAGGTTCGTTCCAATAATAATGTTTTGCATCATTTTGGAACCTCTTCCTTGCTTGGTAATTAAGCTCAGGAGGTAATACCCCACTTACAATGTAATTAACAATGTCAGCGTACCAAGGGGTTTCAAAAAGCTTACCTGCCGCCATGGCTGTTGCGGTAGAGCTGGTGGCAGCAAACAGCTGCTCATCTGGGAAGGTCTCCAATATGCTGGTCCTGTCTGTGGATTGACTCCTTCCCGTCTCCAGCCTCGACAAGTGGTCTGCTACTTGGTTCTATGTTCCCTTTTTATCCTTGATATCAATGTAAAATTCTTGCAGCAGCAGAATCCAACGTATCAATCTAGGTTTTGTATCTTTTTTCGTGAACAGATACTTCAGTGCTGAATGGTCTGTATGGACCACCACCTTTGTTCCAAGTATGTACGGACAAAACTTGTCGATTGAGAACACCACTGCTAACAGTTCCTTCTCTGTCGTGGTATAGTTGACTTGGGAATCATTCAGTGTCTTGCTGGCATAGTAAATCACATGGAAGAGCTTATCCTTCCTCTGCCCTAGTGCTGCCCCGACAGCGTAGTCACTGGCATCACACATTATCTCAAATGGAAAACTCTAGTCTGGTGGCTGTACAATCGGGGCTGTTACCAGCTTCTCCTTCAGTATTCTGAATGTCTCAGTACATTCAGCATTAAAATCAAAGGGGCGATTTTGCTCCAATAGGTGGCATAAGGGCTTGGTAATCTTAAAAAAATTGGCTATAAATCGTCGATAAAACCCGGCATACCCTAAGAAACTTCGGATCCCCTTGAATGTGGTGGGTGGCGGAAGTTTTTTGATGACCTCTGTTTTGGCTCTGTCCACCTCTATACCGCGACAGCTCACCTTGTGGCCTAGTACTATTCTTTCATCCACCATGAAGTGGCACTTTTCCCAGTTCAAGACCAAGTTCGCCTCTTCGCATCTTTCCAGAACCTTCTGTAAGTTTCCTAAACAACCTTCAAAACTGTCTCCAAAGACGGAAAAGTCGTCCATTAAAATCTCTAGGAAATCCTCCACCATGTCGGAGAATATTGCCATCATGCACCGTTGGAAGGTCGTTAGTGCGTTGCAGAGCCCAAATGGCATTCTCCGAAAGGCATAGGTGACGTACGGGCATGTGAAGATAGTTTTTTCTTGGTCCTCCGGTGCAATTTCTATCTGATTATAACCTGAGTAACCATCAAGAAAACAATAGTAAGATTTCCCTGTAATCTATCAAGCATTTGATCAATAAAGGGTAAGGGGAAATGATTTTTTCAGGTAGCTTTGTTAAGCTTCCGGTAATCCATACAAACCCTTCAACCGGTCACAGTCCTGGTTGGGATTAGTTCGTTTTCTTCGTTGGTTACCACAGTTATGCCTCCCTTTTTGGGCACACACTGCACCGGGCTCACCCACTTGCTATCGGAGATGGCGTATATGATTCTGACGTCGAGCCATTTGATAATCTCTTTCCTCACCACTTCTCGCATAGCCTCGTTCAAACGTCTCTGGGCATCAATAGTCGGCTTGTGATCATCCTCCAAGAGAATTTTGTGCATGCATAATACCAGACTAATGCCTTGGATATCAGCTATAGTCCATCCAATAGCCTTCTTATGCTGCTGTAGCATTCTGATTAGCTGCTGCTCATGTTTCTACATTAACTTGGAAGAGATGATTACGGGCAACGTATCATTTAAACCAAGAAAGACATATTTAAGCTGCCCTGGCATAGGCTTAAGATCTAGAACATGTGGCTTTTCAATCGAAGGCTTCTGGATTATATGTTCATTCGAGGTATAATTTAGAGGCTCGAAGAACTTACCTGGACGAGTGCCTATCCAATTTACCTCCTTAGGACCTTCAGTGTCGGATGTTTCTGAGTCGGAGGAGTCACTGTCTTTGTTGCTGCCGTGACAGTCTTCCGGGTGACTGTGGGGGTAGTGACCAAACTGTTTGTCGTGGCAGCTCGACCTGACGCAAGCTACTTCAGAGATTGCCTTGCATTCTTCTTCTGCATCAGCCTGTTTAATTGCTTGGAGAACATTGAGTTTGATTTCCTGATCATTCACTCTCATGGTCAGTTCTCCTTTCTCCACATCGATCACAGTTCTGCCTGTGGCTAGGAAGGGTCGCCCCAGGATGATCAGTGCGTTTTCATCTGCTTCACAGTCCAAAACAAGAAAGTCAGCAGGAAAAATAAATTTATGCACTCTTACCAGAATATCTTCGATCTTCCCTTCTGGTTGTACGTAAGAGCGGTCTGCCAGCTGTAACATGACTGTCACGGGCCTTGCTCATCCAATACCTAATTTCTGAAACACAGATTTGGGCATTAAATTTATGCTAGCACCAAGATCACAAAGTGCCTTACCCACGAATTTATCGTCAATTATGCACGGTATGATGAAGCTCCCAGGATCCTTCTTCTTCTAAGGTGGATGCATGTGTAAGATAGTCATGCATCCTTCTGTCATCTTCATCGTCTCGAATTCTCCAAGTCTGGACCTCTTTGACATTACGTCCTTGAGAAATTTCACATAACCGGGTATTTGCTTGATGGCCTCTAACAGCGGTATGTTAATGTGGACCTGCTTACAAATATCATAGATCTTTTTGAGCTGGTACTCCTGTTTCTGTTTCTGTAACCGCTATGGAAAAGGAGGGGGATGACGGTAATCTTCAAGACATCCTTCACATGGTATTCAGATCTGAGGAGGTTTAGGTTCTTCAGCATCCTCTTCTTGCTCCTCTGTCCCTTCTGCTGGAGCCGTAGGTGTGTCGACAGCAGGTTGTTCTTCCTCTGTCGGGGCAATGTTCACGGCAGGTGTATCTAGGGTCGGTTCCTCACTTGGTATGTTCTTCATCTCCGGCCCTTGTAACTGTTTCCCACTCTTAGTTGTAATTGCTTTACACTGCTCATGTGTGGGTTTTCTAATGACCTCAGTGTCACTAGGGAATCCTCCGTTCTGCCTTGGCTTGATATGCTGGGAAACTTGGTCCATCTGTGTCTCTAGAGATTTCAGGGTAGCCTCATGGTTTGTCATCCTCATCTCTGTCTTGTCCATGAATGATTCAGTTTTCTTGACAAAGTGATCTATGTTCGCCATGTAAGCTCCTGTCTGTGACATAAATGTTGCCAATGTCTGTTCCAGTATACTAGGTGCGGCTACTGATTGTTGTTGCGGTTGCTGTTGTGGCTGCTGTCGCGACAGAATTCTGGGTGCCCCTTGGTTTTGGTTGTTCTGCATTGGAGGATTTAGTGCATTGTTCGGATTGCTCCAGGAAAACTTAGGATCTTTCCTCCAGTTAGGATTGTAATTGTTGGAATCATAGTTTCTTGGCTTGTTATAATTCCCGACATACATCCTTTCTTCCAACATTAAAGGACAGTCTTCTGAACTGTGATTCCCACTACAGGTCTCACATACCTCTTTTGTAGAATATACAGCTTTAGAATCTTTCCGCTGCAAATTTTCCACTACCTTTGTGAGGTATGCAACATGTGATTTCATCGAGTTGTTAGCTTCATAATCCTTTACAGATATCCCTCGTTTGCCCCATCTCTTGGCTGTAGGAAATTGCTCATCGTTTTTTGCTAAATTCTTCAACACTATCATTGCCTCGTCTGGTTCCTTATCCAGTATTAGCCCATTCGCTGCTGAATCTATTCTCAGCCGAGTGTGTGCATTGGCAGCGTTGTAGAATTTGACGACCTGATTCCATACGGGGAATCCATGCATCGGGCAGTTCCGAAGAAGAGTTGTAAATCTGTCTCATGCCTCGTGCATTGGTTCGTCATCTTCCTATTGAAAAGTAGCAATCTCATTACGCAATCTTTTAGATAAATGAGAAGGATTAAAACGAGATAAAAATTCACGAGAGAGATCTGCCCAAGTTCGTATTGAACCCGGCGTTAATTTATTTCACCAAGTTTTAGCTCTGTCTCTCAATGAATGAGGAAATAACCGGAGCCTCAGTACTTCCGGATTTATTTCTGGTAGTCTAAACGATCCACAAATTTCTTGGAACGTTTTCAGATGTTCTCGGGCATCCTCAGTTGCAGAACCACTAAACTGGCCAACGAAATTTATCATGCTGAACATGACATGTTTCAGCTCGAAGTTCTCAGCTTCCACGTCTGGCAAGGTGGTTTCCAGTTCAACATGGTCATTGACCATGTAGTCGCGGCAGAACTGCCGTGCGGCAGCGGCAGCAGGCCGTTCATTCCGAACATCTTGGGGAGGATCTTCAATAACCCTCTGGTTATTGTTGTGTGGGTCATCTACCCCATCATTTTGTCTTCCGTTCACCATTGCTTCTAACTGCTCCTCAAGATAGTTGTTTCTTGCTATCAAGAGTTGGGCTTGGTTCCTGAGTTGGTACGTACGTTTGATTTTGGGGTCTAGTTCGTACTCAGGTTCTTTGCCTCGTCTAGATCTGCGCATAAGAAAACAGAAAACCTTGTGAAAAGCACAGGATAAATAATACCACTAAAAACAGAAAAATAAAAATAAAAAGTGTAGTAATAGAAAGGGTAAAGATATGTTGCCAGTCCCCGACAAAGGCGCCAAAAACTTGTTGCGTGTAAAAGAGTCCTATCACAAATAGTGCAAGTGTACACGACACAAGTAGTAAAGTGATACTTGGAATATCAGATATCGTCTCCACAGGGACTGGAAATAATTCTATCCTTGAATTGCTGCACAAGAGAGAGATATATAGTTTAATTGGATTGTAAAGTAATCTTGATAAACAACTTAAAATAAGAGAGTAAAGATTCAAGTTTTAGAAATAGGTCGGTATTGATTTGCTCAGTAGTGCAGGTGTTGCACTCTAAGAGAAACTTATGTTCTGTCGCTGTCCCTGTCGCGACAGAAGTCTATTGATGTCGCGGCAGCGATCACACAACTCTGCACTTCAAGTTTGACAAGAATCCCTACTATGACTTGTCCTATCCCTAGGCCCAAGTTCTGTTGATGGACACTTCTTGGATGATACCTCCCGGCGTAAATCGAAGGGTGGACACCAATGTTGTTGAATTCTTCCTTAGCCACTTAACCTCGTACTTATCCCTAAGCCGAGATGGCTTAACCATAAACTGGAAAACACATATTTATTCCGTTCGTATGCTTGACTCTCCCGATATCAAACAAATGGATAACCTCACAATGCTCTCCCGATACTCTTACGAGATATGAAAACCAGAATAAATAAACTTGAAGTTTTTATTGCTTGAACAGAAAATTCCTAAAACAATACAATCCTTGCAACTACTTTACAGAATCAACCCTTAGCCCTAGGGGAGTTTAGAACATGAAGAAGAGGGGAAAACGACAAGGGTTTTAGGGAAGACGGCTAGGAATGAGATCTCCTACCCTAGGTCGAATTACATGCCTTTATATAGGCCTTGGGTCTAAGTTTTCTAATATGGTAAGAATACAAGTTTAAACTAAAGTACAACTCTATTAGAGATTAAATCTTCTGAGTAAATGCCTTTAATTCGTCCTCTTTTCTTGCCTTGAGTTTCTTCCTTGGACTTTGGGCTTGACCTTCATTCTACCTCAGGGCTCAGAAAAATATAGGAGTGGCCCACGACAGACCTGCTTGAAATCCTCTATTTGTCGAGCTCCACTTTACTTTTCCACTTCGCCCTTCTGTCGTCATGGCTGTCACGACAACGTTTGTTCCTCGACTCCAGTTCTGTGATTCAGCTCTGCTTCTTTGCTGCCCTGAGTCCGCTTCAACAGATACCTACAAAAGTGACCAAAATCAGTAGCAACTGTGCCATTTTATCTAATTGTGATGTATATGCATAAATCTATCCTAAATGCAATGAAATATGCTTGAATACAGCAGAAATATGGGTAAATGAGGGGTAAAATATAGAACTTTTATACACTCAACATGTATTTCAAGTTAAGTTTAAGCACAAAGGTAAAGACTGAAATATAAATGAACTAGCAATTGGAAACATGTGAATAAATGTGATGGCAATTGGGAACAGGGTAAGAAATGTGATAGCAAACAAACAACGTAAGGCCGAACAAAAACAAGGATAATTCAAGGGTCCTTTCACACGTACGAAACTCTCTAATGGAATGATAAGCTGAGCTTGCCAAGTACTTCTATGTCTAACCCTAAAAAATGTCTAGAACTACCTTACCCACAATATGCTCGACCGAATTTACTTAGATGTTTCTAAACTATCTCTAGCAAGAAACCTGACAGCCAGAATGCTAAGGCAATACCTCTCAGCGTGAACCCTAGCAAGCTACTTATCGATAAAGTTCTACTCCTTTTAGTCGTTGAAACTCTATCCTTATCTCTAAGATGAGTTAGGGTTTTGCCTCTCAGCATCAAATCCCCATTATCCACGTAGATCTAAGCCTAACTCTCTTGAATATTAAGCTATCCAGTACCTAAACTAAGGCTAACTCTCGAAAGCTCTTACAAGTTTAGGGAAACCAAACAATGGACAAAACATGTAAAGGATGAGAAAACAAACCAAACATTCATTTAAACTTAAACATCCAGAACAAGCCCAAGCCACTTAAAATCAGTTCATGGTTGCGCAAATATCATCCACAATCATTCGTTCAAAACAATCCATCATAAAAATAAGAAATGAATCAACAAAAACAACTAGATTAAGGAAACTCCCAAGCCGCCTTGAACTGACGTGAACTGCTTCAACTTGCCGCTTCTCTCAATGGCCAACAAGAACAATCCTTGGAGCTTCAACAATGGAGAACACCACACGAAGAAGATGAAGAAAGGAGCCACCTTTCTCTCTTTCTTAGCTCACCAAAATATCTTTCTTTAGCCCGCTTTTAATGTGAGTGTCTTGTCCTTTATATAGTGGGGCTTCTAGGGTTTTGTGCCCTACATTCCAAGGAAATATTCCCTTCACATGTGGGCTCACAAATGGCTAATTGGTTCACATGTCAGGTTGCATAATGTCCTTGTCTCATTGTCCTCTAGTGTGCCCAAAATGTTATCCAACACGTTGTAGCATTCTACCTCTACCCTGCTCTGCTCCTTATTTCCCTGTACATCACCACAACAACCCAAATCTTCTCAAGAAGCATAATTCAAGCAAATAAACAAAGAAAACAAAACAAGCAACACCAAATGCAACTACATGAACTAAATGCACCTATATGTTATGAAATGGGCTTGATTCCTTACAATAACTTAAGTAAAAAGGCGTAAAAAGTTAACATTTAGCAAGGTTAACAACTATACAAGTGTGACTAATCCATGATTGTGTTCGATCTAGATATGAGGACAAAAAGATGTAATACATAAAAGAAGTTAATAACAGAAAAAGGCAAAGTCGAACCACGACTTCATGTAACTTAGGTAGTAATGATGTATTGCTAGATGCCACTCATTGCTTGTAATATTAGAATTGTTCTAGATATTACTACTAACGTTACATGAACCTACAAGGGTCACACCCTATGATTGAAACGAAAAAATATCGACTAAATAGCATGTGTACAAACTTATTGTACACGTAATAATTATTAAAACAAAATTATTATAATTATTGTAATTATAGATAATCTCGTTTATATATATATATATTAATACTAGATAATTATTGTAATTATCAAATACAATTAAAATATATATATATATATATATCTCTAAAGAAACCTAATAAAAATAGAATCAGATTCTACATATTTAATTATATTCAGTTAAATATATTATATATTTAATGAATCTGAATTAAAGTAGAATCAGATTCTACATATTTAATTATATTTGGTTAAATATATTATATATTTAATGAATCCAAATTTAATTAGAATTAGGTTTTTGAATGCTATATGAAGGCATAAGGTTTAGCAGCCAACATATGTTTTTCAGAAAACCTCTCTAACAGTTAGAGAAAAGAAAATATTGTTCATTCCGTTTGTGGTGGACTGCGTAGAGGTCGAAACGAGATTGTGACGACTCAGATTCAATTTGGATTCTCCTATACTCCCTGTAGATTTCCAGATTTATTAAGGTAACGTTTCATCTGTTTTACCCCAAATTCGTTCCTTATAAATAGATCTCTAGAGGTAATCGCCAGATATTATTTCGCTGCGGCATTGGGTGTACCGACGTTTCCCAACAGTGGTATCAGAGCCACTTGTACGATACAATTTCGAACTTAAATATTTGAATGACGTTTTTGTATGAGATACATGTTTTAATTTTTCTATTTTGACGAATATGCGATATTTGTGCGAAATGTAGAAATTGAATTTAGTCGCAATTAATATGTTAATCTGTTTTAACAAGTTTTTACGATCGATGGTTAAGCGTTAATCATGTGTTTGTTGCGATAAGCTTTTGATAATCATATGTTAATAGTTGACATGATGAACATGCGGTTAAGATAGCAGATCATTTTTGGTGGAGGAATAATGGTTGTTCTAGAGTGAAAAACCCTTAGGGATTGAAAAATCCTAAAAATACGAATATGTTGATAAAAGTTATCAAATTGTGAGGTTTTTCCATAATAATCGAAGTGCCAAAATTAAAAAATTTCCCGGCATACCAGGGCCGCCAGGTCTGCAACCAGATGACCCCAGATCCGCCGAACCGCGTAGGCTGTTAACAATGGACGTAGGAACTTTTTAGGTAATCTTAATTAACAAGATAAAACATGTGTATGTTTTGGATGATATGCACGGTGTTTGAAATACATGGTTATAGCCCAATAGCATATTTACTTTGGTTTTATATAAATACGGCCTGCGTGTCGGGCTTTTCTTTCTTCTATTGTAATTCTCTTCTTATCTTACTCCTTTATATGTAAAACAAGTTTCTGAAAAATTGTAATATTTACGGAGAAAGCGTGGATCAAAGGAGCAAACCGATGGGCCGATCAAAGGTGGATTAGGTGCTTGAGAAGAAAGTTCCATCTTTAGTAATTTTGGTTCTCCCATTGACTTGGGATGGGTCACCTTAGTTTTAAGGGCTATAACCATTGCATTTATATTTACTAATTTACATGTATGTGATACAATTTATGTTTTTTTAGCATGATGGTAACTGATTAGATCATAATGGAATGGTGAGATTAATATAAAAAACCTTGTGTATTTAATTAAAATTAGTCATCCAATATTAACCCTCGTTAAAACCTTGATCGGTAATATGTAGGTTTTACCAAAGCAAAATACTTAGATCTATCTTGGTTAAACGCGAAGAATAAGCAAGTGATATTCACTGATTGTAATATTGGTTAAACTAAGTTGCTCTAATGAGATTAGAAACCTAAAGACTAATGATTTGGATAATCATGAGATGATTAGGAACAATAGTTGTTTACCAAATATAGGAATTACATGAGATATAATTAGCAAGTGTTGCTTACCTAAATAATTGAATTCTAGGAGTAAAGCCAAAGCTGACCTAGGATGGAATGACATATGGATCCTTATCCACTAGAAATACTTTTAGTAAGTTTTTCAATTTTGAGCTTTTTAATAGCGGGAATGTAATTTCTTTATAAACATGATAAAATGTACTTATAAATCGTATTTTATCGTTGTAGATTTTATGGCAAACTCAAACACATTATTATTGCGATCCGTCCTTGAGAAGGACGAATTGAATGGCTTAAACTTTCTTGATTGGTTCTGTAACTTAAAGATTGTCCTTAAGCAAGAACGAAAACTACAAATCATCGAAGAATCTGTCTCTAAAAAGCCAACAGATGATGCCTCCAAAGATGAAAGGAAAGCCTTTGAGAAATACTCAAATGACATGGTAGATGTCGGATGCTTAATGCTTGCGACCATGACCCCCGAGCTTCAAAAGCAATATGAGGACATGGTTACCTATGAGATGGTTAAAAATCTCAAAGAATTACATGAGGGACAAGCTCGTCAAGAAATGTATGAGACCTCTAAGGCTTTGTTTCGATGCAAAATGGTGGATGGAACTTCAGTGGGAACTCATGTTCTCAAAATGATAGGGTATATTCAGACCCTTGAAAAATTGGGCTTCCCTCTAAGTGTTGAATTGGTTACTGATATCCCGTAATCGTTTCCGAATAGTTTTAATAAGTTTGTTCTTAATTTCAATATGAATGAAATTAACAAATCATTTCCCCAGTTGCTTGGTCTATTAAGAAAAACATGAAAAAGGTTGACTGCAAACCTATTCTAATGGTCCGAAAGGATAACAAAAAATGAAAGCCCAACACCAAGGCAAAGTCAAATCCCAACAAAGGAAAAACTACATTGAAACCCAAAGGAGGAGTTGCAAAAGAAGAAAAATGTTTCTATTGCAACAATACTGGACATTGGAAGAGAATTTGCCCTGTGTATCTTGAGGACATCAAGAAGGCAAGAGAAAATGGACAATCCGGAACATGTATTTATGTTATTAATATTAATATATCAACATCTATTTCTTGAGTATTAGATACCGGTTGTGGTTCACATATTTGTACTTCTGTACAGGGACTAAAAAGGAGTAGAAAATTGGCAAAAGGAGATGTGGACTTATAAGTGGGAAATGGAGCAAGAGTTGTTGCATTAGCTATACGAACATATACTTTGTCATTACCTAGTGGACTCTTTTTAGATTTAGAGGATTGTTATTTCGTACCTAGTTTGACTAAAAACATTATTTCAATTTCTTGTTTAGACAAGATTAGTTTTGAGGTTATTATTAAGAATAATAGTTGTTCTTTTTCTCTCAATAATGTTTTTTATGGTACGACTTAATTAATCAACGACCTCTATACCTTAGATCAAGACAATTTCATATATAACATAAATACAAAAAGATGAAAAACAAATGACTCTAATCAAACTTATCTCTACATTGTCGTTTGGGTCATATAAGTGAGAAACGTATATCAAAACTTCATAAAGATGGATTTTTGAATTCTTGTGTTCTCGAAAAATTTGATATATGTGAACCTTGCTTAATGAAAAAAAAGACCAAATCACCGCTTGATGGTAAAAACGAGCGAGCAAGTGATTTATTAGGTCTAATACGTAGTGATGTATGTGGACCGATGAATATGCAAGCTAGAGGAGGGTATCAATATTTCATTACTTTCATTGATGACTTCAGTAGATATGAGTACATTTACCTATTGCATCATAAATATGAAGTCCTTGAAAATTTTAAAGAATTTAAGAATGAAGTACAAAATCGATTAGTAGATATAGAATACTGTAAATGTTCATTATAAGGGAAACTTTTTTAATTTAATTTAATTTTATTTACAATGTCATGAATTAAACCCCTAATATTATTTAAATGATTCAACTCATCATCTCGTCAAATCAAAAAATGATTAGTAAATAACAAATGATAAATGAGCTTGAATATTGGAAACCATTATTGGCACCAATAATATATACTTAAATAGTAGATATTTGAAGACCAATATATACATTTTTTTAAAATTTATTATCAATATTTATAATATTTAAACAATATTTAGATTTTTTGACAAATTTTTGACAAATTTTAATTTTAATCATAATCTCACATAGAGGAAAGGGAAATGAGGACTCTAGGGAAAGGAAGAGAGTGCTTCTAGTGGGTCTAAAACTCATGACCTAAAAAATTATAAGAGAACAAAGATGAGCAGTTTGACCAACCGACCAAATATGCTTAGTCTAAATCTACGCTATTTAAATGATGAGAAAACGGTTTAGATTTTATAAATAGACATTATTTAGGTATATTTAGGGATGACAAAAAATTTATTTTAATTTTATGTTATTAAATTAATATTTATTTATCTTTCTATTTTAGCAAAAAAAAAAAAAATACAAACTTATATTAAATTGTATCAGATTAATTTTTATTAAGATAATGCCGGATCGTATTCTGATCGATCAAAAACTCATCCTATTAACATCTCTATAAATCATGTTGAATTACCCTAACGTTTGAAGTAATTTAATATTTAATATTTTATTTTTAGTCAAAATAATTTTTTTAATAAAAATGTAAATTAACTAAAAATGTCATTAATTTATTTCACGTGTGTAAACACTTGAAAAAAAATAAATGAATTTATACCGGCATAAATACTTGAAAAATGGTGAACAATATGAGAAAATAACTTGCCCCAAAAAAGATTTTGATAAATTATTTTATAAAGATGTGCGTGTGCTTTCGTTTTCTCTTTGTTTATTCATTGACTGATTGATGAGTTTACGACACTTGACGAGCATTATTAATTTAATTTATAAAAATTTAAAATATTCAACGTATAATTATAAATTATTTAAAAATTAAAAGATAAATTAATTAAAATATATATTTTTTTAATTTTCTTTTAAACATAAATCAAAATATAATTTTTATTTATTTAAAATTCAAGTTGCCGCTATCGCCGCCATTAACAAATCTTGATCTGCCACCTCCTTGATATGTTTCGCCATTGGCAAACCTTAGCTTAAACCCCCAGAACTCCTCTTGTTTGCTAGGAACTTTAATGAATATAACTTTCTGAACCTATACTGGCGATCGAAATGATTCCTTTCAAAATTTCGAGGGCTAAGATTTATCTCTTTCCTTGGTTTAAACCCCCAGAACTCTTATTGTCTGCCAGAAACCTTAATGACTATAACTTTCTGAACCTATATTGGCGATCAAAATGATTCCCTTCGAAATTTCGAGGGCTAAGGTTTATCTCTTTGTAAATTTATTTTTAACAAGTTTCAAACAATAATAAGTTTCAATTGTTTGAGTCAAGTTTCCACTACGGCGGCGACAACTTAAATTTTAAATGAACAAAAATTATGATTTTGTAATTTAAGGGTAGATAGATATTTTAATTTATGTTTAAAAGAAAATTAAAAATAAAATAATATATTTTAATTAATTTACTTTTTAAATTTTAAATAATTTATAATTATAGTTGAGTCCTTTAGATTTTAAATCTTTATAAATTAAATTAATAGTACTCATCGATGCTCGTCGTTAGTAGTATTCATCGGTGCTCATCGAGTGCGGTAGAAATTTTCTTGTCTGATATATTTTATATGAACCAAACATCCAAAAATAAAAAACAAATTTTTTTTCGTTAAAACATTTACATAAAACAAACACACCTTAAACATCGGTCCTAAACAAGATATTGTCTTTTAGCTAATTTAAAAAAAGATAAATCATTAATCAGTTTGCAATTTGGACAGCATAAGAGGGAAAAACATGATTAAGACTTAATGAACTAAAATTGGTGATAATCGGTAGGTTTTAGACAGTCTAAAAATGGCAATTAAGTTCATCAGTTCACCCTTTGTTATCCCCCTCCAATTGTTTGGTTTCCTAAAAATTTTAGGAGCTAAACCCGGGGGTCGTAGGAAAGATTGTTTGGTTTGTTTTTTGCTCTATCCCAACCAAACAAACCAAAAAAGAAAATTTCCCCAGAAACTAAGAGAAAGAAGCAACTCAATCCTCTTCAATGTAGCAGCTCCCGTTTCTTTGTAATTTTTCATTATTTGAAAAACACCCATTTCTTAAAAGCAACTTGACTATCCAAAAACTCAACTTTTCCGAGCAGAAGAAATAAAAAAAAAGATTGGGTTTTTGTTTATTTAGACAATTCAGGGTCAGTTTTAGGCTTTCCCCCTTTAATTTTCCTGAAAGTTCCCGTATTGATGCAGTAGAAAGACAGAAAGAGCAGAGATGGATTTAAATTTGTGCTCATTGGTTTTATTAGTGGTTAAAGAAAGGAAATATGGATTTGTAGCTTGAAAAAAAGTTAGAAATATTATTTGTTTCATACATAGAATGAGCAAAAAGCTTGGCTTTAGAAAGGCCTTGGAATCTAGACTAAAGAAATCACAAGTTGCTGCAAAGAAGAAAGCAATCAGCATATTTACAGCAATGTCAGTGGCTCATGTTGATGATGAAGACCCGAGCCCCGGCGAAGTCCGCCATGTCGAAAAGGCCCTTCCAAAAGGTGATTTTTACACAGGCCAATGGAGTGATAATTTGCCTCATGGTGATGGGAAGTATTTATGGCCTGATGGATGCATGTATGTTGGTGAATGGTGTAAAGGGAAAATGATGGGGACAGGCAAGTTCTCTTGGCCTTCAGGGGCTACCTACGAAGGCGAGTTCAAGAGTGGTTACATGGATGGTAAAGGGACTTATACAGGCTTTTCAGGAGATACTTACAAAGGGTCTTGGGTTATGAACTTTAAACAAGGAGAAGGTATTTATTGTTATGCCAACGGGGATCGGTATGAAGGCCAATGGCGCAGCGGGTTGCAGGACGGAAATGGGAAGTACCTTTGGAAGAATGGGAACCATTACAATGGTCAATGGAGGAATGGATCGATGAATGGAAATGGAACACTGATTTGGAGTAATGGGAATAAGTATGATGGTTCTTGGGAAGATGGTTTTCCTAGAGGAAATGGGAATTTCAGATGGCCTGATGGGAGCTTTTATGTTGGCACTTGGGGTAAAGATGGTAAGGATCAGTCCGGTTCACTACCTAATAATCTAGATTGGGATCCTCAACAGATGTTTTTAGAGGATTTGAAAGATTGCAAGGTATGTCCTGGTGAGAAATTGTCGGTATTGCCGTCGCAAAAGATGCCAAATTGGCCTGCAATGGCTAAAAAGAATGAAGGGAGGCAAAGGAGATTGTCCAAGTTACATAACCATAGTTCTAGTTCAGTTGTGAATGATGTTTTTGCTGCAAGTGAATGGAATTCAAGGGTTGAAGATGGAGCAGTGGGGACTCCCGATCCTGAAAATTCAGATACAAGAGGGTGTAGGCCACCGTTTAAGAAGATAATGAAGAAGCAAGGCCAAACAATATCGAAAGGCCATAAGAATTACGAACTAATGCTCAATTTGCAACTAGGTATCAGGTAGTGATTTTTCACTTGTATTTAGTTTGACATTGAATCTTCTCTTAAACCTTAATGCTGCATTGTATGGAGTTTATGTACTAATTATGTTTTGATTCCCTTTTTGTATCATTTGGTTAGAGTTTCATTCCTTGCAGTTTAGTTTATGTACTAATCATGTATGTATTGATTCTCTGGTCACATTGTAGACACTCCGTTGGAAGGCCTGGCCCAGCTATATCCCTTGACTTAAAGCCTTCGGCTTTTGACCCGAAAGAAAAAGTATGGACCAAATTTCCGCCTGAAGGATCCAAGCACACTCCACCACATCAATCTTGCGATTTCAGGTGGAAGGATTACTGTCCACTTGTATTCAGGTTAGAAACCGGATCATCTCCTTCATTACAGAACCATTTGGAAATATAGCTATTGGTTACATGATAATAGTATTTCCTGACATGTATCGTTTTTACATTTCCAGGACCCTTAGGAAATTGTTCAATGTGGATGCAGCTGATTACATGATTTCGATATGTGGGAACGATGCCCTTCGGGAACTATCATCCCCCGGAAAAAGTGGAATGTTCTTTTACTTGACCAATGATGACAAATACATGATAAAGACGATGAAAAAGGCTGAAGTAAAAGTAAGTGTTGTTTCTATTACATTTTTATGGTTGACTTCAGAAACTATAAGCTAGCTTTGTATCTGGCTCTAGATTTTTGTGGGTTTACCTTACAAAAACACAACTTTTTTTGTGTCTTATCTGTATGCACGGCGCACTGTAAATCGAGAAACATTCCCTAGATGATAATAGTTGGTCCATTACAATTCAGCAGTTCATGAATTTTCCTGTTTTTTGGAAAGTGTTTGTATAACTTAAAAAGTGCACTAATCACTCTTAATGACTAATGTTGCAGGTTCTCATAAGGATGCTCCCGGCCTATTATAATCATGTTCGGTCGTTCCAGAACACTTTAGTCACCAAATTTTATGGTCTTCATTGTGTGAAACTAACTGGGTCAGCGCAGAAAAAGGTAATGTTGATGTTACACAATTTCCGACATCAAACATAAACATGATTCAAAGTCATAAGATTTCAGAAATCAATCTCATACCTTCTTCATTTGGGATTTAATGAGTCAGGTACGCTTTGTTATAATGGAGAATCTATTCTGTACTCACTATGCCATTCATAGGCGTTTTGATTTGAAAGGCTCTTCACATGGTCGCACAACTTTTAAACCTGAATCCGAAATTGATCCGACAACAACCCTCAAGGACCTTGATCTCAATTATATATTTCGATTGCAGAAACTATGGTTCCAAGAGTTTTGCAGGTGATTATCTTTTCTAGTAACCTCTTTCTAGTACAATGTCCATAGTCCTTGTCTAAATCAATTTTCATGCAGGCAAGTCGAACGAGATTGTGACTTTCTTGAACAGGAGAGAATTATGGACTACAGTCTGCTGATTGGTTTTCATTTTCGAGAAGTTTCCTCACCTAGTGCTACCGAAGTTGTCACGCCTACTGGTTAATTCTAGTCATCCCCGGAATTTAAATCTTCCATGACTTTATTTTCCATGATCTCTTATCTGATTAAGATGTGTTTTGGACTTAATTTGCAGGACATCAAGATCCTGAAAACGAAGGCACTCCTCAGCCATCTGAAGCTAGCAAGGATCAGCTTCCTGTCGATCCCTCTCGGTAATACGAATATCTTCAGTTTTAGATACTCATTTATGTTTTATCACAACACCAAATCATTAGTTTCTTTCAGTTGTTAAAATCTAGATTGATCACTATGTGAACTTCACTTTGATGCATTCTTGTGTTTGTTTGCGTGAACAAAAGAAAAGACCAAAGAAAACTTGTACTCGATTTTGAGGGCGAAGAGAGTTAATGGATCTAAAAAGTTACATGACTTACATGCGATGATCTTTCAATATGACAACTGCAGGTGGCCTTCCATTAGATTGGGTATAAATATGCCTGCTCGGGTGGAGAAGACAGTCCGGAAACAGGATTGTGAAGCTCAGCTAGTTGGAGAACCAACCGGTGTATTCTGCGATGTAATCCTCTTCTTCGGTATAATTGACATTCTACAAGACTACGATATTACCAAGAAGCTCGAGCATGCTTATAAATCGATGCAGTATGATCCAACATCGATATCAGCTGTAGATCCAAAGCAATATTCAAAACGCTTTCGGGATTTTATTTTCAAAGTTTTTGTAGAGGATGCTTGAAAAAATAGTTAGATTTAGACGAGATTACAACGTTGAAAGTGTCCATTCACGCACATTCAATCATTTTTCTGGAGATTTTGAGTGTTCAAGCGCAGAAGATTATCATTCCAGTCATTCACATGGCTATGGAGGATGATGGATGGCAGTACCGGATACAGTTTCGTAATTCAGGGATAGTTTATCAGTATACTTTCTTCATCTCAATCACTTTACAATTGAAGATATACAATATGTAATAGCCAAGTTCTATGTTACTCACATTCGAACGCGAGTGTCAAATACAAGTATGTTAAATTCTCCTAATCTTTTTCATGTATTTGGAGTATTTTTGGAGTGTGGTATGACCGTACTCATGCTCAGATGTGCTTTTAGCCTGGATATCTGAGTACTTTATGAAAACAAAAGGTCGGAGCAAGATGGAACAAGTTTTATGATTTACCTTGAAACTAAAGATTGCTTCAAATGTGTAAGTGAATTTAATACTATGGCAGTGCCGTAATCTTGAAAACTGTTACGATGCAAGCTTTATACTGCGTTGGAATAGCGGAACAAAAAAACAAGTATTTGACAAAGAAGATGAAACAAGACAATTCTTATTATTGAAAAACTTATTATTATGATTAGAATCTCATGCCGTAGTTAGTGTTAGCCAATGGTGGGACGATTGGTTACATTGCCATTGCCATCGACAGCAACATAAACACGGTTGCAGCAGAAATCAGGCGAACCAACTCTTCCGGGTGGTAGTATCACAACTGTTACTTCTGGATTATCCCTCTGTATTGTTGCCTGTGCTTCTGCTTGCTTCTTTCCAAACAGTTCAGGCCACCTGAACTTATGTCCTGCAACATTTAACCAAATCATTCACCAAAATTCTATTCAAACGGAAACCGAGAAAGCGAAAAGAGAAAATGAAAGCATGGGCGTACCATGACCGCAGCAAACAATATCAGTGCAAGTGCCGCTTGCGCAGGGTGGATAGCGTGGCCAACCAGACATGTTTTCGCTTCTGTTGACTGTTATGTTTTGTATTTGATTTGTTAATTTCCTGCCCTTATTTATAATACAATCTTCTCTATGCTTGTTTATAGAAACATTCTAATTTGTGGAATGCAATATATTTGCTTCCTTATAAACTAAGATTTTCGACCAATACTTCAATCTTATGCCCACTAATTCCGACATGATCAAACATGATTTCATTCAACAGTTTATGGTAAATGCTTTTGAAATTTATATAGGGCGAATCATTCGATTTGAAATACAATCTTTTACAATGTAAGTTTTCTTAATAGGTTTATAATGCAAGTTTTAAATATATTCAATTCACTTACCGTGTCTAGTTTAATGTACTATGTTAACCTTATAAAAAATAATACATGTTTCAATATTTTTATTAAGAATGAGTCTACCACGCTCGACGAGCACCGATGAGCACCACTAACGACGAGCACCGATGAACATCACTAACGATGAGCACCGATGAACACTATTAATTTAATTTATAAAGATTTAAAATTAAAAGGACTCAACGTATAATTATAAATTATTTAAAAATTAAAAGGTAAATTAATTAAAATACTTTTTTATTTTAATCTTCTTTTAAACATAATTAGATCAAGATATCTACCCTACATCACAAAACTTTAATTTTTTTTCTTTTAAATTCAATCTGCTGCCACCGGCGGCCACATTCGCACCACCAGCCGCGGTGTTTGTGGAGGGAATTGAAGGCAAGTTTCAATTGGAATTGACATAATCCATGACCCCATTGTTTTGTTCCTCGATGAACCGGCTTCGGATTTGGACTCGACGAGCGTGTTCATGGTGGTTAAGGTCTTGCAACAAATTGATCACAAATTTAAAAGTAGGCTAAAAGGTTAAATTTGTCCATATAGTAATCCGAAATCAGCAATGTTGTCCCTATTTTTTTTTCTCCGTAATTTTGTCCTCAAAACCAGTCAATTGTAGCAATGTTGCCCTTTGACCGATTTTGACCGTTAAATGTTGACGTGGCAGTTAACGGTGCTGACGGGCAATTTTACCCTCGAAGTCATTCATGTAATTTTGCCCTCGAAGTCATTAATTGCAACACTTTTACCCTTGGTTTATTTAGTTTTTGAATAAAATTGGATAAATAATTTGGTTTTTTCGAGTTGAACTTTAACAAATAGAATATATGAAAAATCGATTAACAAATTGATGTAAATATCCTTTGAGTCCCTAATAATTTTAAAAATAAGTAAAATGAGAACTCTCACAAAAAATCAAAATATTATTCAATTTTTTTAAAAAATCTATAAACTTAATAAAATAAATACGATATTCAAAAAAATTATTGAAAATAAACCAACGAGAAGCGTGTTAATTGAACGGTGAACGCGAACTATTCTATTCGAACGACGTTTGATTTACACACTTACCGACGATGGGTTGTTAGGAAAAAATGTACGGTGAACTCGATGTGGCTTAGGTTGAATTCTGCTTTATCTTCTGGATATCCTTGTATTTATCTCCCATGCCCTTATCTCTCATGCCGTTTTTGCCGAACACCACTAATGTTGTTTTCTGAGATCATCGTACATTTTTTCCTAACAACCCATCGTCGGTAAGTGTGTCAATCGAACGTCGTTCGAATAGAATAGTTCGCGTTCACCGTTCAATTAACACGCTTCTCGTTGGTTTATTTTCAATAATTTTTTTGAATATCGTATTTATTTTTATTAAGTTTATAGATTTTTAAAAAAAAATTGAATAATATTTTGATTTTTTGTGAGAGTTCTCATTTTGCTTATTTTTAAAATTACTAGGGACTCAAAGGATATTTATATCAATTTGTTAATCGATTTTTCATATATTTTGTTTGTTAAAGTTCAACTCGAAAAAACCAAACTATTTATCCAATTTTATTCAAAAACTAAATAAACCAAGGGTAAAAGTGCTGCAATTAATGACTTCGAGTGCAAAATTGCATGAATGACTTCGAGAGTAAAATTGCCCCGTCAGCACCGTTAACTGCCACGTCAGCATTTAACGGTCAAAATCGGTCAAAGGGCAACATTGCTACCATTGACTGATTTTGAGGGCAAAATTATAGAAAAAAAAGTAAGGGCAACATTGCTGATTTCGGATTACTATAGGGGCACATTTGACCCTTTAATAAAACTTCATCATTAAAATCTAATGCACGAACAAAAGAACAGGAGAGGAATCCAATTGAAATTACTAATAAGAGATAAAAAGGTATCATAAAACTCAACGGCGGCCACCAAGTGTGGCGGGTGGCAGGGCAGCGGCGGCTTGTATTTCATATGAACAAAAAACTAGGGTTTTGTAATTTAGAGGTATTTTAATTAAAAATAAAAATAAAATAATGTATTTTGATTCATTTACCTTTTGATTATTAAATAATTTATAATTATACGTTGAGTTTTTTATATTTTAAATCTCTATAAATTAAATTAATAGTGCTCATCGGTGCTCCTCGTTAGTGATGCTCATCGATACTCGTCGAGCGCTGTAGAATTTTCCTTTTATTAATCGTTATATTTAATATTTCCTTACTTATTTGTTTCTAAATAGGTCATTAAAATTTTAATGGGTTTGTTGGAGAACAAGAATAGGGTAAGTAAAATTTTATTTGAAAAATAAAAATTTTCGACTTGACGCAAAAAATTTGACTAAAAAATATTCGAAAAATTTACATATAGAGTTTGAGTTATAAAACGTGACCCAAATAACTCGAAGTTTTAGTAATTAGTAGTTCGGTTTTTAAGTTCGAATAAGTTCCTCAATTATGCCTAATATTTTTTTTTTACAATTAATACCTAGGCGGAGGAGAGGAGAAATTTACTCCTAATGGGTTTTGTATGGGAGAAGGGAGGGTGCCAATTGAGAGCTTTAACCACTTGCTCTAGAGTTTGTTAAGAATTATGTCTAATATATGTATATCACATACGAAAAAAATATATATCATATATGGTTATAGAAAGACGTTTAAATTAAAACCAACTAGTATCATAACATTATAAATATTTACAATTAAATTTAAACAGAAACTCAAACAACTCGACTTGAAAAATTTTCAACTAAAGTTTGAGTTGTAAAATAAAACTCGTCAACTCGACTAACTCTATATTTTTTTGACTCAATTCCATCAAATACTTACCCCTAAACAAGGTAACACCAAATTAAATGAATAAAGTAATATTTTTTTCTTCCAAATCACCAAACAAATATGACATTTAATTATTTCAAATTTAGAGCAAGCGTTGATGGCGAGTTGGTCAGAGCCGCTCACTGCTCCATTCCCCTTAGGTTTCAAGACCAATCAGGAGCATTTTTTTCCCCTAGAAGTCTCCCCTCCCCCTTCTAGGTAGAAGTAGGAAGTCTTTGTCAAAAAAAAAAAAAATTAATAGTTGAGTGATTAAAAAATAATCTTGAAATCTGAACTCTAATATTAAACCTTAGACCTAAATCCCTAAATCATAAGCGGATATTGATACTTAATTTATAAATTGGTAAAGTATACCAATGGTCACCGAACTTTTAGGGCGGGTTCATTTTGGTCACCGAATTTTTAAAAATTTCATTGGGATCACTCAACTTTTAGTCCGCTTTCATTTTGGTCCCTCCCCTTAATTTCCGTTAAAAATGCTAATGTGATACCTTATCTCCTTCTTAAACCTCTTTCTTTTTTCCCCTGTTTTTCTTCTACAACCAAAGTCGCTTTGTTGGAAATAAAATTACTTCTTTTATCAATGGAGCTTAGTACTGTAACTAATATATATATATGTTGGATTACCCATGTTGCCTTCCTTTCCTGATGTTATCTCATTGACACGGGCAACAAAATCCTCTTCCTTATAAATTATGACGTGGTGACATCTATCTTCTACATGTTTTATAATTTGGTGAATAAAGTTGTAGAATTTTGTGTTTAGGTACTATCTATGATTCCATTTTTGAGGGGTGCATTTCTTGGGATTTCACTAGTATTCATGCTTGTATACATCTGGAGTAGGGAGTTTCTGAATGCCAAAGTCAATATATATGGACTTGTTGCACTCAAGGTAGGCATAGACATAGTTAAATTTCTCTGACACAGTTGTGCCTGAATCATGTCGTAGTATTCTTGCTTATCGTTACAAATTTGGGTTCAACTAGTGTTAATGCTTATGTTACCATAACACAGGCCTTTTATCTACCGTGGGCAATGCTTGCTTTGGATGTTCCCCTCTTGCCCCGGACTTTATAGGGATCCTTTCCGGGCACTTATACTACTTTTTAACTGTTCTGCATCCTCTTGCCGGAGGAAGAAACATAATAGCTACTCCAAAATTGGCGTATCCTTTTATGTTATTTATTTTTCACAAAATTGCTATCCTGAATCTTGATACTAATGTTATTTTACAGTCCAAGAGGTTTCAAGCATGAGTTTTGCTTTTTGCTATTTCTCTTTCCTGTTTTTTGACCTTCACTTCAACATAATGCAAGCATAAACTTGTTGCTCGTGCAAGGCTTGGACATCCAACAAACGCTCATGTTCCACAAGATAAGACTACTGGTGGAGCATTTACAGGGAGGAGTTATCGGTTGAATGCATCTACTGGTCGAGGCTTTAGCTTAAGAAGATTTTGGTCATCTTTACAACCTAACTATGGTACGGAAAACACATATCTTCGGCCCCTTTTCCATGCCTTTGTCACTTTTCTATGTGATCGATGGGCACAGAAGGGAGCACGAAAAAGGCAAAAAGATTTCTGATATGGTATGGAAGCTTACAAATGTCTATTAGCAATGGTTTTTAGAGGCTTTCTTTAGGTGTTGTATAGCATGTTTTGTTCAAGAGATTTAGATCTCGTGGAACAAGTAGAAATCTGATTTGATTATATTAGCAATCTAATTTGTATTGTAATAAACTAATAATTTTATAAACTTCCATACTTTTTTTGATAATTTGTTTGTATATTACCCAAGTAAAGCAGAAATCTACTACAATGTAACATTAGTATCTCTAAAAACCAGACACTCTAGTCAAGAATACACCAAACTATACATAATTGCAAATTAACAAAATCAATCCTTTAGACATTTATTATTTAGCTTAGATTTAACTATTTCTTTAATGAAACTTAAAATTACCTCCCGTTCTTGTTGGGCCTCTAAACCGTCTTCTGTTTCTCTCCTCTCAAATGAAGTAAATATGAGCATTCCAATCAAGTTTAAGGATGAAAGTAAAAACTTTCAAGTTAAACTCAGTGATTTAGGATGTAAATTACCCTATATATATATATATATATATACCTAGTATGCCATCTTTACCTCAACGCAATACCTAGTGTGCTAGTTTCTCGATTTGTTAGTGTATGTACTAAGTGGAGGTGACCCAACCCTATTGTGTTTGATAGTAGAGGATGAACTTGGCTTTCTTTTCTAGGATCCTTACGATAACTCCTGCATATGCTTGCAAGTTGCATGAACTCTAGTTACAATGTCTCTGTGTGCACCCTTCGTGCGATGATGGAACATTTCTGATGTGGTAGAATATGTGAGGTGAGATAATATATGGTTATGGTATTAAGGTCTTGCTGTCTACTCTAAAGTTTGAACTATCAATTGCTTATTTTAGTAAATTTTGTTAGTATGAAGGACAATAGGATATTGAGCTTGTTAGTACCAAATAATAATAGATATGAAATCTAAACCCCAAGATCTATCATGTCAAATCATCAAGAACAATAAACTGAATATACCGAGTGCGGAAGCGTACCTGAATTCATTGATAGATTGAAAATCTTGAATCTTGATGTTGAAATCCTAAAACTTTGGTATTGATCTTCCAAGAAGATAGGTTATCTCTTGAAGTAAAACTCTCTGACGGGGAAGGAGAGAAAAACAAGTTAACCTATTTCTTGGGGACCACTACCTCTTTATATAGTTGATTATTAAATCAAACTATTAAATATTTATAACTCTGGCCTCATTGAATTATAAATATATCTTATGATATCTACACTTTTATTTCCATGACATTTTAATACCTATGACACGCTTAACTTAATTGGTCACTTTATTTTTGTGCCATACTTTATAATAGCAACATACATTTTACATATGTGCCCACAATTACGGATTTTAATCCAACAATCTCCCACTTGGGCAACATATGTTTCCTGATAAATGTACAACCTTATGAGCTCAAAATTTTGCTATTATATAATAGGTATTCTATAACAATCTCGTCCATCAACTATATCTACATAGGATCAAAGCGGTCTTCGCCATATCAATCATGACTGGACCCATCAATGATCACGTATACAAATATAGTCAAATGACATAGATCAATCATGGATGTGTAGCATGGAAAATTACATGAAATGTGAACCATACATGTATATTTCCAACTGGTCCTCCTAAACCTTAGTGAGATCAACTTTACTAAATTCAGAGTGTTCATAAACCAAAAGAACTTTATTTCTGCAGAAAATAATCTTAAATAACTTTAAACTGAAGAAACTGAAATTGTGTCTAAACCGAATGAGCATTTTTTAAAATTACAAACTTCCACTAAAACCGAATATCCTTAAATAACATTACACCCACATGAGTAGTGTGCTCATGAAAGACCTAGGGTGACAGTTTCTTAATATGCGCGCAATTATGGAGTTTGTACCAACATGCTCTTTAAACACACAAACACTCTGAATTTTCTTTAACAACTAGGAAATTTAATATTTATGTGCTTCAAGTTTGAAGTGTTCCTATTATGTATAGAATAAATGAATAAATATTTATTGTCACAAAATAACTAAAGTGGTCTTTTTATTCAATCGAAAATTAGCAGCTTATGTGACAAAATTTGTTTGCATCAATATTCTATTAGAATCGAAGTCTGTAAACCTAATGATCTCTAACTTACCAGAACTTCGACATGTGAGCATGTAATTTTTGTTCTCTAAAGATATCTCATAACTCTATTGGCTGCTATCCAATAGTCCATACTAGAATTTCTTAAATATTTATCTAACATTCCAACAATGTACACAATTTCCGAACGCATACATACTTAAGCATAAATTAGATTCTCAATAGCTTATGTATAGAGAATCTTTTGGAATTTTTAAATTTTCAAGGTTACTTTTAGGGCATTGAGCAAGATAATACTTATCTACTTTAGCAATATGAGTGTCACTTGGTTTACTCCCACTGAACTTGTAGTATATACAAGTGCCAACCAAATTTATCTCAAAACCGAATGAGATAATCAACATGAAATTTATAATTTCACTAATGAGAGTCCTACTTAAGCTCATATATAGATTTCTTTAATTTACATATCATTGATATTGTATCATAAGACACAACTTTATGATTGTACCATATAAATAGTTTCTTCAATGTCGGCATTGAAAAAAAAACAAGCTTAACATCTATCTAATGTAGCTTAAGACTAAAACAAGCAACAAGTGTAATAATTATCTTGAAAGAGTCTTTCAATAAAACTGGAGAGAAAGTCTCTAAAAAACAATGTCTTCTTTTAGAGTATATCCTCTAGATACAAGACGTGCTGTATACTTATCCACATTACCATTTCCATCCCTATTGATTTTAAATATTAATTTACAACCAATTGGTTTGCACCTTAAGGTAATGAGACAAGTTCTTAAACTTTATTGTCTTGCATAAAATTATACTCTTCTTGAATGACATCAATCCACTTTTGAGAGTTAGAACTTTTATGGTCTGATATAAATGATTGAGTCATTTTCTATCATTCCATTATTGCCTTATTTTTTTTTGAAGAAATACAATAAAATATTCTGAAATAGTATTTCATCTTCCTCTCGTGGACCTCTTTAAAGACACTTGTTTTTTTAAGGTTGTTGAGTTTGTTCTTCTGAAACAATTACCTTATCTTGAATGGGAGTTGTTCAACATTATTTTGCTGAGGTACTTGATTCACTTCTTGATTAATGATAGGTGTGAAAACCTAAACATCATCAAAAGTGATAGTGTGAATTAAATTATAATTCAATTCCTCCTCAATAGTAATGTATCTAAACTTATTTCTCCCTCCAAACTCAACATCCTAAAAAAAATTATAAACTCTCCATAAAATAATTTTAATTGTGGGATCATAAAATTTACGGCCCATGGATCACTCAAAACAACCGAAGTAGTTGCTCACTTTTAAAGTTTAATTTCTTTACATGTGTCCTAACTTATACAAAAGAATCAACACTTTGTAACTTATTGTTGTTTCTTTTGACTAAGACCCTTAGTAACTTTATTCTAATATTTTCTTTTATTGCCCATATTCTTAGAGACACTAACTAAATGAGCACTAATTAAATTAATACTTTTACACTTATAATGCTTCAACTTTCCTTCTGTAACCCCCTTAACCCGGCCTAGACGGTTGACCCGAATTAAGAAAGTCACACGGGGAAAACCAAAGTCAACCCGAGAGTCAACCTTGATTAACGACCCTTTTTTTTCTTATTAATCTTGTCTAGATGCACATTAACCCTAATTATGATCATACAAATCACATACTCAAAGATCATAAACATCAGAGATCAAACAGGGACCCAATTGAAATATTTACAACTTTAGGGACCAAAAAGTAAATTCTGATAAATACAAGGACTTCACCCAAATTAAAGTTACCAGCTTGAAATTAATCATGTTTCATGCATCTCTGTCAAAATTCAGCTCAAACGGACATCCCAAACTCATACAATTGCACAAACAAGTTTCGGGACCAAAATGCAAACATTTTGAAACATATAACTGCCAATGTCAGCCCCCAATGGACAGGTGTTCCGAAACAGGGAGAGCCTGTTTCGAAACGCGGGGCCGTTCCGCAACGCGTACCGAAACGAGGGCTGGCAGTGGCCTTTCCGTTTCGGAACAGTGTCTCCCGTTTCGGACGCCTGGGTTGCTACAAGGCACCCGTTTCGAAACGAGGGCTACTGTTCCGATACGGCCTGCACAGAATGCACAAAATTGCTTGCTTAAACACACAATTAACCAACCAAACATGCTCCAATTGCTATCAAACTTTACCAGCAACTCATACAACATACAAGAAACATATTTGCATCAACCAATTATCATGATATCATCATTTATGAAAAGCCCCAAATCTAAAGGCATGCTTCCTACACAAGCAAACCATTCATGCACTAAAACCTCCAAACCAACACATAATGGCCAATTACATGTACCAACATTAACAACAACATAAATCCAAAATAGGGAGTCCAAAACATCTCCCAAAACAACAACATAGGTCCCCCATTGCCAAAAACCAATAGCTAAAGGTGTTTAAGAAAACCTTCCCATACATGAGCTTATCTTTCACTTGATTGCTTGCCTTCCTTGCTGCCCTCAATGCACCTTAATGTTCTGCATTATTGGTTTAAGAAAAGAGAGAGAGCGTAAGCAAAAGCTTAGTGAGGAATGCTCATTAAAACCACACAATAATGCATTTATAGAACACTTTACAAGTCATACTTCAAAATACATTTAGACATGCTCACAAGCAAACTTAACCAAGCATCTCATGCTTCATATCATAACATGTCATATTGGCCACAAGTGATAATTACCATCTTTTAACAAGATCAACATAAGACTCACACATGGACTTTTAAACACCATTGTGATCTTATCCCCATGGACTTTTAAACACCATGGCCCATGGACTTTTAAACACCATGGCAAGGACCACACAAGGACTTTTAAACACCTTTGTGTCCTTAACAAGTTTCACCTCAAGGACTTTTAAACACCTTGACCCCAAGGACTTTTAAACACCTTAGCCCATGGACTTTTAAACACCATGACATGAATCACCCCAAGGACTTTTAAACACCTTGGCCCCAAGGACTTTTAAACACCTTGGA
Source organism: Hibiscus trionum (assembly GCA_030270665.1). Taxonomy (NCBI): domain Eukaryota; kingdom Viridiplantae; phylum Streptophyta; class Magnoliopsida; order Malvales; family Malvaceae; genus Hibiscus; species Hibiscus trionum. The sequence goes on along the minus strand of BSYR01000019.1, from coordinate 23,642,122 downwards.
AAGGACCACACAAGGACTTTTAAACACCTTTGTGTCCGTAACAAGAACCATCCAAGGACTTTTAAACACCTTGATGTTCTTAAGTAAACAAGGCTCACTCAAGGACTTTTAACCACCTTGGTGACCTTAACCTTTTCAAAACATCACTTGCCAATATACATCATTTATCATCAATAATCCACTGTTTTAAAGCATTTAACCAAGACATAAACATCATGCATCTTTAAGCATTAAACCACATTTAAACAATGTTCAAAAGCAAGGAACTCTAACCTTGAGCTTCCTTAAACACATGGCTTATAATCTCAGCAAACAAACATGCTAGATATGCTTTAAAAACATAATTTAGACATGCAACAAACACATTGCACCCAACCATCACATGGTTCCTCATCAAGAGAGTTTTTCCGAAAACTTACTCTTGAGCTTAGCAAAGTTGTTTAGACTTAGACTAAGCTCCCAAACCTCCAAAACATTGGTTTCAAAGCCGAAAACCAAAATCCACTCACCGATTCCGTTTCGCTTCTTGCCGAAACACCAAATCAAGCTTCCGGATCACCACCACTTGGATCCAAAGATGACTCCCTTGTTTTAACACATCAAAACAGTAGATTAATGCATCATCATGCATTAATAGCTTCAATGAAAGCACCTAAACTCGCTGCTCTCATCCACACTCCGTTTTCGGCCACCAAACACAACCGAAAATGCATCCAAACAACTCCTCAACAAAGCCCAGCCATAAACCATCAAAACTAAGCATCCTTAAACATCTAAAAAGGACCTAACAACATCCTTATACCTCCAGCAACAACAGATCCACAAGATCACCCAAAAACAACCAAGAATCACAAGCTAAACTTAGGAAATTCAACCTACCCGGGATTGCATTAATTAAAACTCAATTTCCAATCAATTTAACATTCATTTATCATCAAATATACACCTCAAATCACTGCTTTAACAGATCCAACGAAAATTCATCAAAAATCATCAAATCTTGCATTTTAAGCCAAGATCCATTACACAACTTTAAAAACCATTTATAAATCATCAATTAAGGATTGAGAACTTAGGAATTTCAGTAAAGAACTTGAAGTTCAGAGGAGAAGGACGTTCTTACCTCCAAACTTGAGTTTCTCCTCTTTTAGAACCAAAAAGCTTAAAGAATCAAATGGCAAATGGTGAGGTTTTGTTGTAGAGATGATCAGCAATCAAAAGGTAATTGAAAAGATGAATTTAGGTGACAAAATCAGAGAGAAAAGCTCTGGAGAAAAAGGTGTTTGGCTTGAGGGAAAATGAGAGAAAATGGAATTGAGAGAAAAGTTAGTTGAAACCAAAATATCTTCCTTCCACTTTGTTTTTATTTAAAACCTTTTAATTAATCATTTAATATCTTTAGAAAATCTGGAGAAACTCCCATTGGGTAAATAGCTCCTTAAAGATTCAAAGTTTCAATCCTTTTTAAAACAGTCTCACAGTTTTCAAAAATTACATTTTGGTCACTAGCCCAAAATGTCACCCTTCCAAACCTCATTTTGTAAAATTGATTTCACAGTTCACTTATATATATTAAAAGAGGATTTTAGAACATTTTTCCATATTTTTAATGCAACCCGAACTAGGCTTTCCTAAATTCACTCTTATATACTCGAACCGCACTTTGACCGAACCGGTCAACGCCCAAAACTTCTAAGCCCAAAACCGGGGCGTTACAACTCTCCCCCCTTAAGAAATTTCGTCCTTGAAATTTACCTGAAGGAAAGAGATAAGGAAACTGCTTCAGCATGTCTTCCTTCCGCTCCCACGTGGCTTCCTCAACACCGCGGTGCTTCCACAACACCTTCACCAACTCAATGGTCTTGCCACGAAGAACCCTGCTATCCGAATCCAGAACCTTCACCGGTTCCTCATCATAGGTCAAATCCGGATTCAATTCCACTTCCTCCACAGGCATCACATGCGAAGGATCAGATCTATACTTCTGGAGCATAGAAACATGAAACACATCATGAATCTTCTCCAACTCTTGAGGTAACCTCAACCTGTACGCAACAGGACCCACACGCTCAACCACCTCGTATGGTCCAATGTATCTAGGGCTCAACTTACCCTTCCGGCCAAACCTCATCACCTTCTTCCAAGGCGAAACCTTCAAGAACACACGGTCACCCACCGCATACTCAATCTCCTTACGCTTCAAATCCGCGTAAGACTTCTGCCGATCAGAAGCTGCCTTCAAACGCTCGCAAATGAGCTTCACCTTCTCGGTGGTTCCTTTCAACAAAGCTGGCATCGAAACCAACTTCTGACCCGTTTCAGCCCAACAAAGAGGAGTCCTACACTTCCTCCCATACAAAGCCTCATAAGGTGCCATTTGAATGCTCGCCTGATAACTATTGTTATAAGCAAACTCAACCAAGGGCAAATGCTTCTCCCAAGAGCCCTGAAACTCAATCACGCAGCACCTCAACATATCCTCCAAAATCTGGATAACACGCTCAGACTGACCATCCGACTGAGGATGATAGGATGTACTGAAATTCAACCTCGTACCCAGAACTTGATGCAAACACTGCCAGAACCGCGATGTGAACCTCGGATCCCTATCCGACACAATAGACTTTGGCACACCATGCAGCCGCACAATCTCAGCAATGTACAGCTCCGCAAGCTTATCCAAAGAAAACGTAGTATGCACAGGCAAGAAATGCGCACACTTCGTCAGGCGATCCACAATCACCCACACCGAATTCTTCTTCGATGGTGACAAGGGTAAACCAGATACAAAATCCATGGTAACCCTTTCCCACTTCCACTCAGGAATTCTCAACGGTTGCAACAACCCCGAAGGAAACTGATGCTCAGCCTTAACTCGCTGACACACCATACACTTGCTAACAAACTCCGCAACATCTTTCTTCAAACCCACCCAATAGTACTCATCACGAAGATCTCGATACATCTTAGTACTACCAGGGTGCATAGCAAAAGGACTACTATGACCTTCAGTCAGAATAGCACGCCTCAACTCAGCATCATTAGGCACCACTATCCGACTCCCAAAACACAACACTCCATCATCATTAAAGCAAAAATCCGAAGGTCTACCCTCCGCGATATCCTGAACATGCGGCACCAAGGAATCATCCAACAACTGTTTCTCCTGGATCAACTGAACCAAAGATGGTTTCACTTGCAACTCAGCCACAAGACCACCATCACGCGAAATACTCAAACTGGCAAACATAGCTCTCAGCTCAACAGCTACCTTCCTACTCAAGGCATCCGCTACAACATTAGCTTTTCCAGGATGATACTCAATCGTCAGATCATAATCCTTGAGCAACTCCATCCAACGCTGCTGCCTAAGATTCAACTCCTTCTGAGACATCAGATACCTCAAACTCTTGTGATCCGTGTACACAGTACACTTCTCACCATACAGGTAATGTCTCCAGATCTTCAAAGCAAAGACCACCGCAGCCAACTCTATGTCATGCGTAGGATAATTGCGCTCATGCACCTTCAACTGCCGCGATGCATAAGCCACCACCTTACCCTCTTGCATCAACACACATCCCAAACCAACATAGGACGCATCACTATACACCACAAACTCTTTCCCTGATTCAGGCTGAACCAAGATAGGAGCTTGTGTCAAAGCCGCCTTAAGCTTCTCAAAAGCCTGCTGCCGCGCCTCTGTCCACTCATACTTAACATCTTTTTGCAACAACTTCGTCAAAGGTGCAGCAATCTTAGAAAACCCATCCACAAACCTCCGGTAGTATCCTGCCAAACCGAGGAAACTACGAACTTCATGAACAGACTTAGGAACCTTCCAATTCATCACCGCCTCAATCTTCTGAGGATCAACACGAATCCCCTCAGCAGAAACCACATGCCCAAGGAACACCACCTCCCTTAACCAGAACTCACACTTGCTCAGCTTAGCATAAAGCTGATTCTCCAACAAAGCTTGCAAAACAATCCTCAAATGCTCTTCATGCTCCTCCTCAGTACGCGAGTACACGAGGATATCATCAATGAACACCACAACAAACTTATCCAGGTATTCATGAAACACACGATTCATCATGTCCATGAAAGCAGCAGGAGCATTTGTCAAACCAAACGGCATCACGAGGAACTCATAATGCCCATACCTTGTCCTGAAAGCTGTCTTAGGCACATCCACATCCTTCACCTTCAACTGGTAATACCCTGACCTCAAGTCAATCTTAGAGAACACATCAGCTCCCCGAAATTGATCAAAGAGATCATCAATTCTCGGCAAAGGATACCGATTTTTGATAGTCAACTTGTTCAGCTGACGGTAATCAATGCACATTCTCATAGTGCCATCCTTCTTCTTCACGAACAAGACTGGTGCACCCCAAGGCGACACACTCGGCCGAATGAAACCACGCTCAAGCAACTCTTGCAACTGCGTCTTCAGCTCTTTCAGCTCCTTAGGTGCCATTCTATAGGGAGTAATGGACACAGGAGTTGTATTCTCATACAGCTCAATTCCAAACTCCACCTCGCGATTAGGAGGTAAACCAGGCAACTCCTCAGGAAACACACCAGGAAACTCCTTCACAACCCTGATATCTTGCACACGCAACTCCTTAGAGCTAGGATTCATCACAAAAGCTAGGTAAGCTTCACAGCCTTGCCTCAGCATCCGGCTTGCCTCCAACGTGGACACCACATTGGCAAGAAACTTCACATTCTCACCAACCACCACAACTTCATAATCATCCGCAAGCTTCAGCGAAACTCGCTTACTTTCACAATCCACCACAGCACGATGCTCAGCAAGCCAATCCATACCAAGGATTACATCAAAACCATAGAAAGGTAACTCCATGAGGTCAACACGAAAAACATGATCTTGAACAACCAAAGGACACCTTCTATACAGCTTTCGAGTCACAACAGTCTCACCAAAAGAACTAGTGACACGCATACCAACATCCAAAGACTCAACAGGCAAACCAAGCAATTCAGCATGCTCACGCAATATGTAAGAGTGCGTAGATCCAGAATCAATCAAGGAAAGTAATGACAAGGATTGCAGAGTAAAAGTACCTGCGATCACATCCGCGTCATTCCTCCCCTCACGCTGAGCAAACACTCTAGCCTGTCCGCCACCCTCTGGCTGTACAGCTACAACATGAGCTACACCTCGGCCACCTTCCTCTCTCCGCTGAAAATTACCACGGCCGCGCCCACGACCTCTCTGCGCTGCTGCAACAACAGGAACACGAACTTGGCCACCAGCCAACATAGGACAATCACGCCTCAAATGATCCGCAGATCCACAGTTCCAGCAACCATTACTAGCTGCCGCAACAGGAGCTTGCACCTCCCTCACAGCACGAGGACAATCACGTTTCATGTGGCCATGCGAACCACATATCCAACAAGCACTCGGATCAGCTCTAGCGTTGCCTCCCCGTGCAGGTGCTCCACCACCTCGCTTAGCCGAGGACTGATACTTCTGATCACGCCCCCTCTTGTTCCGTCCACCACCGAAACTATATTCAGCTGCCCGCTTACCAACACTTGCTCCAGCACCTCTAGTAGATAAACCCAAGTTCATCTCAATATCCTTGGCTCGGCCCACCAACACATCAAAATCATCATACTTGGTAGCCAGCACATACATCTTCACATCCGTCACTAAGCCATAACGGAACCTTTCACACCTCGCTCGCTCATCCGGGACAAGCTCAGGTGCATATTGACTGAGTCGAACAAACTGTACTTCATACTCAGCCACCGTCATGCTCCCTTGGGTAAGAGACATGAACTCCCTCTTTTTCTCATCTAGGTACCTCACACCCAGATACCTTCTCTTGAACACATTCTGAAAGAATGTCCAAGTCACATCAGCTTCTGCCATCCCAGCAATAGTGGTTGTCCACCACGTATACGCATCCTTCTGCAGCAAGGACACAACACAGCCAAGCTTCTGCACATCAGTGCAACTCATCTGACCCAAGATCCTCTTGGTACTCTCTAACCAAGCCTCAGAACCTTCAGCAGACATACCCCTGAACTCAGTCCCTCCCAGACTGCGCAAACGCTCCAAAGGTAGTCTAACTCCAGCATCTTCCTGATGCCCAGCTCCACGAGCTCCAGCTACCGCTGCTTGAAAAGGACCAGCTATAGCTTGAATTAACACCGTCATGTCAGGTACAGCTTGCCCCTGACCAGCCTCAGGTCCAGCAGCCTCAGCACCAGCTGCAGCTCCAGCTTCCTCAGCCCCAGCACCACCACCACCAGGTGGAGGAGGTAAAACCGCACTCTCAACATTCTCCTCATTTTCATTCTCATTCTGAGCCGTAGCTCGCACATTACTCCTCAACTCTCTACGAGGTGCCATATTCTAAATATGCAATCACAATGCAAATAAACAAAGTCAGGCCCAGCAAGGTAAGCAATCCAAGTACTCAAGCTCATTTCCAATTAAAATCAACATCATTTCACTAGCTTTTGATTTGGCAATGGGTACCCACAACATGCTTCATCACAGCATACACCTCAATTGCAACATACATGCAATTCACTCAACATGCTTCCACTCAACAAGCATACAAAGCATACATACTTCAACATTCACATACACATTCCCAATTACTCGAGAACTCAGCTCTGATACCACCAAATGTAACCCCCTTAACCCGGCCTAGACGGTTGACCCGAATTAAGAAAGTCACACGGGGAAAACCAAAGTCAACCCGAGAGTCAACCTTGATTAACGACCTTTTTTCTTTTCTTTTTAATCTTGTCTAGATGCACATTAACCCTAATTATGATCATACAAATCACATACTCAAAGATCATAAACATCAGAGATCAAATAGGGACCCAATTGAAATATTTACAACTTTAGGGACCAAAAAGTAAATTCTGATAAATACAAGGACTTCACCCAAATTAAAGTTACCAGCTTGAAATTAATCATGTTTCATGCATCTCTGTCAAAATTCAGCTCAAACGGACATCCCAAACTCATACAATTGCACAAACAAGTTTCGGGACCAAAATGCAAACATTTTGAAACATATAACTGCCAATGTCAGCCCCCAACGGACAGGTGTTCCGAAACAGGGAGAGCCTGTTTCGAAACGCGGGGCCGTTCCGCAACGCATACCGAAACGAGGGCTGGCAGTGGCCTTTCCGTTTCGGAACGGTGTCTCCCGTTTCGGACGCCTGGGTTGCTACAAGGCACCCGTTTCGAAACGAGGGCTACTGTTCCGATACGGCCTGCACAGAATGCACAAAATTGCTTGCTTAAACACACAATTAACCAACCAAACATGCTCCAATTGCTATCGAACTTTACCAGCAACTCATACAACATACAAGAAACATATTTGCATCAACCAATTATCATGATATCATCATTTATGAAAAGCCCCAAATCTAAAGGCATGCTTCCTACACAAGCAAACCATTCATGCACTAAAACCTCCAAACCAACACATAATGGCCAATTACATGTACCAACATTAACAACAACATAAATCCAAAATAGGGAGTCCAAAACATCTCCCAAAACAACAACATAGGTCCCCCATTGCCAAAAACCAATAGCTAAAGGTGTTTAAGAAAACCTTCCCATACATGAGCTTATCTTTCACTTGATTGCTTGCCTTCCTTGCTGCCCTCAATGCACCTTAATGTTCTGCATTATTGGTTTAAGAAAAGAGAGAGAGCGTAAGCAAAAGCTTAGTGAGGAATGCTCATTAAAACCACACAATAATACATTTATAGAACACTTTACAAGTCATACTTCAAAATACATTTAGACATGCTCACAAGCAAACTTAACCAAGCATCTCATGCTTCATATCATAACATGTCATATTGGCCACAAGTGATAATTACCATCTTTTAACAAGATCAACATAAGACTCACACATGGACTTTTAAACACCATTGTGATCTTATCCCCATGGACTTTTAAACACCATGGCCCATGGACTTTTAAACACCATGGCAAGGACCACACAAGGACTTTTAAACACCTTTGTGTCCTTAAGAAGTTTCACCTCAAGGACTTTTAAACACCTTGACCCCAAGGACTTTTAAACACCTTGGCCCATGGACTTTTAAACACCATGACATGAATCACCCCAAGGACTTTTAAACACCTTGGCCCCAAGGACTTTTAAACACCTTGGAAAGGACCACACAAGGACTTTTAAACACCTTTGTGTCCGTAACAAGAACCATCCAAGGACTTTTAAACACCTTGATGTTCTTAAGTAAACAAGGCTCACTCAAGGACTTTTAACCACCTTGGTGACCTTAACCTTTTCAAAACATCACTTGCCAATATACATCATTTATCATCAATAATCCACTGTTTTAAAGCATTTAACCAAGCCATAAACATCATGCATCTTTAAGCATTAAACCACATTTAAACAATGTTCAAAAGCAAGGAACTCTAACCTTGAGCTTCCTTAAACACATGGCTTATAATCTCAGCAAACAAACATGCTAGATATGCTTTAAAAACATAATTTAGACATGCAACAAACACATTGCACCCAACCATCACATGGTTCCTCATCAAGAGAGTTTTTCCAAAAACTTACTCTTGAGCTTAGCAAAGTTGTTTAGACTTAGACTAAGCTCCCAAACCTCCAAAACATTGGTTTCAAAGCCGAAAACCAAAATCCACTCACCGATTCCGTTTCGCTTCTTGCCGAAACACCATATCAAGCTTCCGGATCACCACCACTTGGATCCAAAGATGACTCCCCTATTTTAACACATCAAAACAGTAGATTAATGCATCATCATGCATTAATAGCTTCAATGAAAGCACCTAAACTCGCTGCTCTCATCCACACTCCGTTTTCGGCCACCAAACACAACCGAAAATGCATCCAAACAACTCCTCAACAAAGCCCAGCCATAAACCATCAAAACTAAGCATCCTTAAACATCATTCAACATCTAAAAAGGACCTAACAACATCCTTATACCTCCAGCAACAACAGATCCACAAGATCACCCAAAAACAACCAAGAATCACAAGCTAAACTTAGGAAATTCAACCTACCCGGGATTGCATTAATTAAAACTCAATTTCCAATCAATTTAACATTCATTTATCATCAAATATACACCTCAAATCACTGCTTTAACAGATCCAACGAAAATTCATCAAAAATCATCAAATCTTGCATTTTAAGCCAAGATCCATTACACAACTTTAAAAACCATTTATAAATCATCAATTAAGGATTGAGAACTTAGGAATTTCAGTAAAGAACTTGAAGTTCAGAGGAGAAGGACGTTCTTACCTCCAAACTTGAGTTTCTCCTCTTTTAGAACCAAAAAGCTTAAAGAATCAAATGGCAAATGGTGAGGTTTTGTTGTAGAGATGATCAGCAATCAAAAGGTAATTGAAAAGATGAATTTAGGTGACAAGTCAGAGAGAAAAGCTCTGGAGAAAAAGGTGTTTGGCTTGAGGGAAAATGAGAGAAAATGGAATTGAGAGAAAAGTTAGTTGAAACCAAAATATCTTCCCTCCACTTTGTTTTTCTTTAAAACCTTTTAATTAATCATTTAATATCTTTAGAAAATCTGGAGAAACTCCCATTGGGTAAATAGCTCCTTAAAGATTCAAAGTTTCAATCCTTTTTAAAACAGTCTCACAGTTTTCAAAAATTACATTTTGGTCACTAGCCCAAAATGTCACCCTTCCAAACCTCATTTTGTAAAATTGATTTCACAGTTCACTTATATATATTAAAAGAGTATTTTAGAACATTTTTCCATATTTTTAATGCAACCCGAACTAGGCTTTCCTAAATTCACTCTTATATACTCGAACCGCACTTTGACCGAACCGGTCAACGCCCAAAACTTCTAAGCCCAAAACCGGGGCGTTACACCTTCCTCTAGAACATAATGAGAAATGAGCCCAAATAGAGTATATTTCTCCCTTTGAAAATTGTAACTTGAATTGGTTAAACTGTATAGGAAGCAATGCCAAAAACATAAGAACAAACAATTATTAGAAAGTTCGATCTTATGTGCCTTAAATTTTGAAGCAATATAAAGAATTTTTATAATCTACTCTCTCACATTTCCTTGACCCTTATACTTCATAGACATCAAAGAAAGCATAAGTGATGTCATCTTAACCTTAATGTTTTGGGTAAAGCATTTCTTAATTTCGTCAAGGAAACCCTTAGTAATCTCTTTAGATTTGTGCTCCTAAAGACATCTAGAATGTTGTGTTTTATGATAATTAGACTTATGCGATTCGAACGATCTCACCTCTCAAAATACCTTTTATGGGTGCTTACTGCTGTGAGAGGTGCAAAATATTTTTTCCTTAGTGCAAAGTCTAAGTTCATACAACCAAATACTATATGTAAGTGTCTTTTCTTATTCCTTGAAATTAGTTTCACTAAACATGAGTGTAGAATGCATTTAACAGATATTGTGATAACAAAGATAAATTACCTAAATATAGAACAAAAATAAAATAAAACAAGCTCACATAAATATTCATAAGTAAACAAATAAATTCAAAATAATGGCTAGTTCCCCTCAAGATACCAAGCACAACATTAATATCAAGTCTTTGGACAGTAATATTAATTGTAAGCGGTACTCTTGTTGTAGCAATCAAACATTGACAATAAACTATGTCAAACAATAGGCTAATCTTTGGACTAACGTATTGCTCACATAAAATACCTTATAATTGTCACACATTTATCGCCATAGTTGTCGTTGTAATTCTGCCAAATATTAACTTTCCTTTGGGCCAATTAATAAACGCATGAATTACAAAAAAAAATCCATAATCATCTTAATATTTTAAGTAAACTAATCTACACAAAAGCGGTCACTTTGGTGACATTATGTTTCAACTAATCTATTAAAATATTAGATGTCCGAAGCCAAAATATGAATTTATTTATTTCAAAAAAAAAATCCTTAATTTTTTTTATCTTTCAATTAAATTAAAAGATAACCAAAATAATAATAAATTTGAATAAAGGTAAACCTCATATTAAGATATCGAACACTCCATTAATATTTCATCGTTGGACAAAACATTAACTTGCAATTGATATCTTGGTATAGTAATCAAACATTGATAATAAGAACATGCCAAACAGAAATCTTCCTTTGGGCCGATTTATTGCTCACATATAAAATTGAATAATTATCACATGTTTATTACCACAGTTGCACATGTAATAATGTTAATTATTAACCTTTCTTTGGGCCGATTAATACTAACATAATCCGACTTACATGCACAAAACCTTCTATATTTTAAAATAAAATAATTTTCACAATAGAGGTCACTTTGGTGACTTAATGTTTCAATTAAATTATTTTAAAATATATACAATAAATATACCAATATCCAAATTTAAAATTTTGTAACAGTCAAAACTGAAATTTCTGATAACACTTGGGTTTTCCGAAATAACCTAAAATAAGGTTGTCTGAATGGGGCTATCAGAAATCGAAAAACCTAAATATTTGACTGTTTCTTTAAAAAAAATTCCTTAAACATGCATTTACCAAATTTAAAGTCGAATCATCAATATTGAACTAGAAGTCAAAATCAAAAGTATCATATACATGAATAATTCATATAAAGATCACATGAAACTTTAATATATTCATAATAACTGAATAATCAAAATTAATATTCTTGATCAAACCGAATCCAATATAAATTTCATAAAATTAATGACATGTATTCTAAAACCAAAACCAAATATGTATATCCCGTAGATAACATTAAAAAAAATAAGTCTGGCGGCATGATGAGTAATTTTCATGTTACTGATATCACTCAGACTTGTATTCCTAATTTCATGATAATCAGACAATAGTTTGATTTTCGAACATTGCTTATTTTATCCGTCTTCAAGATATATGTCGATCAAAAAACAATTATTTTCATCGAACAACTTAAAAACTAATATAAAAAAACAAGTTTTGCACGAGGAGAACTACATAAAACAATCAAGTTTTATGATTCATAAAATAAAATAAAATCTTAAAATTTATGAATCAGTAAACTAAATATTTAATTATCATAAATCATTAGAACCAATAATCCAAATATATATACCAAATGAATTCCAGTAATAAGAAACCGAAGTGCCCTAATGCTCGTGCAATAAAATCTTAAGCAATATATACACTGATAGCGCGACCTTTTATTACTGCTATTGATATTTAATAGTCAAACATGATTGATACATATATATATAATAAAACCCCACTGAAATAGAAATCCAAAAATTTCAGTCTTAACCCAAGGGATTCGAAGAATGACCATCGGTAAACCATATACGAAACCCTAACAAATTAGATTAAAAACAAACCTGAAAATTTTAAAACAAATCTTAATCCAAATACAAAATCAATACATCAAATTCATAAAACCGTATGAATGAATTAATCCGAAAACAATTGAAATTAATGGGTTCCTAACGATTCAACATGACAAGGCTCTGATGCCACTTGTTAGTACCAAATAATAATAGATATGAAATCTAAACCCCAAGATCTATCATGTCAAATCATCAAGAACAATAAACTGAATATACCGAGTGCGGAAGCGTACATGAATTCATTGATAGATTGAAAATCTTGAATCTTGATGTTGAAATCCCAAAACTTTGGTATTGATCTTCCAAGAAGATAGGTTATCTCTTGAAGTAAAACTCTCTAACGGGAAGGAGAGAAAAACAAGTTAACCTATTTCTTGGGGACCACTACCTCTTTATATAGTTGATTATTAAATCAAACTATTAAATATTTATAACTCTGTCCCTCATTGAATTATAAATATATCTTATGGTATCTACACTTTTATTTCCATGACATTTTAATACCTATGACACGCTTAACTTAATTGGTCACTTTATTTTTGTGCCATACTTTATAATAGCAACATACATTTTACATATGTGCCCACAATTACGGATTTTAATCCAACAACTATTTACAAGGTAAAAAAACAAAGCTAGGCAGAGTTATTGCTTGAAAGTTATCTGCTCTTTGAGTTATACAAAAACTATTTACAAGGTAACAGTTTCAACAGATGCTGATGATTTGTTGGCATGGAAAAGCTAGGCAGAGTTATTGCTTAGATTGCTGATGATTTGTTGGCATGGAAAAGTAAGTTTGTTTTTGACAAAGCGACTTTGGTTGTAGAGAAAAAACAAAGGAAAAACAGGGAAAAAAGAAAGAAGTTGAAGAAGGAGATAACGTGCCACGTCAGCATTTTTAACAAAGTTAACGGGAGGGACCAAAATGAAAGCGGATTAAAAGTTGAGTGACCCCAATGAAATTTTTAAAAGTTTGGTGACCAAAATGAAGCCACCCTAAAAGTTCAGTGACCATTGGTTTACTTTACCCTCTATAAAAAGCAAAGATGTTACATGTAGATAAATCTAATAAAAAATAATCATTAATCTAACATTGAATAAGAAGATATCAAAGAAATTCGAAAAATATACATCTTTAGATTTTATCATCAGTCAAGTAATGATTCTTTTTAAGTCATTTAAACATATTATATAAAAATAAAATAATATTAAAAAATTGTCATTATACGACAACTTGTATTACCTTGGAAAAAGAAAATAAATAAAGGAATCCAATAAAACGATTACATCTTATAATTATAGCGATTGCATTCACTTTAAAGAATAAAACAAATGTAATAAACTCATGGAATAAGTGTAAAAAATATTACTAGTATACGAATAGATCAACAAATTCCAATGTAATTCAAACTTTTAACAATAGAATAATTAAACTGAATAAATTCAATTTTCTCAAGAATGAAATCATTTGATAAAAAATTTAAAATTCAAAAGTCAATAAAAGAAAAAGAAATTTCAAGATTAAAATGATTTTTAACAAATTCTAAAGATTTACCCAAAGATTGGAACATCCTTTTTGGCGCAATTATTTAGAACCTTTAGCTCCAAAGAATGCTATGGTTTTTGATAACTCCTCAGATGATTCGAAATTTATCTTATGTCGCAATTTAAGATTAGTGCAGCTACAATGTGTTGTGGATCGCACTTTAAAACGTGTTGTTTTCATTGCAAGTCTTCAATTCCCGGTTCCCCCAATTGGTTTCCTCCTGAATTCGGGTGGGTCAAGATGAATACGGATGGGGCCTGCTCGATTGGTGAGAACCGTGCTGCGTGTGGGGGGTGTTGCGCAACTACACGGGGCAATGGCTCTTGGGTTTTAACAAATCTTTAGATATATGCTCCCCTATCATTGATTTTGGATTATCGGCAGGACCTCATGGATGGTGCTTTGCTGGAAAATATACGTATGATGTAATCACGGGCTTGGACTATCCGTTTTCAGCATGTTCTACGATACGGTAACATGGTGGCGGATACCCTTGCCAAGATGCATGATTCCACCCCACTCTCGGTACGAATTTTTCATTTAGCCCCTCCTTGCGTGGATGAGATGTTACAGGTGGACTCGATCGATGTTCTTAACTTACCTGGAGATTAGTTGGCCACCATAGCACATGCAGGTTGGCTAGTTGTGTTCTTAGCTTTGTTTTTGATTCCTTATGACTTTAGTTATCTTGATTTTTCTCTTAAGTTTTTGGTTTTTTAACCTCTATCTTGTAATACAATTATGGATACTCTTTTCCTCCACTTAGGTTTAGGGAGATTTTTAACGAGGCCCATGTGTGTATCCCTATTTTTTACCAAAAAAATATTTACCCAAAGAAAAAAAATACCATTAATCTTTTATGTATTTGTATTTAATCTTTAATGGTTGAGAAATGAATTGAAAATATTTTAATAAATTTTTTTGAATCATTCGATTTGAAATATAATCTTTTGTAAAGTATGTTTTTAATATATTTGATTTACTAATTTAATATTCTGTAATAGTTTATTAACATATAATAAATGTGTGAATATTTTTTTATTTCTAAGTAGGTCGTTCACAAATAATGCACTATTTTTAATGGAGAGGTTGCAAATTTTGCTAAGCGATACAAAGGATATTTTCCCTAAATACTGCACTATTTTTAATTATTTAATAAAATGACATTAAAAATTATTTACAAAAATATCATTCATTAGTGTCACATGGACAAAAACACAATCGATCAATTGAGTTTATAGAAGACAAATGGCACACCTTTGCTTAAGAGGTAGGAAGTGTTGAAAAAAATACGATAAAGTGAAAATTTTGAGGCATATTTTTTTATGGATAAAGGTGGCAATTCGAATAATAAAGTTATAACTTAATATTCTATTCCATGAAACTTTTACAATAATATATCATACGCTCAAAACAGGGGAGTGGTGAATGAGAAATTGATGCTCAAAGTAGCCTAATTGTGAATTGAGTTAAGGAAAAAGAAAAAGTTTACATCCCATATTGATGAGTTACCAAGCTTGGGATATGTTTATATACAAGATTCTACTTTGTCCTTGTTTGGTAAAGAGAGGTTTGGGCAAAAATTAAAGGTTTGACCAGTAAAATTTGCTAATATTGTTGTTTGGTGAATATTAGATTGAAAGAGCGGATTGGGGTGAAATCGCTAAGCTCATAATATGAGCTTTTTAATATTAGAGTTGTAAAGACTCTTTTACCCTTACCAGTTACCAAAAATCTCAAAATAACCTAAATTAAATATTATTTTCACTCTATTTCTAAGCTAATCCTATTTACTTTTTTCTTTTTATTACCAGATATTTATATGTGTATTTAAATTTATTAATTAATTAAATTATATTAAAATAATTATATAAATAATAAATTAATATATAAATCATTTGAATATGTTTAGAAAAGTTAAATTAAAAATAATTTTATAGATCTAATTAATATTGATTAGATACAAAATATTGATAACTAATAAACTATTCAAACAAGTATTGAATATAATCATGTCCTTATATGTCATTTTGCTTGCTTAAATAATCTAACACCTATCAACTATCAGTTAATTTTACCAAAAACTTTTATACAATCAGCTAATACAATCCGCTAGTCAAATCAGCTAATGCAATCAGCTATCAGCTAATGTAATCCGCTATCCGCTATCAGTTATCCGCTAATTGCCAAACAGGGCCTTTATGGTTATTCTATAACTTAAACTGATATGATATGGATCATGCAAATGCTTGGTTTAGTTAGGTATTTTGTGGTTTAGTAGATATTTCAACTTACGAGAAAATTTTTCTTAAATGTAGCATTTTAATATCTCAAATAAATGTTAAGATATTATCTTTAAATTTGAATATTTTTTGTGACACCCCCAACCCGGGCTGGGAGTCGGGAGCGTTACCGGAGATCGGAAAGGAGGGATGTAACACTCGGGTATAGGGGTCGGGTGAGAATAATATTTTAATATTATTTCGGGTCCGGTTTTATAACTAAAATAATCTTTGGGCCTCGTATTTTCAAACAAATGATTTTATGTTGGGCTTATGTTAAATCAAGCCCAAAAAGTCATGGATGTCATGTTATTGGAATTTTTCCTTTTTCATTAAGGGTAAAGGGGTCTTTTGGGTTTAAAACAAAAGAATTAAAATACCAAAAATTCACTCATCTTCTCCCTCCCTCTATCAAACTCACGACAAAACCCCTCTCCCTCCTTGAGTTACTATTCCATTCCATAGCTCACTCATTCTTGAAGATTTTTCAAAGGTAAGGTCGTTTTTGACTTGCTCTCATCTTCCTCTCTTTGGAAGTACCACTATTTTTTTTTCATTTTACCCATGTTTTTGAAAAATGAGTTTTTGAAAGTCTTGATTTAAAAATGGTGCCTTTATTGTTCTTGACTTAATATTTTAATTGATTTATGTTAGATATGTTGTTTATGAAGCATAGGGTCCAACTTGTATGATTTTTAAAGAGTTTTGCTAAATTTCCCGGATTTGGGTTTTGGGGAGGTTTTAAGTTGAGTTATGGGGGTGTTTATTGGGGAAATATGAGGGCTTATGGATAGGCTATATGTAAGGGTTGTTATGGAGGTTCTAAGAAGTAATTTGAGGGTTGGAATCTTTGGTTTTAGGGTGTGCTTAGGGGCTACTCGGGAATATGGATTTTGGGGTTGATTTTGGTGTTTTGTGCTTGGTTTTTGACCCGGGTTAACTATTTTGGAATGAGGACTGATTCGAGATTGTTTAAATTGTGTTGGATTGATTAGAGGCAAGAAAATTGGTTGGTGAAGCTTCGGGGACGAATCCGGGGATTTCGGAGTCTTGAGCTTGGTCTTCGGTCTTCACTTGGGTAACAACAATGAGTAGATTTGTTAATCTTTGAATAGTGCACGACATGGAACCTTTGGGGTTTGGGTGAGACCTTGAGGGTTCACCTAAACCCGAGTGTAAGCCTTTCTACTCCTATGTTTGTTGTGATAGGATGTTTGGTTATGTGATGTGATTATCATGTGCATTTTAAGTTGTTAATGTGTAGTCGAGTTGAAGTTGTGCCTCACGTGATGGTGGTCTAACTACGGTGATGTGTAGTCCCAACGGTAGTGACTAGTAGGAAAGTACTTTGATGTGTAGTCCCATTGGAAATCTACTAGTTGAAACGGTGATGTGTAGTCCCACCGTGTGTGTATGTTGGTTGTGCTTGTGCTTGTGCAAACCATGCTTGGTTGAGATAGTCATTCGTGCATCCATTGTTTTACGTACTTATGAAAAGTGTTTTGAAAACTGCATGTTGTGGATTTGTAGAGCTTCTCTCACTAAGCTAGTAGCTTACGCTCTCTTTTGTTTCCAACATGCAGATCGTTAGAGTTCGGGAGGCAAACGGGCAAAGGGAGGAGCTTTGGAGTTCTCGAGCTAGCACAAGTGTGATTTGTGTTTTGTAATAATGCCTAAACAATGGGGTATAGAGTTGTTGGAGTTGTTGTCAAACTCCTTAGGTGATTTGAGTTATTTGAGCATGCTAAATTATGGTTGTGTATGCTTTTGTTTCATGGATTGAGGACCATGCTTATCTTGTTGCTTGATTTTATGTGCCTAAAGGTGTATGAGCTAGTCTATGCATGCTCTATGTTTACTTGGCTTGTGTATGGGGCCTTATGATTGTTAAGTATGCTCTCTTTGTGGAATTGTATGGGACCTTTGATTTGTATGCCTCATTGTTAAATTAAATGCCTCGTATGCTAATTTTTGGTTGTAGTCTAGATGTATGTATGCTTGAATGAGTCTAGGGAAGTCCCAAAATGCATATTGAGTTGAGTCTTGTTTGGTTTTGCTGGTTTTTGGAGAGTTGCAGTGCAGGGCGTATCGATACGCCTAAGGGCCGTATCGATACGGTCTTGCCTGCAGAGCTCATTTTAGGCTGGTCGTATCGATACACGGGTCCGTATCGATACGGTTTTTGCTCACTGGAATTCTGAGATTTTAGGGAGTTTTTGGCGTATCGGTACGGGTTTATCTCGTTGACCACGGGATGTTGACCGAGAGGGGCGTATCGATACGCTCAAGGGCTGTATCGATACGGTCTCCTCTGCGTTGACTGATCGTGCTGACCTGGTCAGGGCGTATCGATACCCTTGACTGGTGTATCGATACGGCCTGCCCTGAAAGCTAAAAATGAACTGCTTGAAGTGTGGTTGTGGATCACATGCGTTTCTTTATTGATGTTTCTGCTGTTGTGAATCATTTAGGAATTAATACGCCTCTAGAGAAGATTAAATTAAAGAGTAATTTTTTAGGGTTGCTAACCGAGGGGAAGCCTTAACGAGTTTCGCTTTGGTTTTCCCCGTGTGGCCCACTCGGGCCGGTCATCCGGCCAGACCGGGACGAGGGGGTTACATTTATTAGTATCAGAGCCTGAGGTTTCCGAGACCTCGGGCGGGTAAGTGAGGTGAGTTAAGGTATTATGGGTGTTTTGCCATGTATGTCTAAATTTTGTTGCTAGCACGGTGTATGATTTCATGTTGTGATGACTCTGTTGATGCTTGAAAGTAGGTCCAAAGTCCCCATTGTTAGGTGTTGTTGTAAAAATAAAAGAGAAATTGTTTTGGTTTAACGAGCTTGAGAACCGGAGTCCCTGCCCTTTTGCTAACCTAACGTTTCCTTTGTTGTTGTGTGTTTGTTGTTTTAGATTATTATAATTGCTATGGTGAGACCGAGGGGACGGCCTAGAGCGGGTGACCAGGCACTCGAGAATGCGCCTCCTACTCTTCATGCTTCCGATGGTAATGGGGAAAACGTTGGAGGCGATGGTAATGGGCCTCAGGGTGAGGCTAATGTGGGAGGTAATGGGGCTCAAGCGGGCCAAGGTCAGGCGGGCCCGGATGTGGCTCATTTGATTCAGACCATAGCCAGAGCTTTTCAGACATCTTTTGCCGGTATGCAAGCGGCAGCACCACCTCAAGGTGCGGGGACAGGATTACCCCTAGAGAGGCTTCGTAACTTAGGGGCAGTTGAGTTTCGGGGACTGTCTCCGAAAGGTTCGGAAGGATGGCTCGAGAGTACTACTCGCATCTTGGGTCAGATGGAGTGTTCGGATGCCCGTAAGTTGGGATGCATCGTCTCTTTGCTCCAGGGAGACGCTTATACTTGGTGGACCACTGTCATTTCCGGGATGGCCGAGGCAGATGTCACATGGGAGTTCTTCAGAAATGCCTTCAAGAGGAAGTACCTTGGAGTTCGGTATTTGGATGAAAAGAAAAGAGAGTTCATGGCTTTGGTTCAAGGAAATAGGACCGTGTCTGAGTATGAGGTCCAGTTTGTGAGGTTGATCCAGTACGCGCCAGAGTTGGTCCCAGATGAGAAAGAGCGATGTGAGCGTTTCAGATACGGGTTGACTACAGATGTGAAGACCTACATGCTAGCCTCTGACTACACCGAGTTCGATGTCTTGGTCTCTAGGGCCAAGGATATAGAGCAGAACCTAAGCTCTAGGGCACGTGCCAGTGGGTCTGACTCCGGAAAGAGACATGCGAACTGGGACAGGGACCATGCCAAGAGGCATAGAGATAGGAGGTATCAGCCGGATACGAGACCTAGGGGTGGTAACCATGGTCAGGGCCGTTAGGGCCAGAGAGCTGTTGGGCACATTCCGGAATGCACTAGGTGCGGGAGATGCCACCCAGGAGAGTGTATGGGTATGTTTGGGGCGTGTTGGAACTGTAGCTCCCGAGACCACTTGAGGCTTGATTGTCCACACCCAGTTAGGGGAGGCCGGCTCCAGCTAGGGGCTTTGAGCATCAGAGAGGCCGCGAGCGCGGTCGTGGGAACTTTCAGCCAAGGAATGAGGGTCAGAGGAACTTGGCTCATGTGGTAGCAGTCCAGCTCGAGGGAGGAGGACCGGCTAGGGTGTACGCTCAGCGAGAGGCTGGAAATGACACTGATGTCATTGCAGGTAATTTCACATTACAGTCTTTGAGTTTGCTTTCTTTGATAGACTCGGGGTCAACACATTCATATATTTTGGGTGAGCACGCAAGGTCATTAGGGTTACCATGTGAACGGTTAGAGATAGGTGTAAATGTCACTAGCTCTTTTGGTGAAACAGTGGTAGTTAGGAAAATGTATAGGAGGTGCCATTTGATGGTTCAGAGCCACATATTTCCGGTCGATATGATGGAGTTACCCTTCTATGGTTTCGATGTGATTTTGGGCATGGATTGGCTTGTAGAGCATAGAGCTAGGGTTGACTTCGGGACTAAGAGAGTCTTTTTGAGGCTTACCAATGACTTTGAGGTTGTGGTAGTTGGGGAGAATGTCAAGTTCTTGTCCAATGTGGTTTCGGCTCTAGAAGCTCATATGTTGTTGAGTTCGGGGTGTCAGGCTTACTTGGCTTATGTAATGAATCCAGATATGAGTGAGGTGAGACCTCAGGACATCAGAACAGTATGTGATTTTCTGAGTGTTTTTTCGGAAGAGCTACCAGGCTTGCCCCCAGATAGAGCAGTTGAGTTTGCTATCGAGATATATTATGATTCTGCACCGGTGTCGATTTCTCTGTATAGAATGGCACCGAAAGAGTTGAAAGTGTTGAAGACTCGGCTTCAAGAGTTGACTGATAGAGGCTTCATTAGGCCTAGTGTATCCCCGTGGGGTGCTCCGGTCTTGTTTGTGAAAAAGAAGAATGGTAGCATGCGAATGTGTATAGACTATAGAGAGTTGAATAAGGTAACGGTGAAAAATAAATATCCCTTGCCTAGGATAGATGACTTGCTAGACCAGTTGAGGGGTGCTTCTGTGTTTTCGAAGATTGACTTGAGGTCCGGATACTATCAGTTGAAGGTAAAGGATGTGGACATACCGAAGACAGCTTTTCGTACACGTTATGGACATTATGAGTTTTTGGTAATGCCTTTTGGTTTGACCAACGCTCCGGCAACCTTTATGGATATGATGAACCGAGTGTTTCATGAGTTCTTGGACATGTTTGTGGTAGTGTTTATTGATGACATCCTAGTGTACTCTAGGACCGAAGAGGAACACGATGAGCATTTGCGGCTAGTACTTCAGACCCTGCTTGAGAATCAGCTGTATGCCAAACTAAGTAAGTGTGAGTTTTGGATTAGGGAGGTGGTCTTCTTAGGTCACGTGATCTCGGCTAGTGGGATTAGTGTAGATCCCAAGAAGATAGAGGCTATAGTGAGTTGGAAACAACCGAAATCAGTGACCGAAATCCGCAGTTTCCTAGGTTTGGCGGGATACTATAGGAGGTTTGTTGAGGGGTTCTCGAGAATAGCGGCTCCGTTGACCAAATTGCTACAGAAGAATGTTCCGTATGAATGGTCAGATGCAAGACAAGAAGCGTTTCAGAAATTGAAGAAAGCTTTGACCGAAGCTCCTATCTTGATTCAGCCCGAACCGGGGAGAGAGTTTGTGATTTACAGTGATGTGTCCTACGTAGGGCTAGGCTGTGTGCTTATGCAAGAAGGTAAGGTAGTAGCGTATGCTTCGCGACAGCTGAAAGTCCATGAGAAGAATTATCCCACGCATGACATAGAGTTGGCTGCAGTGGTGTTCGCGTTGAAGATTTGGAGACACCATCTTTATGGTGAGAAATGCACCGTGTACACCGACCAAAAGAGTTTGAAATATTTGATGTCTCAAAGAGAGTTGAACCTCAGGCAACGTAGGTGGTTAGAACTCCTTAAGGATTATGACCTCACCATAGAGTACCATCCGGGTAAGGCAAATGTGGTGGCCGATGCTTTGAGTAGAAAGGTGACCGTTGAATTACGAGCAATGTTTGCAAGGTTGAGTGTGTCTGCGGATGGTGGGTTGATAGCCGAGCTTCAGGTTAAGCCTTCATTAGTTCAGTTGATTCGTGAGAAGCAGTTGCAAGACGGGTCTTTGGCACCTCACGTGCAAGACATAGCCGAAGATAGGCCTACCGAGTACTGTTTTGGAGAGAATGGGATCCTGTGTTTCAAGGATAGAATAGTGGTTCCGGAGGATGCTGAGTTGAGACGTACGATCTTGAGTGAGGCTCACAATAGTCCTTTTGCTATGCATCCGGGTAGCACGAAGATGTATCGAGGGTTGAAGGAAGAGTATTATTGGGTTGGAT
Source organism: Hibiscus trionum (assembly GCA_030270665.1). NCBI lineage: Eukaryota > Viridiplantae > Streptophyta > Magnoliopsida > Malvales > Malvaceae > Hibiscus > Hibiscus trionum. The sequence goes on along the minus strand of BSYR01000019.1, from coordinate 23,619,544 downwards.
TGAAAAGGGACATAGCCGAGTTTGTAAGTAAATGTATGGTTTGTCAGAGAATCAAGGCTGAGCACCAGTTTCCCTCAGGGTTATTGCAACCGTTGAAAATTCCGGAATGGAAGTGGGAGCGTATCACTATGGACTTTGTGTCAGGACTACCGTTGACTCCTTCGAAGAAAAATTCAGTGTGGGTGATTGTGGATAGATTTACTAAGTGTGCCCACTTCATACCGGTTCATACTACCTATACATTAGACAAGTTGGCCGATTTGTATATCCGTGAGATAGTGAGACTACATGGGGTACCGAAGTCGATTGTGTCAGACCGAGATCCGAGATTTACCTCTAGATTTTGGGAGTGTTTGCATCGAGCCTTGGGTACTTGGTTGAACTTCAGCACTTCGTATCATCCGCAGTCAGATGGTCAGTCTGAGAGAGTGATTCAGATATTGGAAGATATGTTGAGGTGTTGTATTATTGATTTTTAGTGGTCATGGGAGAAGCACCTACCGTTAGTGGAGTTCGCGTATAACAACAGCTTTCAGTCGAGTATTCAGATGGCTTCTTATGAGCCCTTGTATGGTAGGAAGTGTAGAACCCCGAGTTGCTTAAGGGCACCACCGAGAAGGTGAAGTTGATATGTGATCGCTTGAAGGCAGCTTCAAACCGACAAAAGTCCTATGCCGACTTAAAGAGGAAGGAGGTAGAGTACTCCGTGGGGGATAAAGTGTTTTTGAAAGTCTCACCTTGGAAGAAAGTGACGAGGTTCGGAAGGAATGGCAAGTTAAGCCCAAGATTCATAGGGCCTTATGAGATAGTTGAGAGAATTGGTCCGGTTGCGTATAGATTGAGGCTTCCGACTGAGCTAGAGAAGTTTCATGATGTGTTCCATGTGTCGATGCTTAGGAGGTATAGATCGGATCCGTCCCATGTTATGCCAGTCGAGGAAATAGAGTTAAATCCGGATTTGTCCTATAACGAGGAGCCTGTTGAGATACTTGCTTCTGATAGCAAGGTGTTGCGTGGCAAGACCATAGAGTTGGTCAATGTATTATGGAGTCACAGAGGTGTGGAAGAGGCCACGTGGGAAAGGAAAGCTGATATGCTTGAGCAGTTCCCGTACTTGTTTCCGTCAGGTAATTTCGGGGACGAAATTCCTTAAGTAGGGGAGAGTTGTAACACCCGGGTATAGTGGTCGGGTGAGAATAATATTTTAATATTATTTCGGTTCCGATTTTATAACTAAAATAATCTTTGGGCCTCGTATTTTCAAACAAATAATTTTATATTGGGCTTATGTTAAATCAAGCCCAAAAAGTCATGGATGTCATGCTATTGGAATTTTTCCTTTTTCATTAAGGGTAAAAGGGTCTTTGGGGTTTAAAACAAAAGAATTAAAATACCAAAAATTCACCCATCTTCTCCCTCCCTCTATCAAACTCACGACAAAACCCATCTCCCTCCTTGAGTTACTATTCTATTCCATAGCTCACTCATTCTTGAAGATTTTTCAAAGGTAAGGTCGTTTTTGACTTGCTCTCATCTTCCTCTCTTTGGAAGTACCACTATTTTTTTTTCATTTTACCCATGTTTTTGAAAAATGAGTTTTTGAAAGTCTTGATTTAAAAATGGTGCCTTTATTGTTCTTGACTTAATATTTTAATTGATTTATGTTAGATATGTTGTTTATGAAGCATAGGGTCCAACTTGTAAGGGTTGTTTTGGAGGTTCTAAGAAGTAATTTTAGGGTTGGAATCTTTGGTTTTAGGGTGTGCTTAGGGGCTACACAGGAATATGGATTTTGGGGTTGATTTTGGTTGGAATTGGGTGTTTTGTGCTTGGTTTTTGATCCCGGTTAACTACTTTGGAATGAGGACTGATTCGAGATTGTTTAAATTGTGTTGGATTGATTAAAGGCAAGAAAATTGGTTGGTGAAGCTTTGGGGACGAATCCGGGGATTTCGGAGTCTTTAGCTTGGTCTTCGGTCTTCACTTGGGTAACAACGGTGAGTAGATTTGTTAATCTTTGAATAGTGCACGACATGGAACCTTTGGGGTTTGGGTGAGACCTTGAGGGTTCACCTAAACCCGAGTGTAAGCCTCTCTACTCCTATGTTTGTTGTGATAGGATGTTTGGTTATGTGATGTGATTATCATGTGCATTTTAAGTTGTTAATGTGTAGTCGAGTTGAAGTTGTGCCTCACGTGATGGTGGTCTAACTACGGTGATGTGTAGTCCCACCGGTAGTGACTAGTAGGAAAGTACTTTGATGTGTAGTCCCATTGGAAATCTACTAGTCGAAACGGTGATGTGTAGTCCCACCGTGTGTGTATGTTGGTTGTGCTTGTGCAAACCATGCTTGGTTGAGATAGTCATTCGTGCATCCATTGTTTTACGTACTTATGAAAAGTGTTTTGAAAACTGCATGTTGTGGATTTGTAGAGCTTCTCTCACTAAGCTAGTAGCTTACGCTCTCTTTTGTTTCCAACATGCAGATCGTTAGAGTTCGGGAGGCAAGCGGGCAAAGGAAAAGCTTTGGAGTTCTCGAGCTAGCACAAGTATGATTTGTTTTTTGTAATAATACCTAAACAATGGGGTATAGAGTTGTTGGAGTTGGTGTTAAACTCCTTAGGTGATTTGAGTTATTTGAGCATGCTAAATTGTGGTTGTGTATGCTTTTGTTTCATGGATTAAGGTCATGCTTATCTTGTTGCTTGATTTTATGTGCCTAAAGGTGTATGAGCTAGTCTATGCATGCTCTATGTTTACTTGGCTTGTGTATGGGGCCTTATGATTGTTAAGTATGCTCTCTTTGTGGAATTGTATGGGACCTTTGATTTGTATGCCTCCTTGTTAAATTAAATGCCTCGTATGCTAATTTTTGGTTGTAGTCTAGATGTATGTATGCTTGAATGAGTCTAGGGAAGTCCCAAAATGCATATTGAGTTGAGTCTTGTTTGGTTTTGCTGGTTTTTGGAGAGTTGCAGTGTAGGGCGTATCGATACGCCTAAGGGCCATATCGTTACAGTCTTTCCTGCAGAGCTCATTTTATGCTGGGCGTATCGATACACGGGTCCGTATCGATACGGTTTTTGCTCACTGGAATTCTGAGATTTTGAGGAGTTTTTGGCGTATCGGTACGGTGTTGGAGCGTATCGGTACGAGTTTATCTCGTTGACCACGAGATGTTGACCGAGAGGGCGTATCGATACGCTCAAGGGCTGTATCGATACGGTCTCCTCTGCGTTGATTGATCATGCTGACCTGGTCAGGGCGTATCGATACCCTTGACTGGTGTATCGATACGGCCTGCCCTGAAAGCTAAAAATTAACTGCTTGAAGTGTGGTTGTGGATCGCATGCGTTTCTTTATTGATGTTTCCGCTGTTGTGAATCATTTAGGAATTAATACGCCTCTAGAGAAGATTAAATTAAAAAGTAATTTTTTTAGGGTTGCTAACCGAGGGGAAGCCTTAACGGGTTTCACTTCGGTTTTCCCCGTGTGGCCCACTCGGACCGGTCATCCGGCCAGATCGGGACGAGGAGGTTACAGCAGACAAACAGAACATATCAGACAAAAGCGGAAGCATTTCAGAAAACAAGATATCATTTTTAATCAGTTGTTCATATTAATGCGCACGCGGAAGATGGGCTAACAAAAACTTTTCTTAACTTCTTATGATCATACATAAACTTAGACATAATTTCTTTTAATCTTGTTACCAAATTTCAGGACAGTTTAAAACTTTATTATCATTATCAAATTACTAACCAATTTAATTCAAAAAGTCGAATACTTAAAACTATTCAAATCCATGCCATTCGAAACCTTAATTAAATGGTCTAGGTGATTTCCGAATTAATCCAATTTACCAATAATTAATCAATTCAATTTTCATGCAACACATAATAGATTTCAATTTCATGGCATTCGATTTCCTTTACTTAGAACCTTACAAAATATCATGATTTATATGCCCCTAAACCATGTCAAGCTATCGACTATGGACAACAAAAAGAATCGACACAACCACTAGCTTGACTTACATTTTATACAACAAAATAATGAGGCTACCTACTTAAATACAAAACATGATTCTAGCCTCCTAACCAAGCATCATGGAGCATATAATTTCAAACATCATTTCAAACTTAAGTTACGACCAAACACAACAAAACGAATCCTTAACCAGACTTCAAAGCCACCATCTAGGAGTCTAAAGATAAGACTTAGATCGTACATATTTCAGAACTTGAGAACTTGATTCAAACGAATGCTAGCTTTAAGGTCCGAGCGATCCTGCTAAGGTTGGGAAGAAGATAAAACAACGGAGCGATAAGTACAAATAGTACTTAGCGAGGTAATGCTAAATCTAATTCATTCTTGAGCTTTAATGTGATCAAGCATTGAGTTTACTTAGCTAGGTTTATTAACGATCCAATTTCACCCAACTAAGCTCATGTAAAAATTCATACGCATAGCATCATTCATATCATATCATAATTCATAGCACATGCTCGAATACATAACATAACATAATGATTTATCACATGCTTGCATATAATTCATTCAACATCATAACTCAATTCAATTTCAGCATACTCAATTTCATGCTAATACATACATACCATTATTAACTTGTCAAAACGAAATCACAATTTCATCAAAAACATGTCATTCGAATGATCTCAAAACATCATCCAAAATTCAGAATTTTCCAACTCTTAATTCCATGTATTCGAATAGGGTCATTACCCAAATTTTACATAATCGGACTTATAAGCAATTCATATGCTTCATATCATAATCGGAAAGGACCAATGTCCACATAGCATAACATTTCATATCACATCATATCATGCTAAGTCACACAATCAATTTATCCACTTCATAAGCTATATTTAACTTAGAAAATTCCATTTAATTCGTGTAAATCATATCACATTACAATTCATTTCATTACTTTTTATTTAATTTCATAGCCCAAGGTAGAATAGTCGTATCAGATATTCAAGCCATCAAAAGGGTAACATGTAACGCATATAGTTGCTCGAAGCAACATCAAGAGTTGCACAAAGCAACAACAAAGGGGATGCCCATAGCATCATGTGTCTCGAACAGCAATCAAGAACACATATCTTAATCAAGAGTACACAAAGTACTATCAAAGATTGCACAAAGCAATATCAAACGGTGAGCTCAGACTCTAGGCATGCCGTACTTATCTAAAACTTCTAATCGACCGAGGGCGTATTCTTGTTAATTAATTAATTCATTATCTCATTTAACATATACATTTTTTTTTCATAATTCACTTTGCATGCTCATTCGATCATATCATCATGCATGGCAGCAACTTCATACATACATAATCACATGCATTTTAAGCATAGCAAATATACATACATCATAGGGCAGTCCACATACTCATTTTATCAAGTATCATCAAGAATCCAATTCATACATGTTCAACATACGAATAATTACATGGGCAGTCCACATTTGCACATATTCAAACATTATCAAGATCCAAATCGAACATATAATTCATGGCAATTAACATCACATAAAGCAGCCTACATATTTCACACAATCAAACATTAACCACAAGTCTCAATTCATGCATCCAATTTCCTTTTTATCTCCTTCCCTTACTAAACACATTACCGAATATCAATTAGTCCAGTTTCATGCATAGAATTCATAAATTACAAATAATAAGGTGGTTCGGACACTAGTCCCAACCCTAACACAAAATTTCATTCACAAATTACACTCACAAAATTACACTCACGAATCCTTAAGCTTGATCTCGAATTGAGATGCCTTTGTTTCTTCCCTTCGAGTGATCGATCCTAGCTTCCTCCAAAGTTTCTTCGCAATTTCGATCTTAATTCTCAACATAAAACGAATACACATTATATTAGGAAGAAATTCAATCATAATTACTTCTCAATTTCAAGCATGAATTCATATTTTCAAATCTGACTTTTCATTAAACTAGTTTGAGGACTAGTTAGCGTTTTAATCATATCTTTTTAATTACTAATCCAAAATTAATTTATCATATACCGTTGGAAAGGTATTAAACTCAATTTTACACTCATGTGAACCTCATATTTTTATCTTATTCGAATCAATACAGTTTATTGCTTAATTACACTCCTTTCGGTAAATCTGGGCAGCTTGTACTGTCCAACTTTAAAAATTCATATCTCTTAATTTACATACTGAAATTGAGTTCCGTTTTCTCTCAATGATTCTAGACATATCAAAGTTTATACAGTAAAAATTTCAGCTTGGAATTACCCTATATCCAATTTTTGGTGAATTTCCAAAGTTACTGTTTTTAAGTTACATACCACTGGGCAGCTTTCTTAACTTACACTTTAAACTAAAATTCACTTAATCACATACTTAATTATAAAAATTAATTCATGGCATGACTTATACTATTCTTCCATGACATTTTACAGTCCATATTAATTTTTAATTTCAACAATCAAGTACTCCATTTTACCGATTTTCCAGATCAGTCCCTAATCTCCATAAATTTCGATTACATGTCCATTTTTAGTTCTAATCGAAATTTCATCTTTTTAACTCATTTTTCCAGCAACCAATAGTCATTTATAACAAAATGTTAATTTCTTCACAACTTTCTCCTAGTGAGAATTTTCTGATTTTAATCCCTAAGTATAGAAATTTTCCAAATATTCAAGACTTTACATTTTCTTTCAAAACAGCCCTCTTATGACTCTATTCATATTTTCTTAAGAAGTTTTCACATATTTCATTAGTTCATCTTGTTATTTCCTTCAAGATTCATATAGTTTCATGTTCATACAAGTTTTAGGTTTGCATGCATGGTTTTAAACTCAACCGAATAGTTACAAGGAGTAAGAAACTTACTTTTTAATTTCCTTGACAACACTAGCTATCTTCTTCAAATTCCTAGCTTAAATCTTTCACCATGCAAGCAAAAATCTCACCATTTTAGCTCTCAAATTTTCAGACTTTTGAGCTTCTCTTTCCCCCCATTTTCTCTCTACTTCACGGCAAAGGAGAAGAAAATGATGAAGGACGACAAGCTTCCATAATCTAAGTGATTTGATGACCTTGGTAATTACCTTAATGTCCTTTAGTTTATCTCTTTTATCTTTATTTTACTAAGGGCAGCCCTAAGGACATTTTATTTTTAACATGCAAATTTCATTCTTTATAAACATTTTAATTTGGTCATCAAATTCCCTTGTTACATGTTTTCTTGAATTTTCTCAATTTCATCCGATTTTCTCAAGGAAATGTAATATTATTTAATTTCTTTTTATTCTTTTAATATGATACCATCGATCTTGTTATCACTAACTCAAATTCACTAATTTACCAATCGGCTAAATTCCTTAATTCAAAACTAATTTTCTTTCTAATCCGAATTGGTGCACTAATTGCTCAATTAAGAACTTTAGGGACCAAATTGCATAATTCACAAATTTTGCAATCGAGATTGCTTCTAAGAATAAATAAATAATTCTAATTTTAACGGCTTTAAATTCTAGGATGGAAATGTGGGTGTTACATTTTTTGAATATTTTAAAATTAAAAGGATAAAATATTATCTTTTATTTCAAATAAAATTCATATAATTAAAAAGTTTTATTTCCAATGAAACTCCTATCCCCATAAATAGCATGCGAGCCTACTATGTTTATGCTCCGTGTGCAATTCATGAACAAGTATCTCTATGGAATGGAGTGGTAATGTTGAAGAATTCAGCGATGGGGAACATGAGTTGGTTGTTTGGAAGTGACTTCAATGCGGCTAGAAGTAGGAGTGAAAGGAGCTATTTGACCTTCAATAGGGGTGGAGCTAGGGAGTTTAACTTGTTCATTGAGAGGGGGAACTAATCTATCTGCCTATACAAGGTAAAAAAATTTACCTGATTTAATTCGAGTAATAGAAAAAGCAGGCTAGATCGCTTCTTGGTGGATACGAATTGGTGTCTTGCTTTCAAGGATGTTATCCAAAAAGGACTCACACAGTCACTTTCAGATCACGCTCCTATAATGTTGTTTGATGAACAGATTGATTGGGGGCCAAAACCCTTTAAGTTTGTTAATGCTTGGCTATAAAAGGAAGGATGTAAAAAGGTGATAAAGAAAATCTTAGTTGAGAGACCTGCAAACCAATCTGAGCTCTACATCAATCTTAAACGGCTCAAAGTGCCTTGAAAAAGTGGAACAAGAAATCATGTGGAAACTTTGAAGAAAATATTAAGGTATTGGAAGGAAAGATAAATGAGTTAGAAGAACAAGTAAGAGATTCATGCGAAGAAGAAAAAGAACATGAGTTGAAAGAATGTATGCTAGAATTATAGGAAACCTTGAAACTCCAAGAAGACTCGTGGAGGCAAATGACAAGGATGAACTGGATGACACAGAGGGATAACAACACAACTTTCTTCTATAAAGCTGTTAAAATAAGGGATAAGAAGAGAACAATCCTTGGGCTTGAATTTGGGGATAAGTGGTGCGAAGACCCGAAGATGTTAAAAAACAAGATTTTTGAGTATTTTAAAAAGCTTTTCAGTTGTGAGAACCGAACATGGAAGGGAGTATTTAACATGGAGTTCAAGAAACTATCCAATGAGGAATCTAATAAACTGAAAGAATAGTTTACAATGGAGGAATTTCAGGAGGCGGTTTGGAGCTGCGATGAGACAAAGGCACCTGAATCAGACGAATTTAACATGGAGTTCAAGAAACTATCCAACGAGGAATCCGATGTATCTGAAGTCTTGCCTCATAACGTAAATGCATCCTTCATTGATCTCATTCCAAAGACAAGGCTTCCCATTGATATTTCTGACTTTAGGCCTATAAGCTTAGTGGGTTTTGTGTACAAGATCTTATCTAGAAGGATTAGAGAGGTAATGGATAAGTTAGTAAGTGAAACGCAATGTGCCTTTGTGAGAGGGAGACTGATCTTTGATGAAATCTTAGTGGCAAATGAAGTTATTCATTCAATGATGAAAATGGAGGGGAGTAAAGGGGGTTATACAGACTGGCCAAGGAGAAGGGTGTGGTGGTTGCAGATTTATCAGTGAATGAAGGTTTTTAAATACTACACGTTGAATTTTTCGAGACAACTTTTACAAAGGGAGAAAATTATGGTGAATGAACTGAGGAAGGTTTTTAAATACTACACGTTGAATTTTTTGTTTTTAGATAGAATTGTGTGGATCCACAAAAAGTCTGGACAATTTTCTGTTAAAAATATCCTCATTACTGGTAAATACAGGTATTGAAGATCCAGAGTTTGATTTTGGAAAGTTGTGGAAATTAAAGGTTCCCTTAAGGTCAAAACATTCCTTTGGATGTTGAAGTAGGACATAATCCCAACAAAGAAGTTCTTATTCGAAAGAGAAGTCAAGTTGGGTGAGAATTAGTTACTATGTTGCTGGTGTGGATCATGGCAGGAAGACTCGAATTTGTTTCTACTAAATATTTTTAATTATTTTACTACAACCCTTTATCTTTAATTTCTTGGAAATTAATTTATTATTACTTGCCCCCATAAAGGAAACATGGGAGAAGCTGCATGTTGGTATTTCGTGGATCAAGTGGGTGAAGCCATACAAACATATTAAGTATAGAAGCAACGAAGGGATAATCCGAAATTGCATGGTTTTATTTGTTTCTTTTATTCAATTTTCTATTTTTAACTTTAGATTTATTTGTATTTAATTTTGTTTTATTTGATCTAATAATTTTTTTGCTCGGCAATTATATTTTTTATTAAGTAGTGAATCAAACACACTATAACCCTGAATTGTGCGCCTTGTTAAAAACCTCCTTAATCTTAAAATAGAAGAAAAGGGTACAACGCAATTAAGAAAGAAATTACAATAAGACAACCATCGTGCCACGTAATGCAAAACCCACCATTCTAAAGAGATCACCTTGAGTCAAGTGTCCAAAACTCACCCTTCTAACATATCGAATGCATCGCCAAGTAAACAGTAAGGGGCAGTTCAAAAATTTAGAAGGCGTTTGTGCAATATTGAAATGAGGCTCTTGATTTATAGTTCGTAAAAAAAAAAAAATTTCAAAAAAAATAACTTAGTACAAAAAAATTGTTTAATTACTATATTGAACAACAACAATTCACTTATAAAACATCTAAAAATCTAACATTACTAATTTGGGTCGAACTCAGGGCCAAAATAACCCATTTAACCAAAATTAAAAGTTAAAAAGTCAAAAGATAAAAAAATCAATATTAAAATGATCTTTTAAAAAAAACCCGAAAGCAAAAATTTATCATTAACCTTTCATACAATTGTACGTAATCTTTATGATTGAGAAATGAATTTGAGATATTATATTTTTTAGGTAGAAAAAGAAAAAACACCATTAACCTTTTTTTTTGAATATGCTGGTGTGATGCAAGGGTAACATCTGTTCAACTTTCTTAGTCTTTTCAAAGACAGCACACACAGCATGTATTACTGGTGCTCGAACCTGAGTCCCAAGAGATAATAAACATCTACCTTTGCCACCAGGACACAAGGGGATGAGCAAAACACCATTAACCTTTTATATAAGTTTTTATCACCAAATATGAATTTATTAAGAGTAAATTAATACAAACATTATCGTGTGCAATCTTTTATATAATTGTATATAATCTTTGACGGTTGTGAAATGAATTTAAAATATTTTAATTACAATTTTTGAAATATTTGATTTAAAATATATCTGATTTAATGTACTCTAATAGTTTTATTAAAAAATTAATAAATGTGTGAATAACTGTTTTTTTTTTTATTTCAAAGTAGGTCGCTTACAATATTTATATGGATTCTCAACATAAAAGACTAGAAGATTTAAATACAGAGGTTGCAAATTTTGTTAAGCGGTACACAGGATATTTTTCCTAAATAATGCACTATTTTTAATTATTTAATAAAATACCTTAAAATTATTTTAAAAATATCATTCATTAGTGTCACATGAACAAAAACACAATGGATCAGTCATGTTTTTTATAAGGCACTTGGGACATCTTTGCTTACGAGGTATGAAGTTCATATTGATTTTCTCATTCGGTTTTAAGATAAATTTGGTTGATAATTGTATATATTACAAGTTCAGTGGGAGTAAAACCAAATGATACTCATATTGCTAAAGAAGATAAATTTAGTCCTACTCAATGCCTTAAAAGTAACCTTAAAATTTAGAAATTCCAAATGATTCTCTATACATAAGCTATTGAGAATCTTAATTTATGCCTTAAATGTAACACCCAAAAAATTACGTCCAAATTGTAAACCTTATATTCGAAAAAAATACCTAATTTAGAAACCTAATTTTTAAAATCCTTAATTCTTAAAATCCCAAATAATTTGAGAATTTAAATATGAAACCCTAATTGAAAAATCAAGATTTCAAAGTCAAACGGTAATATTTGAAAGTTCAAGGGTCACTATGTAATTTTATAACACTTCAAGGCTAGTTTTGAAACTTGTTAAAGTTTGGGGACTTGTTGAAAGATTAACCATTGTTTTAAAAGAAAATTTACTCTATATGAGTTGCAGCCGAACCGACCTTTATTATTATTATTATTATTATTATTATTATTATTATTATTATTATTATTATTATTATTATTATTATTATTATTATATGGTTTATATATATATATATATATATATATATATATATATATATATATATAGTAATTCTAAACCTAATCAATTACTAATAACTAGAGGTGGCAATCGGGTCATTCGGTTCGGGTTCGGTTCGGTTCGGGTCATTTCGGGTCTATCTAGAATCGGTTTAGATTCGGTTCGGGTTCGGGTCTAATTCGGGTCTATGATGAGTCGAATTCGGTTCGGGTATTGGATCGGGTCAATATTGGATCGATTGTTTTCGGATCGGGTCAATATCGAATCGATCGCTTTCGGTTCGGGTCAAAATCGGGTCGTTCGGGTCGCTTTCGGTTCGGGTTAAAATCGGGTCAATTTCGGGTCGGGTCAACATTTAAATTTTTGGGTTAATTCGATTTGAGTTGGGTTAAAGGTTTGAGGTTTAGTATTTATGGTTTAGTTTAGAGTTATTGGTGTATGAGATTAATTCTGATTCAACTTGTTAATCTATGCATTTGAATTTGATTAAATATTTAAATCAAAGCTTCATGTATCCATATAATTTTTTTGTATAATTATATTAAATCAAAGTTTATAATAATAATAATAATAATAATAATAATAATAATAATAATAATAATAATAATAATGTCTGAAATGAATTAATTTATTAAACTTAGGATCTAATTGAACTAACTAAAATCTAAAAGCATAAATCACGGACATAATTAAAATAATTTTAAAACTAAATGTGAAATTTCAATTAAATTAATCTAAATTGAAACTCAATTAAATTAATAAAAATATAAAGACAATTGGTAAAAATAGAGAGGGAAAAAACAAAATTTTGGAGGGAAATAAGCCACCAATTTTTTAAGCTAGATTGAAAAAAAAAAGAAAAAGACAATTGGAAAAAATAGAGAGAAAAAAGACAAAATTTTGGAGGGAAATAAGCCACCAATTTTTTAAGCTAGAGATTAATTACTTTTTAGGTCATGTTGCATTTAAAATGTTACATTTTAGTCAACTTTAAGTTTTAGTTTAATTTAATTTAGTCACAAGTATTCCCACGGTTTAGACTTCGGATATAGAAATCCCCTCCCAGTAGTGATATTTAGTCTCTAAAAATTTACTTTTAGTTGAAATTAACTAATCTTTGTAATTTAGTCTATTAATTTAATATATTGATATTTTCGTTCATTTTAATTTCAAAGATTTAATTTTTAGCCAAAATTGACCCCTATTTATTTATATGGTATAATTACAAAATTGGTCATTGGACTCTCAAATTTCTCCACTTCCAAATTGTCAATTTAGTCTACAATTTCAATTTTATGCTATATTTTATGATGAAATTATAAAATTGGTCACCAAGATCTCAAATTTCTATACTTCATTTTATTATTTATTATATTGTTAAAAATAGATATTCGGGTCAAAATCGGGTCAAATTCGGGTCAAAATCGGGTCGATATTCGGTTCAGCTTTCGGTTCAGCTTTCGGTTCGGGTAACATTCGGTTCGGGTCCATTCGGTTCGGGTCCATTTCGGTTCAACAAAAAAATTCGGTTCGGTTCGGGTTTCGGGTCAACTCCGAATCATCATTTCGGGTCAAAATCGGGTTTCGGTTCGGGTAATTCGGTTCGGGTTTCGGGTCTCGGGTCAAGTTTGCCAGGTCTACTAATAACCTACCACCGCCCAACTCTCTCCCTATATATATACACACACATAGTTCAAATAAGATCACCCCAAGAACCCTACTTTTTTATATAGTTTCATGCCGCCAAAATCTCTTATTGATTTGTTAAATTTCTATGTGATAATCTCCACCACTCTATACCCCTTCTTGTTTGTTAATCCCTTCAACCCCAAGTTTAGCCCGGTACCGATACAGTTGGATCTAATACTTCTGATCATGAAAAATCACATCATTCAGTAGGTCGAGTTTGCTTTGGCTAAGGTATGTTTTCTTCCGGTGCTATAAATAAATTATATGATATTTTTTCTATGTGTTGGTGTTTTACACTTTGTGTGATTATTATATGTATTATGGCTTGTATGGTTGACATCATGTGCATACGATTTTCAAAATGTGTTTTAATTATGATTTATGAAACATCGGATTTACGGATATATAATTTATGGATTTATGGACTATGTTTTATGAAATATGTTTATGGAATATCGGATTTATGAAACTTTGTTTATGAAATTTGATTTTTAATCATCATGTATGTATGAGCATGTGTTGGGATTTGTATGGAGGAAGTTCAGTGGTTTCATCCTTCGGGCTGAATTTCACTTTCTATCAGTGGTTCCACCATTCGGGTTGAGTTCCACTTCGGATGGTGACGATGTAGTGAGTGGTTCTGGGGAACCTACCTCTTTTTATGACGGTTGTAGTTGGGTGCATTGCATTGTGAATGTGATGTTTGTGTTATGATTTTTTAAAAGATTTTAAGAAAATAATACTATATTTTATAATTATGGTTTTCTTGCACTTTAGAGACACACTAAGCTCTTTAACTTACTCCCCTTAGTCTTTCTTTCAAATACTCAGACCATAGGTGAATCAGTACTTGGAGGATTTCAATTTTATCCGGCTATTTTATTATTCAGTACGAAACTAATTTAGGTTAATCAGTTTTCTATTTATTATTTTGGGACATGGATGTAATTTTTGACTATTTATGTTTTGGGGTTATTTTTAGCATTAATTGTAACTTCCTAAATTCATTCTATTCTTTTAGGCCGGGTTTAGGGGGTTACATATTGAGAATCTAATTTATTCTTAAGTATGTATGCGTACGGAAATAGTGTACATTGTTAGAATGTTAGACAGATATTTGAGGAATCATATTATGAACCATTGGATAACAGCCAATGTGGTTATGAGATATCTTCAGAGAACAAAAATTACATGCTCACATGTCAGAGTCTGTCAAGTTAGAGATCATTAGGTTTACAGACTTCAATTATAATAGAATATTGATGTAAAAGAATTTTGTCACTTGAGCAGCTAATTGCAGATTGAATAGAAAGATCACTTCAGTTATTTTTTGACAATAAATATGCATTCATTTATTCTATAAACAATAGGAACACTTCAAATTTAAAGCACATAAATATTAAATTTCTAGTTGTTAAAGAAAATTTAGAGTGGTTGTGTGTCTATAGAACATGTTGGTACAAACTCCATAATTGCGCACATATTAAGAAACTGTCACCCTAGGTCTTTTATGAGCACACTACTCATGTGGGTGTAATGTTATTTAAGGATATTCAGTTTAAGTGGGAGTTTGTAATTTTAAAAAATGCTCATTTGGTTTAGACACAATTTCGGTTACTTCCGTTTAAAGTTATTTAAGATTATTTTCTGCAGAAATAAAGTTCTTTTGGTTTATGCACACTCTGAATTCACTAAAGTTGATCTCACTAAGGTTTAGGAGGACCGATTGAAAATAGACATGTTCGGTTCATATTTCATGTAATTTCCCATGCCACGCAACCATGATTGATCTATGTCATTTGATTATGTTTGTATACGTGACCATTGATGGGTCCAGTCATGATTGATATGGCGAAGACCACTTTGATCCTATATAGATATAATTGATGGACGAGATTGTTATAGAATACATATTATATAATAGCAAATTTTTGAGCTCATAAGGTTGTACATTTATCAGGAAACATATGTTGCCCAAGTGGGAGATTGTTAGATTAAAATCTGCAATTATGAGCACATATGTAATAGCAAATCATAAAATAATATGAAACTTAAACCTATGATCTATCATGTCAAATCATGAAGAACAATAAACCGAATAAACTGAATGCAGAAGTGTACTTGAATAAATCGATAGATTGAAAACCTTGAATCTTCATATTGAAATCCCAAATCTTTGGTATTGATCTTCCAAGAAGATAAGTTAGCCCTTGCTGTAAAAACTCTCTGACGGGGACAAGAGTAATACAAGTTAATCTATTTCTTGGGGGACCACTACCTCTTTATATAGTTGATTATTAAATCAACTATTAAATATTTATAACTCTGCCTCTCATTGAATTATAAATATATCTTACGATATCTACACTTTTATTTCCATGACACTTTAATACCTATGACACTTTAATGAGAGTGTTTTTAACGGTAAGTTGTTACCGGCTTCGGAGATTTGTTTTTTGGTTAAGCTGCGCTCGTTCTATTGGGTGAAAACTTTAAAGGCAGGGCTGTCCGTAAGCGAATCATTATGGTGGGATTGTCCGAGCACGTTCTGTGAGTCTCTCGGTCATGTCGCGTGAGGGTGAGTTGGGAACCTCCGATTGGGGACACGCTGAAGTTTTCGGTTGATGGTTCAGCTCGTGGTAAACTAGGGCCTGCAGGTTTTGGGGGCGTCTTGCGCGATGCACATGGCAGAATTCTAGCTCTTTTTTCGGGTGAGGGTGAGTTGGGAACCTCCGATTGGGGACACGCTGAAGTTTTCGGTTGATGGTTCAGCTCGTGGTAAACTAGGGCCTGCAGGTTTTGGGGGCGTCTTGCGCGATGCACATGGCAAAATTCTAGCTCTTTTTTCGGGTCCACTTGGTTCCCTTGATTCCAATGTAGCGGAATTACGGGCGATTGCTTTTGCTTTGACTTTCTTTACAGCTTCTAAATGGGCATCACGTCCTCTCGTGGTAGAGTCGGATTCTAAAATTGCTCTTGGTTGGGTATTGCATTTGGATCGACGACCATGGCACCTTCGGGAGGTTTTTGGCATGATCGATCAAGCATGCCTCTCTTTGGGCTCCGTTTGTTTTAACCACATTTTCCGTGAAACGAATGGGTTAGCGGATGCTTTAGCAAAGGAAGGAGTGCCGCGGGAATCTTTATTCCAGGCTTGTGTATGATTGTTTTGCTTTGTCAGGGATGTCATGTTCCGTCGTTTGTTCTCTCTTTTCTTTTGTCCACGTGTCGTACTCTTTTCCTTCGTTAGGTTTAGGGAGGTTTTTAACGAGGCGCACATGTGACTTGCGTTGTATATTTTCTCGTTTAATATACAACTTTTTACCGATAAAAAAAATATAATTGGTCAATTGATTTTGTGTCATACTTTATAATAACAACATAATTTTACATATGTGCCTATAACCTTTTATATAATTTTTTATCATCAAATATAAATTTATTAGGAGCAAATTAATACAAACATTATCGTGTGCAATCTTTTATATAATTGTATATAATCTTTGACGGTTGTGAAATAAATTTAAAATATTTTAATTAAAATGTTTGAAATATTCGATTTTAAATATATCTGATTTAATGTACTCTAATAGTCTTATTAAAAAAATAATAAATGTGTGAATAACTGTTTTTTTTTTATTTCTAAGTAGGTCGCTTACAATATTTATATGGACTCTCAACAAAAAAGACTAGAAGATTTAAATAAAGAGGTTGCAAATTTTGTTAAGCGGTACAAAGGATATTTTTCCTAAATTAATTTGCAAATTTTGTTGCAAATTAATACCTTAAAATTATTTAAAAAATATCATTCATTAGTGTCGCATGAACAAAAACACAATGGACCAGTCATGTTTTTTATAAGGCACTTGGGACATTACGAGGTATGAAGTTCATCAGAGTTTTCAAAAGTTGTATCGGTAAAGATTAAAATAACGATAAGAAAAAATTGTGTCAAAAATATTTTTAAAATGGTACGAATTTTCTAAAATAAACAAATAAATAAAATTTGCAATGGACTTCCAGCGCTTTCTCGTCAAATCTCATAAATTTTGTAATGGGTTCTTAGTAATTCTCATTGCCCAAATTAGATTTTGTTTAACGTTTTCCACTGCAAAAATTCTAAGATTTATGAGACTTGATATATACATTGCAAATCTACTGTAAATTTTCTAAATTGAGGAGAATCGATACATATATATAGAATCTATAACAAAATTTATTTATTAATGTCTACAACTTTTGCCCGTATTTTCCTTTGATTTCATTTTTGCCATTTTATTTCAAATATTATTATGTTTTTAAATTACAGTTTTAGTTGTAATTGTGGTTGTATAGTAATTTTTTTTTGAACTTGCTGGTGTGATACAAGGGCTTCTTTTAAACTTTTTAGTTTTTCTTTTAAATAAGGCACACACCGTGTAAAATTAGTGCTCAAACCCGAATCACCTGAATGAATTACATCATTTTTCACCACTGAAACAACAAGGGGAGGAAAAAAAAAGGAGAAGCAATAATTTAAGAAAGAGGATGAAACAAGGCACTTCTTATTATTGATAAACTTTATTATTATGATTATAATTCCATGCCGTTGCCTCTGTTAACCAATAACAGGAGTTTCGGTCACAGTGCCATTACCGTCGACGACAATATAAAGACGATTGCAGCAGAAATCAAAAAACCGACCAATTCCAGGTGGTTGTATCAAAACAGTTACTTCTGGATTATCCCTTCGTATTATCGCCTCAGCTTCTGCTTGCTTCCTTCCAACCAGTTCAGGCCAACGGTACTTATGACCTACACATTCACCAAAATTCCATTCGTAAGGAAAGTGAGAAACAGAAAGGAGTGAATAAAAAAACGAACGCACCATGAGAGCAACAAGCAATATCTTCGCAACACATGCAACCCAAAAAATTGCAAGTGCAGGTGGTGCAGGGTGGATAAGGTGGCCAAGCAGGCATTTTTTCTTTTTGATCAAAAGCAGACATGTTTCTTCTCTGTTATGTTTTTCGTTTGATTCTCTAATCTCCTGCCCTTTTTTATAATACAATCTTATCTATGCTTGTTTAGGGTAATATTCTAATTTATGGAAAGTAAATTAATGTTTCCCACAAATACTTTAATCTTATACCCTTTAATTCCGATATGGTCAAAGATAATTTGATTCGACGGTTTTTATGGTAAATGATTTTAATTTCTATATCGGTTTAATGCTTTTTCTTTGTCTTTTTTAGTTCTCATTTTTTTTTTTGAATAATCCTAATCTGTTTACAACGAGTTTTATTTGTTCATATTTTATTTTAATTGATCTTTTAATAAGGTAGACACATCTTATAGTCAAAACAGTTACTTCTGGATTATCCCTTTGTACGGTTGCCTCAGCTTCTGCTTGCTTCTTTCCAACCAGTTCAGGCCAACTGGCCTTATGACCTTGAGCGCAACAAGCAATAGTAGAGCAAAAGATGCAACCGTGACCAGTGCAAACGGAGGTGAAGCAGGGTGGATAAGGTGGCCAAATATACATGTTTTTGTCTCTCTTTTGTTTGTTTATGGTAACATTCTAATTTATGGAAACTAAATTAATGTTTTGTTTATGGTAACATTCGAATTTATGGGAACTAAATTAATGTCTAGATAAGGTGGCCAATCAGACATGTTAATCCAAAGGTTTTCTACTAATTAAAACTAATTATTTTGTTTTTGTCTCTTTTGATTCGTGAAATTTGTTTGGTGTTTTTATTTTATTTTATTTTAAAGATTTTATTCATTAACATATTAGAACTAATATATGGAGTACGAAAAAAAAGATGATTTGTAAACTTTAATTTATAAGAAAATATTATTTGGAAAATAAAGATGATGTGGTTTTATTTAATTGGGTAAGACCATAGATGAGGTAGTGAGAATGTGTAATACCCTGATTTTTTATTAGCATAAAATATATTCAAAAAAAAGAGAAGAAATAATAATAAGGAAGAGAAAAGTAGGAAAAAAAGGGAAAGGTTTTAAGGTTATAGGGGCTTAAACCTGCAACCTCTTGCCTTAGTGGCAAGCTTCATTGTGTTATCGCTAAGCCAAGTGCCCATGTTTGTCTAGTATTGGCTTGGTGAAGTTTTGAAGTTCAGTTTTGTGTAAGTCAGCTTTAACTAATAACCATTATGACCCTTCACCTACCCATGGTTTTGCCCTTTCGAACTTGAGTTTGAGAGAGGGTATTCCAAATCTCTCTCGAGCTTTCTCAGCTACCGCTGCTGCCTTTCCCGATCACCCCCACCGTTCCATCGTGATGGCCACCGCCCCCGTCGTTCGGAGCGCCTCAACGTCCCGACCAAACCCTAACCGCAACTCGCGCCGCATCGTTGTCGTCCGACGGGAGGAATGGCTTGAAGGTTCGTCGGAATCACTTCGGTTTTCTAAGTTTTCCGGCCTCGGTTGCCGTCCGTTCGCGAAACGGACACCAGATCTGAGCTCCTGGCGCGACGACGAGCAAAGCCCGCCCATACAACAATTCGTTCGACGACCAGAAGAGCTTCATCGGAGACGCATTTTTTTCGGCCATTTCGATTCTATTTGGGGTAAGACCCGGCGAGCTTTTGAATTAGTTTTATGTTATCTTTGATGGATTGAAACTCGGGTTTAACAAGCTTCTTTTTCCATGTTGAAAATCGTGTTTTTCGATCGCCGGTGAGGGTTTCGGTGGTCGTCCGGCGACCAGTTTTGTTTAGGGTAAGTGGACCGGTTTAATTACGGTCTAAGAGTTTGAACCGGCCCAACTCAGTTTGAGCCCAAACTTGAATCGAGACCCGACCCGTAGACCCGGTCCGAGCCCAACCCGTCTACCGAGTTTAACTCAGCCCAAGTCAGCTTAGTGAGTCAGCCGAGTCAGCTCAGTGAGTCAGCCGAGTCAACTCAGTTGATCTTGCCCGTTGATTGCTGACGTCAGCGTTGACTCTGACCCCGTTGACCGTTGACTTGCTGACGTCAGCGATGACTTTGACTAAAAAGTCAAAATTTTCTGAAAAAGCCCTATTTTATGTTTTTCGACGTCCTGAGTCCGTTTTTGAAGCCCGTTTCGCAAAATTCTGACCCGAGAGCCTCCAAATCTGACCTGGAACCCGAACTTCTATATGTTTTAATTTTGCAATTAGGAGTACTGTGAGTAAGGACTGAATTGTGAATTTGTGTAATTCAAGGTACTCATAGCTCCTTGAATACGAATTGTTGATGGGCGTCGAATTCGAGTTCGAGTGCAACCGAATGGGTTTTCATGAATCGACCGATATAACTCGGAGTTAAGGTAATACAATACTACCCCTTATATGCTTTATGTACATGTTGATATCCAGTTAACGCATGCATGCTTATGAGGAAGTGTTTTGTAAACTCTGCTTAAGCCGAATCAGATACGAGAAATAAGTATGGAAATTATTAAAACCATAATATTCGAATAAGAATACTAATAGACCAGAAGTATCGAAAGTTAATAGTAATAAATAATGCAGTTAAATCTGTAACTCGATCAATGTTGTCTAAGATTCAATGCCCATATTATGGAGTAAAGGATATTGGATATGAGATTACAAAAATGCCCTTGAGGTATAAGAATAACTAAACTGCCCCTAATAAAGGTAGTGACCCGAAATCTGCATTCGACCTGATTGAAAAAAAATTACCCTACCTAAGATGTATGTTCTATTGGAAAAGACTTCGTCATCGTTATTCATATGTGTGTGATACTAAAAGAAACTTAGATTCTTCCCTCCGAGCTCTGTATAACACATGAAGGTGAATTTACTAGAAATATCGTTGTATTCTTGAGCTGATCCTTACGACAGTAATGAATGAATTAATTGGAATGATCGTAATGACCAAAAAGACTGTAGTGCCTTCGAGCACCGAAATTCTTAATTAATCAGAATGACAATTATACCCTTAAGTTCTAAATGAGTAAACCGTCTGTAAGGGCTGAAAGGATTAGAACGACTTAATTTCTACCCAGTACGTAAACGATGGTGCTAAATAGTAAAATTGACAAAAATGGTGGGTATCCCGAGCGTCAAGATGACTGAAAATACCCCTTGATTGGAAGTAAATTGCCTTTGATAAAATTTTGGAAATGTCAATAAAGCTAAAAATGACTAAAATGCCCCCAAGGGTTGAAGCATGACTCATGTATGTCAATCACTCCTGATAGTAATGTAAGGATGAAAGTTTTTCCGCACAGAATATAAGTTTGACTACTCCGTGACGAGTCCTGTGGTAAAATATGAAAACAACCGTTCAGATATACGATACAACTGGATACATTAGTAGGGTTGGTTAGTACTGCAAGGTTGAGATATGTTAGTTTGAATGGTTTTGGAGCCTCGAAAATGTCTAGAAATCTTAAATATTGTAAATTGTCATTTTATCGTTTTTGGGCTAAATTACAAAATTACCCCGGTTAGTTAATTGATCAAAATGCCCTCGTTGGCCAAAGAATTAAAATAGCCTTGAATGTATCCGGTATCGTAAAAGATCTTGACATAGAAATCTCTGAATGCCTGGTTGAAAACCTGATGAGCAAATAGAATCTCCTGAGCAACTGTTCATGCCCCATTAGTATAAATTACCAACACACCCATGTATGATAAAATGACCATAATGCCCTTGTATGCTTAAATGACTAAAGTACTCATAATATATCTGAACTTTCTAAGATCTTGATGTGCTGATTCTTTAATACATGATATGAATCGTTTTACGAACCCTTTCTAATAGGGATCTCGTTCTTGAAATTCGTCCAAATTGTCAAAAGTTCAATGTGTCCCCTTCTGTAAGTACCGAGTATCTTAAAGAAATAAATTGTTCTATCTAGTGTGTTCCATGTGTGCTATATTTTGTTGAATGGATTGTATAATGATTTAATCATGAATAATATTATGTTTGATGAATATTTCAACTGTTATTGAGATTGCATCACTATGTTGGAAAATGAGATGAAATGATCAACTGGATATATGATGACATTCTCTGCGTACCTGATGTATGTCTGTGCAATATGTATACTTGTTATGTGATTGCTTGATCTGTGATGGTATTGCCTGGCTGTCTGATGAACTTGATAGTATGATCTGCTAGCTTGACCTATAATGTTACAATTTGTTTGCATGATGAATGATGAGAATGTCTGCTCTGCTCAATGGTATGCCCATTTATCTGTCAAAAGCATGAATCTTCCGTTTCTGATACTCTAAATAGAATATGTCTGTCACATGTATTCTGTTACTCATGACTGGAATCTGAACACTGATTACTATCTGGGGTATACTGTTGGGTTATGTTATGAAGTTTCTGTAGGTACAACCCTGATCAATCTGGTAAATCCTTATGGACTCAAGGTCTCCCCTTGAGTAGGTACCGATGCTTTAGCATGGGTAAATCCTTATGGACCTAAGGCAGCCCCTTAGGTGGCACCTATGCCCATCGGGCCTAGGGTAAGTCCTTATGGATGCAGTTCTGGGTGACTGCATTTGGTGTAAGGTTGGAGGGTAGACACTAGTAAACCCTTGCATGCACTCGAGTATTTGTATTGAACTGTTATGTGTTCTTATGATATGATTAGTATATTTTTATGCCTGTTTGATCTTCATTTATTGGAACACACTAAACACTAAACATTAAACCCTTTGTTCCATCTTCGTAATATACCAACTTGTATATTTCTTATTTGTTACTCAATGTTTGAATAAAGAACAAGTACTGTTATTCTCAAGTAACGTTATCCTGTAATAGCGGAAGGGAAATGAAGACTGTTACTACCTGGAACATCATAAAAATGTTATGCCTACCATATATCTGCATGAGCTTATAGCATCTTTTGGTAGTTTTGTATTACTGAGCTTTTCCAAGCTCACGTTGCTTTTACCATCGCATGTTAAAAGAATATATCATGGTATAACGTGTGACATCAGTGTTCGGGGTTCTCTCAGCGTTGCTTTTGGAGTACGGTGATGTCTAGTTAGTGGGCATGTATGTCATGCATTGTTTATGATAGAGTCTGTAAAACACTTTTTGAAATTTCTGTTAAGCATTTAAATGACTTCTTGAAATGTTATTTTAAACAGAAGTTGGTTTTACAGTTTAATAAATGTTTTGAGCAAAAAAATGTTTTTACGTGTATTTTTACTGTGGGTCGCTCTTGTGACCCTAATGTGACTTCTTAGGATCCGTTGTAACGTGTAGGCGGGTCTAGGGGGTTACAGAATGATTCACGAAATAATTTTTTCTAATTTTATTTTAAAATATAATTAATTGCATGTCGAACCTTCGAAGTTTTTAAAAATCATTTAAAACAACATTAAAATAAATAATTTATGGTGACATTCTAATTTATGGAAACTAAATTAGTTTTGATATAGACAAAGATAATTTCATTCGACGGTTTTTATGGTAAATGATTTTGAATTCTATATTGGTTTAATGCCTTCTTTTCTCACCAGTTGACAAAAAGACAAAACAGATAATATCGGTTTAACAAATCTATTGCTTTTTCGTGTGTTGGTTTTATTCGATAAAAAATTGTTTAAAAGTGAAAAAAAAAAGAAGTTTTAAAGTCTAAAATGAATTTTTTAACAATTTTGAAGATAAAAAATACAATTAAATATTTTAATACAATTGGGTAAAGGCGGGTAGGGATGCTTCAGTTGTGCTTGAATCGCAGTGGTGGGAATGTCCGTGGAGTTGTTTATCCTTGACGGATGGGAGCGTCGGGTCGGGATTGTGTGGTGTCCTCCGCTTGTAGGGACTCTTAAATTTAATGTTGATGACTCGGCAAGGGGAAAGCGGGTTATGTTGGTGTTTTACGAAATTCGGAGGGTCTGACTAGTGTTTATTTTGTGCTATGGTTTGTGTTTAAATACTCCTTGGTGGTTCATTATCATTGCTGATTTGGGCGTTTTACATGTTTTTTGTGCAGGACTTCGTGTCTGGAAAACATATTGGAAAAGACTGGATTCTGCAAGTTTTCTGGATTCATGGCTGGATTAGCGGGCATGAATTGGGGCATGAATGCGCTGACTCGGCGACACGTCAGTGGCTTCTAGAAGATGACGTCAACAGCGCGTGATAGCTTATCAGCCGCGTCCAGAGCACTTATCAGCTGAGATTAGGATCTAAGCTTGGGGATTATCTTTTATTTTTGAATTTTAAACATTTTTGGATTTAATTATTATCACTTATCATTTATCTTTTGTATTTTAAATATTTTAGGATTATTTCTTACCATTTTAAGAGTATTTTTAGGGTTTTTAGGATGCTATAAATACCCCATTTGTGGTGAGACTCAAATCTTCAATTGTTCTCATTCTCATTTTGCTTTGAAGTTATTGTAACACCCGTGTTTTGGGCCTAGGAGTAAACCGAGTTTATAGTCGAGTTAATAAAATTTAAATAGAATCAACTCAACTTAAGTTGTGGTGTAATTGAGCTTTAATAAAAGGGGAGGGACCTATGTTGCGATTTTACCCAAAACTTTTAATTAAAGTAAGATAACTCTTAAAATATAAGAGATCATCTTCTTCTTCTCTTCTATTCTTTCTTTCTAACGTGAACCACCATCTCTAAACTCTCCCAAGCTTTTCACTATTTGATTGGTCATACAACTTGATTTCAACCTCGTTTTGGAAGGTAAATTATGTTTTCCGACTCTCCTCCTTATTCTCTATCTATATTTGGTCTTAAAATTTGAAAACATGGGACTTTGAAAAATTATAGTTTTATGTTAAAGTTTGGATTTTAGGTGGTTTTCCAAATTGTTTTAATGTTTTGAGTTGGGATTTAACTTAATCATGATGAAATACACATTATATATCAATTTGGTTAAATTTGGATGAAAATTCGTACTATGTTCATATGTTAAATTTTAAGGTGTTAAAACTTGTTTTTTTTGTGAAGTTTATGTTGAAAACTAAGGGCTGATGGTTAGGGTATGATATGAGAGTGTTTTGGGATGTGTTAGAGGTCATTTTGGTGTTTGGAAGTGGAGTTTTCAGCAAGGTGTTTGGGGAGTACGAAAATTGAGTTTTTTTGGATGATGGTGGATTGAGAAATTGAAGAATATGGCTTATGTTTGTGAAGTGAGTTGTTAGTTGAGTTTTAGCATTGAATTGTGGTGTAATAAGTGTGTTTTGTTTGGTTAGAAGCAAGAAGAAACGTTGAAGGAGTTTTGGAGCCGAATACGAGATCGTAAGAGGATTGTTTCGTTTGACAAAGGAAGGGCGGTGAGTGGTTTTAAACTTATTCTAAAGTTGGTTCGAGTATGTGTAGTGTGCTTGTGTGAAGTGTGCTTGGTAGGCCACTTATAGTAAATTCGAGTTGTTAGTTATCCGTTGATATCCATATATGCTATTGTGCTTACTTAACTATGCTTTTGTGATATTGGTGGTTTTGTACATGTATATTCATGAGGTGTATATATATGTGATGAGCATGAGTTATGATTGGTGGAAAACGTGTTGTGGAAATTGATAATTGGCACTAAATAATTACCGGTTGTAAATGATCGATCATTAGGATTAGTGTGCACACAAATTGAGTCAAAACGTACGTGGCCTTGGTGGCGTTGAGGCACCAAGGAGGAGTACGGTAATGTAATATTCTACCGGAAATCTTTTATTCATTTCTACGTGATGATGAGTGGAATCCCATCCGTAGGGCATGTGGCGATGAGTGGAATCCCGTCCATGCAAGGCCGGTGATGAGTGGAATCCCACCGAGGTAAAGTGTTGTTGAGTTTCAAATCCGCACAATCGGGGTAATTTAAAGTGGCCAATTAACTTATTCATATATGGTGATATATGGTGGTGAAACATGACTATTGTTATTGATGCTTGGTGCTTAGTATGAGGTAATATGCCATATTATGCCACTTGATGGACTAGCTAGGACTACTTGTGATGTTGTCTATGCATGTTAGATATGAGGTTTAAGGATTTCATACTTGAACCCTGCATTGTTGTTGCTTTCGTTTTAGAGCATCCTCACTAAGCTTATAGCTTACGCTCTCCATGTTCAACAATGCAGATCATTAGTGTGGCGTTAGCTCGGAGCAAGGCAAGAAGGGCTTCCAAGTTTTGTAACTCAAGTACGGTGGTAATTTTGTACTAGTTAGCAATGTGGCAAAAAGGGTTGTTGTATAAGTTTTCATAACTCTTTGTTATATATGATGTTTTGGGGTGTAAAGCATGAATTATTTTGTTGAAGGTTAAGGGGATAGTATGGTGTAAATGCTTAGGTTGTCTTGTTGTATGAATTCATTAGATGCATGATCCTTGTGTGTTTGAATGCCATGGATGTAGACATTTTGATTACTAAAGGTTGGTTGTGTGTTGTTGGGTCTAGGGAGGTCAAATTATGCATTTTTAGTGTGTGCCTTATATGTTTTAGCTGAAAACAGAGCATTGTGAAGCAGGGCGTATCGATACACCCCTGTGTATCGATACACCCTCAACTCTCTGAGATTCATTTTTAGGCTTAGCGTATCGATACACGGAGTGTATCGATACAGTCCAAACTCTCTGGAATCCTAAGGGAATTGTGGAGTGCAGAGCGTATCGATACGGGGTCATGTGTATCGATACGGTTTAATCTTGTTGACTAAGTGTTGTTGACCGGGAGGTGCGTATCGATACGCTAAATGGTGTATCGATACGGCCTTCCCTGAGTCTAGGAGAGGGTTGACTTTGGTCAAGGCGTATCGATACCCCATGTAGGTGTATCGATACGTCCTTCTTAAAATGGAAAAATTGGATGTTTAATTGTAAGTTTGTGAGTTTTGAGTCAGTATTTGTTCGATGTGTGTTCTCTCATATAGGATTTAATACAAGCATCTAGATAAGAAAGAAAAAAAAATATAGGGTTGCTAACCGAGGGGAAATCTTAATTGGTTTTTGCTCGGTTTTCCCCGTGTGGCCCACTTGGACCGGTCATTCGGCCAGACCGGGACGAGGGGGTTACATTTGTTGGTATCAGAGCCTGAGGTTATCGAGACCTTGGGCAGGTAAGTGAGGTAAATTTGTTATGTTGAGTAATTATGTTGTTCGATGCATGTCTTGCTATGGATTCTTTGATATTTGACTGTTCGCATGATGTTTTGAAGCATGAATTGATGTGTTTGGTGTAGAGTGTGTGTGCCCATTGCTACTATTACTTAATTTACAAAGATTTTGAAAAGAGGAGTACTTGAGCATTATTGGACCCTTGCTTTGACTAACGAAATCCTTATATGTTTCTTGTTGTAGTTTATACCTTGTTAGCTGTACCATGAGACCACGTGGGAGGCCTAGAAGGTTTCGACCGGAACCACGGGCAGAGGCTCCAGGAGGAGAGCCAGTAGTTAGAGCTGAGGCTCAAGTGGGAGAGCCTGTGATTAGAATTGGAGCTCCTCCACCACCTCCACCACCACCACCTCCTCCACCGGGAGTTGGAGGCGAGGCTGAGGCCGGAGGAGAGGGACCACCAGGAGGTCAGGGTGGCCAAGGTGGCCAAGGACCGGCAGGAATTGACTTAGCTCCGTTGGTTCAGGCGATAGCCGGGGCTTTTCAGGCTGCAGTAGCTGGAGGACAGGCAGCACATCATCATGGTGAGGGCACTGGATTGCCATTAGAGAGACTTCGGGGTCTTGGAGCTGAAGAGTTCAGGGGGTCTACTCCGGAGAGGTCAGAGTTATGGCTTGAGAAGACCGTCCGTATCTTGGCTCAGATAGGGTGTACTGGTGATCGCAAGTTGGGCTGTGTTGAGTCCTTGCTACAAGGCGATGCTTACACTTGGTGGGTCACTGTTACTTCGAGTATGGGTGACGCTGAGATCACTTGGGAGTTCTTTGAGTCAGCATTCCGGAAGAAGTATCTAGGTCCACGATACATCGACGAGAGGAAGAGGGAGTTCATGGCTTTGATTCAGGGGCTTAGATCCGTGACAGACTATGAGATTAGATTTGTCAGACTAAGTCAGTATGCACCTGAACTTGTTCCTACTGAGGTGGAACGCTGCAACCGGTTTCGTTATGGGTTGAATGAAGAAATCAAGACATATACTCTAGCTACAGATTACACTGATTTTGATGTCTTGGTTTCGAGGGCCAAGGACTTGGAGCACAGTTTGAGTCTGACCAGGCGGTCAGGTGGATCTAGTTCGAGTAAGAGATCCAGTAACTTTGACAGAGATGATGCCAAGAGGCATCGAGACAACAAACCTCAGTATGATAATAGGCGTGGTGGCGGTAACCACGGTAAAGGCCATCAAAACCAGAAGGCTGGTGGGAAGTTGCCTACATGTGCTACTTGTGGGAGGAACCACACCGGTGAGTGTTGGGGAAATTTTCATTCTTGTTGGAATTGTGGGGCTAGAGACCACATAAGACGTAACTGTCCACATCCAGTGGGACAGGCAGCAGCACAGGCTCCTGCTAGAGCCAATGATTTTCAGAGAGGCCGCGGGCGCGGTCGTGGCTACTTCCAACCTAGGATAGATGCACCTAGGGTGGATGCTCAGAGGAATCTTGCTCATGTTGTAGCAGTGCAGCCAGAGGCAGGAGGACCAGCGAGAGTTTATGCTCAGAGAGAGGCCGGGAACGACACTGATGTGATAGCAGGTAATTTCGAGTTACGGTCTATGTCTTTGCTTTCTCTGGTTGATTCGGGTTCTACGCATTCCTACATTTTGAGTGAGCATGCACAGAAGTTAGATATCCCTGTTGAGATCTTAGATGTAGGTATGCATGTCACTAGTTCTTTTGGTGAGACAGTAGTGGTTAGACGTATATATAGAAGATGTCCACTGAAGATTCAGGGTCATGTGTTCCTAGTTGACATGATGGAACTTCCTTTTTATGGTTTCGATATAATTTTGGGTATGGACTGGTTGGTTGAGCATCGGGCTAGTGTGAATTTCGAAACAAAGAGAATTTCCCTGAAACTTTCTGATGACTACGAGGTAGTAGTAGTAGGCGAGAACGTTAAGTTCTTGTCTAATGTGGTGTCAGCTTTAGAGGCTCACAAGCTGATGGACTCTGGATGTGGGGCTTATTTGGCTTATGTTATGAATCCGGATATGAGTGAAGTTAGACCAAAAGATATCAGAACAGTGTGTGATTTTCCGGATGTGTTCCCTGAAGAGTTGCCAGGTTTACCTCCTGACAGAGATGTTGAGTTTGTGATTGAGACCATTTCAGGGTCTAATCCAGTTTCGATAGCTCCGTATCGTATGGCTCCAAAGGAGTTGAAAGAGTTGAAGAACCAGTTGCAAGAATTATTAGACCGTGGATTCATTAGGCCTAGTAGTTCTCCGTGGGGTGCTCCCGTGTTATTCGTGAAAAAGAAAGATGGTAGTATGCGTATGTGTATTGACTATAGACAGTTGAATCAGTTGACTGTGAAGAACAAGTATCCGTTACCTCGCATAGATGATTTGTTTGATCAATTGAGAGGGGCCTCAGTGTTCTCGAAGATAGATTTGAGATCCGGATACTACCAGTTAAAAGTGAAAGAGTGTGATGTGCCGAAGACAGCTTTTAGGACGAGATATGGTCACTATGAGTTTCTTGTGATGCCATTTGGGCTCACGAATGCACCTGCAGCATTCATGGACATGATGAACAGAATTTTTAGAGACTATCTAGATTGTTTTGTAGTTGTTTTCATTGATGACATACTTGTGTACTCGAAGACGGAAGAAGAACATGACGAGCACTTGAGGGTTGTTTTACAGAAATTGCTGAGCAATCAGTTGTATGCTAAGCTTAGTAAATGTGAGTTCTGGATACGAGAGGTGGTATTTCTTGGTCATGTTGTTTCGGCCGAAGGTATCCGTGTTGATCCATCGAAGATCGAGGCTATTATCGAGTGGAAACAACCTAAGTCTGTGACAGAGATTAGGAGTTTCCTGGGATTAGCCGGCTACTATAGAAGATTTGTTGATGGTTTCTCTAGAGTAGCTGCTCCTTTGACTAAACTGTTGCAAAAAGGAGTTAAGTTTGAATGGTCAGAGGCAAGACAAAAAGCCTTTGAGAAATTAAAAGAAGCTTTGACAAATGCCCCAGTGTTAGTACAACCTGTTTCAGGTAAAGAGTTTGTAATTTACAGTGATGCTTCCTACGTAGGTTTAGGATGTGTTCTGATGCAAGAGAGAAAAGTTGTTGCTTATGCTTCTAGACAATTGAAGGTTCATGAGAAGAACTATCCTACTCATGATATCGAGCTAGCCGCAGTAGTGTTTGCATTGAAGATTTGGCGTCATTACTTGTATGGTGAGAAGTGTATTGTTTACACCGATCACAAGAGCTTAAAGTACTTGATGACACAGAAGGAGTTAAACTTGAGACAGAGAAGATGGCTTGAGTTGCTAAAAGATTATGATTTGACCATCGAGTACCATCCGGGTAAAGCGAATGTAGTCGCTGATGCTTTGAGTAGGAAAGTGGCCATAGAGTTGAGGGCTATGTTTGCTAAATTGAGTGTGTCTGATGATGGTGGTTTGATCACCGAATTGCAAGTGAAGCCTTCTTTGATACAATTGATTAAAGAGAAGCAAAGGCAAGATGAGAGTTTAATTCCTCATGTTCAGGACATAGCTGAAGGAAGACCGGCCGATTACAGTTTCAGTGGTGAGGGCTTGTTGTGCTTTAAGGATAGAATTGTTGTACCCGGAGATGTTGAGTTGAGACGTCAGATTTTGAGTGAAGCACATTCGAGTCCCTTTTCTATGCATCCGGGTAGTACCAAAATGTATTGTGACTTGAAGAATGATTACTTCTGGGTTGGTTTGAAGAAAGATGTAGCTGAGTATGTGAGCCGTTGTATGGTTTGTCAAAGAGTGAAGGCAGAACATCAGGTTCCTTCAGGATTATTACAGCCTTTGAAGATTCCAGAATGGAAATGGGAGAGGATCACCATGGATTTTGTATCGGGATTGCCCTTATCTCCTTCAAAGAAGAATTCAGTTTGGGTGATTGTTGATAGATTTACTAAATGTGCTCACTTCTTAGCAGTGAACACTACTGATTCCTTAGACAAGTTGGCAAACTTGTACATCCGCGAGATTGTGAGGCTTCATGGAGTACCGAAGTCTATTGTTTCAGACAGAGACCCTAGGTTTACTTCGAGGTTCTGGGGTTGCTTGCATAGTGCCCTAGGTAGCCGTTTGCATTTCAGCACTTCCTATCATCCACAGTCTGATGGGCAGTCAGAGCGAGTAATACAGATTCTAGAGGATATGCTCCGTTGTTGTGTGATTGACTTCCAAGGTTCTTGGGAGAAGCACCTACCGTTGGTTGAGTTCGCTTACAACAACAGTTATCAATCTAGCATTCAGATGGCTCCTTATGAGGCTTTATATGGTAGACGATGTAGGACTCCGATCTGTTGGGCTGAAACAGGTCAGAGATTGTTACCTATGCCAGATTTGCTTAAGGGGACTACTGACAAGATGAAGCTGATTTGCGACCGTTTGAAAGCAGCTTCCAATCGTCAGAAATCTTATGCAGATTTGAAGAGGAAAGAGATAGAGTACTCAGTGGGTGAGAAAGTGTTTCTGAAGGTATCTCCGTGGAAGAAGGTAATGAGATTTGGCCGAAAGGGCAAGCTGAGTCCGAGGTTCATTGGTCCGTATGAGGTAGTTGAGCGGATTGGGCCTGTAGCTTATCGTTTGAGGTTACCTTCTGAGTTAGAGAAGATCCATGATGTCTTTCATGTGTCTATGCTTAGGAGATATAGATCAGACCCTTCTCATGTGATGCCCGTTGAGGAGATAGAGTTAAATCCAGATTTGTCTTATACTGAAGAACCCATTGAGATACTTGCTACTGATAGCAAGGTGTTGCGTGGCAAGACCATAGAGTTGGTCAAAGTGTTGTGGAGACATAGAGGTGTAGAAGAGGCCACGTGGGAGAGGAAAGCGGATATGATTGAGCAGTTTCCGTATTTGTTTCCACCAGGTAATTTCGGGGACGAAATTTCTTAAGTGGGAGAGAGTTGTAACACCCGTGTTTTGGGCCTAGGAGTAAACCGAGTTTATAGTCGAGTTAATAAAATTTAAATAGAATCAACTAAACTTAAGTTGTGGTGTAATTGAGCTTTAATAAAAGGGGAGGGACCTATGTTGCGATTTTACCCAAAACTTTTAATTAAAGTAAGATAACTCTTAAAATATAAGAGATCATCTTCTTCTTCTCTTCTATTCTTTCTTTCTAACGTGAACCACCATCTCTAAACTCTCCCAAGCTTTTCACTATTTGATTGGTCATACAACTTGATTTCAACCTCGTTTTGGAAGGTAAATTATGTTTTCCGACTCTCCTCCTTATTCTCTATCTATATTTGGTCTTAAAATTTGAAAACATGGGACTTTGAAAAATTATAGTTTTATGTTAAAGTTTGGATTTTAGGTGGTTTTCCAAATTGTTTTAATGTTTTGAGTTGGGATTTAACTTAATCATGATGAAATACACATTATATATCAATTTGGTTAAATTTGGATGAAAATTCGTACTATGTTCATATGTTAAATTTTAAGGTGTTAAAACTTGTTTTTTTTGTGAAGTTTATGTTGAAAACTAAGGGCTGATGGTTAGGGTATGATATGAGAGTGTTTTGGGATGTGTTAGAGGTCATTTTGGTGTTTGGAAGTGGAGTTTTCAGCAAGGTGTTTGGGGAGTACGAAAATTGAGTTTTTTTGGATGATGGTGGATTGAGAAATTGAAGAATATGGCTTATGTTTGTGAAGTGAGTTGTTAGTTGAGTTTTAGCATTGAATTGTGGTGTAATAAGTGTGTTTTGTTTGGTTAGAAGCAAGAAGAAACGTTGAAGGAGTTTTGGAGCCGAATACGAGATCGTAAGAGGATTGTTTCGTTTGACAAAGGAAGGGCGGTGAGTGGTTTTAAACTTATTCTAAAGTTGGTTCGAGTATGTGTAGTGTGCTTGTGTGAAGTGTGCTTGGTAGGCCACTTATAGTAAATTCGAGTTGTTAGTTATCCGTTGATATCCATATATGCTATTGTGCTTACTTAACTATGCTTTTGTGATATTGGTGGTTTTGTACATGTATATTCATGAGGTGTATATATATGTGATGAGCATGAGTTATGATTGGTGGAAAACGTGTTGTGGAAATTGATAATTGGCACTAAATAATTATCGGTTGTAAATGATCGATCATTAGGATTAGTGTGCACACAAATTGAGTCAAAACGTACGTGGCCTTGGTGGCGTTGAGGCACCAAGGAGGAGTACGGTAATGTAATATTCTACCGGAAATCTTTTATTCATTTCTACGTGATGATGAGTGGAATCCCATCCGTAGGGCATGTGGCGATGAGTGGAATCCCGTCCATGCAAGGCCGGTGATGAGTGGAATCCCACCGAGGTAAAGTGTTGTTGAGTTTCAAATCCGCACAATCGGGGTAATTTAAAGTGGCCAATTAACTTATTCATATATGGTGATATATGGTGGTGAAACATGACTATTGTTATTGATGCTTGGTGCTTAGTATGAGGTAATATGCCATATTATGCCACTTGATGGACTAGCTAGGACTACTTGTGATGTTGTCTATGCATGTTAGATATGAGGTTTAAGGATTTCATACTTGAACCCTGCATTGTTGTTGCTTTCGTTTTAGAGCATCCTCACTAAGCTTATAGCTTACGCTCTCCATGTTCAACAATGCAGATCATTAGTGTGGCGTTAGCTCGGAGCAAGGCAAGAAGGGCTTCCAAGTTTTGTAACTCAAGTACGGTGGTAATTTTGTACTAGTTAGCAATGTGGCAAAAAGGGTTGTTGTATAAGTTTTCATAACTCTTTGTTATATATGATGTTTTGGGGTGTAAAGCATGAATTATTTTGTTGAAGGTTAAGGGGATAGTATGGTGTAAATGCTTAGGTTGTCTTGTTGTATGAATTCATTAGATGCATGATCCTTGTGTGTTTGAATGCCATGGATGTAGACATTTTGATTACTAAAGGTTGGTTGTGTGTTGTTGGGTCTAGGGAGGTCAAATTATGCATTTTTAGTGTGTGCCTTATATGTTTTAGCTGAAAACAGAGCATTGTGAAGCAGGGCGTATCGATACACCCCTGTGTATCGATACACCCTCAACTCTCTGAGATTCATTTTTAGGCTTAGCGTATCGATACACGGAGTGTATCGATACAGTCCAAACTCTCTGGAATCCTAAGGGAATTGTGGAGTGCAGAGCGTATCGATACGGGGTCATGTGTATCGATACGGTTTAATCTTGTTGACTAAGTGTTGTTGACCGGGAGGTGCGTATCGATACGCTAAATGGTGTATCGATACGGCCTTCCCTGAGTCTAGGAGAGGGTTGACTTTGGTCAAGGCGTATCGATACCCCATGTAGGTGTATCGATACGTCCTTCTTAAAATGGAAAAATTGGATGTTTAATTGTAAGTTTGTGAGTTTTGAGTCAGTATTTGTTCGATGTGTGTTCTCTCATATAGGATTTAATACAAGCATCTAGATAAGAAAGAAAAAAAAATATAGGGTTGCTAACCGAGGGGAAATCTTAATTGGTTTTTGCTCGGTTTTCCCCGTGTGGCCCACTTGGACCGGTCATTCGGCCAGACCGGGACGAGGGGGTTACATTTGTTGGTATCAGAGCCTGAGGTTATCGAGACCTTGGGCAGGTAAGTGAGGTAAATTTGTTATGTTGAGTAATTATGTTGTTCGATGCATGTCTTGCTATGGATTCTTTGATATTTGACTGTTCGCATGATGTTTTGAAGCATGAATTGATGTGTTTGGTGTAGAGTGTGTGTGCCCATTGCTACTATTACTTAATTTACAAAGATTTTGAAAAGAGGAGTACTTGAGCATTATTGGACCCTTGCTTTGACTAACGAAATCCTTATATGTTTCTTGTTGTAGTTTATACCTTGTTAGCTGTACCATGAGACCACGTGGGAGGCCTAGAAGGTTTCGACCGGAACCACGGGCAGAGGCTCCAGGAGGAGAGCCAGTAGTTAGAGCTGAGGCTCAAGTGGGAGAGCCTGTGATTAGAATTGGAGCTCCTCCACCACCTCCACCACCACCACCTCCTCCACCGGGAGTTGGAGGCGAGGCTGAGGCCGGAGGAGAGGGACCACCAGGAGGTCAGGGTGGCCAAGGTGGCCAAGGACCGGCAGGAATTGACTTAGCTCCGTTGGTTCAGGCGATAGCCGGGGCTTTTCAGGCTGCAGTAGCTGGAGGACAGGCAGCACATCATCATGGTGAGGGCACTGGATTGCCATTAGAGAGACTTCGGGGTCTTGGAGCTGAAGAGTTCAGGGGGTCTACTCCGGAGAGGTCAGAGTTATGGCTTGAGAAGACCGTCCGTATCTTGGCTCAGATAGGGTGTACTGGTGATCGCAAGTTGGGCTGTGTTGAGTCCTTGCTACAAGGCGATGCTTACACTTGGTGGGTCACTGTTACTTCGAGTATGGGTGACGCTGAGATCACTTGGGAGTTCTTTGAGTCAGCATTCCGGAAGAAGTATCTAGGTCCACGATACATCGACGAGAGGAAGAGGGAGTTCATGGCTTTGATTCAGGGGCTTAGATCCGTGACAGACTATGAGATTAGATTTGTCAGACTAAGTCAGTATGCACCTGAACTTGTTCCTACTGAGGTGGAACGCTGCAACCGGTTTCGTTATGGGTTGAATGAAGAAATCAAGACATATACTCTAGCTACAGATTACACTGATTTTGATGTCTTGGTTTCGAGGGCCAAGGACTTGGAGCACAGTTTGAGTCTGACCAGGCGGTCAGGTGGATCTAGTTCGAGTAAGAGATCCAGTAACTTTGACAGAGATGATGCCAAGAGGCATCGAGACAACAAACCTCAGTATGATAATAGGCGTGGTGGCGGTAACCACGGTAAAGGCCATCAAAACCAGAAGGCTGGTGGGAAGTTGCCTACATGTGCTACTTGTGGGAGGAACCACACCGGTGAGTGTTGGGGAAATTTTCATTCTTGTTGGAATTGTGGGGCTAGAGACCACATAAGACGTAACTGTCCACATCCAGTGGGACAGGCAGCAGCACAGGCTCCTGCTAGAGCCAATGATTTTCAGAGAGGCCGCGGGCGCGGTCGTGGCTACTTCCAACCTAGGATAGATGCACCTAGGGTGGATGCTCAGAGGAATCTTGCTCATGTTGTAGCAGTGCAGCCAGAGGCAGGAGGACCAGCGAGAGTTTATGCTCAGAGAGAGGCCGGGAACGACACTGATGTGATAGCAGGTAATTTCGAGTTACGGTCTATGTCTTTGCTTTCTCTGGTTGATTCGGGTTCTACGCATTCCTACATTTTGAGATTGGGCTTGTAGCGGAATCAACTCTCTAAGAACAAACGTAGTGGCGGTCCACTAAGGGAAATCAAGATCGGATACAACTCTCGTCGAGATAATCATCCGAGCACGGGCTTTTCCAGCGTTAAGCAGAGAATTTGCATTAGCATCGATTGACAAAGCTAATCAAACAAAAACTAGATTTCAAGGATTGGCCTTGAGATTTAGTTTACCATAGAAAAGTAAGTTACAAGGGTTAGGCCTTGCAGACTGTAACTTGCAAGAACTCGAAGCAACATCCCTTTTAGCGATCAAGACAAATCGAGGCGAAGCAAAGCTGGAGGCTAATTCTTATCATAATTTATTTCAATTATTTTCTTCGCTTTATTTATTTTAATCTTCTCAAATTATTTCGCTTAAACCCACTTTTTATTATTATTTGCAGATCACTTGGTAATTATCAAAATCAAATAGATATTGAGAACTCCTTAGTCCCTGCGGATCAACCCTTACTCTCACCACTCTACTTAATTATTTCTTTTAAGTTTAAGAAATTTATTTGACAATACACGACGCTTGTCAAATTGGCGTCGTTGCCGGGGACTTCGGCAAAGTTACTAATATTTGTTTTGTTTTGATTTATGACAAAAAAGAATCCGGGAGAACAAGCAGAATATAACCCGAAAATTGAAGCATCCGCCCAAAGACTCCACGCTCAAACGCTTCGGGATAAGAAACAAAGAGAATGACAACAACGTCTAGAACGTGAACTATAATTAGCATATGAGGCAGATTCGCATTTCGAGTACACCAATGAAGATCAAGTTCCAATGGGAGATAACGAACAAACAATACGACAACTGACTAGGGCACCAGATGATCAACAACCGATGTGCATAACATTCCCAAACGGTACAATTCCATTCGTGGTGAAAATAGGTTTGATACATCTTTTATCGACTTTCCACGGTCTGCTTAGTGAGAATCCTCACAAGCACCTAAAAGAGTTCCACATGGTTTGCCTGAGTACTAAACTGCAGGGAGTTTCTGAAGATCAAATTAAACTTTGTGCCTTTCCTTTTTCTCTAGCTGATATTGCCAAAGATTGGCTATTTGATATACTTTCAAATTCGGTTACAACCTGGACCGACATGGCTCACCTTTTTCTTGACAGGTTTTTCCCAGCAGCTGAGGCAAGCAAGCTAAGTCGAAGCATTTTGAGTATCTGACAGAAGAATACTGAATCCTTATATGAATACTGGGAACATTTCAAAAAGTTGTACGATAACTGTCCTCAACATGGTTTGTCTAAACAAAAACTTATTCGGTATTTTTACGAAGGATTGACGCCTATGGATATGAAGGTAATTGACGCGGCAAGTGGAGGAGCACTTGCTAACATGACTCCTACCGCAGCTAGAACGTTAATATCAACTATGGCTGTGAACTCACAACGATTTCATTCGACAAGTGAATCTTCTCGACGGGTTCACGAGGTAAGTACCGTTTCCCTGGAAAATAAGATTGACAAACTAGCTAAAATAGTTCAATCCCTTGTTGCAGACAAAAGAAAAGTAGCTAGGCTTTGCGAGATATGCACTAGTCCAGAACATCCGACATATTGCTATCTGATGATGCAAGAAGAAGATATTGCACAAGCAAATGCCATCGGTAATACGTATAACACGGGATGGAAAAATCATTCGAATTTTAATTATGCGCAAAACCAAAGGCCAAATTAAGCTTATCAACCAACTGCACCACAACAATATCAACCGCAGAAGCCGTTGTTGGAGTCAATTGTTGAAAGGTTAGCGCTAGCCCAAGAAAAATTTCAACTAAAGGCCGAAGCTCACTTTGAAGCAATTGACAAACAGATAAGTCAATTGACGTTAGCGGTAAGTCGCTTAAAATCTAAAGGGAAATTACCTTCTCAAACGGAGCCCAATCCAAGAGAGAATGTGAACGCCATCACTCTACGAAGCGGTACCATCGTCGAACCAAAAGCCAGGGAGGAAGGAATTCAAAAGAAAGGTAAAGAGAAATCACCATCTTCCACCGAGAAAGGTATGTCCAATCCACCTTCTACGCCATCTCCCTACGCTACCCCACCTCCATTTCCTTCGAGGTTGGTGAAGCGCGACAAACAACCTGAGGAGAAAGAAATCTTAGATGTATTCTGGAAAGTAGAGATCAATATACCACTCCTTGAAGTAATCCGGAAGGTTCCGATGTATGCTCGATTCCTTAATGAACTTTGCACAGCAAAAAGAAAGCTCGCCGAGAACGAGAAAGTTAATTTGGGAGAGCACGTTTCAGCTGTACTCACACGAAAACTTCCACCAAAATTAAAGGACCAAGGTATGTTCACCATTCCTTGTAAAATCGGCAAGGTTGGAATTAAGCGTGCAATGTGTGATTTGAGTGCCTCTATTAATGTAATGCCTTTATCCGTCTATAATTTAATTTCTGTTGAGCCCTTGAAGGATACCAGAGTTACAATACAGTTGGAGGATCGCTCGCTCATTTACCCCGAATGACTCTTGGAGAATGTCTTAGTAAAGGTAAATGAACTCGTCTTTCCGGCGAATTTCTATGTCATTGACATGGAAAATGACCGGACAAATACATCATCTAAAATTCTCCTTGGGCACCCATTCCTTAGTACGGCACATACGAAAATCGATGTGAGAAGCGGAATCCTCACAATGGAATTTGATAGGGAAGTTGTGAAATTCGATGTATACAAGGCGATGCGACATCCTGATAATGTCGCAAGTTTAAATTTTGTTGATGTTATTGATCCTGCTATCGATGATTTTATGGAATCTAATTTTATTGATGATTTATGCAGGAATTTAGAGAACGGCGACAAGGAAATTAAAGAGTTTGAGAAAAAATTCTATTTTTTCGATTCAATATTAATTTCTGATTCAAAATTAATTTCTTCGAAATCTAAAATATTACCTTCCATTTTGCAGGCACCAAATTTGGAGTTAAAATTATTGCAGGATAAAATAAAGAGTAAATGAGATATTTTTTCAGACAAAATAAAGGAACGCCACGGTCGTAAAATTTCTCGTAGAGAAATTCTTAGTTGGATTAAGCGCATGAATTGGAAGAAGATTTTTTCGCAGAACATGTAGCCTGAACCAAGTCGTCGAGCTAAACGACATTAAATAAAGCGCTACATGGGAGGCAACCTATTTTATTTTTAGTTTGCTTAATTTTTATTTGTTTTCAATTTAATTTTATTTATTTTGATCTAAGATTTTTTTTTGAATTTTGAATCAGACTTTAATGGATTCATATGCGGTATTTTTGGTCGAACAAAATGTAATTTAGAACCCATGGAAATATTGCACGCATGGATAAGCAATGGAGAAATTGTTGTTGGTGCAAGTTAGCAAAACGCTCCCTATCTCTTGGTGCATTTTAGCCAAACTCAAACCCAATCTTCTGAGAAAACTTTATCCCCACAATTCTATTTTTTTGTTTTATCCTATGGACCCCAAGTTTGATAAGTCATCTTCTTCTTTCACTTTTTATCATTTTATTTATTATTTTATTATTACCCCACTTTATTTGATTAACCAAATCCCCTTTCAACAACAAATTCTTTTCTTTTTTAACCCTTCTCCACGTGATTTACACCAAACAACATTTTCCCCCTTCTTTTTCCTCTACCGCATACCCACTCCCAGCCTCAAAACTCCATCACAAATCCTCTATTTTGTTTTCTCACAATGGTGAGAACAAGACAACAAGCACTCCCACCTCCTTCGATCGAACCCGAGTACTGTCGTGATTGTCGCTAGCTTAGGGAGTTTCATGTTTCCTTTCTTATTTTTTTATTTTACATATTGGGACAATATGCTTTAAGTGAGGGGAGTAGAATTTGTGCTAAATTCTTATTCTTGCTTATGATTTGCGATTGAAATTGAGCTGTTTCTCGATTAGAATTGTTGATAATCTTGGTTGCCAATCTCTTGTTTTATTTAATTTCATTGTATTTCTTTGTGATTCAATCTTGTTCTTGTTGAATTTAGGATGAATGATAGCATGACATGAAAAATTTAGGTAAATTTTTTGTCATTTCATGAATTTGTTGATTGATTTGGATGCATGACTTAGTTTAATAAACCTTTCATGTGAGTTTTGAGTCTAATGAGCATATATTTTTATTCTTGCTCTTTGTTTCAATTGAGTGTGCCAAACTAATTGATTGCATTCTAGAACTTGTAACTCGATGCTTGTTGAGACTACACATTTTGATTATGATTGTTTAATATGAAAAAGGCATTAGGATTAAACCAATTTCTCTTCTCAAACAAAATGACCTACCATTTATTTATTTTTCCTTTAGCGAACCATTTTTTAGCCCTGTCCTTTTCTTTGTTTACCACATCATTTTACCCAAACTAATTTTCTGTTTCTCACTCCTTTTGTCACCTTTTCAGGACAAAGTTAAGTTTATTCCGAAGCGAGAAAAGAAAAAAATTAGATTCGAATCGAACAAAATAGTGCAGTGCAGAAAAAAAACATTGTGCAGAAAAATAAATCAGTGCAGTTTGGTTCGAACAACGCAGAAAAATTACAGAACTGTGTAGTGTAGTTCGAATATACTGTTCGGACAATGAAAATGAAAAAAATCGAAAAAATTAGAAAAAAAGTTTGCTTAAAAAAAAGAAGAAAAAGAGAAACAGTTCGAATGAAAAAATGATGCCGTTGATTTCTTGCTCCCTTCGAATAATTCTTTGGGATAATCTTTTTCTTTGTCTTGAATTTTTAACCTTATTTTCAGCCTTTTATCCTACATCTTAACCCCGTTACAACCCATTTTAAATTCCTCTTGATTTTTGCATCATTTTCATATTAAATAGTGGATATTAGATCTAGTTACAAGCCTACTTGAGCGATTCTCTCACCCGAAACACTTGAGTGAAATGAGTGAACCAATGTGAGGAGCTAAGTCTTGTATTCTTTGAAATTGGTAGACGATTGAAATGCCTTGGTTGATTTAAACTTAATTGATTGTGCCATGATTGATTGATCTTAAATTTCAACATTTACTTAATTTAGTTTACTTAAGAAATCTTGGAAATTCTATGAAATTAGAGTTGGCAACTTAAGGTTTTTAGCATGATAATTGAGAAATGTTTGAGGACAAGCATTGAATAAGTGAGGGGGAATTTGACTAGTGTTTATTTTGTGCTATGTTTTGTGTTTAAATACTCCTTTGTGGTTCATTATCATTGTTGATTTGGGTGTTTTTACATATTTCTTGTGCAGGACTTCGTGTCTGGAAAACATATTGGAAAAGACTGGATTCTGCAAGTTTTCTGGATTCATGGCTGGATTAGTGGGCGTGAATTGAGGCGTGAATGCGCTGACTCGGCGACACGTCAGCAGCGCGTGATAGCTTATCAGCCGCGTCCAGAGCACTTATCAGCCGAGATTAGGATCTAAGCTTGGGGTTATCTTTTATTTTTGAATTTTAAACATTTTGGGATTTAATTATTATCACTTAGCATTTATCTTATGTATTTTAAATATTTTAGGATTATCTATAATCATTTTAAGAGTATTTTTAGGGTTTTTAGGATGCTATAAATACCCCATTTGGGGTGAGACTCAAATCATCAATTGTTCTCATTCTTATTTTGCTTTGATGTTATTTGGATTTCTTTTCTCTCCATTATTCTCTTGCTTTCCCTTGCTTAAAAAACTAAGTATGGTTTCTTCGCAAACTATGCTTATCTAAATCCCCTTTTAGCCAAAAGCTAGGGTAAACACGATTTACCTTGTGAGAATAGACAAAGCGCTTCGATCCCTTCTATTTCTTTCTTGATTTCGGCAAAATAGGATTGGCAATCGGCCTTTCCTTTAGGCATCACGATTACTTCATTTCAAAAAGTGCACGTCGGGTTGATGTTATTTTGATCCATCGTTGGGGACGAGATTGGGCTTGTAGCGGAGTCAACTCCCTAAGAACAAACGTAGTGGCGGTCCACTAAGGGAAATCAAGATCGAATACAACTCTCGTCGAGATAATCATCCGAGCACGGGCTTTTCTAGCGTTAAGCAGAGAATTTGCATTAGCATTGATTGACAAAGCTAATCAAACAAAAACTAGATTTCAAGAATTGGCCTTGGGATTTAGTTTACCATAGAAAAGCAAGTTACAAGGGTTGGGCCTTGCAGACTGTAACTTGCAAGAACTCGAAGCAACATCCCTTTCAATGATCAAGACAAATCGAGGCGAAGCAAAGTTGGAGGCTAATTCTTATCATAATCTATTTCAATTATTTTCTTCACTTTATTTATTTTAATCTTCTCAAATTATTTCGCTTAAACCCCTTTTTTTATTATTTGCAGATCACTTGGTAATTATCAAAATCAAATAGATATTGGGAACTCCTTAGTCCCTGCGGATCGACCCTTACTCTCGCTACTCTACTTAATTATTTCTTTTGAGTTTGAGGAATTTATTTGACAATACACGACGCTTGTCAGGGTCAAACATTGGCATTGTTCTCTTTTCTGATAGGTGCTATGAAATCGAATGAGGCTGAGTTGTGTGTGATTTGTTTTGCTTTGGAAATGATGACCAAGTCAAATTGGGGTCGGGATCTTTCTGTGGTGGTTGAGTCAGACTTGGTGATTGCAGTTTCTTGGGTGAATTATGTTGAGTAACGTCCTTGGAGATTGTGGGACTATTTTAAGGAGATTGATGTGTGCATTGCTTCTTTGGCATGTGTCTGCTTCTCTAATATCTATCGGGAGGTTAATAACATGGCAAATGCATTGGCAATGTAGGGGAAACCAGGTTATTTCCCACACGAACCTAACTTCAAATCCGAGTTGAAATGTCAAGATCGAAACTACCGAAATTTGCACAGCTGACAAACTCGTCAAACTATTGAATATTGTAATCCAATGAAAAACCCAATATTGAAAAACCAAAGTAAATAATGGAGAAAACACACATAATTTACGAGGTTCAATGAAATGTCGTCTACTCCTCGA
The DNA here is from genome assembly GCA_030270665.1 of Hibiscus trionum. Lineage (NCBI taxonomy): Eukaryota > Viridiplantae > Streptophyta > Magnoliopsida > Malvales > Malvaceae > Hibiscus > Hibiscus trionum. The sequence goes on along the minus strand of BSYR01000019.1, from coordinate 23,575,823 downwards.
GCACCACCACCGGATGACAACTTCACTATTACCAAAATGGTACAAACAAACGAAATTCCTTTTGAATTCCCAAATACAACAAATGTGAGAAGAGAACCAAATGAGAGAGATGGCTTAGGATTTTGGGATACATTCAAATGAAAAAAAAATGAGCCTATTTATAGTTAAGCTGCAAGGACTGATCTTGTAAATAGCCTAAAAGTTCAGGGACTAAACTAGAATTAACCCATGAGAAAAATTAAGTTTTCCTTAGTTTCAATTGCATCCATTTAATTCAGTATTAATGGCTTTGAAACCTTTAAGCCATCTTTAAAAAATCTCTAACATGGCTTGAAATTCAATGAGCTTCTCAAAATATTCTTCAACTCCTCAAAATAATGTTACCTTTTGTAGTGCCTCCAAATAAACTCACGAGCGTCATACACCCGAAGGTGCTCAAACTCCCAGGATATTAATCAAGTTCAAATAATGATTGAACTTGGTTGTTGTTACCACCTTGGTCAACATATCTGCAGGATTTTCTGTTGTCGCAATCTTCTGAAGTAAAATCTTTCCTTCTTCAAAAATCTCCCGCACAAAGTGATACCTCACTTCGATGTGCTTGGTTCTTGAATGGTAGACTTGATTTTCGCTAAGTGAATAGCGCTCTGACTGTCACAGTAGAGACTAATGTGACTTTGAACAACTCCTAAGTCTTCCAACAATTCGTTAAGTCAAATAGCCTCATTAACAGCTTTTGAAACTGCCATGTACTCTGCCTCTGTAGTTGATAAAGCCACCGTAGACTGTAAAGCAGACCTCCAACTCAATGGGGCTTTTACTAGAGTAAACAAATACCCAGTGGTTGATTGACGCTTATCCAAATCACCAGCATAGTCGGAATCAACATATCCAACCACAAACTGACCAAGTTCTTCATCATGCTCAAAAAACTAAACCAACATCTACGGTTTGTTGGAGATACCGTAGAATCCATTTCACAGCTTGCCAATGTCCTTTTCCAGGATCATGCATGTGCCTGCTCACAACTCTAACTAGTTGTGAAACGTCATGCCGCGTACACACCATCACATACATCAAGTTCCCTACTGCATTAGCATATGGAACTTTTGCCATATATTCTCGTTCTTCATTAGTTTTAGGAGATAACTGAGAAATAAGTTTCAAATGAGAAGCAAGTGGGGTAATTACATGTTTTGTGTTTTCATTCATACCAAAACATTGTAATACCTTTTTCAGATATTGCTTCTGAGTCAAACAAAGCTTGCCCCTATGTTTGTCTCTACTTATCTCCATGCCGAGAATCTTCTTGGCCTTACCTAAATCCATCATCTTAAACTCTTGGTTCAACCGATCCTTCAATTTGTCTATCTCTTGTTGACTCTTTGAAGCGATCAACATATCATCAACATACAAGAAGAGATAAATGAATAATCCATCTTGTAGCTTTCGCAAATACACACAATGGTCGTATTTACTTCTTGTGTGTCGTTGCCACCTCATAAAGCTATCAAATCGCTTGTACCACTACCTCAAAGATTGCTTCAATCCATAAAGCGACTTGTTCAGTTTACAAACCCATATTTCACCATCAGCATCCTTGTATCCTTCTGGCTGAGTCTTATAGATCTCCTCTTCCAAATCACCGTGCAAGAAATCCATCTTTACAACAAATTGAGTAGCTCCAAATTCAACTAGGCTACCAAGGCCAACAATATTCTAATGGAGGAATGTTTCACAACATGGGAAAATACTTCATTGTAGTTTATTCCTTCCTTCTGAGCTAACCTTTCGCTACTAATCTTACCTTGTAGTGAACATATTTCTTGCTAGAAGATCCGTCTTTCTTTGAAAATACCCACTTGCATCCAATTGCCCCTTTTACCTTTCGGTAAATGTACCAAATCCCAAGTGTTGTTCTTCTGGAGAGATTGCATTTCTTCATCTGTGGTGCTTTTCCACTTGTAACTTTCTAAGCTCTGCATTGCTTCTTTAACATGGCGCTTTTCCACTTGTCACTTGTCACTACTCATCTTAATATCTCCATTTGTTACCTTTTTCAACATGGTAGATTCATCAAAGGTAACATCTCTACTACAAATTATATTCTTTGTGTCTAAGCACCAAAGACGGAATCCCTTCACTTCATGGGTGATCCCCATAAAGAGAGCCTTCTTTGCTCTAGGATCAAGCTTTGACTCCTTTACATGATAGTACGCAGTGGATCCAAATACATGTAAGGAATCATAATATGTAGCTAGTTTTTCAGATCATACCTCTAATGGTGTTTTTCCTCCAATCGCCGATGACAGTAGACGATTAATGAGATGACCCGTGTATGTCACAGCCTCAGCCCAAAATGGTTTGCCCAACCCAGCATTGGACAACATACATCGAACTTTCTCGTGTTCGATTCATACGTCATGCCACCCCCATTCTGTTGTGGTGTATGTCTAACAGTGAAGTGTCGAACAATACCATGCTCTTGGAAAAATTCAAAGAGCGTATCACTTCTATATTCCACTCCATTATCCTTCCTAAGCCGTTTGATCTTCCTGACAGTCTGGTTCTCGATCATATTTTTCCACTTAAGGAAAACTATAAGCACTTCATCTTTAGACTTCATTGTATACACCCAAACTCTTTTGGAAAAGTCATCAACAAATGTACAAAATAGTATTTTCCTACCAACGATGTTGTTTTGGAAGGACCTCACACATCTGAGTGAACACAATCCAAAATACCTTCCATATTATGGATAGCGGTGCCAAATTTCACTCTTTTCTGCTTTCCCAGAACACAATGCTCACAAAAATTTAACTTGCAAGCCTTTGCACCTTTCAAAAATCCTTGCTTTGCCAGAATTTGCAAGGATTTCTCACTAGCATGTCCCAACCGCATATGCCACAACAAGGTTGAATCCAATCTATCTCCTTCGGAAGCTGCTACTACTGCTCAAATAACTATATTATCTTGGTAGTAATACAAGTTATTTTTCCTGATGCCCTTCATTATCACCAATGCACCAGATGTAACTTTTAAAACCCCATCTCTTATAGTGACGACTAAGCCTTTAGATTTCCAAGGCTCCCAACGAGATGAGATTCTTCTTCAAAGTGGGCACATATCGAACATCAGTCAAAACTCCGGTTGATCCATCTTGATTCTTCAATTGAATTGAACCTATCCCAACAGTTTTACATGCATTGTCATTGCCCATATAAACAAATTCTCTATTTAGTTCTACTAAATCAGAGAACCACTCCCGATTATGGGACATATGATAGGTGCAACATGAATCCAATATTCACTCATTTGAATGGAATGTTGATGGTTAAGCAACCAGTGATATTTCAGAGACACCAGTATTATGCTCTGCATCACATGCATCTGGAGCAGCTTTTCTTTACCTCTCCAGCTTCGGGCAATCTTTCATCCAATGGCCTTTCTCATTACAAAAGGCACATTCATCTTTCCCAAGTCTGGACTTTGACTTTGATCTCCCTCTCCGCTTTGACTTTTGGCTTTTCGGGCGACCTCTTGCCACCATGGCCTCCGTTGCATTATACTTACCCTCCATCTTGGTTTTCTTTCTAAGCTCGTAACTGTAAAAAGCAACAGTTACATCTTTAAAGGATACTTCATCCTTTCCATGAATTAACGTTGTTTCAAGGTGCTCAAATTCATCTGGAAGTGATGACAACAACATTAAAGCCAAATCTTCATCTTTGAAAGTTTTATCCATGCCCAATAAATCTGACACTAACTCATTAAAGGCAGTGATGTGTTCATTCATATCGGTGTCTTGTTGGTAGTCAAATATAAACAATCTTTTCTTCATGTGAAGACGATTCTGAGGGCTTTTTTTAGGAACTTTTCCTCCAAGGCTTTCCACATCTTGCATGCAGAAGTCTCATTCTTATAGCTATACTTCTGCTCCCTAGAAAGACAAGATCGAATCGTACTGCATGCCATACGGTTGATTGTTTCCCAATCTTTCTCCACCATATCTACAAGTTTTTCTTCCTCAACGGCAATATCTATACCTTGTTGAAATAAAGTGTCTAGAACCTCACCTTGCCACATGCCGAAATAACCGGATCCATCGAACAGCTCTATGGAAAAACTTGCATTTGACATCATCCTCCTTACCGGTACAAAGGATGACCTTGATGCCCCATCTGATTCGTCTTTTGCCATGGCAACAAACAATATTCAACAACACAAACAAGATACTGAGAATAATGCACCAGGTAAGCTCCCAGGAAAGGGAGATGGATCACATGGATCGCTCAAATACCAAGTCTTTCCTAGATAGAACTTTCCTAGACATACATTGTCACAATACCATGCTACTTTGTAGCAACCGAGCAACAAGGATAACCTTTACTGAAGCTCTGATACTAATTTTTAGGGAAATCAGGTTATTTCCCACACAAATGTAGCTTCAAATCCGAGTTAAAATGTCAAGATCGAAACTACCAAAATTTGCACAGGGGACAAACCCATCAAACTATTGAATATTGTAATCCAATGAAAACCCAATATTGAACAACCAAAATAAATAATGGAGAGAACACACAGAATTTACGAGGTTCGACGAAATGTCGTCTACTCCTTGGGCACCACCACCGGATGATAACTTCACTATTACCAAAATGATACAAACAAATGGAATTTCTTCTGAGTTCTCAAATACAACAAATGAGAAAAGAGAACCAAATGAGAGAGATGGTTTAGGATTTTGGGATAAATTCAAATGAAAAAAGTTGAGCCTGTTTATAGTTAAGCTGTAGGGACTGATCTTGTAAATGGCTTAAAAGTTCAGGGACTAAACCACAATTAACCCATAAGAAAAAAATAAGTTTTTCTCAGTTTCAAGTGCATCCATTTAATTCAATATTAATGGCTTTGAAACTTTCAAGCCATCTTTAACATGCAAAGGGTGGCGTGGATAGACCGTCGTGCTTTCAGGCGATTTTATAGCTTTGTGCCTTTGTCTTGTTTCGATTTGGTATGGGGTTTGTTTTTGGTGTTTTGTTTCATGATTGTTGTGAACTCTTGCTCTATTGTCACGGTGTACTTTTTCTTCTATTTTAGGTTAGGGTGGTTTTTAATGAGGCACGTGATGATAGTTGTATAAATTAATTCTTAATAAATTCATGCGATGTTGATAGAAAAACATAGCTATAATGAAAAAATAGATGACACATTAATAAGTCTTATTTAACAAAAAAGTAAAAGTTTAAAAGTCAAGAGATGAATACTCTGCCACTCATTATCTTTCAATTGCCTACTGTAATTTTTCTTTTTTTTCTTTTGATTGGTGGTTTGCAACTAATTTTAGTATTGGTTTTCGACCATCAAATTTATTATTTTTCTTATTTTTTCTACATTTTTTATAATTTAATAAGAATCCCTGTCTTTGTGGCACGCGTTTCCTCTGTCCTCGTGACACACATTTTCCTCTATCCTTGTGGCATGTTTTCTTTGTTTTGTGGTTCGTTTCAACTGTCCTTGTGGTTTGATTTTAGCATACCTTAGTTGTCGTTTGTTGCTCGCACAGAGATTTTAACGGCGTTAGTTTCTTATTAAGATTTTATCGGTGGTCATGGAAAGTTAGATCCCCACTCAGTTGATGGTTGTTTGTCGATGTAATCAGTCCTGGGTAACGGAACATTATGTCCGATAGTTTGGGTCTTCACCACTCATTTTTCACATGTTATGCGTCTCGACTGGATAGAGACAAAGAGATTCAGGAAAGCTTCTTGATTTTGATGGTATGCTTATCTCTATGAAAGTTTTCACTTTTCTTTGTTTTTGGGTTGTAAGAGATTTTGGTGGATTAGTCCACAACGTGATATCTTTTGTAGTTCTAATAAAAATTCAGTGGCTATTATAAAAAAAAGTCATTCAAGGTTAAACTGATCTTTTGAGAAATTTGAAAGCAAAAAATACATTAACGTTTTGGATGAGTCTACCACGCTCGACGATCACTTCTGAGCACCACGGAACACCATTAAATTAATTTTTAAAGATTAAAAATCTAAAAGACTCAATGTATAATTATAAATTATTTAAACATACAATTATAAACTATTGTAAATAAAATACTAATTAAATTATTTTCTATATATATAATATTTTTTATTTTAAAAAAAATAATTGGATCAAATGCTATCCTTAGTCAATTTAAAAAATAAAAACCCTAAAACATAAACTCAAAACTTAAAACCATAAACCCTAAACCTTAAACTAGCAACCCTAAATAATAAACCATAAACCCTAAACTATAAAGTGTAAACCATAAACCCTAAATTTGAATATTATATTTAGTGTTTAGGGTTTTGAGTTTATTGTTTATAATTTAGGGGTTCAAGTTTAGAGTTTAGTGGTTGGTATTTGATCCAATTATTTTAAAAAATTAAAAAAATAAATATTTGGAAAATAATTTAATTAATATTTTATTTTAAATAATTTATAATTATATATTTAGTTCTTGAGATTTTTAATCTTTATTAATTAATTTAATGGTACTCAACTGTGCTCGTCGAGCGTCGTAGAATTTTCTTAACGTTTTATATGATCAAAGATAATTTTATTCAATGGTTTTTATGTTAAATGATTTTGAGTTATAATCGATTTAATTGCTTTTTTTCTTACCGTTTTTAAGTCATTTTAGTCTTTAATGCTTTTTTCTGTCTTTTTTAGTCCTCGATTTTTTTTCTTTTGAATAATCTTAACTTGACTACAAAGGATATTATTTGTTTATATCTTTTTAACCCTTTGATAAGGCAAATACACCTTACAGATAAAATTACTTAAACTCGAGTCTCTTAGGATAAACAACATTCTCTTTTTCACTAAGACTACTCGTTAGGTTTTTAGTCCTCGAATTTTTAAATTCATCTTAAATTAAATCAACTGGAAAAATATAACAGACTTATCAAATTAAAGTCAACTGTTTTGTCTTTGTCAATTCTTACAATTTTAATATATTTTTTAATAATTTAAATATATTTTATCGATAATTTAATTTAAATATATTTATTTATATTTTTTACAATTTTTTATTATTTTATCATTTTAAATTTTTTATTAATATTATTATTTAAATTTATATGTAAAAGAACAAAATAACAAACCTCAACATTTACAAAAAGACAAAATATATAACATCAGTTAAACGAATCTAATACTTTTTCGTATGTTGATTTTATTTGATAAAAAATTTGAAAGTTTAAAAAGTCAAAAGAAAAGTTTAAAAAACTAAAAATGTTATGATTTATCTATGTAGATGTCTATCATGATAATGACTTTATCAAGGAGATTTGACTTACTTTATCATTAGAAATATTATCTACATTAATTAGAGTTTAATGTATTATGTACTTCTTATGCCTATAAATAGATGATTTATTGAAGACATCATATACAAGTGTATAGTTGAGAATAATACAAATCTCCCTCTCCCTCTTTCTCTCATCTCTTTGTTCTTTTATTCTTGTTCGTTGTTCTTGTTATTTTATTCACAACACGTTATCAGCACGAGACTCTAATCAACTGAGATCCTCATCGTTCGAATCCAAAAGAAGTTATCGAAAAGAATGAATTCGATTATAGAATGAAACTAAAGATAAGTTTTTTTCCTCTCATTTTTTTAGCTATTGATTGTCTTTCTCTTTGTATTTTATTTTTTATTTTTTAAGAATGGAGGCACGCTTAATCGCATCGAATCCAATCTCGCTCAAAGAATTGATCTCTCAAGCGACCCAAATCCATATCAAGGGGATCGTGGGGGAGGAGATGATTATCTTGAGTATATTTACAGATAAGTATATATATATTTTTTATGGATTCATGATATATAATATGGTGAATGTTTTTAACCATATTTTAAGTTTTGCATGATATGCTTAAATGGCTTGGAAAGAGACGTGACGTAAAGAAATTATGAGAAGTTGTTTCGGACATTTGCTATGTCTCCATTGTCCTCGAGAGAAAAATTATTATCAGTAAACTTCTTTTTTCTCTTTCAATTATAATTTTAATGTGCGATAAATCATGGTGAATTTCAATCTATAAAAAGATTGTTATAAAGTCTATATTTGCTCGAAAGCAATATTTCTTCTTCTTCGAAAAACTCGACCATAGACTTCTCCCAATTTCAAGTTACGAAAATTCTTCTTGATCCAAAAAGTTTTATGGGAGGCATTCCCTGAAGTGAATGCAAAGCATGATATTTATTCCATGCGATTATCAATGATGGGGCATTCCCTAAAGTAAATGCAAGCATGATGTTTATTCCATGCGATTATTGGAACTGTTTCATTCCCTAAAGTGAATGCAAACATGGTAAATCATTATTCAATTAGAGACATAATTTCGATATATTCCAAGTATATTGGTTGGACATCCCGTTCTGCGAGGCTACGGGTCTCAAATGAGGTTTTTAAAGGACCTTGTAGACTGGTTTAACAATGTCGTGTACGAGGATTAAATCTTTGTTCTCTGTTATAAGGATATGTGAAAAATGTTTCAAAGGCCCACTGGCTCTACTCCATTCCCTGAAGTGAATGTGAAATTATATTATGGAAGGAATAAAAACCACATTAGAAGTTGTGGTCGTGGTCGAGGATATGCATATAGACATGAAAAATATGGTCATTTTAAGAATACCTCTACCCACCGGTAGTGAGATTATAAGGATGACAAGAGTGGTAAAGATCATTCTAATGAAGTAAAATTCTTTTTATTACCAATGCGATGTTATAAACCATTGGTCTCGTACGTGTTGTACGTTGAAAAATTAACAATCATTGAATGATAAAGGAAAGAAAATAGAAGCAAATTTTGATTGCGAAACATGACGAAGATGATACTGGTCTAACTTTTTTGGACATTGTTGGTCCAACTCATTTGGACGTTGTTGATTTTCTTATAACCCTCGAAGGGAATAAATCATCTTCTAATTATTCTCATAACTTTGATGAGAATTATTGATCTTTTTTTTATCTTTATGTTTATTTACTTTACACAAATTAATTATTTACGTTTTATACTTATATTTATATATTAAGATATTTATTTATTTTATTTAACATGATTACATGTCAAATACAATCTATGGTGACGATTTATGCTCAACATAAGCATAAGATATATTTCCACATTTAAATACAAGAGAATAATGTGAGTACTATATCTCAAAGTACTGAAAATATTGATGCTGTAGAAGAGCAATAAATTCTTGAGAGAAAGCACATTATGAATGTAACACCAAAAAAGGGGTTTAATGAGATAAAATGAATTGAGCAAACAAAGAGAGAGAAGAAATGGAATTGGTAACACAACAGTTTAAACCTGTGACCTTTGGGATGGGATGCTAAAGCTTTAACCACTGATCCAAGTGCTCGTGTCTATCAAGTGTTGCTTTGAAAGACCTTTCAATTAAGTTTGAGAAGTATGTTAAAACATATTTAATATTCGAATTGATCCTTCACCTACCGTCCTTTTTGCTTTACCATCATCTTCACCATCAAGAGAGAGAGGGTTTTTAACCTTGTTAGCCATCCTGATCTCTGTCACCACCCAGCCGTGGCGTGCACCGCCACCGCCGATCGAGACGTCGTATCCGGCCGAACCCAACGCCGTCAGCCATGCGCTGTGAAACGATGTCGTTCATCGCGAATTTTGGATTGAAGGCTCGACGAAACCCTCACCTTTGATTTCTTTGATTTCCGGCCACCCTCGACGTCCGTTCGAGGCACGGCCGTCAAACCCAGTTTCCCCATGTCATGATTGACAAAACCCCTATAGCCAACCGCCCGTTCGATATCGATAAAAGCGCCATCAGAGCTTCGATATTTTCGGTGACCATATCGCATTTCAGGTAAATTTTTGTCTCGATTTTCAGTTCTCTTTGGTTGTTTTTGAGTTGCGTTGAATCGGTGATTTGAAAAGCTTTGTTTTCCGGCAGTTTGGTGACCATTGGGGTCTCCGGTGACCATCTCCGATGATCGAACGAAGATTTGAAGATTAAAAAGGTAAAAATCGGTTTGAACCGGTCCAACCAGTAAATCGGTCTGAACCGGCCCAACCTGGTCAGAGCCCAAATTCGACCCGTCCGCCCGACCCGTCTGTCCGACTCATTGACCGAGTCAAACCTTGGTTATGCTTCGACTTGAAGAAAGACCTCTTATATGAAGATGTGGCATGGTGTATCGTTATATCATCCTTGACTAAAATTTGGTGTTACATCCTGATTCTGGAATGTCCTATGGGAGGCTTTGGGTACTCGTTTGAACTGCAGTTGTAGTTCTTCGTCCTTGAAGTGATGGTTAACCTAAAAGAGAAATTCAGATTTTGGAAGATATACCTTTGGGTTGTATGGTTGTCTTCTGCTGTAGTTTGGAAGGTTCCATACCTCTGACTGAGCCAGCTTATAGTAGTAGTTATGAGACAAGCATTTGCTTGGCACCGTATGAAATTCAGTATGGATTCAAATAATGTATTTTGATCAGTTGGATTGAATTGTGATATGGGATGATTTTGGGTCCAAGACAATACAAATGACTAAGGGCACTACCAGATTAATATGTGACCGTTTGAGAGTTCCGAGGATTAAATATACTTTGATAGAAAGTTTCCGGAGATGAACGGATGAAATAGTGGATTCTATATTTCTCCTTAACTTTGGTAAATTTCGAGGACGAAATTTCTTTTAGGGAGGAAGAGTTGTAACACCAAAAAAAGGGGTTTACTGAGATAAAATGAATTGAGCAAAAAAAAAGAGAGAAGAAATGGAATTGGTGACACGGTGGTTTGAACCCGTGACCTTTGGGATGGGATGCTAGAGCTTTAACCACTAATTTAACCACTGAGCCAAGTGCTCGTGTCTATCAAGTGTTACTTTGAAAGACCTTTCAATTAAGTTTGAGAAGTATGTTAAAACATATTTAATATTCGAATTGACCGTTCACCTACTGTCCTTTTAGCTTTACCATCATCTTCACCATCGAGAGAGATAGGGGTTTTACCCTTGTTAGCCATCCCGATCTCTGTCACCACCAAGCTGTGGCATGCACCACCACCGCCGATCGAGATGCCGCTTCCGGCCGAACCCAACGCCGTCAGCCACGCGCTGTGAAATGATATCGTTCATCGCAAATTTTGGATTGAAGGCTCGACGGAACCCTCACCTCTGATTTCTTTAATTTTCGGCCACCCTCGACGTCCGTTCGAGGCACGACCGTCAAACCAGTTTCCCCATGTCTTGACGAACAAAACCCTTCTAGCCGACCGCCCGTTCGATATCGGTAAACGCGTCATCGGAGCTTCGATATTTCCGGTGACCATATCGCATTTCAGGTAAATTTTTGTCCCAATTTTCAGTTTTCTTTGGTTGTTTTTGAGTTGGGTTGAATCGGTGATTTGAAAAGCTTTGTTTTCCGGCAGTTTGGTGACCATTGGGGTCTCCGGTGACCATCTCCGATGACCGACTGGCGATTTGAAGATTAAAAAGGTAAAAATCGGTTTGAACCAGTCCAACCAGTAAATCGGTCTGAACCGGCCCAACCTGGTTTGAGCCCAAATCCGACCCGTCCGCCCGACCCGTCCGCCCGACTCGTCTGTCCGACCCGTCCGCTCGACCCGTTTGTCTGACCCGTTTACCGAGTCAAACCTTCCGAGTCAACTCAGTGAGCCAACCCGTCCGAGTCAACTCAATGAGTCAACTTGCCCGAGTTGACTCAGTCGAGTAAACCCAGTTGACCCGTGACGTCAGCGTTAACTGCTGATGATAAGTATTTATTTTGGTTATGTTTTTAGTCCTTATTTTGATCGAATATATGTTTGAAGGACTTAATTGGGCTGTTTTTATGTTGTTCTCATGCAGGTTACGTAATGTTGGAAATAAGTTGGAATGCTGCAGAAAATACTGGAGTCGTGGGCAGATTCATGGGCATGAACCTGGGCATGAATGCTGACTAGGCGCCACGTCAGCACCTTCTAGAAGATGACGTCAGCAACTCAGATAACTTATCAGTCCACTTATCAGATAGCTTATCATCCGGATTTTTATTTTAAATTTCAAAACTTGGATATTTATCTTATGTAATTTAATTTAAATTTTGGATTTATCATCTTAGGTTTTTAGGGTTTTCAACTACTATAAATACCCCACTTTGGGGGTGAATTAAATCATCAATCATTACATTGTTCTCTTCTTCGTTGAGATTAATAAAAGTTCTCCATTTTTTTCCATTTCATTTTTCTCCATTTTTTCCTTTGTTTAATTAAGTATGGTTTTTTCACCAACCATGCTTAACTAAATTCCCTTTAGCCAAAAGCAACGCCAAACCCGAAAAACCTCGTGAGATTAGGAAAATACTTTAATCCTTCAACAACTCCTTTTTAGATTCTCTGTAAAATTGATTAGGCAATCGGCCTAATCTTTAGGTATCGCAATTGTTTCATTCCGAGAGCGCGCATCGGGTTGAAGTGGTTTAGATCCATCGTTCGGGACGAGGAAAAGCTTGTAGCCAATTCAACTCCCTAAGAACAAACTTAGTGGCGGTCCACTAAGGGGAATCAAAATCGGAAACAATTATCATCGAGACGATTATCCGAGAACGGGCTTCTCCAGCACTAACTCAGATTTGAGTTAGCATCGATCGTCGTAGCTAATTCACTAAAGTTTGACTTCAAGGATTGCCCTGGGAGTCGAATTTACCAACGAGAAGTAACTTGCAAGGGTTGGGCCTTGTAGACTGTAACCTGCAGGAAAGTCGAAGAAAAATCAACTTCAGTGATCGAAGATGTCGTGGCAAAGCGTGGCTTGAGGGTATTTCAATCTATAATTCATTTTCAATATTTATTTTAGGTTCTTATTATTTTTTTCTTTATTATTCAAATCACTTCTCTAAAATCCCCCCTTTATTTTCTACAGGTTATTGGTCTAAATCAGAACGAAAGGTGTTAGAGTTCCTATTCCCTGCGGATCGACCCTTACTCTCGCTATATTATTTTAAATCTTATTTATTTGAGTTTAAGGTTTTATTTTTGACACTATACGATGTGTGTCAAAATTGGCGCCGTTGCCGGGGAATACGACAAATTACTAATATCGTTTTATTTGATTTATGACCAGGAGCAATCCGGGAGAACAATTTGAACTCATCCCGGAAATCAAAAGCACTAGCCTGAAAGTTAAACACACAAACACTTCGGGAAAAGAAAAACAAAAGACGCCAGCAGAGATTCGAACGCGATCTAGAAATCACATCCGAAGTAGAATCGAATTACGAGCCCAATCCGATAGGAGACGAAAATCAAACCATTCGCCAACTAAATGCGGCGCCCGATGGCCAGTAACCGATGTTTATAACCTTCCCGAATGGTGAAACACTGTTCGTGCTAAAAACGGGTTTAATCCACCTCCTACCTACCTTTCACGGCTTGCCAACAGAAAATCCTCACAAACATTTGAAGGAATTTCACATGGTTTGTCTAAGCACAAAACCACAGGGAGTATCCGATGACCAAATCAAACTTAGAGCTTTTCCATTTTCCTTAGCTGATATAGCGAAAGATTGGTTATTTGATTTACCCCCTAATTCTGTTGTAACATGGACTTATATGGCTAAACTTTTTCTTGACAGATTCTTCCCTGCAGCGAAATCAAGCGCAGCATCCTGAGCATTCAACAAAAAGAAGTTGAATCCTTGTATGAATACTGGGAGATGTTTAAAAAGTTGTGTGCAAATTGTCCACAACATGGATTGTCGGAACAAACCCTCCTCTAGTATTTTTATGAAGGATTGACGCCTATGGACATGAAAGTGATAGATGCAGCAAGTGGCAGAGCTCTAGTCAACATGACACCAACAACGGCTAAAACGCTGATATCAACCATGGCCGCCAACTCGCAAAGATTCAATCAATCTAGCGAACCATCTCGAAGGGTTCGCGAGGTAAGTACAGTTTCATTGGAAAATAAGATTGACAAATTATTTGAAATAGTACAAACTCTTGTTGCGGATAAGAGAAAAACAGCTAGACTTTGTGGAATCTGTACCAGTCCAGAACATCCGACAGACTGTTGTCCGATGATTCAAGAAGATGATGTCGCCCAAGCCAACGCCATAGGAAATGCTTATAATTCCGGGTGGAGAAACCAATCAAATTATGGGTACGCAAACAACCAAAGGCCAAATCAACCGTACCAACAAAGACAACCCTACCCACAACAAAAGACATCTCTAGAAACCTTGGTTGAACGACTAGTGATATCCCAAGAGAAGTTCCAAAACCGTACCGAAATCCACTTACAAGAGTTAGACAAACAAATGAGCCAGCTAGCCCAAACAGTAAGTCGTCTTGAATCCAAAGGTAAACTCCCTTCACAAACAGAAATAAACCCAAAAGAAAATATTAATGCCATCACTCTTCGAAGTGGCACCGTTGTAGATCCCAAAACCTCGGAGGTAAACACACAAAAAGACAAATCAACTTCACCAGTCGAAAAAGATACACCAAATCCAACCCCTGAACCATCCCCTTATGTTGTCCGACCACCATTCCCGTCGAGATTGATGAAAAGAGACAAACAAGCAGAAGAAAAGGAAATCCTAGATGTGTTCCAAAAAGTAGAGATCAACATTCCGCTCCTCGACGTAATCCGAAAAATTCCAAGGTATGCTAAGTTCCTTAAAGATTTATGTACTAATAAACGTCGTCTTATTGGAGTTGAAAAGGTTAATCTAGGAGAACATGTATCGGCGGTCTTCCAGCGAAATTTGCCACCAAAATTGAAGGACCAAGGTATGTTCGCCATTCCCTGCAAAATAGGTAAAGTGGGTATTAAACGTGCAATGTGTGATTTATGGGCCTCTATTAATGTTATTCCCCTTTCATTTTATAACTCACTTTCTGCTGAGCCTTTGAAGGATACGAAGGTAACAATACAACTGACGGACAGATCCATAATCTACCCGGAAGGATTACTGGAGAACGTCCTTGTAAAGGTAAATGATTTGATCTTCCCAGCGGATTTCTATGTTATTGACATGGAAAATGACCGAGCAAACAACTCTTCTGAGATCCTCATTGGCCGCCCATTTTTTAGCACTGCAAACACAAAAATCGATGTAAGAAGTGGGATCCTTACAATGGAATTCGATGGCGAGGTAGTAAAATTTGACGTTTACAAAGCTATGAGACATCCTGAAAATGTTGCTAGCTTAAATTTTGTTGATGTCATTGAACCTGCCATAAATGATTTCTTTGACACTAGTTTTACTGACTTCATGGATGATTTGTACAGAGAAATCATGGATTCCGACGAAGAAGACAGTGAGTTTGAAAATATTTGTTCAGTAAATAAAGATTTAATACTTACTGCATCTAAAACTAAACCTTTACCTTCTGTGTTGCAGGCACCCAAGATCGAACTTAAACAATTACCCGAGCATCTAAAGTATGCATTTTTAGGGGAAAGAGAGACCCTACCAGTTATCATCTCAACCAAGCTATCAAACGAAGAAGATGAGGATTTACTAACAGTGTTGCGAGCACATAAGGAAGCTATTGGGTGGACCGTTGCAGACATCAAGGGCCTTAGTCCCTCCACTTGCATGCATAAGGTAAAAACTGAAGATGGAGCTAAGCCATCTCGACAAGGACAACGCCGCCTAAATCAACCTATGATGGACGTAGTTAAAGAAGAAATACAAAAGCTTCTCGATGCGGATATAATCTATCCAATTTCGGATAGTGACTGGGTAAGCCCGATCCATGTAGTCCCTAAGAAAACCGGAGTCACAATGGTTAAGAACGCAGAAGGTGAGTTGGTCCCAACAATAGTCCAAAATGGTTGGCGAGTCTGTATAGACTACAGGAAGTTGAACTCTCTAACTCGAAAAGATCATTTTCCACTTCCTTTTATTGACCAAATGATTGAGAGATTAGCCGGTAAAACTCACTACTGTTGTCTTGACGGATTTTCAAGTTTTTTCCAGATTCCTGTGGCGCCCGAGGATCAAGAAAAGACAACCTTTACATGTCATTTTGGCACGTTCGCCTATCGTCGAATGTCATTCGGGCTTTGTAATGCGCCGGCCACATTCCAAAGATGTATGGTGAGCATTTTCTCAGATTTCATCGAAAAAGGTATAGAGGTATTCATGGATGACTTTACGGTTTACGGTAATTCCTTTGGAGAATATCTATTAAACTTAACAAATGTGCTAAAAAGATGCCTTGAATTCAACCTTATTTTAAATTATGAAAAATGTCATTTCATGGTAGATAAAGGGTTAATTCTAGGACATATAGTTTCCTCAAAAGGTATTACTATTGATAAGGCTAAAACAGATGTTATACGCTCACTCCCATACCCCACAACTGTGAGGGATATTCGATCGTTTCTTGGCCATGCAGGGTTTTACCGCAGGTTTATTAAAGATTTTTCAAAGTTGGCGCAACCCCTCTGCAGTCTATTGCAAAAAGATCAACCCTTCAATTTTGACGAGAAATGCAATGAGGCATTTGACATACTCAAAGAGAAGCTTGTAAATGCACCTATCGTCCAACCACCAAATTGGAACCACCCGTTCGAATTGATGTGCGATGCTTCCTATTTTAGCGTTGGAGCAGTCTTAGGTCAAAGAATCGACAAGGAACCGCATGTTATAGTATATGCGTCACGTACCTTGGATCCTGCACAGAAAAACTATTTAACAACAGAAAAAGAACTCTTTGCTATTGTTTTTGCCTTAGAAAAGTTTAGATCTTATTTACTCGGTACTAAAATCGTTGTCTTTTCTGATCATGCAGCTTTACGCTTTTTTATGAGTAAAAAGGAGGCAAAACTGAGACTGATCCGGTGGATACTACTACTCTAGGAATTCAACCTAGAAATTAAAGATAAGAAGGGATGCGAAAACCTTGTTGCGGACCATTTGAGTCGCATCCCATTATCTATGTCCGATCCACCAGTTAGAGAGGAGTTCCCTGACGAAGGATTAATGGCAGCTCAACTTAACGTTCCATGGTTCGCAGACATGGTGAATTACTTAGCCACATGTAAGATGCCACAAGATTTACCAAGAGCGGAGGTTAAACGATTAAAAAGGGAATCTCGGTTCTTCATTTGGGATGATCCCTATCTTTGGAAACATTGTTCGGATGAGGTAATTAGACGATGTGTAGCAGAAAGCGAGGTAAACTCTATCCTAAACTTATGTCACTATTATTCTTGTGGTGGTCACTTCGGGCCTAAACGTACTGCACATAAAATTCTTGAGTGTGGTTTTTACTGGCCCAACATTTTTCGTGATGCCTATTTATTTTGCAAATCTTGTGAAAATGTCAAAAGGTTGGTAATTTGAGTCGACGAAACGAAATGTCATTTAATCCCATTACTGTATGTGAGATATTCGATGTTTGGGGATTAGATTATATAGGTCCCTTTATCTCTTCATTTGGTAATTTTTATATAATTCTTGCGGTAGATTATGTTTCTAAATGGGTTGAAGCTAGAGCAACCCGAAATAATGATGCTAAAACCACAGTTAAGTTTCTAAAGGAATCTATCTTTTGCAGGTTTGGCACACAGCGAGCGATAATAAGCGACCGAGGGAAGCATTTCATTAACCGAGTGATTGACGCTCTCATGAAGAAGTTCGGTGTCACCCACCGGATTTCGACATCTTACCATCCGCAAACGAATGGTCAAGCGGAGGTATCAAATCGAGAGATAAAGACCATACTCGAAAAAATCGTGAAGCCGGATCGCAAAGATTGGAGCATCAAGCTATCCGATGCGTTATGGGCATATCGTACTGCGTACAAAGGCCCCATTGGGATGTCACCTTACCGTCTCGTCTACGGTAAACCCTGTCACTTACCAGTCGAGCTGGAACATCGCGCATTTTGGGCAATTCAACAATGCAACATGGAAATGGATGCGATTGGAAGGGAACGCAAGTTACACATTCAAGAGCTCGAGGAAATCCGGAAACATGCCTACGATAGTGCACAAATTTTTAAAGACAAAACAAATGATTTCCATGATAAAAATATTTCATTTAAATCTTTTTCCGTTGGTCAAAAAGTTCTATTATTTAATTCTAAATTCAAACTTTTTGCAGGAAAGTTGTGT
Source organism: Hibiscus trionum (assembly GCA_030270665.1). Lineage (NCBI taxonomy): Eukaryota > Viridiplantae > Streptophyta > Magnoliopsida > Malvales > Malvaceae > Hibiscus > Hibiscus trionum. Next base: position 23,557,660 of record BSYR01000019.1, on the reverse strand, counting down.
TCCAAATGGCTCGGACCATTCACTGTTGTTCAATCTTTTCCACATAGAGCAGTAGAAATTCAAGACACCGAAGGACATAGCTTTAAAGTTAATGGACAACGGTTAAAATAATTTTACGAAAATGTTCCAATCAGTTTAGTTGAAGAAATTCATTTCGAGGAACCAAATGCATAAATAAGGTCGTCAAGCTAGCGACGATAAACAAGCGCTAGATGGGAGGCAACCCATTTCTTTTCTTCTTTTTACTTTAATTATTTTTATTATTTTTCTTTTTTACTTTCTTTATTTTATTTATTTATTTTTATTCCATTTTAATCTGCCATAGTTTAATGTCATTTGAATTTTATTTTTAGTTAAAATAAACAAAAAAAAGAGAATAAAAAAAGAATAAAAAAAGAGATAAATAAATCGAAATTATCTAAATCTGATTTTAGATTTTTAATTTTAATTTTATCTTTTTTTTTCAAATTTATTTTCATTATTTTTCATATTTATTTTGAATTTATTTTCGTATCTACTTTTGAATTTATTTTTATCTCATTTTAATTATCTTTTTGAATTTATTTTTATTATCTCATTTTAATTATTTTATCTTTTTATTTTGAATTTTATTTTTATCTGATCTCTTATTTATTTTATTTGTAGATAATTTAGATCGAATAAAGGGATGAGAAGCTATCAGGATTTTGTGGGCTAGTTTTTTAATTTAAATTTCGAATTTTTATCCCTTTTCCCACCCAATCCAACCCATATTTTAAACACATTCAAACCTTATCTACCCGGTCAACACCCACAACCCTCACCCAATTAAAATTCCGTGGACCCCACCCATTAAACCCTTTTTATTATTTACCAACTTTAACCAGCCGCAACCCTTGTTTTCTTTCTTCATTCATTCAGCAGCAACAAAGAAAAAAAACCCTACACCACCGTCAAGATGCCACGTACCCGTGACCAAGCCCGCCGGGTTCCACAGCAGCCACCACTCATCATCGGTGGCCGCCGGCGCTTTCAACCGCCGCAATACGTCTCCTTCAACAGCGACTCCGAGCAACCACAGCCGCCACACAACACCACCCCACCTCCCGAACCTCCCATTATTCCAAACACCAACCCCACCCCGACGGCCATGCACCACCGTTCGCCGCGGCCACCATCACCCCCGTCACCATCCTTTCACTCCCTTGAGACGCAAAGCACGTCCATGCACACAGCCACTGCCCACCCGCACCAACCCTCTCCCTTGCATCACTCCCATCCGGCCATGGCGAGGGGTACTCCCACGCACAAATCCAGACAGACCAGCACTAGCCGCACTGCTCGCGTCACCGGCAGTGGCGAAACGAGGCCATCACAGCTCCGCCGTTTGTCACGCCCACCATCCCCGCCACCTTCCCCTTACCACTCCATGGCCTCTGATGCGGTTGGCGGATCACAACACTACGAGACCATACCTTCACCAACCCGTGTGCCATCCTTCCACATACACACCAACACGTCCATGCATTCAGATCATTATTCGGCGGCCGATATGGCCGATGAGGTAAGTTTTGAATTTTTTCAACCTTTATTAGTTTTTCACCCTACCTATGGATTTGCAGATCCCATGCATGCTGAGTTTGCTTCCCATAATCCCTCGGACACTGCTCAACCGGATTCACCACCCCACGACCACAACAATATTCCATCAGATCATGAAGAACATCCACGACGTAGCCAACGATTTACAGCACCTAACGATGAGAACTTGAAAGGGTTCTTACATTTTACTGGAGCAGAACTCGATATGTTTAATCATATTCGACATCGCTCACTTCCGGTCTGTAAGTATATCCCCGCTCAAACTTTAGATCGTTTGCATTTACGTGAGTCGGTCCTGTCACTTTTTGATAACATTGGCTGGCGTCGATTTCATACTATTACCTGTGACATCTACTGCGAATTAGTACTTGAATTTTACTCTACTTTTTCGTTTGATCGTAGTCGTGTAAGGTCTCTTGATACACCTAATGTAATATCTTTTTGTCTGTTGGGTCAATACTTTCGGTTATCTATTACTGAATTTAATGTTTATATGGGTTTTGTCACCAATGTTTCAGACCCTAACTATCAGTCTGCCGTTTTAGATATTCCGGAAGATTTCGATAACGACCTTTCCTTGGAGACTTTGACAGGTCTAGCAGGTTCTCAATACAATCCGAAAACAACTAAGGACCACACAATTCATAGCCCCGCTTTACGATACATCAATCGATTCCTCGTTTACAACCTTTCCGGCAGAAACGACACTCCATCAACCGTGAGTAGAACTGAGTTATTCTTTCTCTGGTGTATGCAGATAAATATCAAGGTAAATCTTGGTTTTTGGATGGCCTACATATTTCATCATGTACCGCGAACCACTAGGCCACGACCATTAATTCCGGGTCCTTATATTACCCATTTAGCTTTGCGTATTTATCCTGCTACTTTTGATCCATCTCAGTTTACTTATGCGTTTTCTATGAGTGCTTTAGATGAGAGATGCCTAGATGTCATGGGCTTACTTGCAGGAACTCCTGATGCACCTTATATTGTTCCCCCGGGCACTCTCCCAACTCGTAGAGAACGAGTGTTTCGTAGACGAGCCCAAACACAACTAACACAAGACGACCAACCCCAAAAAGATATGGATGAGCGCCTCCATTCCATCGAGACTAACTTGGTCGAGATCTTATCCTATCTTCGCCCTGGCTCTTCCCGCGGACGACGTGGCCGCGGTCGTGGCCGCAATTGATTAGGAGAGTCTCTCCTTTCCTCTCTTTTATTTTAAATTTTCATTTTGGGACAAAATGCATCTAAGTGAGGGGGAGGGAAATATGCTTATCAATTTTTATCTTGCTTATCCGTTTTGATTGTTCGCTTGAAATCTTGATTTTATTAATTTAAGTTCTTCTTTTAATCCTTAGTTTTGCCTTGTCTCACTGTTTTCATATGGCTTTGTATCTATCTTGTTAGAAAATTCTAGGTTGCATGGTAGATTTTTGGCATGATTAATTTTTGATTAAAATCTTTTATATGACATTTTCTTTCTCTATTAATTCACATGATGCTTACCTAAGTACACAAGACATATTTGTGAGTTTTTTGAGCCTAATGAGCATGCATTATATTTGCTCTTTGTTTCTTTGAGTGTGCCTAGCTAAATTAGTTGCATTCTAGAACTTGTTTTTAAATTCTTTTTGAGATTACGTTGATTGATTATGATGCTTAAATATGATAGAGGCACTAGGTTTTAACCATTTCTCTTCCCAAATAAATTGCCTACCCTTTAATTAATTTCCCCTAGTGAACCAATTTTTGAGCCTTGGCCTTTTTCTTGATCACCACATTTTTTAAGCCTAATCCATTTTTTTCTTAAATTCCATTACTTTTGTCCCCTTTTTCAAGACAAAAATCGTCTTAAAAAAACAGATTCGAATAAATGCAGTGCAGCAGCAGAAAATATACTATGCAGAAAAAAAACTGTGCAGAATTGTTCGAATATACTGTGCAGAACTGTTCGAATATGCAGTGCAGAAAAAAAAGAAGTGCAGGAAATTGTTCGAGTCTGCAGAAAAATAAAAACAGAAAAAAAAATAGTGCAATTCGAAAAAAAATACACTGCAAAACAGTTTCAGTTCAAATGTAAAAAAAACAGTTTCGAATATATTTTTTTGGGATGATTTTTTGTCTTGAATTTTAACCCTTATTTTTTTCAGCCTTTATGTAACACCCCCTTCCCGGCCTGGTAGAGAACCGGGTCAGAGAGCGCTACCGGAAAACAATACGGAGATCGGAGACATAAATCTTTTAGTGACATAACATATTAGAGATCAGAACTTATTCCAAAGTTCAAAAATCATTTCGGCATATTTTATTAATCTCTTTTAAGACTTAACACTTAACTTATTAACAACTTACTTGAATTGGGGTCAATTTTAAACTTTTTCAAACTCAGGGACTAATTTGTAATTTTTACAAATTAGGGGTCCTTATCTGAAATTCGCGATATTATACTGAAATTAAATTTACTAGTTATTAGCTTGTAAAATCTCATTACTAACGGAGGGCATTTACCTATCTGATTAAACGATGTAATGTTTAATGACTATTTTGTAAAGTATTCAAATGTATTTCTTTTTGAATTATCTTACTAAAATTCTTTACATATTTAAATGAGCCTAACAACTCACAAAAATCATAGAGTCCTTTAATCAATGTTTTACTACCAATTATGTCAATTTTATTACTAACTCAATAGTCTATATAGCTTTAAAACCTTATATAAAACATAGGTAGATTTCACAATAGTAGGCCCACAAGATTAGTATAATTACTTTAACTACTTTGCCACCATACTAGGAGTTCATAAGGACAAAACACATTACTCTTTAATCGTAGTGACTTGCCAATCTTCCAACTAATCCCGATCTCGATCTGTTACTTTCCTTAACCTGAAATGTTATGCAATGAATGCATTAGACTTACATAGTCTAAGTGAGGTAGCCAATGACAATGAATGATCATATTATATCATGTAACATGCTTCCAAAAATGAATGTCATGCTAATTATGCAATAACATGGCATACTTCATATTCATAACAAAACATAATATCATATCATGAGCATAACATAGCATAATGTATCAAACACATAATATATTGGTACCATTTCTTGATTTGTGTGTGTCATCCTTGCACAGGGGCCATGCTAATCTTGTAACTATTTCAAGTAACCATTGATGCAACATAAACATCATACTTTTATATTCATTTATACAACAAGTATCAATCAAACATTATCATATACAACAACAAGCATCATTTAAAAGCATTAGCATATACAAGACAAGTAGGCATATCAATCTCATTTCATTGGTACTTATCATTTAAGTACTTATCCTTCAAGTCATGTAACTTTTAAATATTTTGCCTTGGATGATTAATGAACAAGGTAATCGAGTCTTCATGTAACATGTAACATTAGATACTCAAAGTATCCATTTCTCATTTCAACATATAACAGGGGATGCATAGGCATCAATGGTGACTTACCACCATTCAATTATCAAGGTGACTAACCACCTTATCAGGTTTATAGGTGACTAACCACCATCCTGTAACAAAGATCAGGGGAGCTCAACGACTCTAAGGCATGCCCTTCTACCTATAGACACTAATCAACCCAAGGACTTTACTTATCTTTCTTTATTAACAAGTGCATTCACTTGCCAATCATTTATAATTTCAAAGGTATTTAACCACTTCAATAGGCATACACATATAATCAATCAGGCATCATGGTAAATCTAAAATTCCAGTAAGCACATGAGATCATTTTCATTTTATAATCATCAACAATCAGTAGCAAAGCTTATCATTTAGTCTCATTTCACATAGCTCAAGCAATCAACACATCATAGCAACTAATTATTTTTATGCTAAGCATGCTTATCTAACAAGCAATACACATTTAGGTCAATATTCTTGCCTTTAATCCTTCTTCCTTATCATTTTAAACTTACCAATCATTATTAAATTCATTACATGTTCCATGATTTTCAGATCATATCATATTAAATAACAAGATGAGCCGTAGCTCCATATCAGGTAACATTTCATATTATTTTCATGTACATATAGCATATCATAATCATTTTTGAGCATATCCAAATAATGCAGGGTACTTACCAGATGCAAATAAATTCATAATTAATGCAATAGGAAGGCACCGAGCCTATCCCTGACACGACTATACCCACATATCAGAACAAAGAAACAAAGATCGGAATGACACCGCGTCACCCGAGACAAATGCATCCACACTCACATATCAAAACATAAAAAATCAATGATCGGAATGACACCGCGTCACCCGAGACAAATGCATCCACACTCACATATCAGAACATAAAAATCAATGATCGGAATGACACCGCGTCACCCGAGACAAATGCATCCACACTCACCTCAATCCAAGCTTAGAGACATTTTCCTTATTCTCCAACTTTGTGGTTTCCTTCATTTCTACTCTTTTCTAACCAAACATTAAAGAAATATATCATTTAGTACACTAGGCAGCTTGTATTGTCCTCAAAGAAATATTTATATAAAATGTTCTATAACTCAAAATCTGATTTCGTTTGCTTCAAACGAAACTAGACTGAATAACCTTTTAAACCATATAAATTATAGCTTTTAATTCCTCTTATACAATTTATAATGAATTTTTAAAGTCAATGTTGATGCAGATTTAGGGGTAAACTGTTACCCTGTTTTTATAACCTTTACTTACTCAAAAATTCATATCTTTTTACTCACAACTCCAAATAAGGAGTTCTTTACCATACTAGAAAGCTTATAAACACACCTTTAAAATCATGTATGGTACATATTTTTAGCATGTACCTATCAATACAGTTTATTGTTTGAAAACCGGGCTTTCTCGTAGACCTATTCTGCCCACTGTTTTCAACTTGCCACTTTAGTGTACATTTAACCTATGTTTCACTACACCATTAATCTTGAGATTTTAACCACATTTACCTTCACATATTAACATTATTTCTATAATCCAGCAACCTCAAAAATAGGACATGTAAGTCCTCAATTTATCAATTTCTACAAAACAGTCCCCTTTTTATTCTTTAATAATTCTATATGTGATCTAAATGGTTTTAACCTACCAATTGAGACTTAATTCAAGCTTGGCCATTTAATTTAATTCATTTCATGAATCCCATGTTCTAATCATAAATTTTCAGAATTTATTAACACCATTTGACCCCCTAAACATTTCGAATTTCACAATTTAGCCCAGCAGATTTCCAATTTTTCAGTTTCAGTCCCGTAACTTATAAGAACAATTCAGAGATCTATACTTAACATTTTTGAGCAAATAATACCTCTACTCCATGTAAAATTTTGTCCTCTACAACTTTGTAGAAGAACACGTTTTCCAGAAATGACTCTAACATGCTCAAAAATGCAGTTTTCTACAGGACAGTTTACAAATCCGAATTTCTTTATTCTTTCTACCCTTATCTTTTACCAACCTTTAATTAATCCAATATCATGCTTAATATAAATACTAACATCAAATTAAAGATAGTTGAGACTCTAATCTCAACTCTAATTTGTTTCACTCACCTTGATAGACCGGTACTTTATTTTTATTTCTTGGGCTTGACGGTTGTTCCGAATCGACCTCGTATACCATGATAATTAATAAAAACTAATCAATAAAACAGTATCGAATATATATAAAAATATTAAGCAGATTCGATACCGAAACTTAGACCAATTAAGGATTTGAGCTTACCCCGACGTTGGCAGAGATTCGATATTACTATATCGAATTTATCGGACCACCAATCTAATACTGAACCCACCAAATTATTTCTCACCAATTTCCCTTAATTTTGCCGTGCATCTTATGAAATCCTTCCCACCTATTTATACACAATTGCCGGCTCTCAATTCCATTTCCAATCTCCATTATTAGTGGCATTTTAGTGGTATTTTGGTGGCATTTTAGTGGCCACTTATTTTTTTCTTTATTTGCTAGCCATTCAAAGTGGTACACCAAAATAGCATTTGCTGAGTGCGGGATTTGCACGCCAAATTCATTCAATTTGAAGGATTTGGTCGTGGGTCCCATGGTCTATATAATAATAATAATAATAATAATAATAATAATAATAATAATAATAATAATAATAATAATAAAACCGAATAAATAGATTTCGAACCTAATTTCTACTAGACCCGAATAATCTAATAAGATCAAATAATTTATAGAACCGATATAAAATATTCGGTCATCGGAACCTAATTCCGACTAGACCGGTTTTTGGGATGTGACAACTCTCCCCCCCTTAGAAAAGAATTCGTCCTCGAATTCTTACCTGTAGCTTCGGATTGTTCATCCGAGCACTCTTCGGGATCAGAATCTTCTAGAAATGAAGAATTCACCTTTCCTATATATATATATATTTTTTTTTTGCGACATTGTCCTTCATGTCGTTGTTGACAAAAATTGCACTAAAAAAAATTTCTCATGTCTTGATTTCTTTTTAGACTTATTAAATTTACTAACTTTCTGAGCTCTCTTCGCTACTTCCGTAACTTTGACTCTATTTACGAGATCTTGGAAATTTTTAATGTATAACGCTGTAAACATGGGTCGTAATTCATCGTTAAGCCCTATGGTAAACATCTGACACTTATGTACTTATTATGGAACTCTTTCAAGAAGAATTCTCAACTTATGGTTTTCTCGGAGACGGTAAGGACGGTAGTCTCCCATCACTATAAGGCTTCAATGCAAGAGCGCATTCAAGTTTATGTTCATCCGAACATCTTAATTGCTTATCAAAAATCCTTAAAGTATTGTCTAATCAATACTCGACTAATTCGGGATTATCTATGTAACACCCCCTTCCTGGCCTGGTAGAGAACCGGGTCAGAGAGCGCTACCGGAAAACAATACGGAGATCGGAGACATAAATCTTTTAGTGACATAACATATTAGAGATCAGAACTTATTCCAAAGTTCAAAAATCATTTCGGCATATTTTATTAATCTCTTTTAAGACTTAACACTTAACTTATTAACAACTTACTTGAATTGGGGTCAATTTTAAACTTTTTCAAACTCAGGGACTAATTTGTAATTTTTACAAATTAGGGGTCCTTATCTGAAATTCGCGATATTATACTGAAATTAAATTTACTATTTATTAGCTTGTAAAATCTCATTACTAACGGAGGGCATTTACCTATCTGATTAAACGATGTAATGTTTAATGACTATTTTGTAAAGTATTCAAATGTATTTCTTTTTGAATTATCTTACTAAAATTCTTTACATATTTAAATGAGCCTAACAACTCACAAAAATCATAGAGTCCTTTAATCAATGTTTTACTACCAATTATGTCAATTTTATTACTAACTCAATAGTCTATATAGCTTTAAAACCTTATATAAAACATAGGTAGATTTCACAATAGTAGGCCCACAAGATTAGTATAATTACTTTAACTACTTTGCCACCATACTAGGAGTTCATAAGGACAAAACACATTACTCTTTAATCGTAGTGACTTGCCAATCTTCCAACTAATCCCAATCTCGATCTGTTACTTTCCTTAACCTGAAATGTTATGCAATGAATGCATTAGACTTACATAGTCTAAGTGAGGTAGCCAATGACAATGAATGATCATATTATATCATGTAACATGCTTCCAAAAATGAATGTCATGCTAATTATGCAATAACATGGCATACTTCATATTCATAACAAAACATAATATCATATCATGAGCATAACATAGCATAATGTATCAAACACATAATATATTGGTACCATTTCTTGATTTGTGTGTGTCATCCTTGCACAGGGGCCATGCTAATCTTGTAACTATTTCAAGTAACCATTGATGCAACATAAACATCATACTTTTATATTCATTTATACAACAAGTATCAATCAAACATTATCATATACAACAACAAGCATCATTTAAAAGCATTAGCATATACAAGACAAGTAGGCATATCAATCTCATTTCATTGGTACTTATCATTTAAGTACTTATCCTTCAAGTCATGTAACTTTTAAATATTTTGCCTTGGATGATTAATGAACAAGGTAATCGAGTCTTCATGTAACATGTAACATTAGATACTCAAAGTATCCATTTCTCATTTCAACATATAACAGGGGATGCATAGGCATCAATGGTGACTTACCACCATTCAATTATCAAGGTGACTAACCACCTTATCAGGTTTATAGGTGACTAACCACCATCCTGTAACAAAGATCAGGGGAACTCAACGACTCTAAGGCATGCCCTTCTACCTATAGACACTAATCAACCCAAGGACTTTACTTATCTTTCTTTATTAACAAGTGCATTCACTTGCCAATCATTTATAATTTCAAAGGTATTTAACCACTTCAATAGGCATACACATATAATCAATCAGGCATCATGGTAAATCTAAAATTCCAGTAAGCACATGAGATCATTTTCATTTTATAATCATCAACAATCAGTAGCAAAGCTTATCATTTAGTCTCATTTCACATAGCTCAAGCAATCAACACATCATAGCAACTAATTATTTTTATGCTAAGCATGCTTATCTAACAAGCAATACACATTTAGGTCAATATTCTTGCCTTTAATCCTTCTTCCTTATCATTTTAAACTTACCAATCATTATTAAATTCATTACATGTTCCATGATTTTCAGATCATATCATATTAAATAACAAGATGAGCCGTAGCTCCCTATCAGGTAACATTTCATATTATTTTCATGTACATATAGCATATCATAATCATTTTTGAGCATATCCAAATAATGCAGGGTACTTACCAGATGCAAATAAATTCATAATTAATGCAATAGGAAGGCACCGAGCCTATCCCTGACACGACTATACCCACATATCAGAACAAAGAAACAAAGATCGGAATGACACCGTGTCACCCGAGACAAATGCATCCACACTCACATATCAAAACATAAAAAATCAATGATCGGAATGACACCGCGTCACCCGAGACAAATGCATCCACACTCACATATCAGAACATAAAAATCAATGATCGGAATGACACCGCGTCACCCGAGACAAATGCATCCACACTCACCTCAATCCAAGCTTAGAGACATTTTCCTTATTCTCCAACTTTGTGGTTTCCTTCATTTCTACTCTTTTCTAACCAAACATTAAAGAAATATATCATTTAGTACACTAGGCAGCTTGTATTGTCCTCAAAGAAATATTTATATAAAATGTTCTATAACTCAAAATCTGATTTCGTTTGCTTCAAACGAAACTAGACTGAATAACCTTTTAAACCATATAAATTATAGCTTTTAATTCCTCTTATACAATTTATAATGAATTTTTAAAGTCAATGTTGATGCAGATTTAGGGGTAAACTGTTACCCTGTTTTTATAACCTTTACTTACTCAAAAATTCATATCTTTTTACTCACAACTCCAAATAAGGAGTTCTTTACCATACTAGAAAGCTTATAAACACACCTTTAAAATCATGTATGGTACATATTTTTAGCATGTACCTATCAATACAGTTTATTGTTTGAAAACCGGGCTTTCTCGTAGACCTATTCTGCCCACTGTTTTCAACTTGCCACTTTAGTGTACATTTAACCTATGTTTCACTACACCATTAATCTTGAGATTTTAACCACATTTACCTTCACATATTAACATTATTTCTATAATCCAGCAACCTCAAAAATAGGACATGTAAGTCCTCAATTTATCAATTTCTACAAAACAGTCCCCTTTTTATTCTTTAATAATTCTATATGTGATCTAAATGGTTTTAACCTACCAATTGAGACTTAATTCAAGCTTGGCCATTTAATTTAATTCATTTCATGAATCCCATGTTCTAATCATAAATTTTCAGAATTTATTAACACCATTTGACCCCCTAAACATTTCGAATTTCACAATTTAGCCCAGCAGATTTCCAATTTTTCAGTTTCAGTCCCGTAACTTCTAAGAACAATTCAGAGATCTATACTTAACATTTTTGAGCAAATAATACCTCTACTCCATGTAAAATTTTGTCCTCTACAACTTTGTAGAAGAACACGTTTTCCAGAAATGACTCTAACATGCTCAAAAATGCAGTTTTCTACAGGACAGTTTACAAATCCGAATTTCTTTATTCTTTCTACCCTTATCTTTTACCAACCTTTAATTAATCCAATATCATGCTTAATATAAATACTAACATCAAATTAAAGATAGTTGAGACTCTAATCTCAACTCTAATTTGTTTCACTCACCTTGATAGACCGGTACTTTATTTTTATTTCTTGGGCTTGACGGTTGTTCCGAATCGACCTCGTATACCATGATAATTAATAAAAACTAATCAATAAAACAGTATCGAATATATATAAAAATATTAAGCAGATTCGATACCGAAACTTAGACCAATTAAGGATTTGAGCTTACCCCGACGTTGGCAGAGATTCGATATTACTATATCGAATTTATCGGACCACCAATCTAATACTGAACCCACCAAATTATTTCTCACCAATTTCCCTTAATTTTGCCGTGCATCTTATGAAATCCTTCCCACCTATTTATACACAATTGCCGGCTCTCAATTCCATTTCCAATCTCCATTATTAGTGGCATTTTAGTGGTATTTTGGTGGCATTTTAGTGGCCACTTATTTTTTTCTTTATTTGCTAGCCATTCAAAGTGGTACACCAAAATAGCATTTGCTGAGTGTGGGATTTGCACGCCAAATTCATTCAATTTGAAGGATTTGGTCGTGGGTCCCATGGTCTATATAATAATAATAATAATAATAATAATAATAATAATAATAATAATAATAATAATAAATAAAAACCGAATAAATAGATTTCGAACCTAATTTCTACTAGACCCGAATAATCTAATAAGATCAAATAATTTATAGAACCGATATAAAATATTCGGTCATCGGAACCTAATTCCGACTAGACCGGTTTTTGGGATGTGACACTTTATCCTACCCTTACCTTAGCCCCATTACAACCCTTCTTTAAGACCTCTTGATTTTTGCATCATATTCATGTTAGTAGTGGAGATTAGATTTAAACACAAGCCTATGGTTATACTCTAATTAGCTTTGGCTCGAGTGATTTTTTTCTCTACCCTTAAACACTTTGAGTGACATGAGCGATTCCTTGTGAGGGTACTTGGTTTGCATCATTGGTGTTAGTAGGATTTTAGAATGTCGTTTTTACTTTAAATTATTAATCTTGCCATTTATCTATTTTTGCTCCTTAGTTTTCTTTCATATTTAGATACTTAATCATATTGAAACCTTTGAGACTTCGTGAAATTACGGATGGAAACTTGAACTTAAGTTTGTTTAATTTTGAGATACTTAAGGACAAGCATCGGATAAGTGAGGAGGAATTTGATAAGTATTTATTTTGGTTATGTTTTTAGTCCTTATTTTGATCGAATATATGTTTGAAGGACTTAATTGGGCTAGTTTTATGTTGTTCTCGTGCAGGTTACGTAATGCTGGAAATAAGTTGGAATGCTGCAGAAAATACTGGAGTCGTGGGCAGATTCATGGGCATGAACCAGGGCATGAATGTTGACTAGGCGTCACGTCAGCACCTTCTAGAAGATGACGTCAGCAACTCAAATAACTTATCAGTCCACTTATCAGATAGCTTATCATCCAGATTTTTATTTTAAATTTCAAAACTTGGATATTTATCTTATGTAATTTAATTTAAATTTAGGATTTATCATCTTAGGTTTTTAGGGCTTTCAACTACTATAAATACCCCACTTTGGGGGTGAATTAAATCATCAATCATTCCATTGTTCTCTTCTTCGTTGAGATTAATAAAAGTTCTCCATTTTTTTCCCATTTCATTTTTCTCCATTTTTTCTTTGTTTAATTAAGTATGGTTTTTTCACCAACCATGCTTAACTAAATTCCCTTTAGCCAAAAGCAACGCCAAACCCGACAAACCTCGTGAGATTAGGAAAATACTTTAATCCTTCAACAACTCCTTTTTAGATTATCTGTAAAATTGATTAGGCAATCGACCTAATCTTTAGGTATCGCAATTGTTTCATTCTGAGAGCGCGCATCGGGTTGAAGTGGTTTAGATCCATCGTTGGGGACGAGGAAAAGCTTGTAGCCAATTCAACTCCCTAAGAACAAACTTAGTGGCGGTCCACTAAGGGGAATCAAAATCGGAAACAATTCTCATCGAGACGATTATCCGAGCACGGGTTTCTCTAGCACTAACTCAGATTTGAGTTAGCATCGATTGCCGTAGCTAATTCACTAAAGTTTGACTTCAAGGATTGCCCTGGGAGTCGAATTTACCAACGAGAAGTAAGTTGCAAGGGTTGGGCCTTGTAGACTGTAACCTGCAGGAAAGTCGAAGAAAAATCAACTTCAGTGATCGAAGATGTCGTGGCAAAGCGTGGCTTGAGGGTATTTCAATCTATATTTCATTTTCAATATTTATTTTACGTTCTTATTATTATTTTCTTTATCATTCAAATCACTTCTCTAAAATCCCCCTTTATTTTCTACAGGTTATTGGTCTAAATCAGAACGAAAGGTGTTAGAGTTCCTATTCCCTGCGGATCGACCCTTACTCTCACTATATTATTTTAAATCTTATTTATTTGAGTTTAAGGTTTTATTTTTGACACTATACGACGCGTGTCAGCTGACTTCAGCATGATGTCAGCGTTGATTTTGACCCAAAAAGTCAAATTTTCCGAAAACTCCTATTTTATATTTTTCGACGTCCTGAGTCCGATTTTGAAGCTTGTTTCGCAAAATTCTTACCTGAAGGCCTCTGAATCTGACCTTGAACCTAAGAGTGCTTATGTATTTAATTAATTGGTTAAGAGCTTTGTGAATAAGGTTTGATCTTGGGATTTGTGTAATTGAAGGTACTCACAATTATTGGAATACGAAGTGTTGAGGGATGTCAAATTCGGGTTTAAGGGTGTTCAAATGTCGTTCACAGATCGACCGTTGTAGCTCGGAGCCAAGGTAATACATTACTACCTTCTGCATGCTTATAAATTTTTGGTATTCGGTTAATGCTTCCATGACCATGATTGAGCATGTGTTTAATTCAGCTAATGTCAATCAATTAAGAAATAAGAATGTTAATGGTCAAGACAAATATTCAAATAAGAAGTTTGATAAGTCGAAAGGACTTCCGAGTTCAGTAAAAGAAAAAAAACGGTTGATCCCTAAGTTTTATTATTTTAGCTAATGAGTTACGAAAATGCCCTCAATGTATGAAAATGACTAAAATACCCCCATTAATAGAAGTGGACTGAGAATCTACACTAGATCCGATAAAACAATTGAACCTTCTGAAAATCTTCAAGTTTGCTTGAGAAATTATAGTAGCGAGGCTTCACCTTTGAGATTGTAAATTTGTTCAGATTCTTTCTGAGATTGAAAAATCTCTGATGACGTTCGCGAGAAAATAATTGTAAGTTTGGATTAGTCAAAATCGCGTAAATCGATGAATTGATTAAAATGACTGCAATGTTTGGAAATATTGATAAAGTTGAATCTATCAGAATGTCAATAATGACCAAAAAGAATAATCTATCCTCGGCACCAACTGCCAAATTAATCAAAATGATGGATTTACACTCGAGAACTTTAATGGATGAGTAGTTGGAAGAACCGAAAGGCTCAGAATAATTGAAATATCTTCAGACATCGAGGTGACTGATAATACCTCTAAGACTTGGATTGAGGAATATTAATAAAGTCAAGAAAATGCAATAGCTCTGGAAATGGTAATGCAGGACCCTTGTGGTTGGTTGTTCTGGGAACTATTTTGACATTGGAAGAATACCATACAAGAGCATGTTCAAGTTATTTGGAGTAAGTACCTTGGTTAATGGTAAGAGCAACATGTTCTACGTGTGTATTCGATGCCATGGATCGAGTTCAGGTGCAACACACACATGTTCGGATACTTGGAAAATGTCGGTTGAATACATGCTCGAATTTCCCGTTATACGTTAGTGGTTGCTTGGTGAAGACGAGCTTTTCGTTATATAATGTAGTCAGTTCTGGGAAGTGAATACTTAGAGTGTATCGACCCGGTCAAATAATAAACACTGCAATGATGGTTTGCGATTAGTTCGAAAGCACTTGAAAACTTGATAAGCAACTAGAAATCTCTAAACTTCTTACATCACTGCTTATACCTTGTTGGTTTAATTATCAAACTACTTCCGAATGTCAGAATGACCAAAATACCCTTGTAGACTTTAATGATTGAATCACCCTCGATATATTTGAATTCTCAATGATCTTGATGCATCAACATTGATGTCTGGTTTGAGTCATTATTATCGAACTCCCTTTCGCGGGATCTCGCTCTGAAATTAGTCCAAAATTGTCAAGTATTCTCTTTCTGATAATTATCAAGTGTCTCTGAGAAATAAATCTGACCATAAGGCGCGTACCACGTGTATGTAAACACTCTCTGTTATAAACTAAGACCATCTGCTTAAAATTAAAAGTATGACAATGTATTACGAAAGGAAAGCAATCCCCTGGTTTTTGACCTCTGATATGAAAAATATATTTGATATATGACATTGAATATGAAATAATAAAATAAATTTGACATCTGTCTCCTGGTATAAAAAAATAGATCTGACATCTATTTTCTGAAATACTATTTTCGGAATATAAACTGAAATCATATGTGGTATATTTTCTGGGATATGAATGAAGATCTGTAGGCTCAACGCTGGTAAGTCCTTCTGGACCTAAGCTCCTACGCCCAATGGGCCTAAGGTAAGTCTTTCTGGACCTAAAGCATTCCCTTAGGTAGGCTCCTACGCCTCAGGCCTAAGGTAAGACCTTCTGTATGCAGTTTAGGGGGTATTGTATTTGGCGTACGGTTGGAGGGTAGTTAAGTAAATTAGTAAAACTTTCTGACCTCTTCTGAAAAATACCCTACTAAATTAATGTATCAAGATGAACTCTCAGTAAACTTACAATTCGCGCTTAATGAACCACTATGAACTTCTTGATTCAACTTCTAAAATCTGAATATCTTCTGAATCTCCGGCTTTAAACTCATCTCCTAAGATTCAGGTGATCAAATAATGAACAACTTTGTTACATTCTGATATAATGCTTCACTGAAATATCGAATCGTAATTTGAGCCTACCGTTGCCGGGTTCATCATGACAGTGTTAAGCTTGCCATATACATGCTTGTGCTATTAGCATCTCTTGGTAGTTTGTATTACTGAGCTTTCCGAAGCTCACGTTGTTTTTACCATCACAGGTTAAAAGATCGACCTTGTTACAACTATCAACGTCGGTATGGGAGTTTCGTCGGCTTGCTTGCGGAGTATGGTATCTAAGTAATTAGGGGGCATGTATGTCACGTTTTGATTTATATTCGAGTCCGAAATTTGTATTAATAACTTGTATCATAATTTTGTTTCATTGTCCGAAAATTTTCTGAAATTGTATTTTAATTCAAAACTTGATTTAAAATCTTAAATGGTTTAACAATTGTGTATTTGAAATTTTAACGTGGGTCGCTCTAGTGATCCTAATGTAACTTCCTAGGATCCGTACTAACGCATAGGCGGGTCTAGGGGGTTACATTTAGTGGTATCAGAGCTTAGAGTTACGTCATTCTGGGTAGATCGGCCGATCGTCTGTCATAGGGTGTCTGGTCTGTGCATGCCCCTAACATAACCGTACCCCTCCGAGCTGAAACTCCGATGTCGAATCTCTTCTTCTGAATTAAGTGAATCTAAGCATTCTGCCTTCTATAGATCGATCTGTACTAGCAAGAAAAGTTTATATTGTTCGACAGTGTTTTGGATTAAATTGATGGATTAAAATTTGGATAAAGAATCTAAGATGATTCATACAGGTGAAATTGAAGAATCAAAAACAGATTGAGAATAAATGTTTGATCATGAGAGGTAAAAAATATAAGATTTCACGTAATATTATCCGGTGATGATGATTATGTTCGAGATATTTTGATGGAAGTTTGATGAAAGCAATATTAATTTAAAAGAAAGGTGCTTGTGAATGTGGCGAAAGTGTAAGTTCTATGGTGACTCTGTAATACACGAAGGAAGCATTTCTGAAAATTTCGTTGAAGGTAAGTGATATCCGTATAAAAACCTTGGTTATGCTTCGACTTGAAGAAAGACCTCTTATATGAAGATGTGGCATGGTGTATCGTTATATCATCCTTGACTAAAATTTGGTGTTACATCCCGATTCTGGAATGTCCTATGGGAGGCTTTGGGTACTCGTTTGAACTGCAGTTGTAGTTCTTCATCCGTGAAGTGATTGTTAACCTAGAAGAGAAATTCATATTCTGGAAGATATACCTTTGGGTTTTATGGTTGTCTTCTGCTGTAGTTTGGAAGGTTCCATACCTTTGACTGAGCCAGCTTATAGTAGAAGTTATGAGACAAGCATTTGCTTGTCACCGTATGAAATTCAGTATGGATTCAAATAATGTATTCTGATCAGTTAGTCTGAATTGTGATATGGGATAATTTTGGGTCCAAGACAGTACGAATGACTGAGGGCACTACCAGATTAATCTGTGACCGTCTGAGAGTTTCGAGGATTAAGTATACTTTGATAGAAAGTTTCCGTAGATGAACGAATGAAATAGTGGATTCTATATTTCTCCTTGACTCTGGTAAATTTTGAGGACGAAATTTCTTTTAGGGAGGAAGAGTTGTAACACCCAAAAAAGGGGTTTAATGAGATAAAATGAATTGAGCAAAAAAAAAGAAAGAAGAAATGGAATTGGTGACATAGTGGTTTGAACCCGTGACCTTTGGGATGGGATGCTAAAGCTTTAACCACTGAGCCAAGTGCTCGTGTCTGTCAAGTGTTGCTTTGAAAGACCTTTCAATTAAGTTTAAGAAGTATGTTAAAACATATTTAATATTCGAATTTACCATTCACCTACCGTCCTTTTTGCTTTACCATCATCTTCACCATCGAGAGAGAGAGGGTTTTTACCCTTGTTAGCCATCCCGATCTCTGTCACCACCCATCCGTAGCGTGCACCGCCACCGCTGATCGAGACGCTGCTTCCGGCCAAACCCAACGCCGTTAGCCACGTGCTGTGAAACGATGTCGTTCATCGCAAATTTTGGATTGAAGGCTCGACGGAACCCTCACCTCTGATTTCTTTGATTTCCGGCCACCCTCGACATTTGTTCGAGGCACGACCGTCAAATCCAATTTCCCCATGTCTTGACGGACAAAACCCCTCTAGTCAACCGCCCGTTCGATATCAGTAAACGCATCATCGGAGCTTCGATATTTCCGGTGACCATATCGCATTTCATGTATATTTTTGTCCCAATTTTCAGTTTTCTTTGGTTGTTTTTGAGTTGGGTTGAATCGGTGATTTGAAAAGCTTTGTTTTCTGGCAGTTTGGTGACCATTGGGGTCTCCGGCGACCCTCTCCGATGACCGACCGACGATTTGAAGATTAAAAAGGTAAAAATCAATTTGAACCAGTCCAACCAGTAAACCGGTCTGAACTGGCCCAAATCCGACCCGTCTGTCCGACCCGTCTGTTTGACCCGTCTGTCTGACCCGTTGAGCAAGTCAAACCTTTCGAGTCAACTCAGTGAGCCAACCCGTCCAAGTCAACTCGCCCGAGTTGACTTAGTTGAGTCAACCTAGTTGACCCGTGACATCAGCGTTGACTAGACCGCTGACGTCAGCGTTGACTTTGACTGCTGACGTTAGCATGATGTCAGCGTTGACTTTGACCCAAAAAGTCAAATTTTCCGAAAACTTCTATTAGATATTTTTCGACGTCCTGAGTCCAATTTTGAAGCCCGTTTCGCAAAATTCTTACATGAAGGCCTCTGAATCTAACCTTGAACCTGAGAGTGCTTATGTATTTAATTAATTGGTTAAGAGCTTTGTGAATAAGGTTTGATCTTGGGATTTGTGTAATTGAAGGTACTCGCAATTATTGGAATACGAATTGTTGAGGGATGTCAAATCCGAGTTTAAGGGTGTTCGAATGTCGTTCACAGATCGACTGTTGTAGCTCGGATCCAAGGTAATACATTACTACCTTCTGCATGCTTATAAATTGTTGGTATTCGGTTAATGCTTGCACGACCATGATTGAGCATGTGATTAATTCAGCTAATGTCAATCAATTAAGAAATAAGAATATTAATGGCCAAGACAAATATTCGAATAAGAAGTTTGATAAGTCGAAAGGACTTCCAAGTTCAGTAAACGAAAAAAAAATGGTTGATCCCTATGTCTTATTATTTTAGCTAATGAATTACGAAAATGCCCTCGATGTATGAAAATGACTAAAATACCCCATTAATAGAAGTGGACTGAGAATCTACACTAGATCCGGTAAAACAATTGAACCTTTTGAAAATCTTCAAGTTTGCTTAAGAAGTTATAGTAGCGAGGCTTCACCTTTGAGATTGTAAATTTGTTCAGATTCTTTTTGAGATATAAAAATCTCTGATGACGTTCGCGAGAAAATAATTGTATGTTTGGATTAGTCAAAATTGCGTAAATCGATGAATTAATTAAAATGACTGCAATGTTTTGAAATACTGATAAAGCTGAATCTATCAGAATGTTCATAATGACCGAAAAGAATAATCTATCCTCGACACCAACTGCCAAATTAATCAAAATGATGGATTTACCCTCGAGAACTTTAATGGATGAGTAGTTGGAAGAATCGAAAGGCTCGGAATAATTGAAATACCTTCAGACATCGAGGTGACTGACAATACCTCTAAGACTTGGATTGAGAAATATCAATAAAGTCAAGCAAATGCAATAGCTCTGAAAATGGTAATGCACGACCCTTGTGGTTGGTCATTCTGGGAACTATTGTGACGTTGGAAGAATACCATACAAGGGCATGTCCAAGTTATTTGGAGAAAGTACCTAGGTTAATGGTAAGAGCAACATGTTCTTCGTTTGTATTCTTTGCCATTGATCGATTTCAGGTGCAACACACACATGTTCGGATACTTGGAAAATGCTGGTTGAATACATGCTCGATTTTCCCGTTGTACGTTAGTGGTTGCTTGGTGAAGACGAGCTTTTCGTTATACAATGTAGTCAGTTATGAGAAGTGAATACTTAAAGTGTATCGACCCGGTCAAATAATAAACACTGCAATGATGGTTTGCGATTAGTTTGAAAGGACTTGAAAACTTGATAAGCAACTAGAAATCACTAAACTTCGTACATCACTGCTTATACCTTGTTGGTTTAATTATCAGACTACTTCCAAAGGTTAGAATGACCAAAATACCCTCGTAGACTTTAATGATTGAATCACCCTCGATATATCTGAATTCTCAATGATCTTGATGCATCAACTTTGATGTCTGGTTTGAGTCATTGTTACCGAACTCCCTTTTGCGGGACCTCGCTCTGAAATTAGTTCGAAATTGTTAAGTATTCTCTTTCTGATAATTATCAAGTGTCTTTGAGAAATAAATCGGACCATAAGGTGTGTACCACGTGTCTGTAAACACTCTTTGTTCTAAACCAAGACCATCTGCTTAAAATTAAAAGTATGACAATGTATTACGAAAGGAAAGCAATCCCTGGTTTTTGACCTCTGATATGAAAAATATATTTGATATACGACATTGAATACGAAATAATAAAATAAATTTGACATTTGTCTCCTGGTATAAAAAAATAGATCTAACATCTATTTTCTGAAATACTATTTTCTGACTATAAACTGAAATCATTTGTGGTATATTATCTGGGATATGAATGAAGATTTGTAGGCTCACCGCTGGTAAGTCCTTCTGGACCTAAGCTCCTACGCCCAATGGGCCTAGGGTAAGTCTTTTTTGACCTAAGGCATTCCTTTAGGTAGGCTTCTACGCCTCAGGCCTAGGGTAAGACCTTCTATTTACAGATCATGGGGAATTGTATTTTGGCGTACGGTTGGAGGGTAGTTAAGAAAATTAGTAAAACTTTCTGACCTCTTCTGAAAAATACTCTACTAAATTAATGTATCAAGATGAACTCTCAGTAAACTTACAATTCGCGCTTAATGAACCACTCTAAACTTCTTGATTCAACTTCTAAAATCTGAATATCTTCTGAACCTCCAGCTTTAAACTCATCTCCTAAGATTCGGGTGATCAAATAATGAACAACTTTGTTACATTCTGATATAATGCTTCACTGAAATATCGAATCGTAATTTGAGCCTACCGTTGCCGGGTTCATCATGACAGTGTTAAGCTTGTCATATACCTGCTTGTGCTATTAGCATCTCTTGGTAGTCTGTATTACTGAGCTTTCCGAAGCTCACATTGTTTTTACCATCACAGGTTAAAAGATCGACCTTGTTACAGCTATCAACGTCGGTATGGGAGTTTCGTCGGCTTGCTTGCGGAGTATGGTATTTGAGTAATTAGGGGGCATGTATGTCACGTTTTGATTTATATTCGAGTCCGAAATTTGTATTAATAACTTGTATCATAATTTTGTTTCATTGTCCGAAAATTTTCTGAAATTGTATTTTAATTCAAAACTTGATTTAAAATCTTAAATGGTTTAACAATTGTGTATTTGAAATTTTAACGCGGGTCGCTCTAGTGACCCTAATGTGACTTTATAGGATCTGTACTAACGCATAGGCGGGTCTAGGGGGTTACAATGAAAAGTGCTGAATTGCGAATATTGCAATGATTACTGCTAATGGTAATAATATCACCACTAGAAGTGGAAATCTTAAGAGAGCAATATGAGTTCGTAAAATATCCCTATGAAATTATAGATAACATATGATATCAATTGACATTTGAAATAAGCCAATATGGATATAAGTTCTGGTAGCCAAAAAGTCAGTTGAAAGCTCTAGAAGAGCTATATATTGCTACCAAAAGATAATTTCAATTGAAAGCTCCGGAAGAGCTAAATATATTCCTATTTAATGGAACAAATTTGATGGTCATACTAGACATGTACGAGTGAGATTGAATTACATGTTATGGTAAACTAGAAGTTTACCAAATTCAAAATGTATATACACACTTGTATATAGTTGACATGATCGGTTAGACCATCCTGATCAATAATGATGCGAAAGATATTGAGATTTATATGCACATTTATTAAAAGAACCTAAAGTTCTTGTGGTGCTTGTTCTCAAAGGAATTAACTAAATTCCAATTATTGAAAGAACACGAAGTTCTTGTGTTGCTTGTTCTCAAAGGAAATGAGTAAGATCCCACTTACCAAAAAAACTTGAAGTTCTTGTACTAAAGTTGAGACTGCATGGCTTGCATATCTGAATGAAATATGGGCCCATTTATCCACAAATGTGGAAAGTTTTATATATTTTTAGTAGATGCATCTACTTTGTTTTATCAACTTACAACCAGAAGTTTGTGAGATTGGTTATAAAATGATTCAGATTATGCAATTAGACTATTCATCTTGAAAAGGCTAGTGGGTTTATATTTTAGGCTATATCAGTTGTTACAAAGCCTATTTATTATGAAAAATATAGTTTAGCAAAATTTCAATTGGATGCCTCCTATTTAATAGCTAAACCATGAGAACAAAAGAGTTATTATTTATATGGTATTTCCATATAGCAGCACTTATACGCATCAAGCCAACGAGTTATAATAAACTCCCCGTTATGATTGGTTTTTGGTCAGAAGCCATACATTCCTCATTTTATAATTTTCGAATGTGCGATATGAATTGCTCTACCACAACGCACGAAATGGGTAAATAAAAAGGGTTGAGAATATATATTGAGTACGAGTCTTTTTTTTATGTTTAAACTCTTAAACCTTAATTAGAGAATAATTTATGACATGATTTTTCTCAACATCTGGGGAGATAATAATCAGCTGGATGAACGAAAATGAATTATCATTATCTAGATCCTCGTATATGAACCAGAAGTTCATAAGATAATTCATGTTATTACATGTCAACTGCCAGACATATTTACTGACCCAATGAGAGTAACTAAGTCTCATATACCACCTGAAATGCTCTAAGTTTAAATTATATGTTAGAGCGAGAGGATGTAAATCATGCCTGAAGCATGATAGTTGAAATGGTTCCAATGATCAAAATTCTCGTAAATGGAAAGTAATATGAGATGGTCATATATTGGAGGCATGTGCTCTTGAAAAGACCCAAGACATAACTAATAATAAAACTTTTGAAGAGTTTCAGGTACCTGAAATAGAGATTGGAATCTTGAAGAGATCTCGATGAGTTATGTCACTACAAGAATGGAACCAGAAAATTAAAAAGTTGTCGACAAAAATTTTACAAATAGTTTTAAATAGAATACTTCTATAGAAGTAAAGAAAGAAAACGAGAATCTTGTATAGAAATCTATCAAGAAGTATAGATATTGAATTGACCAATATAGAAAGACGCTTTAAACTTCTAAAAGAGAAGTATTTGGACCAACAGTCCAAACACCTAAAGGTGTAATGCAAGTGAGGCACAAATAAGTAGTCATAAATACGACAGATTATAATTTATGAAAAAATTTAAATACTTCACAGTGGATGCAATTAATTTGGCAGTTATGAAATATATTACATGTGTCTAAATATTTATAGATCCCTATTTATCCTTAAAAGATTTAAAATGCTAGAAGCATTTGAAAATTTCTAAGGAAATTTATTTAAACATGTCTCCTTTAATATTTTGGCGCATTTGGTATAATTGCCTTAGTGAGTACTAATTGAGAAAATACTATAAGAATGATCATATTTATTTATGCTTTTGTAAAATGAGTTTGGATCAAGATTCATTATGATAATTTAAATATTATTAGAACTCCTGAAGAGCTTTCAAAGCATTAGGTTATTTATGGAAATGATTTGAAAAAAAGAATCTTGAGATGTGGCTTTGTCTTGACCTAAAGATCGAGCACTTAAATATGTGTTTTTGTCTACGAATGGACATAAGTTGAAAGAATCTTAAAGAAAATTCAATATGGATAAAGCATATCTATTGTAAGATCGTTGGATGTGAATAAAGATAATTATATCTTTTCTTGGTCTTGAAGCACCATATATTAGTTGGTCAAGAAATATCTATAGATATACAAAGATCATTACCTTTAGATCTTCAAATATTCGTCGATGCCTCCTTAAACCTTGAAGAAATAATTATTATGCACGGGGCAAACCAAAAATGTGTTTGGTTAAGACCATTGACCCAACATATCTAAAAGATATGTGGATTTACTTTCGCAAGATATGATAAAAAGCTATCTTGTGTGAAGATAATGCAAGATGTATATCTCAATTTGAAAGTGGCTACATCATGGAACATATTACTCCAAAGTTTCATCCCTCACGATCTTTAGAAAAATAATATTCAAGATTGAATTATGAAGATTCAAAAATCTTCTGTGATGTTTTCACGAGGGGGAGTAAATACGCGTTGCACTCTTTTTTTCTTAACCGAGGTTTTGTCCCAATGAGTTTTCCCGGTAAGGTTTTTAATGAAGCAACATGTTATGCGTATTAAAGATGTGTGTAGTCTTTTTCCTTCACTAAAGAAAAAAATTTTCCCACTGGGTTTTATCTTAGTAAGGTTTTGACGAGGCACATTATTTATCTATGTTATGCATATCAAACATGTTAGGGGGAGTGTTATGAATATTTATCTATGTGGATGTCTATCATGATAAGGACTTTATCAAGGAGATTTAACTTACTTTATCATTAGAAATATTATCTACATTAATTAGAGTTTAATGTATTATCTACTTCTTATGTCTATAAATAGATGATTTATTGAAGGCATCATATACAAGTCTATATTTGAGAATAATACAAATCTCCCTCTTTCTCTCATCTCTTTGTTCTTTTATTCTTGTTCGTTGTTCTTGTTGTTTTATTCACAACAAAAAATGATTTCTTAACAAATTCGAAGATAAAAAAAACAATTAAATCTTTTTATACAATTTTATATAATCTCCGATGATTGAGACATGAATTTGAAATATTTTAATATTATAATTTAAATCATTCAATTTGAAATATGATATTTTGTAAAATAAGTTTAAAGTATATTCGATTTACTTACTATGTGTAAATCTAATTTAATGTACTATTTTAATTTTATTATAAATAAATAAATGTGTGAATATTTTTTTATTTCTAAATAGTTTGTTCACATTTTTTTAACTCAATGAGTGGTCCAATGAAAAAAAATGATGATTTCATCTTGAGAGACTCGAGTTTGAATAATTATGTCTGCAAGATGTGTGCCTTAAATTAAAAAAAATAAATAAATACTACATTATAAACACCTTAAAACTGTTTAAAAATAATTTTATATAGATTCTAAATATAAAAGACTAGAAGATTTAAATACATAGGTTACATTTGCTTATCAATATAAATAAATTTTTACATAAGTAATGTCTTAGTTTTTTAGTTTCACAAAATTTATATTGGAGCAAGTTCAGTGACTTATTTTTTATGTTTTATTATTTTATATAAGGGTAGACGTTGACTTTAAATTTTAAAATTATCTGTCATTAGTTAAGATATGAGACTCTTACCAACACATAAGTAAGTAGTTAAATAATCCGAATTCTGACCCACTTCTCCACTTCTTCATTTTCTCTGAGGCGGTTACAAAATTTCTCTAAGTCTTTCTTCTTCTTCTTCATCGTTTTTCTTTACCAGCAACGGCCTTTGGCCGTTCTGCTGGTTCTGTACATAAATAAAATTCATCTTTTTCGATGAATATTTCGTTTTTCAAGTTTGTTTCTTATTTTCTTCTACTTTGCCGGATTTTTATTCAAATCTGCTTTTATGGCAGTTCTTTTGTCTGCCTGGTGGCAGTTCTTTCGTCTGCTTTTTAGCAGTTTTTGTCTGTCTTAATGACAGTAGTCTGTCTTTTGACAGTTACGCGTTCGAGTGACGAGTATGAACAAGCGCTTTTCAACGAAGGAGGTCGTTCTATACATGCTATGATTCCCCTTTGTGGTTGTGCCGACATGCCAAGAACAAGTAACAAAAGAATTTTTGCTATATTCAAAGAGCACTCAAGGCAAAGTTATAGTTTTTCTGGATTTTTATGACAGTGTTAGGTATGGTATTTTAACGTTTTTCACACCTTTAGAATTTTATTATTTTGTTCTGCAATGTATTTATCTTGTAAAAGGTGTGATTCCTTTGTATTCCTTTCACTGTTTAATATAATCCAGATTCAAAAAAAAAAAGAGTAAGTAGTTAAATAATACCACATTTATAATTATTTAATAACTTCAACAAAGTATTTATGGAAATAGTATTCATTTGTGTCACATAGAAGAAAAAATGCATTATGGTAGTTGCGTTTGATAAGGTGTATATAGATGACTTTCTTTTTCTTTTTCTTTTTTGCATTTTGATAGTTTATATTAGGTAGGAAGGGCAACGGGGCGCGTCGGGCCGATTTTTTTGCCACTTCGACCCCAACCAGAAAAATAAAGGATCTTACCTGACCCCGCCCGCCCCAGAATTTAAATACTTTCAACCCGCCCCAAAATTTGAAGTGAATATCCGTCCTTGACCTGACACAATCCAAATATCATTTTTTAAGCATTTCTTATTTATTTATGAAATGACTCAAAAAAATTATTAGTCAGGAGAGAGAGTACGTTGGAATATAAAACACCCGGATAGAAAAAGTTAAAGGAACATCTGAATCGAAAGTTTCAATATTCATTGGAACTCAACCATCTTTTTTTCTTTTTTAATTTTTTGAAATTCAAAAGTAAAAAATAAATGCTATGGAACGTTTGAATTGAAAAATATTCAATCTACAGAAGTCCTTTATCTATAATAGAGATATTAAATGGGACTCGAAATTAAAAAAATATCCCCAGTAAACAATTATACTCGGTGATCAACAAGGTGGATCCCAATTTCGTATTATATGTCCATTGCGATGCAGCTCAATGTCGATCGAGACATATTCTCTAACCATAAATTTTCTCCATGACTCGATCAATCTTTCGACGCCCTTGCATATGTTGTTTGTTTATCATTTCTATCAGTGAAGACAAAAGGAAGAAATCATCTGCAAAAAATCTTAAATAAATAGAAAAAGAGAGCAAGGAGGTGTTCTAGAAACCAAATAAGAGAGCAAGCTAATATTTTGGAAATGAAAAAAGAGAATTCTATGGAATTTGAAAAAGAACAAGAAACGGTTTACCTTAAACAGGGAAAAGGAATTAGAAAAGAGATGAGACGACGATTGAGTAGGAAAATGAATTGGAGAAAGGGATGCGGCGCTGCTGAGAATAGAAGGAAAAGGCAGAAAATCCCTAAAATCCTAAATATTTATAGAGGATCAAAACTCGATTTTAAGAAAACAAAATTTGACTCGATCAAATCGGATTAGAACCTGTTGAATTTGGGTATTTTTACCATTCCTATATATAGGTGCGTTTAATAAGGTGCGCATGCTTATGTTGTAAGAAATCGGTCAATGTTTTCAGAGGTTGCATCGGTAAGGGCCAAAATAAAGATAAAGAGCAAATAGTATATATGTATTATGTCAGTTATGTTTGATAAGGTGTGCATGCTTATGTTGTCAATCATTTTGTTTCACATTTTCAATTTTTTATTTTAATTTTGATTTTTATCAAAAAACTTCATTATTATAATTAGAGATGGAATAGACCAGCAAAGAAACAAAAAGCGGATTAAACAAAGAGGATGAAATAAGAGTAGACCACTACTACTATTATTATTCAAAAATACTTAATTATTATGACTAAAATTCCATGCGGGTAGTGAGTGTTAGCCAATCGTGGGCCTGTTGACTACATTGCCATTGCCATCAACGGCAACATAAACACGGTTGCAGCAGAAATCAGGTGATCCAACTCTTCCGGGTGGTAGTATCACAACGGTCACTTCTGGATTATCCCTCTGTATTGCTGCTTGTACTTCTCCTTGCTTCTTTCCAAATAGCTCAGGCCACCGGAACTTATGTCCTGCACATTTAACCAAATCATTCACGAAAACTCTACTCACAAGGAAGCAACAAGTTAGGGGTGCAGCAATTTAATTTAAGGCTAAAAAACGGAACAATCAAAATGTCAAAAAAACACAAAACTTAAAATGTTATGAAACTACATAACATTTCAATTAAACGGGTAGCATTTTGAGTTTCATGTTTTCTAACATTTTAATCATAAATTAAGTAGTTGTACAGTATACTCGCTCATAAGGTAAGCCAGAAAGAGGGAGGAGTGAATGAAAGAATGGGCGTACCATGACCGCAGCAAACAATATCAGTGCAAGTGCCACTTGCGCAGGGTGGATAGCGTGGCCAACCAGACATGTTTTCGCTTCTGTTGACTGTTACGTTTTGTATTTGATTTGTTAATTTCCTGCCCTTATTTATAATACAATCTTCTCTATGCTTGTTTATAGAAACATTCTAATTTGTGGAATGCAATATATTTGCTTCCTTATAAACTAAGATTTTCAACCAATACTTCAATCTTATGCCCACTAATTCCGACATGATCAAACATGATTTCATTCAACAGTTTATGGTAAATGCTTTTGAAATTTATATAGGGCGAATCATTCGATTTGAAATACAATCTTTTACAATGTAAGTTTTTTTTTAATAAATTTAGGCTTAATACACTTTTCTCCTTAAACTTACATGTTTTCCCAACTTGCCTCCTAAAGTTTAGGGATGTAAAAAGTTGATCTGAACTGCAAAACTGACTGAAATCGATTTGAGTTAGAACTGCTTGTGACCCAAGGTGGTGGTGATCTAAAATCGATTCGAGTCTGAACGGACGTTGACCTGAACCCAAGTTGGACCTGGAATTTTTGGATCTTGACCCAACCTACACCCGACTTGAACCCGAATTCAACCTGATAATGTGATAACCGAACACAACCTGCATCCGAACTGATATGAACCTGAATCGAGATTAACCTGGTGAATAACTGATATTACCTGACCTGTTATGAACTTAATCAGTAATTGACTCAGCTTGTAAGTGATCTGACTTGTTATTGAACTAATCTGATATTTATCTTACTTGTAATAACTAATACGTTACAATTGGTAAATTTGTGAGATTATAAATTTATTATATTATAGTCTGACAAAATGCATCTTCACAATTTAAAGTACATGATTTTTTATGATTATTAAATTAATATGTTAACTTTTTATATTTATAAATTATAGTATATAAAAATGTTTAAAAGTTTTATTAAATATCTAAATGTTGTCAACATAATTCCTTAAGTTTTATGATTTATAGTTTAATATTAACAGTTTAGTTTAGTATTATTGATTTATGAGATTAATTCTGATTTTTTAAGATTTATGATTTAGTTTAGTGTTATTGGCTTATGTGATTAATTTGGATTCCTTAAAGTTTAGGGTTTAGTATCAATGGTTTATGATTTAGTTTATGGTTATTGGTTTATGAGATTAATTTTGATTCCTTAATTTTTATGGTTTTTGGGTTTAGTATTAATGGTTTATGGTTTAGTATAGAGTTATTGATTTACGAAATTAATTTCGATTCAACTTGCTAATTTATGCATTTTAATTTGACTAAATATTTAAATCAAAGGATCATGTGTACAATTGAACTAAATTAAAGTTTCAACTTTCATGTGTTCAATTATATATTTACATCCAAATCAAAAATTTATGTATAATTATATTAAATCAAAATTTATATGGTATAATAATAATGTTCGAATTGAATTAACATATTAAACTTAGGATCTAATTGAGCTAAATTAAAACTTAGAACCATAAATCACGGACATAATTAAAAGAATTCCAAAACTAAATATGGAATTTCAATTAAATTAATTTAAATTAGGACTCAATTAAATTAAATTAAAACCTAAAAGTGAAAATTTGGAACTTAAATGAAAAACATCTAAAGTTGGAATGGCTAAAAAAATAATTTATCCTAACCTAAAAACACACCCGGGTGAGATATTTTCCCTCCCACCGTTTCACTTTAATTAAAATCATGAAAAAATAATTGGTAGGGAGGAGGACAAAAATTTGGAGGGAATTAAGCCCCATAATTTTTAGATTCTTTCCCTCCAAAATTCAAATGGAATCTTTTTAAATTTGATTAAATAATTAATTGCATATTTTACATTTGCCTTCTAATTTTTTTGCTTAGTGATTAATTATTTTTTAGGTCCTCACTTGTTTAAAATTTTCATTTTAGTCCTAACATTCACTTTTAAATTTTAGTGTAATTCAATTTAGTCATAATTATATATATATATTTAAATTGTAAAATATTTTAGCATCCTAAGGGATATTTTGGTTCATATTAATCCCTAAAATTTTATTTTTATCTGAAATTTACCCACAATTACCATACCGAAGTTTATTTGTACACGGTAAGACTTTACTTGAACTTCAACCAAAATTGATATTCCCCGACCTGATTTTTTTTCCGTAAACGACGTGACCTGACCTGAACGTGGCCCGACCTGAAGTCCATCCGAACATGAATTAACTCGTTAATTAACTGAGTCGGACCCGAACCGTTTTGGCCTAAACTGAAACTTACCCGACCTAAAATTAACCCGACCCGAACCTGAACTCAATATGATTTGAAATCAACGTGATAATGACTTGAATTTGAGTCGACCCGAACCCAACCTGATTTGAGTCGAACCGTTAAAGTGACCTGACAAAATTCGTATCTGATTTGATCTGACCTGACATGAAACCTAAACGATTACTTGATTTCACATTCCTACTAAAGTTCATTTTGACCACTTTTGCCCCTTAACATTTTTGACATTACCCATATTACCCCCTACCGTTAAAAAAACTCTATCTTGACCAATCAGAACTTGCCACATCATTTTCTTTATTTAATTTTAAAATAAAAAATAAAATAAAATAAATATATTAAAATATTTATTAATTTAATAATATTTTTTTAAAATACACTAAAATACCCACCCTTCTCAAATGACTGAGAACTTAATCTCTTAGTGACAATTAACTCATTTCTTGTTAGCTTGACCCGACCGCCATTGATGAACCAAATCAAAGCTTAGAAAAAGTTGAAGCAGTTGTTGAGGCTTAAATTTGGGTTGAATTAACCAGTGGGTACTTGTTATTTTCAAGGGATTGAACTGGATATTTCTCAGAATTTCGAATTTGGGTCGCTTTGTTGTTGTTGTTCTTCTTCTTCTTCATTTTTCCATGGAGTTAATCGCAGGGACAGCGGGAACCGGGTCTCAGAAAACGGCGTCAGAGAGGGAGAAAGTTGCAGCACTCGAATCGCTCCAATTTACCAATGAAATCCGTCGTTTGATGTCAGTTCTGACGACCGATGATGCAAGTCCCTTCACGGCTCTGCTTGAACTTCCGGCTCCTCAAGCGGTTCAGCTCATTCACTCTCCAGACTCAGCTAAGCTTATTGCTGCTCCAACTCCGGCTTCGAACAATTTTCAATTAGAAGCGATGTGTTTTGATAATGGGATACCGTGAATCATTTTTCTCGAGAAAATTATGGAGGGAAAATATGGAATTCTGCAAAGTAAACTTAAAGAAGAGTCACGAGCGGAGAAAGAAGAAGAAGCGGTTTAGTTTCTGCATTCGTTTTACAGATGTGGATGGAAATTACTTGTGATTGTAATGTTGTAATAATCTTAAAAAAAACTATCACGTTACAATGCGTGGCGATAACAGTTTAATATTATGGTTGTAACTTGTAATAACCCAACAATTTAACAAAACAAGGCAATTCTTATTATTGATAGACTTTATTATTATGATCATAATTCCATGCCGTTGCTTGTGTTAGCCAACAGTAGGAGTTTGGATTACATTGACATTACCATCAACGAAAACATAAACACGATTGCAGCACAAGTCAAAAGTCCGTTTAGTTCCAGGTGGTAGTATCAGAACAGTTACTCCTGGATTATCCCTTTCTATGGTTGCCTTAGCTTCTGCTTGATTCTTTCCAACCAGTTCAGGCCAACTGGCCTTATAACCTGCCACATTCACCAAAATTCTATTTGTAAGCCAACCCAGAAAGAGAAAGGAGTGAATGACCTTGACCGCAACAAGTCATTTCAGTGCAAATGCCGTTTGCGCAGGGTGGATAAGGTAGCCATCCAGACATGTTTTCGTCTCTCTTATGTTTTTCATTTGATTCACTAATCTCCTGCTCTTATTTATAATACAATCCTATCTATGCTAACATTCTAATTTATGGAAACCATTAATGTCTGGATATGGTGGCCAACTAGACATGTTAATCCTAAGGTTTTTAACGTATTAAAATTAATTATTTTGTTTTTGCCTCTTTTTGATTCCTCAAGTTTTTGTGGTGTTTTTTATTTTATTCATTAACATATTAGAATTAATATATGAGGTATGGGGAAGAAGATGATGATTTGTAAATTTAAATTTATAATAAAATATTACATCGAAAATAAAGATGATAGAATTTTATTTAATTGGGTGGGACCATAGATGAGATTGTGAGAATGATTCATGAAATAATTTGTTTTAATTTTATTTTAAAATATGATTAACTATATGTTGAGCCTTCAAAAATTTTAATAATCATTTATAAATATTTAAAAATTAAAAATATTCAACGATGTATTATGTTAGTAGTATTTAGCGGTGTGTGTTGTTGCCCGTTCTAAACTTATCTTTAAACATATCATATAAAAGTCTATGGTTAAAAATTGTCATTATAACGTTATCTTAAAAAATGAAGAAATCTAATACTAGAATATTTAGATTTTGTAATTATTGTGCTTGCATTTATTTCGAGAAACGAAACAAATTTAATAAACTCATACAATAAATGTAAAAATATTAATTAGTATATGAAGAAATCAACAAATGAAATCTAATACTAGAACATTTAGATTTTGTAATTATTGTGCTTGCATTCATTTCGAGAAACGAAACAAATTTAATAAACTCATAGAATAAGTATAGAAATATTAATTAGTATATGAAGAAATCAACAAATTCGAAGAAATTATCTAATGCATACTTTTATCAATAAAACAATTAAATTGAATAGTCAACAAATATTAGTGTTAAACTCAACAAGTAATTTTAATAAAAAAAATAATGTTCATCCTAAAATATTTGAGTTTAATTATTTGTCCGTAAAATATATATGCTTTGTCAAAATTATATATATATATATATAATATTACATTAAAATTATTTTAGACTATTTTTAAAAATAAATATTAACGTTCTTCTCTCGATTTTCTCAAAAATAAAATCAGACGCTGAAAGGCCTAAAGTCAAATGTTCTTTTTTTCCCCTTTATTCATATTTTTTTCTTGTTTCAATTTCGTTTTTCTCCTTTTATTTTCATTAGTCATTGCTGAACCCACAATATTATTCATATATACTAACATGTTTTTCTCTATAATAAGAATTTATCTCAGTCACAGCGGTTCAAAGATTTTGAGATTCTGCACAATTTATTAAAATGAAACTTTTAATTTATAATCAGTAAGAGATATATTTTTTTTAAAAAATTACCTTATTAAAAAAATATTATTAGATTATCCTCTTGAGCAACAAAAAATTGACTTATAAACATCTAAAAATCAAACATTTTCACAAGAGTCATCCTTGGTCATGGGCAAGAGGGACGCCCTCCCAAGGCCCAATGTTTTTTTATAATATATGTATTATGGTCTAATTTTTTAATACTTATTATTAGAAGTTTACTCTTAATTTTAATTTTTCAAATATTTGTTGTTATGGTCCAATTTTTTCAATAATTGTTATTAGGGGTCCAATTTTTCCTAATATTTGTTATTAGGGTCTACTCTTAAAATTCATTTTTTTAATATTTGTTATTATGGGTCAAATTTTTTAACATTTGTTATTATGCGCTCAATTTTTATCAATACTTGTTATTACGGGTCTACTCTTAAAATTTAAAATTTTCAAATATTTATTATTAGGGTCCAATTTTTCCCCAATACTTACATTAGAGGTTTAATTTTTTCAATAATTGTTATTAGTGCTCTATTTTTTTAATACTTGTTATTAGGGGCTCGATTTTTCTCCAATATTTGTTATTTGGGGTTTACTCTTAAAATTTATTTTCCCCAATACTTGTTATTAGGGGCTTCAATTTTTTCCTCAATACTTGTTAGTAGAGGCCTAACTTTTTTTCCAATATTTATTATTAGGCATATACTCTTAAAATTTATTTTTTTCCAATATTTGTTATTAGGGACATATTTTTAAAAAATATATTTGTTATTAGAGACCTATTTTTCTAATACTTGATATTAGAGATCGCCTTTTAAAATTTAATTTTTTCAATATTAATTATTAAGGGCTTAATTTTTAGGTTCGTCCTAGGGTTACTAAAATCGGCTCTGATTTTCACTTAAAAAGTGACATTCATTTTTGTAAAAGAAACCTAAGTTGTAATTAAAAAGTGTATATCCCAATTAAACAGAGATTCAAATTGCATTAATTTAAATGTAAAAACAATTAATCAATTATTAAACCCAGTGACATATCCAAAAATTTAAGAATGGATTCAAAATAATAAAAAAATTATAAATGAAAATGTAGATTCTTATTTCGCCCCTCTACACACTAAATTAATTTTTTTAGAAAAAATTACACTAAAAAATCCCCCAATAATAGGGTGTAAATGCTCTCCTGTTGGGCCATGTGGCACTGCCAGTGATTATATCAATATATAAACAAGTAAAATATACCAACTCTTTCAAGTGAATTGAATATATAGTGGATATAATCTCTTTAGCATGAAATTTTTTTCAAAAATCATCAACAAAAGCGACAGTTGAACTAGATTATACGGATAACGTGGTAGTGTTATTTCGTTAAATAATCATACAACTTTGTGTCAATTATTCAGGGTCTTGACGCTTCAAAGGTTGGCAATTCTGGTGCTTTTTGACAAGATTGGTGTGCGAATAAGTTTAATCAAAAAATTTCACCTTTTATCGAAAAACTTTATTATTATGATTAGAGATGGAATAGACCAGCAAAGAAACAAAAGGTGGGAATTTGACAAGGAAAATGAAACAAGAGTAGACCATTATTATATTTATTATTATTATTCAAAAACACTTTATTAATATGATTATAATTCCTAGGGTAGCCAATAGTGGGCCTGTTGGTTACATTGCCGTTGCCATCGACGGCAACATAAACACGGTTGCAGCAGAAATCAGGCAATCCAACTCTTCCGGGTGATAGTATTGTTGAAAATTGGCTTAACAATTTCAAATATGGCTGCACCGAAAAATTAGGTGCAAGGTTGAAAATGGGGAATGTGGAAATTGTTTTTTGGTCCCTAAACTTTAGGCTATTTACAAGTTTAGTCCATGAATCTCAACTATAAATAGGCCTAACCTTTGCCATTTGAAACCATCCCAACATCCATCTCTCCCATTTGTTACTCTTCTATCATATTTGGGAATTCTTAGGAATTCCGTTTGTTTGTACCATTTTGGTATTAGTGAAGTTATCATCCGGTGGTGGTGCCCGAGGAGTAGACGACATTTTCGTCGAACCTCGTAAATTTGGTGTGTTCTCTCCATTATTTATTTCGCTTGCTTATTATTGGGTTTTTCCATTGGATTTCAATATTCAATAGTTGACGGGTTTGTCCGCTGTGCAAATTTCGGTAGTTTCGATCTCAACATTTCAGCTCAGATTTGAAGCTACGTTCGTGTGGGAAATAATCCGGTTTCCCCAACAATTGGTATCAGAGCTTCGGTTAAGGCTATCCCGGTTGCTCGGTTGCTGCAAAGAAGTGTGGTGTTGTGACAGTGCATGTCTAGGAAAGTTCTGGCTAGGAAAGACTGGGTATTTAAGCGATCCGTGTGATCCACCTCTCTTTCCTGGGAACTTACCTGGTGCAGTGTTTCAATATCCAGTTCTTGCTGTTGAATATTATTCGTTGCCATGGCAAAAGACGGATCAGATAGGGCATCAAGCTCTTCCTCTATACCGGTGAGGAGGATAATGTCAAATGCAAACTTCTCGGTGGAGTTGTTCGATGGATCCGGTCACTTCGGCATGTGGCAAGGCGAGGTGCTAGACTCTTTATTTCAACAAGGTCTAGACATTGCCATTGAGGAAGAAAAACCCGTAGATATGGAGGAGAAAAGCCAAAAGCCAAAAATGAGAGGGAGATCAAAGTCAAAGTCCAGACTTGGGAGAGATAGTATGAATGTTGGGACACGCTGGTGAGAAATCCTTGCAAATTTTGGCAAAGCAAGGATTGTTGAAAAGGTGCAAAGGCTTGCAAGTTAAATTTTTGTGAGCATTGTGTTCTGGGAAAGCAGAAGAGAATGAAATTCGGCACCACTATCCATAATACGAAAGGTATTTTGGATTATGTTCACTCAGATGTGTGGGGTCCTTCCAAAACAACGTCGCTGGGAGGAAAACACTATTTTGTAACTTTTGTTGATGACCTTTCCAGAAGAGTTTGGGTGTATACAATGAAGTCTAAAGATGAAGTGCTCAAAGTTTTCCTGAAGTGGAAAAATATGATCGAGAACCAGACTGGCAAGAAGATCAAACGGCTTAGGACGGACAATGGAGGGGAATATAGAAGTGATCCGCTCTTTGACGTTTGCCAAGAGCATGGTATTGTTCGACACTTCACTGTTAGACATACACCACAGCAGAATGGGGTGGCAGAGCGTATGAATCGAACACTACTTGAGAAAGTTCGATGTATGTTGTCCAATGCTGGGGTGGGCAAACCATTTTGGGCTGAGGCTGTGACATATGCTGGCCATCTCATCAATCGTCTACCGTCATCGGCGATTGGAGGAAAAACACCGTTGGAGGTATGGTCTGGAGTACCTGCTACAGATTATGATTCCTTACATGTATTTGGATCCACTGCGTATTATCATGTGAAGGGATTTCGACTTTGGTGCTTAGACACAAAGAAGATAATTTGTAGCAGAGATGTTACCTTTGATGAATCTGTCATGTTGAAGAAGGTAAAAAATGAGTTGTTCAGACAAGTAGTACTCCACAACAGGTGGAGTATACTCCAAACCAGGTGGAGTTTCAAGAGACGGTGATTAGTCCAGCAATTGATGTTACTGATTCTCCAACTCAAATGGAGGAATCAGAAGATGAAGAGGTTCAAACCCAAGAACCATTGGAGACACCAGAACCACTTGCAGTTACAAGGCCAAGGAGAGAAATTCGTAGACCTGCTCGATTTACAGATACAGTGGCCTATGCCCTTCCAGTTGTTGATGATGATATCCCTGTCACTTATCAAGAAGCAATGCAAAGCTTAGAAAGTGACAAGTGGAAAAGTGCCATGGATGAAGAAATGCAATCTCTCCAGAAGAACAACACCTGGGATTTGGCATATTTACCAGAAGGTAAAAGGGCAATTGGATGCAAGTGGGTGTTTGCAAAGAAAGACGGATCTCCCAGCAAGAAAGATGTTCGCTACAAGGCAAGGTTGGTAGCTAAAGGCTACGCTCAGAACGAGGGAATCGACTACAACGAAGTATTTTCCCCTGTTGTGAAGCATTCCTCCATTAGAATATTGTTGGCCTTGGTAGCACAGTTGAATTTGGAGCTAGCTCAACTCGATGTAAAGACAGCTTTCTTGCACGGTGATTTGGAAGAGGAGATCTATATGACTCAGCCAGAAGGATATGTAGATGCTGGTGGTAAGAAATGGGTTTGTAAGCTAAACAAATCGCTATATGGATTGAAGCAATCTCCGAGGCAGTGGTACAAGCGATTTGATAACTTTATGAGGAGGCAGAAGTACACAAGAAGCAAATACGACCATTGTGTGTATTTGCGAAAGCTACAAGATGGATCTTTCATTTATCTTCTCTTGTATGTTGATGATATGTTGATCGCTTCAAAGTGTCAACAAGAGATAGACAAATTGAAGGCTCAGTTGAATCAAGAGTTTGAGATGAAAGATTTAGGTGAGGCCAAGAAGATTCTCAGCATGGAGATAAGTAGAGACAGACGGAGAGGCAAGCTTTGTTTGACTCAGAAGTAATATTTGAAAAAGGTATTACAATGTTTTGGCATGAATGAAAGCACAAAACATGTAAGTACCCCACTTGCTTCTCATTTGAAACTTAGTTCTCAATTATCTCATAAAACTGATGAAGAGCGAGAATATATGGCAAAAGTTCCATATGCTAATGCAGTAGGGAGCTTGATGTATGCGATGGTGTGTACGCGGCCTGACATTTCACAAGCAGTTGGAGTTGTGAGCAGGTACATGCATGATCCTGGAAAAGGACATTGGCAAGCTGTGAAATGGATTCTACGGTATCTCCAACAAACCGTAGATGTTGGTTTAGTGTTTGAGCAAGATGAAACACTTGGTCAGTTTGTGGTTGGATATGTTGATTCCGATTATGCTGGTGATTTGGATAAGCGTCGGTCTACTACTGGGTATTTGTTTACTCTAGGAAAAGCCCCAGTGAGTTGGAGGTCTACTTTACAGTCAACGGTGGCTTTGTCAACTACAGAGGCAGAGTACATGGCAGTTGCAGAGGCTGTTAAGGAGGCGATTTGGCTTAACGGGTTGTTGGAAGACTTGGGAGTTGTTCAAAGTCACATTAGTCTCTATTGTGACAGTCAGAGTGCTATTCATTTAGCGAAAAATCAAGTCTACCATTCAAGAACCAAGCACATCGACGTGAGGTATCACTTTGTGCGGGAGATCTTTGAAGAAGGAAAGGTTCTGCTTCAGAAGATTGCGACGGCAGAAAATCCCGCAGATATGTTGTCCAAGGTGGTAACA
This sequence comes from Hibiscus trionum, assembly GCA_030270665.1. Taxonomy (NCBI): domain Eukaryota; kingdom Viridiplantae; phylum Streptophyta; class Magnoliopsida; order Malvales; family Malvaceae; genus Hibiscus; species Hibiscus trionum. The sequence continues at coordinate 23,518,182 of BSYR01000019.1, read as the reverse complement.
TCAATCAAGTTCAATCATTGTTTGAACTTGATTAACTTCTTGCAAGTTTGAGCACCTTCGGGTGTATGGCGCTCGTGGGCGCATTTGGAGGCACTACAAAAGATAACGTTTGGGGAGAAGAAATTTTTGAGCTTGGTGAAATTTCAAGCCAAGGTGGAGATTTGTTGAAAATTGGCTTAACAATTTCAAATATGGCTGCACCGAAAAATTAGGTGCAGCAAAGGTTGAAAATGGGGAATGAGGAAATTGTTTTTTGGTCCCTAAACTTTAGGCTATTTACAAGTTTAGTCCATGAATCTCAACTATAAATAGGCCTAACCTTTGCCATTTGAAACCATCCCAACATCCATCTCTCCCATTTGTTACTCTTCTCTCATATTTGGGAATTCTTAGGAATTCCATTTGTTTGTACCATTTTGGTATTAGTGAAGTTATCATCCGGTGGTGGTGCCCGAGGAGTAGACGACATTTTCGTCGAACCTCGTAAATTTGGTGTGTTCTCTCCATTATTTATTTCGCTTGCTTATTATTGGGTTTTTCCATTGGATTTCAATATTCAATAGTTGACGGGTTTGTCCGCTGTGCAAATTTTGGTAGTTTCGATCTCAACATTTCAGCTCAGATTTGAAGCTACGTTCGTGTGTGAAATAACCCGGTTTCCCCAACAAGTATCACAAGGATTATCCCTCTGTATTGTTGCCTGTGCTTCTACTTGCTTCTTTCCATACAGCTCTGGCCACCTGAACTTATGTCTTGCACATTTAACCAAATCATTCACAAATACTCTACTCATAAGGAAGAGGTGAATCTAGGATGTGACGCTTTAATTTAAGGCTAAAAAACGAAACAATCGAAATGTTAGAAAATACAAAACTTAAAATGTTATGGAAATGTATAATTTTTCAATTATGTAGGTAACATTTCGAGTTTTGTATTTTTTAACATTTCAATTATATTATTTTTAACTGTAAATTAAATTATTGTACCACAAACTCGCCCGTAAAGAAACCTAGAAAGTGGGAGGAGTGAATGAAAGAATGGACGTAGCATGACCGCAGCAAACAATATGAGTGCAGGTGCCGCTTGCGCAGGGTGGATAACGTGGCCAACCACATCTAACAGACTAAATATCACTTATTTCACCACCCCACACTCGTCTATCAGGTTGAGGATGAGTGAGCAAAGGGATGGATCCCGATAATTAACAAGAAATATGTCATTAATAAGATTTATGTCCCATGAGATCTTTGATACTTAAAATTGAATCATTCTTTGGGATTTCTACTTTTCGAATTATCTCCCCTGGTAACCAGAAATCCTCCCAAATTGATATGGAAAAACCACACCCAACTCTCCACTGTAAACTACAAAGAAATAGACCTTTTGCACTTTAAATACTCCTCTATATCAAAGAAGGGTTAGAGATCAGCCTTGAGTTCAGAAAAGTCGAATTTAGAAAATATTTAGCTCGGAAGAGACGAGCAGCAAGAGAGACGCTGGCCTTGCTTAGCAAGCAAGGCAATGTTGAATTTTGCTAAGTCCGTAAAACCCATGCCTCCACCTTCCTTAGGAGTACATAAAAAAAACGCCAAATACACCAATGTATCCCTCATTTCTCAACTGATTGTTGCCATCAAAACTTTAAGATCATGGCAGAGAGCCTTGGGAAGGAGGAAGCATGACATCGCATAAACAGGGTAACCTGAAGGACTGATTTAATGAACACTTCACGGCCTCCCATTGATAGAGATCGAATGCTCCAATTAGGAAATTTCTTCAAATATTTCTCTTTAAAATCTCTAAAAGCCTGCATCTTATTTCTACCTACTATCAACGGGAGCCCAAGATATCATTCCAGATTATCACAACTAACGACATTCAAAATGCGGCAAACATCCTTTTTATTGTAGGGTAGGACGTTTGAGCTAAAGAAAGCACCAGATTTATCAAAATTCACAAGTTGTCCCGAGCATTGTTCATAAATTTAAAGGGTTTTGTGAATAGCTGCGGCACCAGCAGAATTTACCTTACTGAAAATGAGACAATCATCAGCAAACAATAGATAAGTAACTAAAGTAGCATAGCGATTAATACATGCACCTTTTATGTGACCTTGGGGAGATGCCATTTTAAGAAGAGTCGATAAGCTTTCACTACACAACACGGAGAGATAAGGGCTAAGAGGGTCTCCTTGTCTAAGACCACGACCGTGAAAGAAAGTCGAACTGGATTCTCCATTAATAGCAATCGAGTAAGAAATAGATTGGATAGAATTCATTGTAGTTGTAACCCAATAACTCGAGAAGCCCATTTTTAACTCGAGAAGGCCATCTATTCTTGAAACAGTGAAGAATCGTGTAGGCCATCATTATATTATCGGAGATAAGTCTCCATGGTATGAATTATATCTAAACCTTTACAATGTAGTATTTATTCATAGATATTCGATTAGAACCTGTGTCTCATAGAATGAACATAATCCGCTTTTCCACTGGAACACATGTTAGTTTCATATATACGAAGATGTTTTTATCTATAATATGTATTCATCTCAATCATAACGCAAAGTCTAAACTCAATTAAATCATATTGTAAAATAAACCTCATATGTAATTCAAAAGTGTATATCGATATATATAAATCAGTAAAACATACTAATTTTTTCAAGTAAGTTGAATATATAGTGGATATAGTCTCTAGACATCAAATTAACATCTTTTTCAAAAAACTACTAATAAAAACGATAATTGAGTAAGTTTGTACGAATAACGTGTTATAGAATAATATAGAAGAAAAAAAGAGGATAATAATAAAGTAGAAATTTTTTTATTCTTTCTCAATATGAAATATATATAATAATTTCTCCCCTGTAGACATAGAGAATAAATCTCCTATAGAACTTTAATTCTAATAGACATTAAAATCCTAGTTAATTTAGAATTTTATTTGTAAAATATATTATTTTGAAATTAATTTATTGAAAAAGAGCAGGTATATATACAGAGTAAAAGAAACATAATTGAAATTAGTTTACATAAAGCAAAGCTCTTTCTCTCCTGTTAATTTGTGAGTTTTCTCTAATCTGAGTAGATGACGGAATTCGAAAATAGCACTGCGAAATCATCATCGGGCTCGATGTTCTTCAATCGCTCGTTTACAATGCACCTGAACACAGCTGAATCCAATGCCTCCAAAGTTCGTCTTCTTCCCAACTCATTTCGATAACTAATTTAAAATTTGTGCTATTGGTAAGGGTGCATAAGCAAATTTCACATTGTCCATTAAAATGTTGAGGTTACGGATGCAGATGTGGTTGTGATTGTATAGTGTGTATTTTTTTCATGAGTTCGTCTCCACCAGCTCCATGTGTGGTTGCCTCGATGGTCAATAGTGAGGGGAGTTGGGATGTGGATTTGTTACGGCTGCTTCTTCCTGAGGATTGTGTGTTTAGAATTTTAACATTTATTCCTCCTTCTGATACACTTGGTCCGGATCGACTTGGATGGAAGGGGGAGGCGAATTTCCACTTTTCAGTTAGATTCGCGTATAAGCTTCTTAGTCCACCTTCCGAGCGTCCCAATGTTGTTTGGAAATGCTTGTGGCGTGTTCCAGTTCCTCAACGGGTTCGGACATTCCTTTGGCTTGCATACAAAGGGACACTCCTAACGAATGAGGAGCGCGTGACGGCGTGAGGCGTCATATGGCATCTAATGACCGCTGCGATTTGTGCAAGAGAGGTACTGAAAGTGTTCTGCATGTCTTGCGAGACTGTATTCATGCTCGACGGGTTTGGTTGCAATTGCTTAAGCCGAATGAATGGGGATGGTTTTGGTCGCAACCTTGCGAGGCTTGGATTCATTCCAACATCACAGGGAATGGTATGGTTGGTGATAATAATTGGAAGGTGTTGTTTGCGGTGGTTTGTTGGAAGTTGTGGTCAAGAAGAAATAGTAGATTGTTTGATGTGGATTGGATTGAGAAGATTGATTTTGTTGATGAGGCGCGTAGGTTTGCTCAGCTGATTTTGGAGTGCCGTGAGGATTGGGTTGGGGGTACTTTGAATCCGTTTCGGACGGAGTTTGTTGAGATTCATTGGACGCCACCTGCCTCGGGTTGGGTGAAGGTTAATGTTGACGCGGCGAGATCTATTACCAACGATATGGCAGCGGTGGGGGTGTTATCAGGGGCGATCAGGGTGAGTGGTTGGTTGGTTTTACCCGCTTCTTAGGGCGTTGCGATATTGTCACGGCTGAATTATGGGCGATTAAGGATAGGGTTGGTCATGCTCGCGACCTTGGTTTCGACAAAGTTATCATTGAGTCGGATTGCGCCGAGGCAATTCGTATGGTGCAAGGAATGGTGGATTCTAGTGGGGAGAATGCGCTCCTAACTGATATTAAGGCGAGTTTGAGGGGTGAATGGGAGGTAGTGTTGAGGCATATTAATCGATCGGCAAATGTTGTTGCTGATAGGCTCGCGGCGAGATCGATGGACGGTGTATCTGCTGGTGTAGTGTTATCTGTTGAACCAGCTGATTTGCTTCATTGGTTGGACCAGGATCGGCTGCACAGCATTGTGGTTGAGTAGCCCCGTTGTGTTGGGGTCGTTTTCGGGGTGTTGTCCTTGTTATGCCGTTTGTGGCGTTGGTCGTTGTGAGTATCCTACATTCGAATGCACTCTTTTTCCTCCACTTAGGCTTAGGGGAATTTTTTAATGAGACATGAGATTGTAGCGAGTCCTTTTCTTAAATCAAAAAAACTAGGGTAAAGTATGTCATGTACCACCGAATAATAGGGTGTGACCTGTTTTTACCATCAACCTTTTAATTGGTCCAAACTTACCACCAAACTTTATTTTTCGACTCGTTTATACTACTCTGCCGTTAAATCGTTAACTCCGTAATGACATGGACGCTACACTAAAACGACGTCGTTTTGGTGCCGCTATTTTGATAATAAATGACTCAAAACGACGTCGTTTTGCTAGAGAAAATATATGAAATTGTACACTCAATAGGATTCAAACCTAAGACCTTAAGCATCAAAGACAACCTCTTAACCTCCAAGCCAACCTAATATCTTTGAATTAGTTTTAGCACAAATAATATATATTCCCAACTGTAGTTTGTCATATAAATATATTATTTCTAATATAAAAATATTCAAATATTGGTATACATATATTAATGCATAAATAATAAATTAAATGAAAATATATAAATATTTTTATATTATTAATAATATTAAATATATAAATAGATAAATATATTATTATAAAAACTAAAAGACTAATTTTCAAAACAAAATTTGTTTAAAAAATCTAAAATTCGACAAAATCTTAATCCATAAACCCTAAACTATAAATTTTAAACCCTAAAATTTTATTATAAACAAATAATATTAAAATATATAAACAAATAATATATTATTATAAAAACTAAAAAACTGATTTAAAAAATATAAAATTTTCAAAATTTACGAAAAGACCCAAAAATTCACTAAAATCTTAAAGATTTGGGGTTTAGGGTTTAGGTTTTAGAGTTTAGGGTTTAAGATTTTGGTGAATTTTTGGGTCTTTCGTAAATTTTAAAAATTTTATATTTTTTAAATCAGTTTTTTAGTTTTTATAATAATATATTATTTGTTTATATATTTTAATATTATTTGTTTATGAATAAAATTTTAGGGTTTAAAGTTTATAGTTTAGGGTTAGTGTTTATGAGTTTAGGGATTAAGTTTTGTCGAATTTTAGATTTTTTAAACAAATTTTGTTTTGAAAATTAGTCTTTTAATTTTTATAATAATATATTTATCTATTTATATATTTAATATTATTAATAACAATATTTGAATATTTTATATTAAAAATAATATATTTATATGACAAACTACAGTTGGGAATATATATTATTTGTGTTAAAACTAATTCAAAGATATTAGGTTGACTTGGTGGTTAAGAGGTTATCTTTGATGCTTAAGGTCTTATGTTTGAATCCCATTGAGTGCACAATTTCATGTTTTTTCGCTAGCAAAACGACGTCGTTTTGGGTCATTTATTATCAAAATAGCGTCACCAAAATGACGTCGTTTTGGTGCAGCGTCCATGTCATCACGGAGTTAACGATTTAACGGTAGGGTGGTATAAACGAGTCGAAAAATAAAGTTTGGTAGTAAGTTTGGACCAATAGAAAGGTTGATGGTAAAAACAGGTCACACCCTATTGTTCAGTGGTACCTGGCATACTTTACCCAAAAAACTATTACATTACAAACGTTACAATGCGTTGCAGTAGTCATTTATAATAGGGTAAACTACATAAAAGACCACCATACTATTGCAAAAGTCGCGATTTGACCACTTTACTTTTTTTCAAAGCAATTAAACCATCATACTATTAAATTGGGTACAATTTGACCACCAGTCGTTAGAGGTTAACGGTAGGGTGATGTGGCAGTTAAAAAAATAAGGGTATAATTACACATTTGTTCCTTACTATTTACACATTCTTTCAATTTAGTCCTAATTTTAATTTAATAAAATAAATTAATTATTTAATTAGGTAGTGACACGTGTCACTACCTTATTGGAGGGATTTAATTATTTATATTTAATTAAATAAATTTATTTTCATCCTCCAATCAGGTGGTGACACGTGTCACCACCTGATTAAAGGAAGAAAATGGAAAAAAAAAATCACAAATGCAATTAAGGGGTGTTGAACCTGCATCCTCCAGGAACAAAAAGTGTTATCTTACCACCACACCAAATACTAAATTGTGATATAAATCCCGCAGTATATCATATCTAAATGAACATCAAAAACTGAAAAAGTCCATCGTCATTAGCAACATTTTTCATTGCCTTGAGCTTCTCCAAATCCCAAAACAAGATAACCAGAATCGTAAGTCATGCTCAGAAGTATTTTCTCTGACAAAATAACCAAAATCGGAGACGTCGCTGATCCAGTTTCTTTGACATAACAACTCATTTTGTACGAATAAATTAATATACTCTTCATTTCCCCCCAAAATTATTAGCCTCTGTCATTACTTTGCTTTTTTCTCAAATCCCCAGTTCATGAATTCAACCATACTTGAAGAAGATGAAGCAATCGGCCAAGAAAACGTTTCGTTGCCACCGCTGCCGGTGAATTATTCGTCGCCAAACCTCATTCGTCCGGCTCGTCCTCTGTCGTAAAAAATGGTCGATCTTAATCTAAACCACCCATTACCGGTTCTAACGCTGAAACTCTCCACGCCATCAACCGATGACCAGTCGGTAACGACAGTTGAAGCTCGTCCGTCTATTTTCCAGGCCATGTCGAGTGGTGATAGCAATGGCGGCATGATCAGCGTCGCTTGAATAATAATATTATAGCAAGAGCAGAAACAAGAATTGTGAGTTTAGTTTAAGAAGTTCTTCCATCTCATTCATTGTTTCTGCTCTTTTTAGCTCATAAGAAGATTTGTTCGAACTTTGTGACTCAGGGTACTCCGAAATTGCTCGCTTACTGGTTCAATCCCTTCCTATATAGACGAAATGACATCATTAAAAATATTGTACATTAATACTTGAACTGATTTCAGCATCAAAATTGTTTCATACCATTTTCCTCGATTCTGCTCCATTAATTTTCTTTCACTAGCTTATGTTTACATGACTCAGATTTAAGACCTAAGCTTCAACCACTTATCTAGACAAATTCCTCAGACACTTCAGGGTTTGGCAAAGATAGATTACTTGTAAGTCTATAAACAAATTTTAGGAGTTAGCGGTTACTGCTCTTGTTCTTGGGGATTTGGAGAGCTCAAGGCTAAGGACGATGATGGAGTTTTTCAGTTTTGATGTTCATTTACATATATAATATTGCAGGAATTATATAACAATTCAGTATTTGGCTTGGTGGTAAGCCAGCATGCTTTCTTACTGGAAGACGCATGTTCAATACCCCTTAATTGAAAGAATTAAATTTATTTAATCAAATATAAATAATTAAATCCTTCCAATAAGGTAGTGATACGTGTCACTACCTAATTAAATAATTAATTTATTTTATTAAATTAAAATTAGGACTAAATTGAAAGAATGTGTAAATAGTAAAGATCAAATGTGTAATTATACCCTTATTTTTTTAACTGCCACGTCACCATGCCGTTAACCTCTAACGGTTGGTGGTCAAATTGCACCCAATTTAATAGTATGATGGTTTAATTGCTTCAAAAAAAAGTAAGGTGGTCAAATCGCGACTTTTGCAATAATATGGTGGTCATTTATGTAGTTTACCCTTTATAATATGATTGGAATATAGTCCAACAAAGAAAGAAAAAGTGAGAATATAACAAAGAGGATAAAACAAGGGCAAGGCGATTCTTTTTTTTAATAGTAAAACAAAGGCAATTCAGACCAACTGACCTTATGACCTGCCACGCCACATTAAACCAGATCTACCATGCACGGACATAAAATTTTATGTTAAAGAGAAAACTTCTAAGGATAATAGAGAAAGTGAAAAGAGTGAATGAAAGAACAGACGTACCATGAGTGCAACAAGCCATATTAGTGCTACTGTCGCTTTGGCAGGGTAGATAAGGATGCCAACCAGACATGTTTTCGTCGAGCCTTTGAAGTTTTTAATTATCATTTAAATGTCATTTAAAAAATAATAATGTTTAATAATGTATTGTATTAGTGGTGTTCAGCAATGTGTGTCGTCTGTTCTAAACTCATCCTTAAATATATTATATAAAGGAAGTCTACAATGAATACATTGATATACACCGTTATTTTTTCTCTTATTTATTTTTTTAATTTTAAATAAATTTTCTTACATAAATTTTTGGACCCACCAAAAGATTTAATCTTAATTTAAAAATAATGTTAAAATTGTCTTTTTCAAATTAGCATAAAAAATTTAACCCTCAACTTTTAAACTTTATTATAAATTAGCCACTATCTTTATAACCACTATTTTTTCTCTTATTTTTTTTTATAAATTTTAACTTTTTTCTCTTATTTTTTTTAATTTTGAACTTTGTTATAATTTAACCATCAACTTTTTAACTTTGTTATAATTATTGACATTTTGGCCATCATTCTTTTTAGGATAAATTTGGCCCTCAACCTATATATTTTTGTCAAATTACTCATTCTTTAATTATCATGTTGATTAGACAGTTAAAAATTTAACGGTGATAATATGGCATATACATGTGATAATACATTTTAAATGACATGTAATCTAACTTGTTACATACTTACATGTATAATACAATTATATTTATATTTAAAGGCTAAAGGGCTCGAGAACCCCTTAAACTTTCAAAAAAAAATTAAGCCCTTAATGTTTTTTTGCACCCAATGTCAACCGCAAACTCAAAAAAATTAATCAATTCGACCCTTTGACTAACGATTTCTGTCGTTGACCGTTACGATGCTGATGTGGCAATTTACGATGCTGGCGTGGCGGTTCACGGTGCTAACATGGCAGTCCACATGTGAATGATGGCATATCTAGAGAAGCTTAACTAATTTTGTTAGAAAATTCGAGGGCTTAGTTGATTTATTTAGAAAATTCGAGGGCTTAATTTATTTTTTTAGAAAGTCTGAGGGCTTATTTAATCTTTTAAAAAAATAAAATTAAGAAATTGTTTGAATTAAATTAAAATATAAAAAAATATAATACTAAATATATATATATATATATATTAAAAACAGCAATAAACTTTTAGAGATATAAAGTTGCATTTTTAATATAAAAAGAATTCTTCTTTGACCATGAAAGTCTTCTCATGTAAAAAAAAAACTTGGATTTTCTTATGATATTACTGTTTGGATGCATCAAACAAAATAGTTTATTGTTTGATCGGATGGAAAAAAAATCTTTAGTAAAGTCAAGCACCATATAATCCTTGTATACCGCAAGAGTGTTTCTTAATTTTTCTTATTTTCTAACTTGAATTCCATGAAAGCTGGTTTAATCAAATAAAAGGTATGTAACTATATTCTGATATGGATTTGCATCATATGTGTTGGAATATACTTAAGATTTCACACAACTTATTAGGTTAGAACATAATTTTTAATCTTATTTTGTTATTACAATGGTCATATGTTTTTTTTAGTAATTTTAATATTTATTTTAGAATATTTTAACATTCTTTTTATTTTTTTATTTTTACTTAAAGATTAAATAAGCCCTCAAACTTTATAAAAATAATCATTTAAACCCTCAAACTTTTAAAAAAACCAATTAAGCCCTCTTCCACGTCACCACTTTCTTTTAACATGGACCACCATGTCAGCACTGTCACGGTCAACAACGGATTCCATCAGTCAAAGGGTCGGATTGGTTAATTTTTGGGATTTGAGGGTGACATTGAGTGCGAAAAATCTTTAAGGGCTTAATTTATTTTTTTCAAAAGTTCAGGGGCTTCACAAGCCCTTAAGCCTAATTTAAACTATTAAAGATAATTAAAATTAAAACAAAAATAAAAATAAAAACCTGAAAAAGAATGAAATTAATCATAAATTGTGTTAGATTTAAAATCATAGCTAAGATTCATGAAATCAGTTTATAATTTTTAAAGTAAATTCATTCTAAAATCCAATAGTACATACCATACAAACAAATAAGATTTTACCCTCAAATTTGAATTCACTTTAAATCAAATCTTGTTCTTTAAAATTTAAAGCACTTTGAACCAATACATAAAATATTACAGAGTAATTTGACACGATTATTAAAACTTGTAGAAATCACTTATTATTTAATCAAAGAACATGTTTGATACTAATCATTTGGGTTTTTATTTCTTTAATTTAGAGTTTTGAAACTTTAATGTTTAATTTAATACAAATGGTTTGAGGTTTTGATTTTGGTATTTAGTATTTGAAAATGAATTTTAAAAATAATATCAAATGAAATTTTTATGAAATTTAAAAAATTACGAAAACACTAAAAATGACATAAAAATTATAGGTTTCGAATTAATATGAAAACTTAAATTGGGGCTTAAGAAATTTGAATTAGGTTTATGAATTCGTTTATTAGCTTTGTGTTTATGTGTTGGATTTTCTGTAATGATGTAGTTGTTTGTTTATGCTTATTTTTTTGTTAGTTTTTTTTAATAAAAAAATAGTTGAGAAATATATTTTTTAAGTAAGAATATTGACCTGTCATCACCGTTTAAACTTTTAACAGTTTAATTGAGATGTTAGTTAAAAAATGACTAGTTTGATAAAATGGTATATGTTAGGGGGGGAATTTATCCTTAAAAGTAATGACCAAAATGATAAAAATTGTAAATGTTAGAGGTTAAAATTATCTTTATGTAATAATTTTATATTGACATAAATTAAATAAATAAGGAATGACAAAATTAAGAAAAAAAGCAAAAAGATAATTGATAGGTCCCATATATTTATTTAAAAATAAAATAATAAAAATAAAAATTAATAGTGTATATCAATATATGTCATTCTTTATAGAATTTTCCTTATAGGAAAGTCTATGGTTAAAAAATTTTCATTATACGACAATTTGCACTGTCTTAAAAAATGAAGAAATCTAATGGAACATTTTATAATTATTGTGGTTGCATTCATTTCGGAAACAAAACAAATTTAATAGAATAAAAATATTAATAATTAGTATACCAAGAAATCAACAAATTCCAAGAAATTATCTAATGCAAACTTTTATCATTAAAACAATTAAATTGAATAGTCAACAAATATCAGTGTTGAACCCAACCGTGGTCTTAATGGAAAAGTAGATGATGTTCATCCTAAAAGACTTGAGTTTAATCGTTTTGTATGCAAAGTGTATAAAAAAATTAAAAATATGGGTTAACTACTGGAGTAGTCACTTATGTTTCTCCCAATACAGAGTTAATCACCGACTTTGAAAAACGACCATTAAGGTCACTTACGTTTTTAGGGCGTAAACTTTTGGTCACTCAGCCGTTTGTTGCCGTTAAAAATTGACGACTTGCTGACCTGGCAGCGAAAAAATAAGGGTAAACTACTGCAATGGCCACTAAAGTTTATCCCATGTATATTTCTGCTCCTCAATTTTAAAAAATAAACATTATGGTCACTACTGAAAAGGATTCTTTATAATTTCACCCTTGAAATTTTTAAAAATTCATTTTTCAATATTAAAACTTTACAATCAATCAGTACAATAATATTATAAAGGCTTAAATAAATAATAAATGCACAAAGTATACATTTTTAAATTTAGGTGCCCAAATTACTCCTATTTAATAACTAAACTTTCAAATTGCTTATATTTTTTCACTCTAGATTATTTTATTATTATTATAACATGACATTTCATGTCATTTTCTATTATTGTTAAATTAAAAATAATTTAAAAATAAAATAAAATCAATTTTATTATTATTAAATTTAAAATATTTTAAAAGATATTACTTCTTAGAATAATTTAGGTGTCTAAAGTAATTTTTTGTAAAAATAGGTGCTCAAAGTTTCCACAGTTACAACTTTTTTAGGTGTCCGGTTGTTAAATGGGTGTTAAAAAAATTGTCAATCAATCGGTGCTTGACACGTGTCATTAATTTTATTTTTCTTTTAAAAAAAATTTAATGAAAAATACTCAGATTTTTCAAATTTTTATAAAATCTCAAATTTTACAAGCTTCACAAAACAGTCCCTAAATCCCTAAAGATTCACAAACTTCCGCCGCTGAATGTCGCCGCTTCAGCCGTCGGTCGCCGTCGCTGACCACACCCACTTGGTCGTCGGACCAAGGCGACCATTTCCCCTAACACGGCGTCGCCGGAAATGCCCAACGGCGTGCAGCCAAACTTCAAACATGAACGTCGATTTCGTGTTCGACTTTCGGCTGCACGTCGTCGGGTGTTTCCGGCGACGCCGTGTTAGGGGAAATGGTCGCCATGGTCCAGCGACCAAGTGGGTGTGGTTAGCGACGACGACCAGCGGGGGAAGCGGCGTCAATCGACGACGAAAGTTTGGGATTTTTTAGGAATTTAGGGACTGTTTTGTGAAGCTTGTAAAATTTTGAGATTTTATAAAAATTTGAAAATTTTGAGTATTTTCCATTAAAAATTAAAATTAATACCACATGTCAAGCACCGATTGGTTGACAATTTTTTTAACACCCATTTAACAGTCGGGCACCTAAAATTGTAACTATCGAAACTTTGGGCACCTATTTTTACAAAAAAAATACTTTAGACACCTAAATTATTTTTAAGAAGTAATTTTTTAAATATTTTAAATTTAATAATAATAATGGTTTTATTTTATTTTTTAAATTATTTTTAATTTAACAATAATAAAAAATGACATGTCATGTTATAATAATAGTAATAAAATAATTCAGAGTGAAAAAATAAGAGCAATTTGAAAGTTTAGTTATTAAATATGAGCAATTTGGGCACCTAAAATTTAAAATGGGTATACTTTGTGCATCTATTTTTCATTTAAGCCTTTATAATATTATTGTACTAATTGATTGTAAAGTTTTAGGGTTGAAAAATGAATTTCTAAAAATTCAAGGGTGAAATTATAAAGAAACCTTTTCAGTAGTGACCATAATGTTTATTTTTTAAAAATTGGAGAGCAGAAATGTACATGGGATAAACTTTAGTGGTCATTGCAGTAGTTTACCCTTATTTTTTCATTGCCAAGTCAGCAAGCCGTCAATATTTAACGGCAACAAACGGTTGAGTGACCAAAAGTTTACGCCCCGAAAACGTAAGTGACCTTATTGGTCATTTTTCAAAATCGGTGACCAACTCTGTACTGGGGGAAACATAAGTGACTAGTCCAGTAGTTAACCCTAAAAATATATATGAACAGATACTATATTGAAATTATTTTCGCTATTTAAAAAAAGAAGAAAAAAACTTCAATACACATGTTGTGTAAACTAAAACAAGTCTTTTAGTTTTAGGAGTTAGGGGTTTAGTTTAGGGCTTAGAGTTTATGGGTTTGGATTGTGTGAAACCAAAATTGATTTTGATATAACATCTAAACTTATGGACCAATTTGCAAAACAATAAATTTTTAAGAACTCCTAAAAGTCTCACTATTGACAAGTATTTTAAACAAAATAATATCTCAAGACAAGTTCTTAAAACGATAAATTTTTCTAAGTCTTTTCCTATGTGTTTTCAAGCCAAACTACACAAAAACGCCCAGGCGTATCGATACCCTTAGGCGTATCGATACAGTTTTTAGCCACTGGAATTTTAATGGACATAGCGTACCGATACGGTATTACCTCGTATAGATATGATATTCATCTGGGCAACAATTTCAATGATACCGTACCGATACGCTTTGCAACCGTATCGATACGATAAGCATATCTTTGCATTTAATTTTCGAACGTTAACTTGTCAGTTGGTTGGTATCTCAATTTTTAAATGACCGTTATACCGTACCGATACGCTAAGTATGCGTATCGATACGATTTTTATGAAAACCAAACTTGAGATTCCAGTGAGCAAATCTCGTATCGATACGCCCCTCCGTATCAAAACGCCCCTTAAAACCGTATCGGTACGCCTTCTAAGCGTATCGATACGCGATGTTTTCAGTCACAACGACTCTTTCCTCTTTGATGCAGGTATCGATACGCCCCATACCCGTACCGATACGGTAGGCAGCAGAGCTGCATTTATTGCGGGAAAAATGCTCTCAACGACTCTATTGATGATCTGAACTACCCAAACGGCTAGAATTCAATACAATGGTATAAAAACAAGTCTCAATTGAATAAGCAACAACTATTGAACCTTCAAGCATCATCAAAGCACTCAAATCCAAACTTTGCACCTTTAAAGTCAAATTTTTGTACCAAACTCTTGTGTTCTCAAATTGTTATCTTTTTATTGTGAGTTTGGGGAGTGTAAGATTGTAATTGGGTAAACAATTATCCTTTGAGAGGAATTTGTAGAGTTTACCAAAAATTTCTCTTTGTAAAAGTGAGTGGATTAAGCTTTGGGTAGAAAGCTTAATCAATTTGTAAGGTTACCTCCTCATCCAAGAAAAGGGGAAGAATTCAAGTAGTGAATTGGTTGAAAATCTTTAGTGGGAACTAAGGCAGTTGATGTAGAGTTCATTTGGAGAACTTGAACCACTCTAACTTCTTGTGTCACATTTTATTTTTTCCTTTTATCACCTACCAAAATTTTTATTGTCAATTCACACCTCTCTTGGCCATTTGCAATTGTATGATCAACTCAAAAGATTGTAGGGTTTATAATTTAGGGTTTAAAGTTTGAGATTTAATTTTTTAGAGTTTAATTTTAATTTATATTACAAATAAGTAAACTTGTGTAAGATTTATTTTACGAAACATGTGTATCAAATTTAAACCTTTAAAATATATTAGCGTTCTGCGTTCCTTTCTCAATAATATGTCTCCATCTCAATCACATGCGAAGTCTAAACTTTACTAATCATATTGTAAAAGAAACCTAAGTTGTAATTAAAAAGTGTATGTCCTAATTAAGCAGAGATTCAAAATGCATTAATCTAAATGTAAAAATAATTAATCAACCATTATACTCAACGGCGGATTCAGGAATTTAAGAATGGGGTTCAAAATAAATTTTAGGCATAATGCTAAAAATATCTTTAACATTTGATTGAATAGTCATTTTGGCCCTTATTCTCTTTTTTTAAGCAATTTAGCCATCTACGTTTCATTTTTGGTCAAAATGGCCCATCTGCGGATGAAAATAGTTAGTCAACTAACGGTAAATGACTTGAAATGACGTGACGAACCTATATAGCAGTTTACGCTGCGATAGCAATGTCATATAGGCAAATATGCTGACTTTACAAAATAACACATCAGTCAAAAATAATTTTATAAAATTGTATAAAATATAAAATATTTTTTTCTTTTGACGTGTCGTTCTATCAAGTTATTTCAAGTTGTTTAACGCCAGTTGATTAATAGTTTTTTATTCACGGAGAGACCATTTTGCTCCAAAATAAAACGTTAAGAGCTAAATTACTTCAAAAAAAGAATAAATACTAAAATGATTATTCAACCAAGCGTTAAAGATAATTTTTAACATTATATTTTTTTATAAATGGGGAAGCAGATTTCCATTTCCTCCCTTGTAACCCCCTCGTCCCGGTCTGGCCGGATGACCGGTCCGAGTGGGCAACACGGGGAAAACCGAAGTGAAACCCGTTAAGGTTCCCCCTCGGTTAGCAACCCTATTTTTTTCTTTTAATTCAATCTTCTCTAAAAACTCATTTAAACCCTATGTGATCAAACAGCGGAATAAAATGCAGAAGGTAAACATTCGTACTCAAACAACTTTTAAACAGCCCAATTTTAGTCTTTTAAACAGGCCGTTTCGAAACACCCTTGAGGCGTATCGAAACGCCTTGACCAGGTCAACTGCCCCAAAGCCCATACGAATGGGCCGTATCGAAACGGAGGTCAACCGTTCCGAAACGCCCTCAACGGTCAACTTCTCGTGGTCAACGAGATTTTGACCGTTTCGAAACCCTTAGACCCGTTTCGAAACGCTTTCATCTCGTCATTTTCTCAAAATTCCAGTAGCCAGAACGTTCTGATACCCGTTTCGGAACAGGGGATTCACAGGCCAAACCGTATCGAAACGCGTTCCGATACGGGGTCCCTGAAGCCTTACCCGTTCCGAAACGTCCCAGCTCGTTTCGAAACGCGGGCTGTCTGCAGCTTTGGAAAACCAGACTTAGGCGATTTTCAACAAGTCTAAAGGTCCCAAACGACCTCTAAAGGCACTCAACTCAAGCAAACAAGGTCTAGAAGCATACAACCTATATCAAGCATACTCAAACACACTCAAGGCATAAATATAAACAATCATACATACATGACAAATTACACAATAGTAGCCTTTCATACAAGTCATGCTTGATGACATTAAAAACCAATAGGCACCATACATCATCAAATAAGTTTGCATGTCATCAAAACAATCTTAAGCATCCATAGGGCATTCATCATACTAGCATTTGGCAAGATATATCATGCTTACAACCCAAGTCAACCATAGACATCAAAATCATATATGAGTCATACATAGCTCATTCAAACACACACTCTTGCCACATTGCTAAGCTACTACATAATTAATAACCGTACTTGAGCAACAAAAACTTGGAAGCCCTTCTTGCCTTGCTCCGAGCTAACACCACGCTAATGATTTGTATTGTTGAAAATGAGAGCGTAAGCTATAAGCTTAGTGAGGATGCTCAAAAATCGAAAACATCAACAATGCAGGGTCCAAGCATGCAATCCTTAAAACTCACATACATAGGCAAATATCAAGTAGACCTAGCTAGTCTTTCAAGAGTCATGTATGGCATCTCACATCATACTAAGCTCAAACATCAAACATCAATGTCATGCATCACAAGTATAAGAACAAGTTCAATTGGCCACTATTAGTTTACCCGGATGTGCGGATTTAATCTCAACATTCACATTACCTCGGTGGGATTACACTCATCACCGGACCTTGCATGGGCGGGATTCCACTCATCACCACATGCCCTACGGATGGGATTCCACTCATCATCCCGTAGAATATATATAAGCTTCCGGTGGAATATTACATCACCGTACTCCTCCTTGATGATTCAACGCCATCAAGGCCACGTACGTTTTGACTCAGTTTGTGTGCACATTAATCCTAACGATCGATCATTTACACCCGGTAAATTAATTAGTGCCAATTTTCATTTACCACATCACATATCCATCAACCACATCTCATGCTCATCACATACACATATCATAGTATACATGTGCAAATCAACCACATATCACAAGAGCATAAGTAGGCAAACACAAATAGCATTTTATGGAAATCAAGAGCTAAGTTAACAATTTAAATCTACATGGAAATGGCCTACCAAGCACATTTCAACTCTCACACTACACACACTCGAACCAAACTTTAAAACGCATTTAAAGTCACTCACCACCCTTCCTTAGCAACCAAAGCAAGCCTCCTACAAGCCCGGATTCGATCCCAATGCTTCTCCAACGTCTCCTCTTGCTTCTAGCCAATAAAAAACACATCCATTATTCCCAATCAGTGCTAAAATTCAGTCAACACTCAACTCTTGAGCTCAAACCAACTTCAACAAATTTCCCAATCAAGTCAATCCCCCCAAAAATGCCCATTTTCGTGCTCCCTCAAACCCTAGCTAAAAATTCCATTTTCAATCATCCAAATGACCCCTAAATGATCCCAAAACACCTCTCTAACATACCTAAACCATCAGCCCTCCAATTTCAACCTAAAACTCACCTAAAATCAAGTTTTTGACACTTTGAAATTTCCCTCATGAACCCATTTCGGGGTTTCACCCAAACCTGACCATTTTAACACATTATGTTCATTTTAAGGTGAATAACCTAAAACCCAACATTATATTTCAAAACAAAATGAAGAACTCCATAAAAACCTTAACTTTCATTAAACCCTAACTTTTCAAAAGTGGGTAGTTTTAAAATCTATAACCATGGATAGATAGAGGATGAAGAGGTGAGTTAGGAAATGTTATTACCTTTGAAAATGGCCTTGGAATGAAGAAGAAACTCAATGGAATAGTAACTTTTGTTTTTGGGAGAGTTTGAAAGGGGTTTGGGGTTTTCCACGTTGGAAGAGGGGTGTGGAGGAAAGATGAGAGCTTTTTCATTTCTTTTTTATTTGAAAAAGTTGTCTTCCTTTTTAATTGGTTAAATTACCAACAAGGTCCCTCCTTTTTATTTTAAATTTCAATTAACTCATGTCATGGCCAAAAAAATTTAATTTAATTTTTACCGACTCGGACCACTAACCCGACTAACTCCTAACCCCAAAACACGGTGTTACATCCCTCAACACACTAAATTATTATTTTTAAAATGTAACACTAAAAAATTCTCTCCCACCCTAATGTGGGTGCAAATGCTATCCTAGTGGGACACATGTGGCTCCACTACTGATTATATCGATATAAACAAGTAAAACAAACCAATTCTCTCAAGTGAATTAAATATATAGTGGATATAATCTCTCAACATGAAATTGAATTTTTTTTCCGACAACCACCAACAAAAACGATAATTGAACTAGAATATACAGATAACGTGTTATAGAATAATGTAAAAAAACAGGAGGATGAGAAATAAGTAAGAGAATTTTTTATTTACTTTGTAGACATACATACAACTTTAATTCTAATAGACATTAAAATTATAATTATAAAGTACATCGAAATCCTATTTAATATAGAATTTTATTAGCTTAAATATCAAATTGGCTCTCAACGAAAAATTAAAAAATTAATTAAACTTTTTTTAAAAAAAATTACTCAATTGAGCCTTCAAAATTCAAATTATGATCAATCAAGCCCTCAAAATTCAAATTGCGATCAATTTATCCATTTCGTTAAGTTGATCGTTAACTCAAAAATAGTTATTATGATGATGACACGTGGCACACTCTGGATGTGCCACATCATCAAAACTGTAAATAATCATTTAAATATTAAAAAAAGTTAAATTATAAAATAATATATTTAAAATTAATATATATATATTAAAAATCTGAAAAAATAATTAAATAAAATATAAAAAATTATTAAAAAAGAAAATTCTAAAAAAATATTAAATGTCCAAAAAAATTAAAATTATGTATAAAATAAAATTTTTACTTAAAATATAAAAATATAAAAATAATTGTAATAATTATTAAAAAATAAATAGATATTTATAATAAAATAATATTTAAATTTTGTATTATTTTTAAAAATATATTTTTAATTGTAAAATTTCAAAATGCCCAAAATGCCCAAAATTTTAAATCCCTAACCTTACATTCCCAAATTCTAAAATCAGTTTAATGGACGATAGAAGTTGTTAGTACTATGACAGACGACGGTGTTGGTGAGAAGATATATTGAGGAAGAACTGGTTGGGCGATGCAAGGGGTGTCGAACGGTAAAAATGGGTTGCAAGGACGACGAAAATGGGAGGGATTTTCATGTGACAGGATTGGTCGGTGGTTGAATCGGTGTTAATATTTTATTTAGAGATTTATTGAGTTTTTTTAAAGAAATGAAATTGTGGGGTTTTTAGAGAAATATTATTTTATATTTTTTCTAAAAAGAATAAAGGAAAATAAGAAAACTTAAATTAAATCAATGTTAATAATTTTTACTATTTTTATAATTTTGTAGATGTTTTTAGAACTATATATATATATATATATTTAGAAAATCGATTTTAATGAGTGTGCCACATGTCCTTCTATATTTTGACGGTTACAAGACATTAACGGTCAATGCAGTCAATGTAACAGAGAAGTAAAATTTTGTGCAATTTGACTTTTGATGACTAAATTAAGTGAAAACTTTTCATAAGAACTTAATTGATTTTTAATTTTTCGTTGAGAGACAATTTAACTTTTAAACTAATTTTATTTGTTAAAATATATTAATTTGGAATTAATTTATTAAAAAGAGTAGGTATATATATAGAGAAAGAAACATAATTGAAAGGGTAAAATACTTAAATCACCACTCAACTTTGCTCTGTGGCCTATTTTGATCACTCAACTTTAAAAAAGTTCAATTTACTCACTCAACTTTCAACATTAAACTTTTTTCATCACTCCACCATTAAATGCTTAACACCATTATGACGTGGATTATTTTATTATAAAAATATAAATTTATTAATATTTAATTATAAACATAATTCAAAATAAAAATAAAAAAATCCCTAAAATACCTAAATCTCTATCCTCAACATGTGAAAACACCCATCAATTTCACGTTGTTTTGCTTCAACCAGCACCATGTTTTGACTTATCCCCACACACCGTCTCTGCACCAATTCATCTTCCTCATTTTCCATTCTCTCTCTTTCCATTTGAAGAACCCGAAAAATCAAACATTTACTAAAATGGGATTTTTTTAAAGCACAAAAAATGAACTCAACTAGATGTTCATGAAGGCATTGTTTCATCCAAGAAGATCAAGGCTTGGCTTCTTTTGCAGTAATGGAGGTTGAGTATTTGGGTACTCATTACTAAAACGGCTTTTTTTTCAAAGGCCCCTTTATTACACAAGAAGAAATAGTTAGAGGAATCTATTTTTTTCTTCATGTTCATCTCTAACATCTGCTAGATTGAAGATTTCAATACTAAATACAAGCTGTGAAAAAAAAAGGAAAAGAAACTAAGGGACCTGAATTGTATCTTCTTATCCATTTTTTAAGATTTAAAAGCTGTGAATGGTTGAAAAGAAGGGAGAGTTTTTGACGGCGACTAATAATGCCGATGAGAATGAGAGGGGATTGAGGTATTTTAAGAGATTTTAATTTGTCATTTAATAATAATAATAATAATTTGTATTTTCATAATAAAAATAATAAAATAATTTACGTCATAATGGTGTTAAGCATTTAACGTTGGAGTGATAAAAAAAGTTTAATGTTGAAAGTTGAGTGTGTAAATTAAACTTTTTTAAAGTTGAGTGACCAAAATAAGTTAAGAGCAAAGTTGAATGATGATTTAGTTATTTTACCGTAATTGAAATTAGTTTACATAAAGCAAAGCTTTTTCTCCCCTGTTAATTTGCGAGTTTTCTGTAATCTGAGTCGATGTCGGAATTCGAAAATAGCAATGCGAAATCATCATCGGGCGCGATATTCTTTAATCGCTCGTTTACGATGCACCCAAACACAGCTGAATCCGATGCCTCCAAAGCTGGTCTTCTTCCTAACAACCCATCGTCTCTTAATAGAGCAGCTTCCATTTCCAAACTCCACAATTCAATCGATTCAGTCAAAGGTAAAGTCAAGAGGCTCTGCAGTTTATTCGAATCCGCCAAATCTTCAAGCACTTCAAATGAGCATTCCCCTAAGGCTGTTTTAAAACCCTCGAAATCAATTGCGTTTTCTTCGGGCTTTAATCACCCATTGATAAGACTGCCTGGAACTGAAGATCGAATTGTGGTTTATTTTACTAGTTTACGTGGGATTAGAAGAACTTATGAGGATTGTTATGCTGTTAGGTTGATATTTAGAGGGTTTAGAGTTTGGGTCGATGAGAGAGATATTTCCATGGATTCAGCTTATAAGAAAGAGTTGCAGAGCGTTTTGAGAAAGAATAACCCAAGTTTGCCTCAGGTTTTTATAAAGGGCAAGTATTTTGGTGGTGCTGATGTGATTAAGAGCATGTTTGAAGTTGGGGAATTGGCCAAGATTCTTGATGATTTCCCAAGGAAGAAACATCCTGGACTTGTTTGTGATTGTTGCGGGGATGCCAGGTTTGTGCCTTGTGGGAATTGTAGTGGTAGTCGGAAAGTGTTTGATGAAGACGAAGGGTTGCTTAAGAGATGCTTGGAATGCAATGAAAATGGCTTGATTCGGTGCCCGAATTGCTGCTCTTAAGTTAACACCTTGGTTGATGTTGCCTGCAGGTTGTTAAGGTATATTCAATGGCTTGTTCTTTTATTCGTTCAATAAGGTATATTGATTATACGTTAAGCAATGGTCAGATGTGTTTGGCATGAAACATTTCATTAGCAGTTAGCTGGTGATCGTTTGGTGTCTTGTTGAATGATGTTGACAATATTAGCGTAATGGCATCGTATTCGTATTTGGTTTTGGCATTTGATTGTCAAGGAGATCATTAAGTTCAACTATTTGCTGTTGTAAATATTTGGTGTTTTCTTAATGTAAAGCACTTGCATATCTTGCAAGTGACAGATTGTGAGAATATACTTTGTTCCTGAATTCACTTTGCAATCGAAGAAACTTCGGTGCATATATACCTGAATTTTCATTCATTCCTACAGAACCAAGACGAGCAATGATTTCTGGTTTGTTTCAGGAATCAGGCCTCGAGCTCAATATGCCTAATTGCTTGTCACTCTAGAGTGTTCTTAGTTTAATGAATGTGTTAACAGTATGCAAAATCTGGTTCAAGTATTGAGTGAAGATCTGGTCTATTCATGGGAGTGTAGGGTAGTGTAGAACTTACTCTTTTGTTCCAACTTTTTACTTTTTATAATTCATGGGTATGGGGTTATAATTCTCCGGCACTCTCTAAATACATGGAAACCTTAAAAGAAAATTCAACATAGCTGTGTCCTACGCATACTTGTGTCCACACTCACACCAAGTAACATAGATAACTTAAAAACGACGAGTGAGAATTTAAACATACTGATGTGTAGGTTCTGCAAATGTCAACTATCCTTGAGAAGAACTGATGACTGATGACATCTTAATTACCTTACTTTTGTCTGAATTTCTATATCCATGCAACTCATCTCTTGGTGTCTCTTATTTGTATATGTTTAGAATATAGATAAGATGCTACAAATGATGGATTGTTTTGGGTTGTGTTACTCGGACTCAAGTGTAAGTATCGTAGGTGGATACATGTTCAGCATGAATATTCACTTTTTTGAAAGTTCTTCCATGTCTTTAGAGGATCACATCTTCATACCTATGTTTAGATACAAATACTTAAAGAAAATGAAGAGTAAGAGCAGCATAAAATCTGGGTTTTAAGAGTAGAAGTGTTAGCAAATTACAAGTTAATAGTGAAGAAAGCTACTTTTTTTATTCTTATATTTCTTTGAGAGTCATGAGCTACATGAGTGGTGCTAACTGCTTTCTGCTGGCCAATGAAGTATTTTTCTTTGAATATAAGTTTATTGAGTTTTTTTCCTCTTCCTTTTGGATCGTGTTTTACGACAAATCTGTTTTATCTGTTAGTCCGTTCCGAGTTCATGTTTCTAGGCTCTTCTTGATATGAAGGATGAAAAACTTGTTAATTTTTTAAAATATTTATAAATGTTTCTAGGCTAAGCTTCGAAGAAGGAAAATAGTTATGAATGTTAACAATTTGATTAACAAATTTTCTATCAACCTTTTTCATCCTTCAGTACTAAAACAAAGCCTTAAACTCCATTTGGTTTTTAAAAATATTTTTCTCATTTTCTGTTCTCATTTCTAGAAAAGTAATTTTCATTTTTTTTATTTTTAAAAAATTGGAATACATGTTTGACTAATAGAAAAAATATTTTGTTCACAATGATGAAAATGAAGATTTGATATTTAGAAATTATTGAAAAATATGTGTTTATATAGATTTGAATCGGGTCGATTTATTAAGTCGGAAAATCCTTGTTTTCAATTTTTTTAAAAAAAAATTATAAAATGTTTCTAGGAAAACACTGAAAACAAGTTATTATTGTTTTATTTTCATATATTTTATTTTTCAAGAATCATTTTTAAAATCTTTAACAAATCATGTTTCTAACATTATTTTTCATTTTCTAAGAAAACAAAAATAAAAATCACTTATTTTTTAAAACCATGCACAACCTTAATTTTGGTTTTTGAATTTTATGTTAAAGAAAAACTCTGATTCTGTAAATTAAAACTTACACAACTTATCACTTATCAAATTTAGAAGCTAAGAGCTTAATTTAGCATTTAGGTTATAAATTTTAGGCTAAAGGGTCAATTTTTTTCTTGTAGTAGTCTTAATTTATCGATTTCGCTCTATGATATTTTTCATCAATTTAGCCTCCGAAGTAGTCCAATTGCATTATTGTTTGCCTATTGACTGACGGAAGCTAATATTGACCGTTACGGTGCTGATGTCGCAGTTTATGATGACGTGGTAGAGGGTAAAATTAATTTTTCAAGCAAGTTCGAGGGCAAAATTGATGTTCTGGTTGAGTACGAGTGCAAAATTAATTTTTAGACAAAACAATATGAGTAAAATATTAAAATAACATAAAAATAAAAATAAATATTTTTTATTAATA
Organism: Hibiscus trionum; assembly: GCA_030270665.1. NCBI lineage: Eukaryota > Viridiplantae > Streptophyta > Magnoliopsida > Malvales > Malvaceae > Hibiscus > Hibiscus trionum. The sequence goes on along the minus strand of BSYR01000019.1, from coordinate 23,493,334 downwards.
TATGACTAAAATAAAATAAAATAATAAAAAATATCTAAAAATAAGTAAAAATTATAAAATTAAAATATTTAAAATATTTATAAAGTATTTTAAATTTATAATTTTTACTTATTTTTAGATATTTTTTTATTTTAGTCATATATTAATAAAAAATTATTTTTATTATTTTTTATATTATTTTAGTATTTTACTAATATTTTTTTTTCTCTAAAAATCAATTTTGAAATGGTACTAAACCAGAACATCAATTTTGTCCTCTACCACATCATCGTAAATTGTCACGTCGACACCGTAACGGTCAACGTTGGCTTCCGTCAATTAAGGGGCAAATGGTGATGCAATTGGACTACTCCAGAGACTAAATTGATGCGAAAAATATCATAGGAGCGAAATCGATAAATTGAGACTACTACTACAGGGGCAAAAGTGATCCTTTAGCCTAAATTTTACTATTAGAGTTTAGGTCACAAATTTTGTTTGCACATGTTCCTTTATGTAAAATAGAAATTTGAATAACTCGAATAACTCGAAATTTTTAATAATTAGTGGATTGATTTTTAAGTTAGAATTGAGTCCCTCAACTTTTCCTGATATACATATGCCGATATAAAAAAAATACGAAGAAATATGTCACGCATGAAAAAATATTTAGAAAAATATATGCATAACTTATATGATTAAAGAAAGTCGTTTAAATTAGAGTCAAATTGTACCATAACATGATAAATAATTACAATTAAATTTGTATAGGAATTCGAAAACTCAACTCGAATCGAAAAAATTTCAAATAAAATTTAAGTTGTGAAATATGACGCGTCAACTTGAATAACTCAAAATTTTATGACTAGACTCGATCGAATGCTCAGTCCAACCTTATGTTATCTCAATTCTTTTAAGTTTTTTGAAATATTTAATGTTGGTATTGGATGCATATCCGAACATGGATATAGAGATATAATATTATTTATATATATATATATATATATATATATATATATATAACTTAAAAATAAATATATGTGTGACACATTTATATTTGACAATTGCACACGATTATACAAGAGTTTCAAATATCAGTTTGAAAATTGAAACTACACCTACATCTTGGATGCTCCAAATATCAACAATTTCCTAACTCTTTAGAGGATAATATATTTCATAACTTTTTCCATGTCGTCGACGTATTCTAGTTTTCGATCATTTACATCGCTTGAACGTTTTAACGTGGGACAAAAACAAAACCCGAAGGAGACAATAGTATTATCAAACCGAGACAAATGTCGAATCGATCGAGTCAAGTTAAGACATTTCAACATGTACCTGAATATTTACGACCACTACTGCGTAAGCGGGACGCATTCGAGTTCAATCTCTAACGTTCCTCTCTCAACATTTTGCAGCCTAAACGAGATCTCCTGTTTAACTTTCCCATCTGTCAATGTTATGATACTGTCGCTTTTTAGCTGGTTGTCTTTGTTTGACACCCATTTTCCGAGCTGCATCGATTCATTAATCTCGGACTTTTCATAGGCTTTCGCCGCCGCAACAAGCGGTTGAATGTCAATCTCGGCATCTCCCATAAAATCATCGGTCGTGAAAGTATCTTTATCATACACAAACTGCATATAAATCCCAGGTATCATTTACTGAACCATAATCGGCATTCAGCATATTCATGAATGCAAGAACACCAGTCTATCTAACTAGACTTGGATGTAGTGTCAGATATGCATTTGGACCTAAAACTTCCAACTCAAATGCAAGTATGTTCAAAATTTTCTAGTTTTTTCATGCATTTAGAAGTCTTAAGAGGGTCATATACCTGTATTTGTGCCTAGACATGAATCGAATATAGGCTTCATACACACGAGTATCAGCGTAGCAAAACTTATGTTGCAAAGTATAAAACAAGGTAGAGTGAGTTTAAGCTTCCATGTTTCTATATGTAAATTCTAGACAACAAATTTCACGTTTTCCTTTTGGTGTGAAAGAATCAAACTCACCACTTTCAAAGGAGGAACATTTTCTGGAATTGACAACATTAGACTTTCATTCCAGACCGGATTTAGGTTGTTCTTTATGACACGAGTCTTTACCGACTGCAAAACAAATGAAAATATCAGGAAATTAGATCACTACAATAACATGTTTCATTAGCATTCTTTATTTCAGTTCAACATATAATAACATTCTATCTTATTATTTATAAAAAAAAAAACATTCTATCTTATTCAGATTTGAGTATAAATGCCGTCCTGATACGTATGATTAGATTTTTTATGCTTTCCATGTAATTGAAGGATACTTAGAAATCATATCGTCTATCCATGTCTGATATAAATACTTGAAGGAAAATAAAGAATCTGCTGATATTTATTCGAAAAAGAAGCATACTTGTTGACCACACACAAGAATGACATACGGATCGCTAGAGAGCATGTCCCGGACAGCTAGATTGGTGCCTTTAACAACATTCACTTTAATCAGCCCAACGAATTCGACCATACCTGCCTATAAACAGCTCATTTAAAGAAAAACAAAATAACACTTAGTAACACACTTCGATAAAAAAAAATCTATGTTAAGAATACTTTCAAGAAAAAGAATTGTCAAAGCAATATCAAACAAAAAAATCATTACCAATGAGTTGCCCTTCTTATTCGTCTTGAGAGGATCAATATCTTTTCTTACCCAGCTGTTTCTAAATCTGTGCCCAATTCGATGTCTGCTATTTTTCTCACTACTTTTTTTATCACTAAAATGATGGCTGGGAGTAATTTGTAATGTCAACACAGAAGTCCGTTGATGCGACTGATGGCAGCAGACTGTTTGTTCATTGCATTCCAAAAATTGCTGCATCTCATATTTTCTCCTGAGCATGCAAGAAATAGAATACTGAGAAAAAAAATGGATAGTGTTCAAAAAACAGAACTTTAATTTGGCCTTACCTAATGAAATCGGAGCGTTCTTCAATGGAGGAATCTGGTCTGGGTTTTTTAAGGTTATCAGGAAGGAAAGCTTCATACTTATTGTTTACTACGTTATTGCCACCCAAATTTTCCAGAGAATCAACTTGGTCATCCGTCCATTCATCTAGCTTCACTGATAAAACCTAGCACAGTTACTTCTCAAATTAGAAAACTAGCTGATAAAATGTTATGCTGCTCGGACTTTCCATTTTTTTAAAAAAAGTATTTGTATTCCATGCTCGTATTTGATGTATGCCCGGATGTAAATAAAGGAATATTCAGGTCAATATCATAGTCTCACCCAAGTCAGAGTAACATAGAGTGAACATGTGTGCTTCCACTCATATTTGTATGAACTATAATCATAATACTATACAAAGTATTCGAGAAATCAATGATGAAGAAGTTATTGAATAGGATAACATTTATGTTATTTGAACTCAAGAGTAAATGTTCGATATGAGTATGTGTTCAACGCACGTATGCTTAACTTTTTTATGTTTTTCAATATTTGTGGAGGATCATAGTTTATACTCGAGTTAATAAAATCAGTAACTTAAAACTTCATTTAAGTAGAGAAAGAGCATAATCTTAAAACCATACCTTTGATATATGCGATCCAAGGCTTCTATGAACACCAGAGCATTTGATACAAATAAAAACTCCAATGCTTAAAGATCTAATATGCGGGGAAAAAATAAATAATCAAAAAAGGCAATGCTAATTTAACATCCCGAATTTAAGCACCAAAAAAAATAAGGAAAAAAACTGCCGAAAACAGGGGAAAATTTTATCCTACATATTAAACAATATATTCTTTTTTGTCTCTTGACATGGAGAAAGAGCTAGATCTCTATGCTACTTGGATTTGAATGAGTGTCGAATATGGCTACATGTGTGGAGAAAAGTTTTTGTGTCACATCCCCATACACAAGTCAAGCACGAGTGTTGAATGCGAATATTTCAATAAAAATAAAGAGTCAAAGCAACATGGAACTTATGCTTACAAACAAACTCCGAGAGCTCAAAGAATTGAAACCATTTTCTTTGCTTCGTGTAAATTGTTTATTTGGAATAAAAAGGTTAAAGGACAGTATGTTTTCAGGATTTATGCACCTTGCCTTAAAGGCGTAGATTGAGGTCTTATGCATAGATATGAGATATGATACTCAAACAATCATTTAACTGCATGGGAAAATTTAAATCTGGATTTTTTTTCTTGAAGTAATCGTATTTGACACATTTTAGACATGCGTATTGGAGACGTGATTCTTCAAGGATCTTCCAATATATGAGATAAATTATAAAAAAAAAGTTGAATATACTCATGTTAAACACATATTCAAATCCAAATAACATAACCCGGGAACAAGAAAATTGAGATAAGAAAACATTCTAAGTCAAAAGCATGAGATGCTTACACCCATTTAGGATCCGGGGATCCACAATCTGCACAAACATGATTCCCAGACTCTTCCAACATTCTCTCCAGCCTTTCTTGTGCACCTGTTTAATGAATAATGCAAGTTAAAATGAATTTAGTTCAAAGCATTGATGCCATACGATATCCGTACTTGACATTTATACGCAAATCTTAATAACATAGTTGTAGCATGTTAGATGGGGTAACGATTTTTGAAACACAACATTTGATTTAAAGGGATAATACCAAAGGATCTCCGTTCTTTTCTGAGAAACCAAGATGTACTCTCTGCATCACTTGGTCGATCCCAACGTGGTGATTCTGAACATAAGAGATCATACAAGCAAGACCCTGATCCTACAAATCCAACATAATCAAATTAACCAAACATAAATTCTCAGAAAAACATTTATGTTTTCAGAAACATGTAACCATTCTGTTTGGGAAACTTTGTTGCACTCTATCTCTTCAGTTTTTGCATTCAGCTTCTGTATTTAAGGCATAATCAGGTATGGATATAGGGTTATGACTCTCAAGTATCTTTCATATACATGAAAATCTTGAAAAGAAAATTGAATAGATCTGTGTCAGACTATCGAACGCTCACACAAGGTTCAAATAACATATGCTAGGACCATACTTCCGAGCTATGTTAATTAACCTCAGGTATGAGTGTCGGGTGATATTTATCTGCTACTGATGTGATCAGATTCTTTGAAGTTTCCTCTGAAGGATCCTTGAATATCAAATCGTCATATTCACATACTCGACACAAGTGCTAAACACAAGTACTTGAAAAACCAAAAAAAAATCAGAGCAACATATCTTTCAGAACAACAAAGGAAGTTCAATATATAAAAGTACTTATTTCTTACATCTATGTCCAATGCATATCTAAACATGGGTATTGAAATGTGATCCTCTAAGTCTAACATTGTTTCCATATATGTTGGTACGACTCTTCATTTTTTTTTTAAAGTACCAATTCCCAACAGTCATACCCGACGCATATTCGGACATAGATAAAAATTTCAAAAGGAAAAGTTAAACATACTTGTATTTAACACTAACCCCAAACCCAAGTAACATTAGTTTCCCTGATAAGATCATTGTTTAACATCATGAATAATACATTCTTCATTACAAAAACAATATTGTCAAAAGATTGCATGCAACCGGGCGAAAACATTACTTCCAACAATCCAAAATGCCATCAACATTTTAATTGTTTCCATGTCCTTGTATATGCCATAATCATTTATGGAATAAAATATTAAAAAGACAGCCTTTTCATCTATAAATGAAACAAGAAACATTACCAGAAGGAGGTTTGGGGTCAGATTTTTCATACTGGGCAGACATCTCCGACTTCCAAATTCAATAACCCAATCATTAATCAATGTTCAAATATACGCCCAATGATCAATTCCTTAATCTGCATTGAAATTACATAAACACAAATTAAACAAAAGAAAGAAGTAAATAATTTGAATTCAGGAAACAATCCTTACGTTCTAAACATTTGGGTTTTCAATTCGAAATGAGATCGTCTGAATGAAGAATGAACATTTGATCAAATTCCCCTCTGCGTCCAATATACTAGCATTTAACAGTAAAAAAAATACAAATAAAAGAATCATAGGAATTACAGGTATGAACAAGAAAAAGGAATTATCCAACAAGAAAAACTTGTCGGAATCTGTTTTTTTTTTTAATTATTTTATTTAAAAAATAATTAATAATTATTTTTTTAACAACAGAATGTGAAAAATAATAGCCTCCAGATGCCACCAATTCTGGGAGCTAATTAGTAGTTATCGGTCTCTTTCTTGACGCCACAAACAAATGATAGAGAGCTCATATTTCGACGCGCATCTCTAGCGCGTGAAGACAGAATTGTAATTATTTTGTGAATTAGTTACGAAGTATTAGTGATAAATAATTTATGTTGTTTAAATTATTAAAGTTCAAATTTGAATAAATTCATTATTATACAAATTATTATATTTAAACTGCTCACAATCTTTTCAATCTCTAAAATAAAGATGATTATATTTAAGTATTAAAATTACAATCTACTAAATGTAACAACAATGCTAATATCAATTGAATCAATGTACAATTGTTAAATCCTTCCTTTTTTTTTTATAAGTTTTTAAAAGACTACAATTGTTTTCTATTCCAAAAAAAAAAATTAGAGGTGGACTCTTATTAGGGCCAGCGGAAGACTTAGCCCCTCTAAAATTTAAGAAGTTAACTTTAGACCTCTAAAATTTTTAAAATTTTAATTTTGACCCTTTAAAATTTTTAAAATATTATTATATTTTAAAAAATTTAAATATTTTTAATTAAGTCTCCTCCTAAGGTTTTTAAATTTTTTTATTAAATCTTAAAATATTTGAAAATTTTAAATTAGACATCTAAAATTTTTAAAAAGTTTAAATAGACTCCCTCAATTTGAGTTGCCAAGATTCGCCCATGAAAAAAATTACAATTGTTTTAATCATGGCATAATGTCAAAGAATGCCCATAATGTTTGAATGAATAGTTAATTTGGCTCATATTCTTTTTTTAAACAACTTAGCCCTCGACGTTTCATTTTGGATCAAAATAGCCCCTCCGTGAATGAAATTGTTAATCAACTGATGATAAGCAACTTGGTAGAATGATACCTCAGAAGAAAAAAATATTTTATATTTTATACATTTTTTAAAATTATTTTTTAACCGATGTGTCATTATGTAAAGTCAGCATATTTGTCTATATGACACTGCTATCGCGGCGTGCATTGTCATGTAGGTTTGCTACATCATTTCAAGTCATTTACCGTTGGTTGACTAATAGTTTCCATACTGAGAGGAGCCATTTTGACCCAAAATAAAACATTAAAGACTAAATTACTTAAAAAAATTAAGAGTCAAAATGACAATTTAATCAAATGTTAGGGTCATTTTTAATGAACTTTTCTTTAAATAAGTTTTATTCAAACAATAAGTGAATCACAGTGGAACTAATGGGATGTAGTCCCACAAAAATATTAAAAATTGAAAAAAAAAAATATGCTTTACCTCAAAAAAATATTGTTGTTTCGACCTTTAATCTTATTTAAGGAATCTAAAAACTATTAAAAATAACAAAATTTTATGATAAAATTGCTCTTTAATTCCTCAAAATAATAGTTGGTTGAAATTAACTTTTAAAAAAATATTATTAAGAACTTATTGATAATAAATATGTATTGTTATAATGTAAAAATTGGTCGTTAAGCAAAAGTAACAGAATCATTATCAATTTTTTTTATCACTACTTGTAATTGATAATATAAATGAATTTATCATTGAAAAAATAATATAAGCTTGGTCTAAGTTTCTTAAAATGATTGTGAAATTAAAATATAGTTTTATTGATTTATGTAATTATGACATTTAAATTTGTTTAAGGGTTGAAATACTCAGTCCAACATATTTAGTTTGTAGGGATTTTCCCTCTAAATTTGAGAAAGAGTGACCAAATTTATTAATAATAAATATAATTTATTAAATTTTAATTATAAAATATGTAAAAAAAAAGTTTCTTTAATTTTTTATTTTTTAATAATTAAGAGATAAAAGCTGTAAGCCTGTAAACATGAAGGACTATCTTTCTTATAATCATCACATCAACAATTAACAATAAAAAGATAGAATTTTTACAATTAGACCATTTTATTCTTTTTTTTTTCAAAATTATTTATTTATTTTAGTAGAGTAATAATAATTGATCTGATTACTATTATGACACTTTTACTGTGTTATGAGCCACATGAAATCTTATAATATTTTTGTATCCGTGTATTTTATTATAACATTATCATATTTAAATTAGTTTTTAAATTAATAATCATTTATATTGTATAAATTTTTAAATATTCATGCTATGTCATATTTTTATCATGTAGGCTATTTTTACTTTGTTACATACAAATTGATCACACAAGTAATTGTAATATATCCCACAAGGTTGATTCAAGTGGTAAGCAGCTTGATATTGCTTAAATAGGCTTTGAGTTTGAAGCCCTGTGTATGTAAAAAAATCTCCGTTTAGAGACTCACCTACCAAAGTCAGGGACGGCAAAAAAAAAAATTGCAATATCAAAAACACCAACTTCTCCACCATGCATAGATATAAGAGGAGAGCCTAAATTACAACAATAAAATGAAACAACTTTCTCTTATACAGGAGGAGGAGTCCACAATCCGATCCTCTCTTAATCACTCATAGATCATAGATGTCAAAATTCAACCTACCAATGCTATACTTTTACTAAGCCTAAAAGGGGGTACAAGTTTTGAATATAGACGTTGAAATTAAAACTCTACACCTACTAAATGTCACTTTCTAGAATAATGCTTAACCTAAGACCAGTCTGTATTTGAGAGAATAATGCTGCTTACAGTTACAAGTCTTCAATCTGCTCCAGGGAAGAGAAATGCACGTCAACTTTGTTGAGACTTTCTTGATCAATTGCAATCGGTGTAAACAATTTTCGGAATGGATTATCATCTACTTGTCCAGGTGTTGCGTCGTTCTTTGTTCCCTGCTCATTCCATGCTCCGGGATCTTTAATTTCTGTTGGAGTAGACATCATTGTGCTTTGATTGTAAAGTTGCGCCTTCATCTCTAGACAAGATTTTATATCCTCTTCATTTCGAGCTTTGTTCAACTTGTCGACGATATCACTTAACATTGAAGATCTCTCAACCCACAAGGGTTTTTCCTTGTTCAACCTAATGTTGAGTTTATTTTGGTCGTCTGGATTGGTAGCACCATCGTTAGGTTCACTTTTCTGAAGCTTTTTTATTCCCTGATCAACAATTTGCTGTACCCTCTTCCTGGCGTCATCAGTTCTCACAGGATTCGATCTTAGTTTCAACTTCACACCTGAAGCCATCACCAAAGCCTCATCTTCCTGTGAAGTGGAGCAAGGTTTAGAACCTTCATCCCCACCAGACCCTTCATCCATCAGTTCTGTAGAAAAGACTTCCTCAAGTAAACTAATATTCTGCATGTACCGGTCAAAAGCATCATTTTCGATTTCAATATTTCTGTCCTTGAATTCCTTCAACTTGGAATACCTCCATTCATTTAAGGCAATAGCATCCTGAAAGAGCACGAGGGTTAAGGCTTATAAGGTAATATATCAAACTTGAACAAGAGTAACTGTTCACTATAAACTATTAAACTATACCGCACCTTTCTGGTCAGGTGTTTCTTAGTGCGGACCTGCAGCTTGTCAAACTGTGCAAAAGCGGTGGAAAGTTGCCGATACGAGGGAACCCTTAAGGGAGTCCTGAATAAACATTCAACATGCAAGGGCCAAGGAATCAACCACATGTCAGACGGAAACCTCAAAGATCAAGTTAAAGCTCAGAAAGATAGCACTGAACAACTTGTTGAGACAATAATGAAGTCAGTAATTCAAAAAAGTGAAACAAAACAGTCTGTGATCCTGAAGATTTTAGGAAACCCCCAAAAACGAGTAAGAAACAACATGCATGCCTAATTAAGTTTGGCAACTAACTTCTTCTTCACAGTGCCAGTTTCACATAGAAAGTGACATTGCTTATACAGAAATATGATTCTCAGATTTTATCCCATTCTCGGTTCTGACAGCTACACACAGATCAACTTCTATGCCCATATCAAATATGAAAACTAGGTGCTTATTCTGAGATGGATTTTTGCAACTTACACTTGAGAAGAAGCCTGAGTTGACTTCTGGTCTGATGATGGAGTGCTTGAAGTCGGTGTCTTTTCTGGGAAAGCTGAATTTGACTTTAAAACTGAAATTGCAATATAAATGAGAAAGTTACTTATGATGTTCATTGCTTCATTCCTTGACAAGACATATCCACTCAAGTCTTGGAACAAATTCTTTGTTCCTCCCTCTCCCCAAAAGGAATACAAAATCTCCGAATGTCCATACCACCTTTGGTTTACACAACTTTTAGCTCAACTACAAACAGAAGTGCTCTACCAGGGGCGGAGCCAGAAAATTAAATTATGGTGTTAGAGACATTTTTTTGGGTGGGCATGAACAAAGCATAGGTGTCAATATCCTTCCAAGGGGTGCCAATTATTTTTAAAGTGGTGTATTTTTTTTATAGTAGTGTTAAGTTTATTTTTAATAGTTTTTAATATAAAATTCATACAGGTTTTTTCAACAACAAAAATTTGGGTTTCAACTGACACGGTGACACCCCTTGTGAAAAGGTGGCTCCACCATTGTTCTCTACCAACAATAAAACAAACATCTAGAATGAACTCGACAGTGCGACACCGGACTTCAGAATGTTCTTACTTTGTCACCTAGTCAGAAGTTCAGAGAACGATATAAATACCTGCAACCTAAAAAAAATTTGTTCTGTTGCCGCTCAATACAAGCACTCATGTTGTGTAATACACATATCTCATACATGCACAAAGAGTTCAATTTGAGAACCTCTCCTAGATAAGAATTTAGCCAAGCTCCCACATCTTTAAGAATGTGAACGAGACTTTGCTTCTCGTGGAAAATTATAAAGGATTGGATTAACCAAGTACATCAATTCAGAATTTCTGAGGATGTAAGATAATAAACCATCTCAATGTCACAACGAATCAACGTTATATCATCTCAATGATATTTGCCGTTTCACGTTTTAGAAAACTTATAATATCGTCAAAACTTTCCCCTTTTCCATTAAGTAAAAGGGGAAAACCAAAGCTCAACACAGTGCTAGCCTTCAATAGAATATATGGACATTCTAAAAATATCAAAATGTTTAATCGTGTGAACTAAGCTACTAAATTATACAGAAAGTCACCATTCACAACTGCAAAGATCCCAAAAAATGTGATTCAAGGTATCTGACCTTTGTTGCTCTGACTCTTCAATTTGCTATAAGTATTCAGTATTCACGTCTAACACCTGAATCCAACACATTTTCCGACATAGGCGTGCAGATATGACCCTTCAAAGACCCTCTAAATACATGAAAAAACTTAAAAATTTTGAATATACCCGTGTAGGACTAGTACACAACTCTCAAGCCCGGGTCCAATAACAAAGTATAAGACTAGAAAGAAGAATCCTCATATCTTTATAATGTGTCTCAAGTTAACATTCCTTCTAACCATCTTCAACATGATTTGTACTTTATATTCAGCACCCACTAACCCTAAAGCCCCAATCTCTTTGTTTCTATAAGTTACCAAAAATCAATATCATCCTGTTATCAAAACGACTGATTTGACAATAACAAAAACAAACTAGTTTATGTTCGTACCATGTATATGGCATGGATTTTGTGCTTTTGAGCAACAACTCTTGCATGAGCGATACGGGCACCTGCACAAATAATTCAAGAAAGAAGGGTGATTTGATGGGTAATTTTTATCAAGACACTGTCACTGGATTGTTTTAAACTCTTCAAATAAATAAATAATCAAACAGCCAATCCAAGTCACTATGTCAACTTAATAAGTTCATTACATATAATTCAATAGACAGGTAGCAACTATATAGACTTAATTGTGGAGCTTACAAATTTCACCAAGATTTATAAGGTAACAATAACGTACGCCGAAACACACTAGTATTGAAACAAAAGCGGCACAGCACCAGTACAGAACTAGCTACTCTGATCTTGCTGTTTCATTGATGATAAATTTTCCTAGATTTATATGTTCTTTTGGGGGGAAATTACTAAATTCCAACTAGATTAAAATATAAACCAAAATAATCACAATTTTTGTCACAAAAAAAGTAGATTAAAAAAGAGAAAAAGAGAATTTTGTTTACCTGGAGCGGGCAACATTGCCACACTGAATACATTTGGGCTTATTGAGACCCCGCTGTGTCTTAGGCGGAGTATCCATACGCTGAAACGGCGGAGGAGGAAGAGGCGTCGCCGCTACCGCTACCGCTGCAGCAGCTGTAGCTGTAGTCGTCGACTTGGTAGCAGTGGCAGTTGTTTCGCTGATGCTTTTTATCACGGCCGGCGATGAGGCCGCCATTTTTAGGCACGTGACTTTCGTTCTTACTCTCTTTGATTCTTCTGTGATGAATTGGATGTGATGGCACGTGACCTCTCTGGAATTAAAATCCTCAGAGAGTTCGGGATTTGGGGAGGAAATTTTGATTTCACGGAAGAAAGAATTGGGGAATTAGGGATTTCTTTTCAAATTTAGTATGGGCTGAGCCTCTACAGATTTGGTCAAAAAATAGCCCAAAATTTATATGTCATCAAACCCAACTTGTTTCTGATTTCTATAAATATTCACAATGGTTTCTAATTTCTTTTGGTTCAAAGGGAATTAATTTTATAAATTTTCATAGTTTTTATTAGTTGGTCCAGTGGGACTAGGCACTAAATTCTTTAAATAATGTTATAGGTTTAAATTTTAGCATCGTGAATGGAAAAAGTTTGCTTGGGAGGGTTACTCCTATAATAGGCCTTTATGATACTCAATCCAAATTAATTAATCAATGAGTTGGATATAGATAGTTAAAAAAATAAGACTAATTTTTAATATTTGATCATTGTATTTAATAGGGACAATTACATAGTAAGATTACATTTTTGTCATTAAACTTTAAAAAGTTTTATTTATGTCATTGGAATATATAAATAAACAGTTTCAAAAGTTGTTTTTAGTTTTAAATATTATTTAGTTTGAAGGAAAATAAGGTGAGAAAAATTAGAGATTTAGTTCGAGGGATTTGATTTAGTAATAGTGTTATGTAAATGAAAGAGGTATTTCTTTGATTTTTTAGTGATCAAACTGAAAAATTAAAAATATTGAGTATATTTTTATATTATAAATCAAGTTGATAAAATATGTATTTTAAGAAAAAAATTTGTGTTAATGTTTGATTATTTAATAACCACGACATTCTTCCGATATGAGTTAATAATGGATTAAAAAAACAAATACAATTGTAAATATATTGACAAAATTACACAGTCTGTTTAACACGTCTTGACACTTTAATAGTAATTCACAAAACAATTCTCAAAGTCATTTAAAGAATTTTTTAAAAAAATCTTATTTGTTCTCGTTACTTTCACACGATGTAAACCCGTAAGGCTCACATTTACAATAAAAAATACAATAATTGAATTAATTAAAAAATAGTTCATTAACGGAAAAGAAAATTTTTAAATCAATTTAATAAAAATTGTACTTTAATTTACTACTATATATTTTTTCATAAAATCATATCTAGTGCTCGTATAAATTTCTTCTTTTTTTTCTTTTTGAACAATTCTTATTTAAGAAGAGAAAAAAATTATTTTTATTGGATCTAAAACCCACAATTTAGGAAAATGTTTTAACCGTAGATTGAATCTTGGAAGATTTTTGGGGTAAATTACACATGTAATCACTCAACTTAACCTTCACTTCTATTTTGGTCACCCAACTTTAAAACTTTAAGATTTTATCATCAAGTTTCGGTTTTCATTCTTTTGATCATCGGATCATTAGTTATGCAACGAGTAAGTAAAACGCTGCGTTATAAATCTGAATTTATAGCCATCTAAAATCACTATAGATAGATCAACCCGAAAATGTTAAAAAAACAAAATACGAATAAATATTATATTCGTAGGCCATATAAAACTGAAAAAGCTACATCTTCCCATTCACGTATCTCATACATGCACAAGCAAAGAGAGTTTGCCTCCTACAATCCAAAATAAATACACGAGCAGAAGAACTTGTAGAACTACCCGAATCAAACAATCTACTTACCTGCCTTCACAACAAAACAGAATCAATGGAGATTGCAGGGACCAAGAATAGATTCCATCACTGCTCTCTCCATATCCTTCCTGTCACTCTAAGCTTCAATTCTTTCCGGTCTCCCCCGGAGAAGAACAAAGCCATGTTGCGTTGGATAAGGAGACCGTCAAAACTGTCACGGACCTTGCGATGGCTGTCCCTTATGCTTCTTGGCACCCCTTGCCAAATCATCTTCCTCCCATTCCCACCCACCTCAAGGCTGTAGCTATAGTTCTTTGCTTCGTTATCATCACCCATAAACCGCAAGAATGCTATGTAAACCGGAGAGATCCCGAGCTGGAAGGCTTCAAAATGCAGGCAAAAGTACTGGCCAAAGCAACTGAAAACCTAAAAATTGAGGGGGAAATCCAACTGTCAGTGACACTCTTCTAACAATCTTTTAACTAAAATCTAAAATAACACAACCTTAACTTTATTGAATATCATTGGCAAAAAGAAGATAAATTTCTTAGTCAAAAGCAGAAATCAACTTGGAAAGAAACTTTGACTCTACAGCAAAACTTTTTTACTTACCGTCAAGTGGGATACTCTATAATTTTTTACACGAGTATGTTCAACTTTTTCTAAGATTTTCCATATACTTGGAAGGTCCTTAGAGGATTCTATCCCCGTAAACATGTCCAAAATGCGCTGGACATGAGGACTCCGAGGTTAAAATAGTCAGTGTAACAAAGCAGCAAAGCCACTTTGATAATTTCATATCCCTATTATGATTATTTTTAAATGCAGGATACTAGGGTAAAGCAACGATACCGTTAGCATCCATGTAGCATTCTCAACCTCATGTGGATTTGATTTGACATAACGATGGTTGAAAGTGCAGCCATTGTGCATGTCAACTTTGTGATCATCTTTCAAGTGGGCCACAAGATGAGGAATATCACCAATGACTGTGCATTCTGACCCAGCATAAGGGCAGCTATACGGTCTATAAGAACATTGGGACTCATGTTTTAGCTTGCTGTAATATGGATAGACACCAATGCACCCAAAACTCTGATATGTACAGGGAAGCTCAAGAGATGCAGCAACCTTCTCCAACGCAAGACACCTAATATTACCAAGTTCATGCCTGCATGTAGGACACCGGTTATGCACCCTTGGCTTACAGCCAGAGCACAATGTGTGTCCATTTGAACACTGCATATAAAGAAAGAAAATGAGCAGTTATTTAAAGTTTATAATGTTTGTGTTAACGTTCACTATTAAGACATGCAACAAAATATAATATATAAACATATATAGTATATTCACAAGCCAATAAAGAGCATGATGGCATGCTAAGTATACATTATAGTTATGTTACTTAGACTCAGGTGTAAGTGTCAGGCTCGGTATGTCCAACTTTTTCCAGCACTTCCAACGTATTTGGAGAGTTATTGGAGAATCAATATCCCCATATTCAAGTTTTGATAAAAGTAGGACATCAGTGAAAGTTGTGAAACAACAACTAGGTTCATCTTGTAAATAAATAAATATTGAAAAATATTGTTCAACAACTAGAAGCAAAACATGAAAAGTTTCAAAAGATATTCAAAAAATATATATTGAACCTTTGTGACCATACAAAGGTGTGAGGCTTAAATCAATACGGCCAATGGCAAGTGTGCAATATAGATTCATCTTGTAAATTGCTTTACGATGATTTCGTACAAGTAAGCAATTTCATGCAAGTAATCACTGATCATAAGGTTTCATATGAACAAACCTGATGAATTGGTGGGTACATTGCATTTAAACAAACAGGGCACTCCAACAGCTCCCGAACATTGCTAGACACAGTCACATTAGGTTTAATAGCAGGCTGAATAGGACCATCAACAGATTCACAATCCACAATGTCTTCATTTTGCGTAAGATCAATAACCTCGGGCTTGCTTTGCATGTCATCAAAAAATGGATTTCCTGATGCCATGATAGTATCAATGTGCAGTCTAGACAGAAAATACAAACAAAAATGAGTTAACATTCTGCTTACCATAAAATATTCTTTATGAATTGAATTTGAAGATTGGCTCATTGTTCCAGTCATTTAAGAATCAACAACATGAATGAAATTAGTCAATATTTGATTACTCTAATCAAACCAACCTATACTCGATCGTTCATTGTAGTAACAGATTCATACAATCCTTTCCCCTAAAAGGCCATGCAGGGTAACCAAACACAAAGATCAACTGATGTTTACCAGCTTAACAATTCATTAAAGAATCAACAGCATGAATATAAGCAATTAACATTTGATCATTCGAATCAAGCAGAAATATCAACATTTAACAAGTCATTTAAGAATCAACGACATGAATATCATTAGTCAATATTTGATTATTTTGAATCAAATCAATCTATTTATCATTCAATAATAATAACTAGGGTTTATCAACGCACATCATTCAAAATTAGTTTACACTAACCAAAAAACGATAAAAAAAATTCAATCACAAAATCAAAATATACTTACCGCCCACTTTTTTGAACCCTCAGCTTTTCCCTTCTCTTAAATTTCACCAACAGGTCTGCATTCCACCTTAATTTACCAACCACAAGAAATAAGAAATCCCCTTTTTTCAAAAAAAAAAGAACACATAACAACAAATTCATAATTGTGGAGATTGAAAGTTAGAGCAATGTAGGTGAAATAATGGGCAATCTTTCAATTTACTGAGCCAAAACAAAAATTAAAAAAATTAAAGAATCAAACAGATCTACGAGATTCCAAAAGAGAAACTTTATAGCTAATGAAGGGGAAAATCCAGATACAAAAACACACACAAAAAGAAGGGGAAAACCCACCTTCAGATCAAACTCGGAAACTCATTTGAATAGAAAGAAGGGGGAAACAAAGGAAGCCGCCCAAAATGAAAACGAATGAGAAAGAAGTTTTGGTTTTTGAAGGAAGTGAGCGGATTTTTTTTTAATAAATAATGACATAAATGGAGAATTTCAAATTAAAGAGACAGAGAGAGCGCTTGGGAAATGGATTGGGAGAGAGAAATTTCTCGAAAAATACAAAAAGGAAGAGTGTTTGAACTTGCCTGCCTTTTTGTTTTTTATATTTTCTAAAGGAAGAAACTATTTAAATGTCGACAGGAAAATTTCTGCGTGGGTTCCACGCACATAAACGTGTGATTCTGAAATAAAAAATTGGAATTCAATTTGATTTTTTGTTGAACAAGTTTAGCATTTAATTATTTATTCCAGTAGGGTTGGAAAACATTAACCGGAAATCATTTCGCTCGTTATTAGGTTTGAATATTGGTTGTTCTTTTAAATCTTCCAGATTGGATTTACAGTTAGATTTATAATTAGTTCTTTTAAATGATGTTTTTAAAATTAAAATATAGTATATATTTTTTAAAGTGCAATATATCTTAGTCAAATGAAAATTAAACTTATAATATATACATATTTAAAATGCGTTAAGTTGTCAATGTTTATTAGAGTATAATAATGTTAAATTGAAAATATCAAATAGAGTATAGTAATAAATTTAATAACAGAAATATATACAAAAGTTATTAAATATCAAATTTACATTTAAAATAAAAAGTAAAAAATAACAATGTCAACGAACCAAATATAAACTTGAATCGATTATTTACAAATGTATACGGATTTAGACAATTTTTATGTGTCGGTAAGACTTGGACAAATATAGAATTTGTTAGTATTATGCATAAACGCTATTTAAAACCAACTGAAACGGGAGACGGAGAGCCCCTCCCGAAGAATTTGAAAAATTCATAATAAGCTCTTTTAAATTTTTTGAAACTTTAATTTGGTTTCTTAATTTTTTAAAAATTTATATTAAATATTTTATGAATATTTTAATTAAATCTTATAAAATTTAATTTGATCCTTTCAATTTTTCAGTCTAATAACAATTTAGGTCCTTATAAATTTAATTAGATCAATTAAGCATTGTCACTCAATTTTAAGTTTAAATACTTAATAAACACCTTATATTTTTTAGTTCAATAATTTAACCTCTCCCAATATTCGATCATAACTTCACTCCTTCTCCCCACCACTACAACTAACACTGGTGGTATATAGATATAGAATATTAAAAGTGAAAAGAAAAAATCAAATCATAATTTCATAGCAAGTTTAGCAAAAAAAAATTACAAAAGTGAAAATATTTTTCCATGTGTATACCTATTTAGACTTTTGAATGTAAACTTTAAATTCAAATTAATAACTTTAAATAGTCAATTCTAACTCTAAATTATAAATTTAAAACCTTAAACTTAAATTACATGAGTTATAAAAGTATCATGAGAGTTCGTGTGCGTCTTGACATTCATCAGCTGTTGAAAAGGAGGAAGAAGATTCTACTCGCAAATGGTAAAGAACACTATGTCCGATTTGAGTATGAAAAGTTAACGTTGTTTTGCTTCTTGTGTGGTAGATTGGGGCATGGTGAAAGCTTCTGCCCATTAAAAGTGGATAATAGGGTCGATATTTCTCAGTTTGGTTGGGATCTGTCTCTTCGAGCCCCTCGCCGGCGGAATGCGATTCCGACCAGCATATGGTTGCGTGAGCCAGTGGGCTTTTCTTCGGTCAGTGATGGCTTTAATCTAGGCGATAATGGTGGCAATCAGAATATCAGAGTTAATGTTGTAGAATCCTCAAATGCAAAGGTTAAGAAATCAGCATGATTTTATTCCAATATGAATCTTTCCAAATCCACTATGGTCCCACCAGGCTTTGGTTTTTATCCTGGAAGCTTGATTGGGCCCAACCCGCCCGTGGATACTATAATGGGCAATGTTTCGGAGGATAATCCTCTAAGTCAGGAAATAGAAAAACGACCACATGTTAATTCTTCTCGTGATGTTTCTTTATCGGAGAATAGCAATGTTTTATCGGCCGGCCTTGAGAATCAGGCCCGCCGCTCGCAATGAAAATAATGAGCTGGAATGTCCGTGGGTTGGGGAAACTACGGGCTATTCGACGCCTCAGTAGCAAACTGAGGGAAACTCGTCCCCAAATTATGTTTCTGATGGAAACTAAAATATCATCTTCTAAAATGCAAAAAATCTGGAGAAGGTGTGGTTTTTCTTCTGGGTTTGATGTTTCGGCTAAGGGGTCTAAAGGTGGTCTCTTGCTAGGATGGGACCAGAATTTGAAGGCCACCGTCCGTTCTTCTTCTATTTCTCACATTGATGTGGATTTCTTTGATACTGACTGTAATGCTCATTGGAGGTTTACTGGTTTCTATGGGAACCCGGTTGATTCGCTTCGTCATTTATCCTGGCAGCTTCTTCGCTCTCTTGTTTTTGACCCCTCTATTCCATGGCTTGTTCTGGGCGACTTCAATGAAATTTTGTTTGCTGAAGAGAAGAAAAGGGGGAGAATACGTTCTGATCGTAATATGCAGGAATTTCGTGAGGCTCTACATGATTGTGATCTTGCTGATATGGGTTATGAAGGAAACTAGTACACGTGGGAAAAAGGGAGAGTCCCTGCTACAAACATTCGTGAACGACTTGATAGGGGAGTATCGAATTTGGCATGGCGCAACATGTTCCCTAATTTCTCCGTGACTCATCTCACCCATACTATCTCGGACCACTGCCCAGTTCTTGTTACTACTACACCGACTCAAGACATTGATCTTTCTCGGCAATCTTTGTTTAAGTTTAATGCGAGTTGGGTTCTCGAGGAGGGTTTTGATTCTTTCCTCCGTTCCAAATGGGAGTCCATTACTGACGATCTCCCTGTTAAACTCTATAAGCCGGCGGAGTGCCTTAAGCGTTGGAGTCGGGACTTGAAGAAGAATAGAGCTAGTCGTAAGGGCTCTTTTAATGCTAAACTTGCAGAGCTCTCTATGCAAGATCCTGATGAGGATAATTTAGCCCAATTACTTGATGTCAAGATTGCACTTAATATGGAGGCTGACAAGGACGAGATTTTTTGGGAACAGAAAGCTCGTGTTAATTGGCTCAAACATGGTGATCGCAATACTTCTTTCTTCCATAACTGGGCGAAGTTTCGGAAGAAACAAAATTTAGTCCGTAAGCTTGATGATGAGGCTGGGAATAGAGTAACGGATGGTATTCAAATGGCTGCTATTGCGAATTCTTATTTCCACCGCTTATTCACTCGTATACCCACTTCCGATGTTGGCGTTATTTTGGAGTCTGTGCAGTCATCTATTTCTGGTGATATGAATGCCATGTTAAATTCATGTTTTAAGAAGGAATATATTTACAATGTTTTTAAAGGTATGGCCCTCTTGAAAGCTTCTGGGTTTGACGGCTTCCCAGTCTTATTTTATCAGAAATTTTGGCCCATTGTGGGTGATGAAGTGACTCGTTTCTGCATTTCAATTTTGAATGGAACGAAGGACCTCTCGACTATCAATGTTACCTCCATTGTTCTTATTTCTAAAGTTGTTGATCCTACGTGTATGGTCCAATTTAGGTTGATTAGTCTTTGCAATGTACTCTATAAAATTATTGCCAAAACCCTTGCCAATCGACTAAGATTTGTACTCTATCAGTGTATCGACGAGTCCCAGAGTGCTTTCGTCTCGGGGAGGTTAATCACGGACAACATCTTAATTACTTATGAGTTCCTTCACTCTATGAAGCATGGGAGACTAGGTTCTAATGAGAATTTTACTTTGAAACTCGATATGGCTAAAGCCTATGACCGTATGGACTGGGATTTCTTACGTCAGATGCTTATTAGAGTGGGTATTGATAGCAGGTTTGTTTCAAAGATTTATGAATTGTATTACTTCGGTATCCTACTCTGTTAATTTTAATGGGGTGAATGGGAAGTTTTTTCACCGTCTAGAGGCCTTAGACAAGAGGATTCGTTGAGCCCTTATTTGTTTATTTTATGTGCTGAAGGACTATCTTCGGTGATTAATGCTGATCGAAGGGCAGGTCTTTTACATGGTACTAAAGCCGGTAGATATGTTGTTCCTATTACACACCTCTTCTTTGCTGATGAACACATTGTTTTTGGCAAGAGTAGCATTGCTGAAGCTAAAAGAATTAAGGATATTCTCGCTACCTACGAGAATACTTCGGGTTAACAAATCAATTTCTCTAAATCTTTGATCTATTTCGGCAGCAATGTGCCCACTAATATTAAAGATGCCATTAGTAGCATGTTTGGTGTTCGAGTTTCGGCCAACCCTAAGAGATACCTTGATCTTCCGACTATGGCAGGTAGATGCAAGAAGGCTGCGTTTGCGAATCTCCGTGATAAAATGAATAAACTTATAGATAACTAGAATAATAGACATCTTTCTATGGGTGGTAAGGAGATTTTTGTGAAGTCTGTTCTTCAAGTTACTCCAATTTATGTCATGCAATGCTTTCTGTTTCCTAAATCTATCTGCAATGACCTTGAATCTATTATGTGTCAGTTTTGGTGGCGCAATAGTGGCTCTAAAAAAGGGATACACTGGGCTAACTGGAGTTCTCTTTGTCTCCCTAAAAAATCTGGGGGCATGGGCTTTCGTGATCTTGCGAAGTTCAACATCTCTCTACTTGCCAAGCAAGGATGGAGTCACCTTACTAATTCGGGTAGCCTCCTTGCTCATGTTCTTAAAGGCAGGTATTATCCTCATTCTACCTTCCTTAATGCTGAATTAGGCTCTCAACCTTCCTACACTTGGAAGAGTATTCGAAGTGCAAGGGGTTTAATTGAGCTGGGTATTGAAAAAAGGGTGGCAAATGGTTCCTCGATAAACATTTGGACTGATGCTTGGATTTTGGGCAAAGGGAATGGGAGAGTCAACCAGTCTGTAACTGATCCGGGTTTCACTTGTCTCTGAGCTAATTGATCTGGAATCAAACAAATGGAAAGTTGATGTTATTCAATTTTTGTTCTCTAATGCTACTGCTATTCAGATCCTTAGTATTCCCCTGCCATCAGTCTCTAGTCAAGATTCTTACGACTGGAGAGGTGACAAATCTAGGATCTATTCCGTGAAGAGTGGGTATTGGTGGCTCATAAATACGACTCCTAATGAAAGTGGTGATCCGAACCAGATAGCCGATGACTGGAATTCTGGTTTTTTTGTGTGTATTTGGGCTACTAATCTGCCAACTAAAATTAAGATTCATTTTTGGAGAATGATAAAGAATTTCTTCCCTACTTCTACCAATCTACGCATCATGAGAATTAATATCGATGCTAAATGCTTATTGTGTAACTCTGAAAATGAATCTATTTTTCACCTTATTTGTGATTGGTTTTTTATTGAAGCAGGTCTTAGGGAAGTTGGGTATTGTGGTTCCGGTTATGGGTGATAAACAGAATTTCCTGAGATAGATGGCAAATTTCTTTAAATCCTTGAGTCTGCCAAACCGAAGAACATTAGTAACAGCTTTATGGGCTATTTGGGCTACTCGTAATAGGATTATTCACGAGAATTCTTACCATTCTCCGGTTGATGTGGCCAATTTCGTTAACATACATCTCCTGGAACTAGATGCAGTCTCTTCACACTCTGTTGCTCCCCATTCTACAATCACTGTCAAGTGGTCACCCCCTCCAATTGATTGTATCAAAATCAACTTTGATGTCCACTTTAACTCCGCTTTGCAATCATCTTTTTCGGGTTTCATTTATAGGAATAACGAAGGTCAAGTCATGGCAGCTGGTACTTACCCACACCCGTTCGTGTCGACACCGGAGTTGGCGGAAGCTTTGGCCTGTTACTATTCCGTGTCTGCGCGGTCGATTTAGGGTTTCGACGGGTGGTTGTGGAGGGGGATGCCTTATCTGTAATCAACAAAATCAATTCATCCATGCCGGATTTCTCAGATGTGGCGGCGGTTATCTCGAATATTAAAGGTAAAAAAGTTAACTTTGAGTATATTACCTTCCGGCATGTTAATCGGAGACTGAATCTCCCGGCGCATGCTCTGGCAAGGTTGGGTAACTCGTTCCCCTCGTGTATGATCTGAATTGAAGAGGCTCCACCGTCTATTATGCGAGCTTTTGATCTTGATAGGGGCTTGTCGTCTACGGTAGGTTAACCTCCATCTCTCCCCTTGTTGATTGAGAATCTTTTGTCTGTTGGCTTCCCCGATGTTTTCAAGGAACCCATTCCCTTTGTCGGGTTGTGACCATTGTGTGGTATTTGGCTAAAGGGTTGGGTCTGTTTAACTACGGTGTCTTAACTTGTTTTTATTGTTTATGTCGGTTTTATTTTTTCAGTTTTATCTGTAATGGATAACAATAGCACTATTTTCCCCAACTAGGATTAAGGGGTTTTTAATGAGGCTATTGGTTTCTATTTTGCCTAATAAAAGCAGTTAAATCGTTCAAAAAAAAATTACATGAGTAATTATTTGAAGCATTACTAGTGGAAAGTTTTTTTTACAAGCGGACTTCTGAAGTTTAAATTACATGAGTAATTATTTTAAGGGCTCTAAACCTTAACTCCTAAATTCTAAATCATAAAATCTAAACTTTAAACCATAAATTTTATTATCAAACCTTATAAATCTAACCACAAACACTAAAACCCTACCACTAGACTATAAACTATCATCTCTAAACTCTAAAAACTAAGCACTTGTAGAAAACAAATTTTCCACTGCTAGTACATAAAAGTATTTTCTCAAGTTATAAACTCTAAACATAAAATAAATTTATTAAGGGTAAAGTACACTAATGGTCACCGGACTTTTAAGGCACTTTCATTTTGGTCACCGAACTTTTTAAATTTTCATTGGGGTCACCCAAGTTTTATTTCACTTTCATTTTGGTCCCTCTCATTATCTTCCGTTAGAAAATGTTGACTTGCCCATTAGTTTTCCTTTTCCTCAAGGGTAAACTACATAAATGATCATCGAACTTTTAGAGTGTTTTCATTTCGGTCTCCGAACTTCTAATACTTTCATTGGGGTCACACATTTCTCACTCTCCCTCATTCCACCGTTTTATTGCATCCTTTCTCCATTCTCTTTTCTGTTACCTTTATTTAGATGCATTGTTTAATGAATTCATCATGGATCCATTGTTAATGTTAGTTTATATAAAAAAATAGACGAGTATGGATGTTGAAACATGTCGGTTAAGGTTTAAAAAAGATAATAAAACTTTAAAAAAAGAGAATAGAGAAAAGATACATGTTACGATAAAAAATAGAGTAAGAAAAAAAACCAACGACTAAGAACAAGATGTAACCAAACACAAAGGCATCTATCAAAATAACACTGATCATGATGGCAAACAAGGACGGAGGGATGTATAGGTTGCCCCTCCCGATTTTAGGTATAATACTATTTTAGGTCCTTATTAGTTCAAATACTAATCAAATATTTGCCCCTCTCAATTTTTATATTTAAAGGTTTAATAGACTTTTGTCCCTCCTAATTTTGATCTTAGCTCCGTCTCTAATGGCAAAGTAAATTAATGTTTGAACTTAAACATGAGGTTCATCAAATTTACTTGCTTATTCTGGAAAATTTGTGGAACAACTTTTGGATACAACTTTCAGAATTAAACTAAAATGTTATACTTTTGGTCAATAATTAATCTCAATGTTTGTTTGTTTTTTCTCCCTTGTACTTATTAACCTTGAAGTATCTTGAAGATGAGGTTGCATACAATGTGATCTATAGGTCAAAATAATGACTTTACATTACAGACAATATTCAAGAACATGATATATAAAAAATATTTTGTGTCGGCTCAAATCCAAGATTAAATATGATAAAAAATCGTATAAAACTGAATCCATCAAGTAGTTTCAGTATAAAAAAGAATGTTATTATCCTTAGAGAGAGAATTCAAACAACTTATCTATACAATTTGTATTTCTTACTAAAGAACTAATATTAATAATCATGTATTATCTTATCATCACATCGACATATTAAATATATATATATGATAGAATCTATTTATATTGCGTAAAACTCAATTATTTTTACATCTTTTTTGGACCATTGGATGAAGGTAATAGATGGATAAGATTATTTCCGTGTTTTTTTTCTTGCGATAATATTGACATTTTCTACTGTTAATCTCAACCATCTATTTACCTTCATCTAACAGTCCAAAAAAGGTGTAAAATTTTAAAATTTTACATTGTGTAAGAGGATCCTCTTCTCTTTATGTGTCTGCGTGCGTGTGTGTGCGCGTGTGTGCGTGTGTATAACTCTTCAAAGAAAAATCAAGTTCAACTGAGCAAGCACATTTGGTCTGTTGGCCAAATTTCTCATCTTTGTCCTCTCATATTTTGTAACCACATCGTCCCGGTCTGGGTGACTAACCGGTCCGAGTGGGTCATACGGAGAAAACCGAAGTGAAACTCGTTAAGGCTCCCCTTCGGTTAGCAACCCTAGAAAATTTCTTTTAACATTATCTTGTCTAGATATTTAGTTAGTCCTATGTGTGACAAACGGCAGCAGAAAACAAGGACAGGACGAAACAAGAGCATAGGTTAATTTAAATTTACCAATTGTCAAGTTAATCCGATTTCTAGCAAACGCGACCAAAACACACATAAACGATTACGAATAAGGCTCACAATAAAGCTAACATCAAACCGGGCCTAAGCCCAACACTTGAGAACCTTTAGAGATGCCAAAAGCCCAAATTTCAGGCATGTGTTTCGAAACTGGCTTGCCCGTTTCGAAACACGGGCCCCAGTTCAAAAAGCCAAACACCCGTACCGATACATTCCACCCTGTTTCGGTATAGGGGACCATTTTGCCTAGGCGTTTCGAAACACATTCCGGAATAGGCCCTCACAGTAGCCAAAACGTTTCGGTCGCGTATCGGAACAAGGGTTCACAGTAGCCAAACCGTACTGGAACGTGTTTCGATATGGGTGTCCCTGGAACCACACCAGTTCCGAAACAACCTTACCCGTTCCGAAACGCCTGCAGTCTGTGAGTTTCCAAAACCAGTTTTAAGCATCTCCAAAAGTTCCCAAATGACCACAACAACCACAAGGAGCAAGATACAACATATATGCACAAATTCTAGAGGCATACACCCTATTACAAGCATGATCAAACACTTAACTCACATATAAAAAGGCCAACCAAAGGAAAATCAAGCATTCACCAAGGTATAACAAGCAAGGTTCACATGGCTTTAAACATACACATAAGCATAAAGTTAAGGGCACAAGGCCAACACACAAGGCATAAGCAAGCCACAACCAAAACATCAACATACCAAAGGAGTCTTAACAAGCTCCTTAACACAAAACAACATACTCAAATCCCATTGCTTAGCTATTACATCAGTTAACTTAAAAGTCCATACTTGAAGTTAGAAATAATAGCACACTTGGAGGCCCTTCTCCTCGCACAAGCAACCCACGAACTAAGGATCTGCATTGTCGAACAAGAAGAGCGTAAGCGCAAAGCTTAGTGAGGGTAAGCTCATAAAACAAACCTCGACAATGCAGGGTCCAAGCACGAGCAACAAAACCAAGGATGAATGCATGTTTCCTTACCTTCGAAACCACATGAGTCAAATATATAAAATGCATGAACATAACCTCAAGTATCATGCCATGCTCAACATGTCCATATCCATAACACAAACATATGAAACACATTTAACAAACCGTATTGACACCTAGCTATGACCCGAATACGCGGATAACAACCTTTGGAACTCATATCCAACAACTCAACCAAAACATACCTTATGGTGGGATTCCACTCATCACCGTTTCACGCAGAGGGGATTCCACTCATCCTCACGCCCCGTCGATGGGATTCCACTCATCATCGACTAAAATTTAAATGAAGATTTTTGGGCGTACCCGTACTCCATCTTGGTGACTACCATCACCAAGACCACGCGCGCATTTCGACACTCGTGTGCACACTAACATCCTAATGATCGATCATTTGTACCCAAGCATACTAGTGCCAATACTAACTCGTCACAAGATCATCATAACACAATATCCTTACCAATTCCCATGCCTAGCACGTATCCACCATGATTTACAATCATGCAACCCACATTTCATCAAACACATGCATATCGCAATGCATAAATAAATCATCATGCCTCATTATTACACATAGCCATAATATGCATAGCAACATCGAACACAATTAATACATGAGGCATAAACATAACCTTTACAAGTTCAACCATAATCTTCTAAACTAAAGCTTGGGATTAGACTACCAATCTAATCCCAACTCTAGGTGGGTTTACCAAGCCCGACCTAGCTCTATATGCTCGAACCATGGCATTTTGAAAACCAAATTAAAACCGACGAACCACTCACCAACTATCCAAGCTCAACACTAGCCAATCAATCCACCAAGTTATCCGGATTCGTTCCCGAGGCTTCACCAACACAAAACCTTGATGCTAAGCAATCTAACACAAGCAAAAACATCAACAATCAGTCATCATTCACCGAAGCAAACCCGGAACACATTTTCAAGCAATTAGCCAACTAAGAACACATCCCAAACTAGCATTTTCGAGCAGCCCAAACACACAACAAATACCTAATGTTTCCAACCTCCAAAATGCCATCTAACACACCCAAAACAACCCTCAAACATAACCCAAACATCAACCATCACTTCACACACTAAAACAGCCCCAAAACTTCATTTTTGAACACTCTAAAACCCCACAAAAACCCATATCCGAAAATCAAGTTAAAACCATGTAAAAATTAGATATGTTAGACCTTATGGTTTACAAATAACTTGTCTAACAACAATAAATCAAAAGATTAACTAAAAATCCATAAAGCTTCAACCTTTATCAAAATCTTTGGAAAACCCAAAATATGGAAACATGAGTTTTATGAACAATGAGGACCAATGCTAGATAGGAAATAGAAAGGACGACATAAAATCGATTTTACCTTTGAAAAATCTTCAAGAATCAAGCAAGGAAGAAATGGAATAGTAACTTGCAATGGGGAGGGGAAGGTGTCGTTGGTTTTGAAAGAGGAGGGGAGGAAGATGAGCAAAAATGCATTTTAATTTGTTTTGTTTTATTTTAAAAGTCAAAGGACATTTTTACCCTTAATGAAAATGGGTAATTACAATAGTGTAAAATCCATGGCTTAAGCTTAAAAGATGACTAGTCCAACATATATTTATTTGTTTTGAAAATTTAAAGCCCAGAATTATATTTAAATAATTTAATTTCACCCAACCCATTAACCCGTGTGTTACAACTCTCCCCCACTTAAGAAATTTCGTCCTCGAAATTACCTGACGGAAACAAGTACGGAAACTGCTCAAGCATATCGGCTTTCTTCTCTCACGTGGCCTCTTCCACGCCTCTATGTCGCCATAACACCTTGACCAACTCTATGGTCTTGCCACGCAACACCTTGCTATCCGAAGCAAGTATCTCAACTGGTTATTCATTGTACGACAAATCTGGATTCAGTTCTATCTCCTCAACGTGCATAACGTGGGACGGATCCGATCTATATCTCCTGAGCATCGACACATGGAAAATACTGTGGATCTTCTCTAACTCTGAAGGCAATCTCAAACGGTAAGATACTGGCCCAATCCACTCAACTATCTTATACGGACCGATAAACCTCGGACTCAACTTGCCTTTCCGGCCAAATCGCATTACCTTCTTCCATAGAGACACTTTCAAAAACACTTTCTCACCCACTGAATACTCAAATATGCGTAAGATTTCTGACGATCGAAAGCTGCTTTCAGATGGTCACAAATCAACTTCACCTTATCGGTAGTCCCCTTAAGCAAATCCAGCATAGGTAACAATTTCTGACCCGCTTCGGCCCAACAGATCGGAGTCCTACATCGCCTACCATACAATGCCTCATAAGGAGCCATCTGGATACTATCCTGGTAACTGTTGTTGTAAGCAAACTCGACTAAGGGTAAATGCTTCTCCCACGATCCCTGAAAGTCGATCACATAACAACGGAGCATATCCTCTAATACTTGTATCACTCGCTCTGATTGACCATCTAACTGCGGATGATATGAAGTATTGAAATGCAAACGACTGCCTAGGGCACTATTCAAATAACTCCAGAACCTCGATGTGAATCTCGGATCTCTGTCTGATACAATAGACTTCGAAACTCCATGCAATCTCACAATCTCTCGGACATACAAATCTGCCAGCTTGTCTAAAGAATTTGTGGTGTCCACTGCTAAGAAATGATCGCACTTAGTGAATCTATCAACTATCACCCAGACAAAATTCTTCTTCGAAGGAGACAATGGCAACCCTGACACAAAATCCATAGTGATTCTTTCCCACTTCCATTCCGGAATTTTCAAAGGCTGTAACAAACCTGAAGGAACCTGATGTTTTGCCTTTACTCTTTGACATACCATGCAACGATTCACATACTCGGCCACATCCTTCTTCAAAGCAACCCAGAAATAATCACTCTTCAGATCTCGGTACATCTTAGTACTGCCTAGATGCATAGAAAAAGGACTCGAATGTTCTTCGCTCAAAATCATGCGTCTAAACTCAACATTTGCAGGCACTACCACTCTGTCTCTAAAACACAACACACTCTCATCACTGAAACTGTACTCTGTCGGTCTACCCTCTACAATATCTTGAACACGTGAAACTAAAGATACATCTTACAATTGTTTCTCTCTGATCATCTGAATCAACGAAGTCTTCACTTGCAACTCTGTAATCAAACCACCGTCCTCTGATACACTCAACCTAGCAAACATAGCTCGCAACTCAACTGCAACTTTTCTGCTCAATGCATCAGCCACTACATTTGCCTTACCCGGATGGTACTCAATAGTCAAATCATAGTCTTTCAATAGTTCAAGACATCTTTTCTGTCTCAAGTTCAGCTCTCTCTGAGTCATCAGATACTTCAAGCTTTTATGATCAGTATAAACCGTGCACTTCTCACCATACAAGTAGTGACGCCAAATCTTCAACGCAAATACAACTGCTGCTAACTCAATGTCATGCGTAGGGTAGTTCTTCTCGTGCACCTTCAACTGTCTCGAAGAATAAGCAACAACTCTCCTTTCTTGCATCAGAACACAACCTAAACCTACGTAGGAAACATCGCTATAGATTACGAACTCTTTCCCTGAAACTGGCTGTACCAACACTGGAGCATTCATCAAGGCTTCTTTTAATTTCTCAAATGCATTTTGTCTCGCATCTGACCACTCAAACTTAACTCCCTTTTGCAAAAGTTTAGTCAACGGAGCAGCTACCCTAGAGAATCCGTCAACGAACCTCCTATAGTAACAAGCTAGTCCTAGGAAGCTTCTAATCTCGGTCACTAACTTAGGTTGTTTCCACTCAACAATGGCTCCAATCTTCTTCGGATCAATACAAATACCTTCAGTTGACACAACGTGGCCAAGAAACACAATCTCTCTGACCCAGAACTCGCATTTACTCAGCTTAGCATACAACTGGTTGCTCATCAATCTCTGCAATACAAGTCTCAAATGTTCATAATGTTCTTTTTCTGATCTCAAGTACACAAGGATGTCATTTATGAAAACAACTACAAATCGGTCTAGATAGTCTCGGAAAACTTTGTTCATCATATCCATGAAAGCTGCTGGTGCATTCGTGAGCCCAAACGGCATCACAAGGAACTCATAATGACCGTATCTAGTCCTAAAAGCTGTCTTCGGTACATCACACTCTTTCACCTTCAACTGATAGTACCCTGATCTTAAATCTATCTTCGAAAACACTGAGGCACCTCACAACTGATCAAACATGTCATCTATACGCAGAAACGGATACTTGTTCTTCACTGTCAACTGGTTTAACTGTCTATAGTCGATACACATCCTCATATTGCCGTCCTTCTTCTTCACAAACAACATGGA
The DNA here is from genome assembly GCA_030270665.1 of Hibiscus trionum. Lineage (NCBI taxonomy): Eukaryota > Viridiplantae > Streptophyta > Magnoliopsida > Malvales > Malvaceae > Hibiscus > Hibiscus trionum. The sequence continues at coordinate 23,462,297 of BSYR01000019.1, read as the reverse complement.
AGCACCCCAAGGCGAACTACTAGGCCTAATAAAACCTCGGTCTAACAACTCCTGAAGCTGACTTTTCAACTCTTTCGGAGCCATACGGTACGGAGCAATAGAAACTGGAGTAGACCCTGAAACAGTCTCAATCGCAAACTCTACATCTCTGTAAGAAGGCAAACCCGATAACTCTTCTGGAAACACATCCTGATAATCACAAATTGTCTTGATATCTTTCGGTCTAACCTCACTCATATTCGGATTCATCACGTACACTAAATAAGCCCCACAACCGGAGTCCACCAACCTATGAGCCTCTAAAGCCGACACAACGTTCGGCAAGAACTTAACGTTCTCGCCTACTACCACTACCTCGTAGTCATCAAAAAGCTTCAACGAAATTCTCTTTGTCCCAAAATCTACACTAGCTCTATGCTCAACCAACCAATCCATAACCAAAATGATATCAAAACCGTAGAACGAAAGTTCCATCATGTCAACATGAAACACATGACCCTGAATCTTCAACGGACACCTCCTATACATCCGTCTAACTACAACTGTCTCACCGAAGGAACTAGTCACATGCATCCCTATGTCTAAAATCTCAACAGGTATGTCCAACTTCTTTGTATGCTCAATCAAAATATAAGAATGCGTGGAACCCGAATCGACTAAGGAAAGTAAAGACATAGACTGTAACTCGAAATTACCTGCTATCACATCCATGTCATTCCCTGCCTCTCTCTGTGCGTAGACTCTAGCTGGTTCACTGGCCTCTGGCTGAACTGCCACTACATGAGCAAGATTCCTCGGTGCCTCTATCCTAAGTGCATCAGCCCTCGGCTGGAAGTAACCACGACCGCGCCCACAGCCTCTCGGATAGTTGATCGCTCTCGCAGGAGCCTGTGCCTGAATCGGTGTCTGTCCCGCCTGATGCGGACACTTTCTCCTTAAGTGGTCTCTTGATCCACAGTTCCAGCAAGCATGATAGTTTCCCTAACACTCTCCTGAATGTTGTCTCCCACATCGGGCGCACTCGGGCAAACGCCTTCCAGCTCTCTGGCCCTGATGGCCTCTACCATGGTGGCCACCGCCACCCCTATGATCATACTACTGTCCACTGCCCCGATTCCTCTTGGCATCACCACGATCAAAGTTGTTGTGCCTCTTCCCTGAATTGGATCCTCCCGAAAGCTTGGTCAGCCCCAAGCTATGCTCGATGTCCTTGGCCCTAGCGACCAAGACATCGAAATCAGAATAATTTGTAGCTAAGGTGTACCTCTTGACCTCCTTATGAAGTCCACACCTGAACCGAACACAACAGTCCCTCTCAATAGGAACCAACTCCGGAGCATACTGACTCAATCGTACAAAGCGGATCTCGTAGTTTGTCACTGATGTGTCTCCCTGAACAAGGGCCATGAACTCCCTCTTCTTCTCATCTAAATATCTCGGGCCTAAATACCTCTTTCTAAAAACAGTCTCAAAGAAATCCCAACTGATCTCGGCCTTAGGCACGCCGGTAGTAATGGTGACCCACCAGGTGTAGGCATCACCCTGAAGCAACGAAACCACACAGCCCAACTTACGAGCCCCAACACATCCTATCTGAGACAAAATATAAACTGTCTTCTCTAACCATAACTCTGATCTCTCAAGCATAGATCCCCTGAACTCATCCGCTCCGAGGCTACGAAGCCTCTCTAAGGGTAAGCTAGCATCATCTTCTCTTGGTTGTGCTACAGCCTGGGCTCCGGCAACTGCAGCCTGAAACGCCCCCGCTATAGCTTGAACTAGCGGAGCCATGTCTATCCCTGCAGAACCTTGGCCACCCTAGCCAACCTGAGGTCCCGCTCCCTCAGCTCTAGCCTCGCCTTCCACATCAGGCTGAGGAGGTGGTGGTGGTGGAGGAGCTCCGACTCCAACAGCAGGCTCTTCTACAGGAGCCTCTACCCCAGCCACCGGCTCAACAGCAAGAGCCGCAACACGGGGTTCTTGATGAACCAGCATGGGTCTACCTCTAGGCCTCGACATAACAGCTCACAGATAACAACTACAACAACAACATACAAAATAGGGTTAGCAAGAGCAAGGGTCCAAGTGGCTCAAGTATGTTTTCCCTCACTTAAAAATCTCTTTTTCCGATGTAATAGAAGCAATGAGACTCTACTCAACACTTAACGGACAAATCACACATCAACATGCTTCAAACAACACACACGTACGATCAATTAAACAAGCATCAAAGCATACTTGATAAGCAAGCAAACACCGTGCAATTGCAATACAAGAATTCAACCTACCTCACTTACCTGCCCAAGGTCTCGGAAACCTCAGGCTCTGATACCAACAAGTGTAATCCCCTCGTCCCGGTCTAGGCGACTGATCGGTCCGAGTGGGTCACACGGGGAAAACCGAAGTGAAACCCGTTAAGGCTCCCCTTCGGTTAGCAACCCTAGAAAATTTCTTTTAACATTATCTTGTCTAGATATTTAGTTAGTCCTATGTGTGACAAACGGCAGCGGAAAACAAGGACAAGAAGAAACAAGAGCATAGGTTAATTTAAATTTACCAATTGTTAAGTTAATCCGATTTCTAGCAAACGCGACCAAAACACACATAAACGATTACGAACAAGGCTCACAAGAAAGCTAACATCAAACCGGGCCTAAGCCCAACACTTGAGAACCTTTAGAGATGCCAAAAGCCCAAATTTCAGGCCAGTGTTTAGAAACAGGCAAGCCTGTTTCGAAACACGGGCCCCAGTTCAAAAAAACAAAAACCCGTACCAATACGTTCCACCCCGTTTCGGTACATGGGTCCATTGCGCCTAGGCGTTCCAAAACACGTTTCGGAACAGGCACTCACAGTAGCCAAAACGTTTCGGTACGCGTATCGAAACATGGGTTCACAGTAGCCAAACCGCACCAGAAGGTCTTCCGGTACGAGTGTCCCTGAAACCACACCCGTTCTGAAACAACCTTACCCGTTCCGAAACGCCTACAGTCTGTGAGTTTCCAAAACCAGTTTTAAGCATCTCCAAAAGTTCCCAAATAACCACAATAACCACAAGGAGCAAGATACAACGTATATGCACAAATTCTAGAGGCATACACCCTATTACAAGCATAATCAAACACTTAACTCACATATAAAAAGGCCAACCAAAGGAAAATCAAGCATTCACCAAGGTATAACAAGCAATGTTCACATGCCTTTAAACATACACATAAGCATAAAGGTAAGGGCACAAGGCCAACACACAAGGCATAAGCAAGCCACAACCAAAACATCAACATACTAAAGGAATCTTAACAAGCTCCTTAACACAAAACAACATACTCAAATCCCATTGCTTAGCTATTACACCAGTTAACTTAAAAGTCCATACTTGAAGGTAGAAATAATAGCACACTTGGAGGCCCTTCTCCTTGCACAAGCAACCTACGAACTAAGGATCTGCATTGTCGAACAAGAAGAGCGTAAGCGCAAATCTTAGTGAGGGTAAGCTCATAAAATAAACCTCGACAATACAGGGTCCAAGCACGAGCAACAAAACCAAGGATGAATGCATGTTTCCTTACCTTCGGGACCACATGAGTCAAATATATAAAATGCATGAACATAACCTCAAGTATCATGCCATGCTCAACATGTCCATGTCCATAACACAACCATATGAAACACATTTAACAAACCGTATTGGCACCTAGCTATGACCCGAATACGCGGAGAACAACCGTTGGAACTCATATTCAAAAACTCAACCAAAACATTACCTTACGGTGGGATTCCACTAATTACCATTTCACGCAGAGGGGATTTCACTCATCCTCACGCCCCGTCGATGGGATTCCACTCATCATCGGCTAAAATTTAAATGAAGATTTCCGGGCGTACCCGTACTCCATCTTGGTGACTACTATCACCAAGACCACGCGCGCATTTCGACACTCGTGTGCACACTAACATCCTAATGATCGATCATTTGTACCCAAGCATACTAGTGCCAATACTAACTCATCACAAGATCATCATAATACAATATCCTTACCAATTCCCGTGCCTAGCACGTATCCACCATGATTTACAATCATGCAACCCACATTTCATCAAACACATGCATATCACAATGCATAAATAAATCATCATGCCTCATTATTACACATAGCCATAATATGCATAGCAACATCGAACACAATTAATACATGAGGCATAAACATAACCTTTACAAGTTCAACCATCGTCTTCTAAACTAAAGCTTGGGATTAGACTACCAATCTAATCCCAACTCTAGGTGGGTTTACCAAGCCCGACCTAGCTCTATATGCTCGAACCATGGCATTTTGAAAACCAAATTAAAACCAAAGAACCACTCACCAACTATCCAAGCTCAACACTAGCCAATCAATCCACCAAGCTATCCGGATTCGTTCCCGAGGCTTCACCAACACAAAACCTTGATGCTAAGCAATCCAACACAAGCAAAAACATCAACAATCAGTCATCAATCATCGAAGCAAACCCGGAACACATTTTCAAGCAATTAGCCAACTAAGAACACATCCCAAACTAGCATTTTTCGAGCAGCCCAAACACACAGCAAATACCCAATGTTTCCAACCTCCAAAATGCCATCTAACACACCCAAAACAACCCTCAAACATAACCCAAACATTAGCCATCACTTCACACACTAAAACAGCCCAAAAACTCCAATTTTGAACACTCTAAAACCCCACAAAAACCCATATCTGAAAATCAAGTTAAAACCATGTAAAAATTAGATATGTTGGACCTTATGGTTTACAAATAACTTGTCTAACAACAATAAATCAAAAGCTTAACTAAAAATCCATAAAGCTTCAACCTTTATCAAAATCTTTGGAAAACCCAAAATATGGAAACATGAGTTTTATGAACAATGAGGACCAAGGCTAGATAGGAAATAGAAAGGACAACATAAAATCGATTTTACCTTTGAAAAATCTTCAAGAATCAAGCAAGGAAGAAATGGAATAGTAACTTGCAATGGAGAGGGGAAGGTGTCGTTGGTTTTGAAAGAGGAGGGGGGGAAGATGAGCAAAAAGACATTTTTATTTGTTTTGTTTTATTTTAAAAGTCAAAGGACATTTTTACTCTTAATGAAAATGGGTAATTACAATAGTGTAAAATCCATGGCTTGGGCTTAAAAGATGACTAGTCCAACATATATTTATTTATTTTGAAAATTTAATGCCCAAAATTATATTTTAATAATTTAATTTCACCCGACCCCTTAACCCGGGTGTTACATATTTTCCTAAGTAATGGGTTCTAGACTCTCTAGGAGCACCCCTTCTCTCCCCTTAGAATCCTCATTCCCTCCATGTAAGTAAAATTAGGATTTGTCAAAAAAAATTCAACTTCAGCTCGTTCATTATATGGGTCATCTCATTGCTTGGTCAATAAAAAATAATTAACAATGATGAATTTTGAATTTCTCAAATGACACAATGAACTTAAGGGGAAGCCAATTTATAATGAATCATCACCAAGAAGCCTGCAAAAGCAAGAAACAACCAAAAACACCAAATACAAAAATAAAGGCCAAAAGAAAGGAAAAATAAAGAAACACATAAAGCCTCCACCCAATCCTTTGCAATCCAAGCCAACAGGGAAGACCTGAGTCATGGTTTCTTTCTTACACACGTGAGCTTAATCTCGAGTCAAAGATTATGAGGTCAGAGACCCAAAAAATAATCAAAAAAAATATCAGAGCATGAATTAAATGAGAAGCGAAAAAAATGAGCTAAAATAAATGGAGAGAAGGTAAAAAGGGTAGGAGACTAGTTGCTAAAAAAAAGCGAAATTGAACTCAATGGCCAAAAAAGATATTAATGTATTTTAATTCTCTAGAGAGAAGAAAGAGAGTCATCAACAAGAAAAAAAATTTATATCGCTTTTTAATGGTTACAAATCGTTTTTACTACGTCATTATTTTGAAGGTTAAACATTATGTTCTTAATAATTTTGTGATCGTTTATGTCATTTCAGTCATTTAATCCATTAAAATGCTTATAACAAAATTTTAACCTCTAAGACTTTTTTGTTTGATAGACCTTTTGTTGGTGCTGATGCTGAACGACGGTCTTATTTCGTTGGTGTTCATCCTCATATACCTACTCAATTGTGTTCATCCTCGTATACCTACTCAATTGTTACATCTCGATTTTTAATCCTTTTGAGACCTTATGGTTTTTTGAGAATTCAGGTATCTTTGTTGTTTTCTGAGCTGAACGACGCTTATTTTTTGTTTGTATTTTATGTTTGAATGGAATGGAATGAAATTATATGATTTGATTAGGGATGACAACGGGGAGGGGAAGGGCGGGTTTTTGGCCGCCCGAACCCGCCCCGACCTATAAGTTATTAAATTCGACCCCGATCCTGTCCCAAATTTAAGTATTAATTTACTCGCCTCGACCTCGCCTCGTCCAGACCCGAAAAACATAAAAAAAAATTTAATCTTCGTCGACGATAAATGTTAGATACAACCAATCCTCCACCACAATCACAAATTATGATTTCAGGGGACTTTAAAGCTATATAAAAAATAAAATAAAATCAATTTTAAATTACCCACATGTTAAATTATATATTTAAAAGAATAAACTTAAACCATTAACCGTCAGAATTGAATATATTAAAACTTGAACAACATCTAACAAAATTTTACGATAAACACAAACAAAAATAACAAAAAAATAGCTTAAAACCAATAAAAGTGTTTATATATATATCGGAGCGGTGCAGAAAATTTCTAATATATACTTGAACCTATCTTGTCTCGACTCCGTGCTTTTTAAGTCCCGCCCGATTTTCGATATTTTGGAGAAAAAAAATTCGGTCGAATAGGGTCAGGACACTCCGGATCGGGTTAATAATTTTGCCATCCCTAGATTTGATGCCTTTCCTGACCCAAAAAAAGACCCGATGACCCATTTAGCTTTTTTTTCTCCTTATTTGGAAAATAACAATAACATTTCCGAACCAAAGTTGAAGGAACTCACTCTCCCGCATAAACCCTAATTAGCCGTCAGTAATTAATCCAATCAGTTTTTTATCATCATCTTTAATGGATATTTTGCTGATTTTTAACTGGTTGTAGCATTTTGAAGAAGTGAAATTTGTTGATAAAAAGAAGAAGATGCCAGGCACCCAAACTCTCGTCAATGATTTTATTAGCAAGCTTAAAAAACGGTAAAGTATTTCATTTGATTTCCATTTCATGTGAATTTTACAAGAAAGAAAGATAGATATGACCCCCTTTTGTTGTTTGGGGTTGGGCAGTAAGATTGAGGGTTCACAGGCAACAGCGAAGCAGACAGCGGAACTGCTTCGGTCGGTCATTTCGCAAACTCGAGTACCTTATACAAACCAGGCTGCTGCTTTGATTCAATCGGTTAAAGCTGTTGGAGAACGATTAATTGCTGCAAATCCTGTCGGTATGACGACCTTTTCTTTTTGGGTTAATTTGGTTTTGCTGTTTATTTCTGAAATTTTGTGGTTTGTATTTGATTTCAGTTTCACGTATGCCTTGTTGCTTATTAGGAAACTGTTGGCAGACATTGGTTTAGTGCACTGAATCATTCGATGATTATAGGAGTATGTGTAGGAATTGCATTGGACTAATAGTATTTCTAATAGCTTGGAATACCTTTGCATTGTCTGAAAATTTCATATAAAATTATCGGCTTTTCATTGCAGCTTCTTTCTGAAGTTAAGTTTTTTATTTTCAGTTATCATATAACTGTTTTTCGTGTAAACCCTGTTTGATCTAGCTTTGTCCTTCTGGAGTAGAGAAGAAGTTGTTCAGAAAGTTGGGCCAAACATGCAATATAACACCTAGTATTTTTTTTGGGTAAATTCACCTAGCAATTGTTGATACTTTGTGCTTTGGTATTCTACGTTAATAGTGTGTGCGTGTGATGGCAGAGCTTGCTGTGGGTAATGTTGTGAGACGTATTTTGCACATTATTCGAGAGGAGGATCTTTCCCTGACAACGGCTGCTATGGCTGGATTGAACTTGTCAGCAGTAAGTGATGATGAAGATGATGCTGATAGAGACAATCAGCCAGTACTATCAGCCGCTGCCATTGCTGCTGCTTCTAGAAGCACTTTGCGTCCACCTTCCTTGCAGACACTACTCGAGGATGTGCCCGATTCTGCAGCAGTTCCTCATACTTCTTCTTCTGGTGGAGATTCTGAAGGAAAAAGCAAATGTGATCTCTTGCTCCAGACACTTGATCTCTCTGCAGTGCGATTGATGATATTTTAATTTTTCTGATATTCACTGAGATTATTGTCTCTGGACATGGTTAAATATTGGTTTATGCAAAACTGGCTTCTTATGGTCATAACTGATAACTGTGTGATATTAAATCTTATAGCATTATTATATTATCTATGAGTATTTGTATTTAGGGGTTTTATTTTCCTTTGCAGCTGCTGACAAAAGTTCGAGAAGTCGGAAGCTGAAGCATGATGTCATTGAAGCAGTCAATGAACTGATTCAAGACATTAGCACTTGCCATGAACAGATTGCTGAGCAAGCAGTAGAGCATATACATCAAAAGTATATTTTCTGCCTGAAGTGTTTCAATTTTCTTTTGTTTTCTCTCAATTGTAACACACTGCTTACTCATTGATTAGTCTTTGAGCAAACTACAATAATTATTTTTGGTAATCTAACTCCTCCTGTCTACCCCCCCTAACCCCCAAAACAACAGTCTATCTAATGCCCAACCTTCCTTATATATGCTTGCCGTTTCTAGTAGTCCTTTTTGTTTATTTTTTCATCACTTGTTGAGGTTTGAAACAAACCTGCATGTGTTCTCACATTGTTTTCTACCTGTGATTATTTCACACATTAACTTACCCTATTACTGATAATATTTACAACATATTGTCAGCGAGGTGATCTTGACTTTAGGCAGTTCAAGAACTGTGCTGGAATTTCTTTGTGCTGCAAAAGAGAAGAAAAGATCATTTCGGGTATTTGTTTCAGAGGGTGCTCCAAGGTTTGTACTAGTTGCTAAAAGGTTTTACAAGGCAAAGACATTTCCTTTAAGCTGCTACACTCTTGACATCCTCCCTGTAACAGTGTTTTTTCCTTGATACTTGGTGTTAACTTAGGTATCAGGGGCATCTTCTTGCAAAAGAATTGGTTACGAGAGGTTTACAGACTACATTAATTACTGACTCTGCAGTTTTTGCCATGATTTCCCGAGTAAACATGGTATGTGAAGTTCGTCCTAATGGTTAAGATTTTCTTGTACTGTTCGAGCTTCACCTTGAGATTTTCTAAACATGAAGGTTATTGTTGGAGCTCATGCTGTCATGGCTAATGGTGGGGTCATAGCACCTGTTGGGCTTAACATGGTCGCACTTGCTGCTCAGAAGCATGCTGTCCCATTTGTTGTTCTTGCCGGCAGTCACAAGGTACTTAGGCATAATAGCTTCCTGACCTCCAAACTTCTAGACTTTGTAGTGCAATAATAAGTAAAACCACTTTTTTTCTTCGCTTCAACTTGGATTAACATTTTGTGCACTTGTTGGGCTATATTCGACACATAAATTGAAGCCTAGCCATTGGACATTCTCTTTGTTTTCAAAATTAGAGAAGGGACTTGGGAGGGCATGGGTATGTTCAGTTATCTGTCAGTTTCTTTATATTCCAATACTTGTTTAAAAGGGGAGGGGGGTATTTCCCAGCTATCATTACCTCTCGTAAGCCACCCAGGTCTGCCCAGAGTGATTTGAGGTTGTGCTTGTTCTGTTGCATGTTAACAAGGGAATGATCTAATTGTGCTGCATATGACATATCTAGACATTTGTGTGTTCGCTTTCTAGCTTTTCATCGAACATTGTTTTTTTCATTAACACGTTTGACATTCTTTACTTCCCTACCTCAAATCTAGACATCTAATTTGAGAGTAAACTTTTAAATTAAGTTTACAAGCTTGAAGAACGAAAATAATAGGGCCTACTTCTTGAGACCGAGCTTCATTCCAAAGAAATCAACAAAAACTACATAAAATGCTGCTCAGCGGACATGAGGATGGTCAGAGAAATGGTTAAATAATTCAAAGGCACCCAGATGATGTTAATGCTTGCTAATGCAAAGATTATAGCATGGTTTCTGTGGTCCCTGTATTCTTGAAATTTACTTAAGCTCCTGCTTGTCTCGTGTTAATTCATTTGTGGTCTACATGGCAGTTATGCCCATTGTATCCACACCACCCAGAAGTGTTGCTGAATGAATTGAGGTCTCCATCTGAGTTGCTAGATTTTGGAGAATTCTCGGATTGCTTGGATTTTGGAAGTGGCATCGGTGCCCCTCTTCTTCATGTTGTCAATCCAAGATTTGATTATGTGCCACCAAAGCTTGTTAGTCTCTTTATAACTGATGCGTAAGTTAAACTGGACTTTGTGGAGTTCAAAAGAGTCAGAACTTCTATCCTTTCCTTTCACATTTGATATTTGGTAGCTCTGTAGCTGTTTGATGTTTACCATTTCATTTCAAGTTGGCAAATCAATTACGTCTCCACATTTGGAATATTATTGATAAGTTGATATGACGTGGGGATGCAATGCAATACGGAGTCCTCTTTTCAGAACTGCTATAACTGATTGCTTTGTGTCTGGCAGTGGAGGGCATAATCCTTCATACATGTACCGGCTGATTGGGGATTATTACTCTGCTGATGATCTTGTACTGCAACGAAGAGCTACTTCTGGGAATTAAGTTTACAGTACCGAAATATACCAGTAAGTGCCTTTTCATCCTATGGAGAAAGTGTTTGATTGTTGTGAGCTGATTGCAGCTAATTTGGCTTGATTATCAGTTGCGTGTTAATATGCTTCATGCTGATATATTTTTTTAAATGTAAAAAGTAAAAACTTGTTCCGAGCATTCGAATATTAAAAAATGTAATTAGTAGATGAATGCAAAAGCGTTTGAATGTATTACTGTTTACTAGATTAATGCAAAAGCAACCACTTTGCTTCGAACTTGATGAAGTATTTCTGCAACTCAAGTTTCAGATTATTTGTGATGCCTGCACATGAAGAAGGGATGAAGTTAAAGTCGGAGATTATGAAAACTGAAGGGAACTTTGTTGTTTGGCAAAGTGAATGAGTTGTGATTGTGGAGAGATGTAGTAGGACCTAGGAGATAGAAATGCAGTGGGAGGTAACATCTTTATCTTGGTATCTGCCATGACATTCTAGTGTTTGAAAACTCTTGTTGTATAACCGTTGGTGGTGGTCTGGAGCATTTTACTTGTAAATTTCAGGAATTCCCATGTCCACATCACGTGTTAGGTCTTGCCCATATTTGGATAACAAAATATTTTTATTTTCTGATTTTAAGTAGAATGGCATAAAGATGGTTAGGAACATTCATTCATTAGAATGATTCAAGTTAAAACAATTAGAGCCATTCTTTAATGAAACAGGTTATTTGCAAAAGAAATCATTTTTAGGTTCATCCATAAATATTTAAAACGTGTGATTGGTGTATTAAGGAAAGCGATAACAGCATCAATCTGGTTAGCCTTGCTGCACAATGGGGTTGGAAAATGGAGAAACCTGACTTCTGGTTTTGGAAGTCTATATGAGGATTTGAACTTCATTCAACATCAAAGACTAAAAAATACACATTTACGAAGGATATTATTATAGTCATTAGAATAAAAATTAAAATGCATCTCTCTGCACCAGCCGGGAATCGAACCCAGGGTACTATTCTACCACTAGACCACTGGTGCTTGCTTATTAAATCGTTCTCAATAAATAGTTAAGTTTTGTATATAATTACAGTTATCATTTAACGTTTGAGGCCGTTAGTTTCGTAAGTGTTCACTTTTGCACACCAAATTCAAAAAATTAATTGAAGGCCGTTAGTTGATGATGTGGGCTATCAGTAAAAGAGGTTAAATTTTAATTTGACCTCTTAAACTTTAGGTAATATAAAATTTTGGCTCCTAAATTCAATCACCTGTCGTCAAGAGTCACTCACCATCGGCCACCAGAATTGAACGAGGATTTGACTCAGCTGATGTGGAGATAAACGATGAACCAAATAATTAGCAACAAAACCAAAGTAAGCAACAGCTTTGTTTGTCGAAATGAGGTTGCCCAGTAGGGTTGTGTAATTCCAGCAACTCCATAATGTATCCTACAGTCATGTTGCCTTAATACAACCCCAGTCCCCAAATGTTGCAGCAGTCTCAGTCTCAGGCCTTTTATCGGGGTGTTGAAGACAACCAACATCAGTCTCAATTTCAGACCCAGACCCAGGCTCAAACACAACCACATATTGTTCAACAACAATCACAGTTCATCGCCTTTCCCAGTCACTACCAAGATACATGGTTTGTCATTGCAAAAAACCTTGCTAAAATAACATCTAAATTATAAAATCTCTTGATTTTCTTCTCATAAAAACGGAGTCAATACATGTGCCCCACTTTTCTCTTCTTTCTTGTAATTTTGGACATACGTACATGAGAGGCGAGGAGGGTGCCGACATTTGCCGAGTCAAATTCTCGTTCAATCCTGGTGGCCGATGGTGTCTGTCTGTTGACGGCATGCAGTCAAATTTTTATAGGGTAATCTTCAATGGAGGTCGCTCAATTATGGGTAAGGTTACATTTGGGTCATCTAATTATTAAAAGTTACATTTTGGTCATTCAATTATAGGTAAGGTTACATTTGTGTCACCCAATTATTAAAGGTTACATTTAAGTCACTCAATTATGGGTAGAGTTACGTTTGATTCACCCTTCATATTTAAAAAAAAGTATATATAAATTTATGTATTAGATTAATTAATGATTTCAAATGAAGCACTCTAATATTAACGAGAGTATACAAATGATTTAGAAGAATAAAATGACTAAGTCAATGTATTTTTTAAATATGATGGGTGACCTAAAACTTATGATTTACCCTTTGTTACTTTGTAAATCGTTCTCCCATTACTTTAACATTTTAGGAAACCAATATTTATTTAAATAATTTAAAAAATATATCACCAAGTGTTTAATAGAGCCAAAACAACCAATCACATTTTTTTTAAAATATGATAGTGTGATGCAATGGTAGTATATGTTTAATTTTCTTAGTCTTTTTAAAGATGACACACACAACATGCATTATTGGTGTTCAAACCCGAGTCCCAAGGTATGAACCTTTGCCACCAGAACACAAGGGATGAGCAACCAATCACACTTTTTAATTCACATAAAATTTTACTTTATTTATTTATTTATCGTGTCAAGTCAAATTTTTTTTAGATAAATAAAGGTTATATTCATAAAAAAAACCCGCCAATCCACCCTACAAACATCAAAACAACACTATACAAATCCTATCATTTAGATTCCATTCAGAAACTAAAAAAGAATTTGAACTAGATAGTTTAGAACTACCTAGAAGCCTCCTACTTTCATCCTAACTAATCAGTGCAAAAATAGCAACAGCTTGTTTTGGCCATTTCTCATGCATCCTAATAACTAAAATGTTAATAGTCGATCAAAATTTAAAAAACAAAAAAATAAATGATCACAATGTTTTTCAGAAAACTATATATTTAGTATTCTAGTTATGCTCGTGTTACTGTTTTAGTACTTCAACTATTATTTTTGATAAAATAGTATTTAATATTATGTTTTTATTCTGTTTTGGTACCCCGACGGTTAAAACTAACGGAGATGATGACGTGGCTTGGTATAATCACAGTTTTAGTCCAAAACACTTATATAAATATATGATCAATTTAGTCCAAAATCCATCAATTTAAAACATCATCTTAATTTTGGGGTAAAATTGTAAATTACGTTCGACTAGAAGAAGAAAAATGAGGAACTTACAATTTTAATCCAAAAATTAAAATAATGTTTAAATTGATAAATTTTAGACTAAATTGATAGATTGTATAAGTTTTTAGACTAAAATTGTTATTAACCCAAAGCATGTCACAATTTATGTTAATTTTTAACGACCAGGGTACCAAAACAGAACAAAAACATAACGTTAGACACTATTTTAACAAAAATAATAGTTGAGGTACCAAAACAATAACGGAGACATAATTTGGTACTAAATATGTAGTTTTCCCATGTTTCTTTTGTGAAATTAGTAGGTAAAAGTGATCATTTCAATAATTTATCATTTCATTTCGATAGTCATAGAACATTTCGCATACTTTCTGTTAGTTCATCTCGCAAAGCACAACAATCCAAGAAAATCTGAACAGAAAGTGCTGAAGAAAACAATTTCCAATAAAAACTTTGCTCAATCATAACAAAAAAGCCCAAAAACAAAATTCTCCTTTAAAAATATTTAGAAGAAATAATAGAAATCCAACCCCATTAATAATCTCCAAAAATACCAACAAAGTAAACAAAAACCCATTTCAAATTTGGCTTCAAAGAATTGATTTTTGTGTTGTCTTATTTATTTTAATCTTTTTTTGCACCTGAAAATTTTGCAAAATTCAAACCTTGGGTCATTTTGTTACCGGTCAGATCTGTTTATGTTGAAGCTTCAATCAGATCATTAATTTTTGTTTTTAATTGGATTGTGATGGATTTGGATGATTTCAGATCAGTTCTTGAAACAGCTGAAGTTGATGTGTGGACATTTATTGATACAGCAATCCTTGCAGCTTCTTTAGATTATGGTCCAGAGTTAAAGCAAAGGAGAGATGGGATTGTGGAGAGGCTTTATGCTACTTCCATAGTAAATGGGTGTAAAACCTGTGATTTTGGTCAGAAATCTAATGGTTTTCCAGTTAATAAAGAAGAAAAACTCCATGAAAGTAAAGGTGCAGAAGAAGGACGAAATGGGCCACCTTTAAAATCTCAATCGGATAATGAAGATGATGATTTGGACCCTTGTGGGGACTTGTTTGATGATGAACAAAAAAGGGTTCTTGAAATTAAGAAGCTCCTTGAAGCACCTGATCAGGTCTTTGAATCATTCTGCAATTGTATTGTTTCTTTATAATATTTATGGAGTTTGATTTGAATTTTTGCTTTTTTACAGTCTGAAGATTCTTTGGTTGATTTGCTTCAAAGCTTAGCAGATATGGATATCACATTTCAAGCTCTCAAGGTAATGATTAAGTGGAATGAATTTGCTTTTATTGGATTTTCCTTTTTTGTTTGATTCATGTTTTGATTCTCTATTCTCAGGAAACTGATATTGGGAGACATGTGAACAAATTCAGAAAGCATTCATCAAATGATGTTAGGAAATTAGTGAAGCTACTTGTCAGGTTTTAATATTTCGGATTTTCATTTTAGCTTGGAGTATTAGTGTGCTACAAATCTGTGTCGGACATATACTCGAATCCAAGTGTCATCCGAGTTCGAGTACCGTATCATATGCATATGCGTATGAATGTTTTGTTATGTTGTTTTAGTTTTGGAAAGAATGGTTCAAGTCAAGTCAGTTATATGATTTGGTTCTTTGTTTCTTCAGGAAATGGAAAGAGATTGTAGATAAATGGGTGATGGTTAATCAACCTGGAGAACTTGAATCTGCTGCACTTATGGGTAAAATTATTAGTCTTTTGAATATGAAATGTTTTATGTTAAATACGTATTCATATCTGACACTTACTCAAATCCAAGAAACATAGATTTATAGTTTTTGTGAGAATATTTCAAAGGTGAATGTGAATTGACATTTCATCTGAAGTTAAAAAAATGACGATGAAAATATTGCATGGCAACAGATGGAGATTCACCACAGGAAAAGCTTCCTCAAAATGGTGGTCAACAGGTAGAAGAAATTATAATATACATAATTATATATAATTATGTTTTTCTTTAATCTTTCTAAGATTCTGCTGTGCTATAGGTTCCTGATTTGGTGTACTCTCCAAATCCACACAGTGAGTACAGAATCTGATTCAAAGTTTTAATTTGATCTTGGTTTCTTTCTCTTGATAATGTTGATTCTACTTCGACCCTTCATTTTTCTTGAAGAATTCGTATTTTATACTCGCATGTGACACATGAATATGACGATATGACCTCTAAGAATCATACAAATACACAGAAAAATTGACTATACTCGTATTGGACAAATATATGTATCCGACTCCAAACATTCGAGTCTCGATTAATCAGCCTTTCTTTTCAATGCTTTTTTGGATGACAATTGACAGATGGGAATTCTGCTTTAGACAAGAATGATTCAGAAGCTGAAAGGAAGTTAAAGCCAGTCTCAAATCGTAAAGATCCTCCACTTAGACATATTCACTCAACTCCACAAAATGTACAGGTATTATTAGTAATGCTAAAATAGAGCCTCTAAATTAGGATAAGAATTCTATGTTATTTAGATTTTTCATTATATTTTTGAAGTATCCGTGTTTGGCACTCATGTCTGGCCGTATTCGGACATGATATGACTTCCGAAGATCCTCTAAATACATCATATGTCCGTGCTTCATAGAATTGCATCATTGTTTGTTGATGGACATGGAGGTCTGATACCAAATTAGAAGCAAACACATTTAATAAAATGAACCAGTTAAAACAAAAATAACATTCTCGACATTTAACATGACCCTTTGCGGAGATGTTGTAGAAACAGAAGGAAGAGAAGGGAAGCAAAATTGACACCGAAAAGCTGGCTTCTGCAAGCAAAAGGCTTCAAGAAAGCTATAAAGAAGCTGAGAATGGTTTGGTTTCATCTCTTCTTCCACAGTTTGTTTAAAGTCTTGGAATCCGGATTCATAGTAGATGTGATTGTTGTATCGTCTATTTTGAAGCCAAAAAGCAAAGAACCGTGCAAGTGATGGACATTCATGAGCTGCCAAAACCCAAGAATGCATTCTTTGCAAAAAACAAGGGAAGTGGTTCTCAAGGGAGGCACTGGTGATTTGGGCTTAGAGAAAACCACTTTTTCTTTTATGTTTTTCTATAACCATCCGTATCTGATTTATTCGCCGTTTTTTTCCCTCCTGTTTTAATCATCCTATCAGATAGGATCATTCTTCATAACTTCTATAGGTTATCTTTCCATGTTGATGGTGATTAGGTGAATAATTCAGCTGAAAGGCATCCTATCTTGGGGTTTTCATGTTTTTTTTATATCTTTAATAGGTTATCCTATCCTTCCATGTTCATGGAGATGTACTGAATTATCTATTTATCATCTGAAATTCTTGAGGGCCATGACCAATCAATTTTGGGATGTAACGTGATTAATGAATGTAATTTTTGGGATATTTTATGACAATTCAAGTTTTTGAACTTGTAGGTCAGGCATCTGTGTCTAATATACACTATCGTAGGTGGGATTTGATTCCTTAACAGGGTTGTGTCGGATATTTTTAGAACCCTGAACAAAAATTTAAAAAAAAAATTATAGAACGAAAGCATATTTTATTATTTTAAACAATTAATTTAATATTTTGTTAATAAACTATAAAAACATGATTAAATTTTGTCAAATTATTTTCATTGTTTTATTAAAAATTATTTTAAATACAATACAACTAAAACAATAAGTATTAGGGGTGGGAATTGTCGGGTACCTGGTTCATCCAAGTACCTCATTAGGCGGCCTGTGTCCCGGCCCATTATATTTGAGTACCCGGGATTCGGGTACTCGTAAAATTTGAGTACCGGGTACCCGGTTCCTATTTTTTTATTTTTTTTAATTCTAAAATTAAAAAAAAATCACATGTTAAACACAAAAATATTTTTTAAAAAATTAAACTTAAAACTTAAAAGAATATAATACAAACATAGAAAAATGTAAGGATTTAAACTTAATTTTAGAGTGAAAATATTAAGAAACATAAAATAAAAATATAATTTTAAATATAAAAAAATATATATTAATTTTTATCGGGTCGGGTCGGGTACCCGGTAAGAGGAAACTTCCGGCCCGTGTCCAGGTAAATTTGTCGGGTCGGGTACCCGGCCCAGTCGGATAATTTTTTTAGAAATTACCCGACATTTTAGGTTCGAGTCGTCGAGTTTTCGGGTCGGGTATTTTTCCCACCCCAACCTTTTAACTTACAAAATTGTTACTTAAAAAAATCTTATTTTGAGCTATGAAAATAGGAGGTGAAGATCCTAAGCAGGAGTTGGTCTGTTCTTCAAGAATCTTTTAAATAGATAAAAACCTTAAAAAAACTAAATATTCTAGTTATATTTACACTTTGGTTAGAGATCGAGTTCAATTAGTTTATCTGCAAGGTGTGTATAAAGACGGAACGTGTAAGGGTAGGAGGGATTTTTTTGGTGTAATTGTATTTTTTTTGTCCCTTTTAGTTTAAATGTTAATTAAATAAATCTTTTGCCATCTCAATTTTTAAATTTAAAGGCTTAATAGACTTTTTTCCCTTCCAAAATTGAATCCTAACTCCGTCCATGTGTGTGCATTATCAAAAGGTTAAAAATATCTATGAACAGATATCACTTCCAAAAAAATACTAACTATTAAAAAAATATTAAATAAACCAATTGAGCTAAGCTCAGCTTTATTTATGTAAAATCCACCCTTTTGTCATCACATATCATTACAACATTGGAAAGGGGTAGCTCAGAAAGCATGGATTCCCCCATTCCTGGTAACATGCATCCCACCAAGAGTTCTGGGATTTATCACTACTTTTTCCTAAAAACTATGCACTGCACTGCACTGTTTATCATGGCTTATTCCTAATACAGAAAAAGCAACAACAACAAAAAAAAAAAAAACTGAAAACGTTGGCCGGATTCAGTCGATCAACATACCCTACAGTGCAGATTGGAAAATCATCTCAGCAAGTTCCTGCAACAACGCAAACAAATTTGTCATTTCCACATTACATGCAATTTTACGCCATTAGAATGGATACAGGACAGAAAGGGGAAAGCTTGAGATAAAACATCTAACAGAACTGTTTATCTAGGTTAAATTAATGTGTAACGGTGCCATATAAAAGGTTCTGTGAAAAGCATTGCCTTCTGTCATGTTTTGTGGTTAGTTTTCAGGTTAGAATTGATATTTGTTCGTACCTATCGAACAATAGCTCTCTATTCGCTCGGGTTATATCATGAAGTTAAAAAAACAACTTATAAACGTTTTTAAAAGTAATATATCTAACTACCTGCTTGGCTGAAGCAACCTTGGGCTCTCCCCATTCCATGACTTTCTTTTCAAGCATTTCAAAATCAGCTTTACCAGCCTGTTTGATGATGGATTACTTCCATTAGGGGTTTCTCCATAGGAAATGTAAACTTTAGGCCAAAAAAGAAGTTATCATTAAAATAAATAAACGCATCACCTCAATCTGGCCACCAAGTTCCGTGTCGAAGCTGGAATATCGTTTACGAACAAGCTCAGCCAAAGAACCATCCTACAATGACGATATCCATATTATTAATATATGTGAGGGGAGGAAAATAAAAGAGGCATTTGGTTAAATTTCATCTCAAGCAGAAAGAGATGAGCAAACTTTGATATTTTATTACCTCAATCAGCTTAGCAGCGTTTCGGAGCCCACGAGCCAAGGTGTCCATTCCACTAATATGAGCAATGAACAAATCCTCAACATCTGTACTCTCCCTCCGCCTACAAAACAAAAAAATGTAAAAAATTCATCTCAAGCAGGTAAAGATGATAGTCTAGGTAAGCACAACACAACCGAAAGAAATAATGAGGGAAAATTTACGCACAATTTTGCATCGAAGTTGAAACCTCCTGGTGCTAACCCCCCCTGTCACACAAATGCGGAAAGTGTAAAACCATTGAAAGTAAAATACTCTTTGAACTATAAAAAGTAATTAAATAAGAATCCTTCCCATACATTTTTTATCACACTTAGCATAACCATGGTTGCCTCTCCAATATCAGTCATGAACTGATCAGTGTCCCAACCTGTATCACAAACAAATCAATATCTTTGACACTAAGAGAATTTTAATGCAAGTTTGAAAACATAAAATAAGATTACTTCGAATGTTTTAAGTTACTGGATCATACCAACTTGAGGATCCCCAGTGTTTGCATCGATATTTCCTAACAATCCATTGATTCTTGCAGTCTCAAGATCATGATGACAGCTGCCAATTACAGAAGCACCATAGGTTAGCAGAAGAATTAACATGTATGCAATTGTTGGGAAATTTTACTCAAAATAATGCGCAAGTATAAAAAATTTGATGGCACGGAACATGACAAACCTGTGACCAGAGAGTGTGGCATGGTTGCACTCAATGTTAAGTTTGAATTCCCCTACAAAAGGAAATAGTTAACATTTAGTTAAAATGTAATCACCAACCGACATAGATAATACCCAGAGGGATACTAGCCAGAAGAAAGTCTCATTTTCTTCTAGATATAAATTGGAACCATGATTTATGAAAACAACAGAGTTATCGACAATCATTTCGAAGGCACTATTAGGGATCGGACAAAGAATCCATTGGAACTCACCAAGCAGCCCATATTTTCTCAAGAAGTTAAGTGTTGTTGCAGCATCCCAGTCATACCTGTAAAAAAATCAAGCATAATTCAAATACAAAACAACGAACTAGATTGATACTACTAACTGAGAATGGAAGGGATTGTTGAAACGTACTGATGTTTGGTAGGTTCTTGAGGCTTAGGTTCAATCAGTAGAGTTCCTGAATTAAAGAATATCCCATCAGAACTCCAGAAGAGTAAGAAACAGATGAAAAATAACTACAAAAAAATGATAATGTGGTCCGGAATGGCATCATTTTTTTGTTCCCCTTCTCCACACCACCTATATTTGCAGGAAAGGAATCTAACACATAGTCTTTAAGATTATTAATGGAAAATTACCATTGAATCCAATCTTCTTCTTGTAGGCAACAGCAGCTTCAAGAAACTTTGCCTGTCAAAATAAAATTTCTGTAAATGATAACAAATAAAACCACATTGGAAACTTAAAAAAAAAAACTCAATGGGAAAAATGCATAAAATAAAGTAAACCTTTTAACACATATAAACAATAAGGCTGACATTGAAAAACATTATTTAGCAGATGTCTAAGTGCGAAATGAGGAAGAAATGTACCAAATGATCAAGCTCTCTTTCCATGTCTGTGTTCAAGAGTGTTTGGTATCCCTCACGACCACCCCAAAAGACATAATTTTCTCCCCCAAGATAATGTGTCACCTATAGGAAGGGAAGCAAAGCACCGTATAAAGAAATTATCAGACATAAGACCAATTTAACTTTACTCTAAACGCAAAATGTACACAAAATTTCCTCTCAATGACATATAGAAGTATACACCCACCTCCATAGCTTTCTTAACTTGAGCAGCAGCAAAGGCGTAAACACCCAATTCAGAGCTGAAATGCAAACACAAAAGTAATAAGTTCATCAAGAGACAAAATGATCAAATTCAATGCAGGATATGTATAAAGAATACATGCATACATTCAATTAAAAATACCTTGTAGCAGCCCCATGCATGTACCGTGGATGCAAAAATAATTGAGCTGTACCCCACAGAGGACGGATCTTGTCCCCCTGTGCATAGTCAAGTAACAGAGATATTTAGGAAACATACAAGTCAGTCTTGTATCAAACAAGAGTGCCAAATTATTTCGAGCAATGTGAATTTTGTGGCTCAAGATTTTTTATGCACAACATCCCTTCTCATATTTCAAATTAGAAATATATTATGTAAGTTCTGTATTCTATCCCATCCAATCAAGCACCCAATGAAAATGATTAGGATGACAATAGACAAGTAGATTTGATGGTCTTTGTTCCTCATGTTAGAGAAGTAGAAAATCAGAGAGTAGGTTAATTCATTGTTCAAGTTCTATAACTGATTGCTGAGAATCCATCAAAAGGTGACTTATATTGCTAACTTCTTCCATAAATAATAAACTAGTTCAACTTGCTTAGGTGATGTGTGTATGCTTGACGAAAGTGACAAGGGCAGATGGATAAAAACAGAAATAGTGCCTATTTATGTGTCATATTGATTAAAAATCTAGGTTGATATAAACAAACAAGTAAATAAGCTATAAGGAGATCTAAACTGAGAAAGGGGAAACAAAAGGAGGTTAGGTACTTAAGTAAAACATCAACCATTTAAAACTTTGTGCAAATTCAGCCAGTTACCTGAAGTTCTTTAGCAAGAGCAACCACTTCATCCAAGTTTGAATTAGTTTCCTACAACAAACACAATAAAAAATGATTGATAGACAATTGTTAAAGAAAAATAGGAGGATTTTTAAGACAGCTTTGTCAAAATGAGTTCATTTCCAAGCATTAAGAAATTAAAAGCAACTTTAACAATCAACAGTAAAAATATCCAACCTGTAGGGTTTTGCCATCGGGAGCAATGTCCCTGTCATGGAAACACCACCTATCAACTCCAAGCTTGTTTAGGAATTCGAAGTTGGCTCTCACTGCAATAGTTTTAAAAAGGAGAAAAGAAAATTACTACATGCTGTGAACTAATAAACAGAGATTGGTGGGCATAGCTAACTATCATCTTACTTCTTCTTTTGGCCATATCAATGGAATTGGTACCGTCTTCCCATGGCCAATACTTGGTGGGTGCACCAAAAGGATCAGCACCTGTCCCACGGAATGTATGCCAAAATGCAACACTAAATCTTAACCAGTCCTGAACCATAGACAATAAGTCAGCAACCATCATCTTGATAAATCTTATATAAGTTAAGAGTGGAAAATTTGAAACCAACCTTCATTTTCTTCCCAAGAATCACTTCTTCTGCATTGTACCATTTGTATGCAAGTGGATTCTTGCTCGAAGGACCCTGCAGTAAAAAAATTACTATTTTATTAAAAATGTTTGTATAATTAAATCTGATACTTTGAATTGAGAACCATAGTTCTGATTGCTAATAATTCCAAAAGGAGAAAGTTGTAAGGTTTCAGAGCATAGAGTATTTCAACCATTTAAATTTTTATTCAGTAGCACATTCAGATTATTTTGCACATATACCAGGGGATTCAGGGATTTAAATAGTGGATGTAACAAGATGCTATTGCCAACATTTTGCAGTTTCAGCTCTCTAAGCAGCTGCCATTCCCTGCAACAATAACCTTCATTTCCTCTTCAACTGCAGTATCCACATCCATGATTTAAATCCTACTAGGATGTAACCCTTTTTAAGGTATTTTACAATTCATGATCCCTAGAGCCGATATTCACCGCAATTGACTGTGATAACATTCATATCCACTGAAACTGTGACAAATACGAAGTAATTTAAATTCTGCAGGGGAAGTAACTCTCTTTTACCTCATACTTAATTTTGGGAATTCCAGGGAAGAATTCCCCTTCCCATTCACCATCTTCACCACATTTTTCACCAAGATCAGCTGGGCATGTTTCTGGGACAGCATTCTACATGCAAAATCAATTCCAATTCACAATAAATAAATAGAAGCAACATAATGCATACATTTAAACATTACAAAGTGAAGTTCTTTTAGACTTTTACCGCTATGAAAAAGACCACATTCACAGAAAGAAGTAGTAATAAGATCCTCCCAGCCATAATTTTATTCTCTAACATCATGCAAACTAAACCCTGCAAAAAAAAAAACATAATCAAACAGTAAATACAAAGTAATCCTATACCAAAAAAAAACCTTGAAGAATAATTCATATCATCATAGATCGAGTTAAACATCGAAGGAAAATGCTTTTAATCGGCATAAATAATTGTCGGAGCAACTGATGGCGTCGACAGTGAATTATGGGTTAAAATCAAACTTTAAAAAATATAAAAAATACCCTTTAAAAATCGAACGACGATAAATAATAATAGGAAAAAATGGCATAAAGAGTGGAGCAAAGATGAAAAGCTTACAGATTTGATGAACAAAAAAGTAAAGGGTTTTGATAAGCAGAAGAGCTGTAGCCAGCACTGAGGACGAGGAATCTGTTTTTATAGCTAAATTTAATTCATAATTTATAAATTTTTAAAAACATAATTTTTGGATGAAGGTTACGTGTGTCACCGTCATCTTTAGGTTTTCTTTGGATAAAAACAACCATTTCAGGAATACCTTTTTAAGTTACTTTAGATGCTTATTTTTTTAAATTTATATTTTAATAAATATGAAAAATACTTTTTCCAAGAATTTATATTAAAATATTAAAACACTTTTAAATATAATAATTTAATTCTTTACCACGGATTATTATCCTATTTTCAGGGATATGTTTATTTTTTATTTGAATATTATTTTTAAAGTTAAAGCATGGTTTTTAAAAAACAAATGGATAACTAATTATTGTCTTTAAGTAAAACTATACAAATATCATAATTTTATTTGAGTTTTTTCATTATTAATTTAATAGTAGATTAATTTCGTTTTAGTCTGATATCAAATTAAATAAAAAGTTTTATTAGATTATAATAGTTTTTATGTCAATTTTGATATATTATTGTATACATCTTGTTTGTGTATCTTTTAATCATTATGAACCAAGTAAATTATGGGTTTTATTGGATAAAGATGGATTTATATAGTTATGATATAAAAATAATTACGACATGATATACTAAAATAAATTAATGTGAATAGCATATAAAATATTAAGATTTATATATTAAAATATCAAAATAAAATGCATATAAAACATGGAAGAAATACAAATAAAATAAGGTTAATCTTCACCAGAATTCAAAAAAATTATTCTGGTCACTTACGTTTGGAATCATCTTTATTTTGGTCACCAGAATTCAAAAAAGATTATTCTGGTCACTTACGTTTGGAATCATCTTTATTTTAGTTACTTGGTCGTTAGTCTCCGTTACTTAAAAAATAATTTTTAATTTAACCCCCAAACTTTTAAAATTTTATTTTTCACCATCTTCCCAAAATTATATATTTCAAACTATCTAATTTAACCCCAAACCTCCAAAAACTTTTGTTTGGGGTGGATTATTATAACATATTAAACATGGAGAAAAATGCTACAGATAATGATCTCAAAAAACCATACAAAAAATTGGCAATGAAATGGCATCCCGACAAGAACCCTAAAGATAAAAATGAAGCTGAAGCCAAATTTAAGCAAATCTCTGAAGCCTATGCGGTAAGTTTTGCTGCTTAATTAAGGGTTTTTTTCTAAAAAAAACTATATAAACATGAGATGGAATTATCTGAAGAATTTAATGGGTTTTCTTTTGCACTTTATGTTGCTCTAAGTTACTAGTATTCTTTATCATGATATCTATCTTTTCGTATTGGAATTTACTTTTAGATTGAAAATGAAGATGTTTAATTCAGGTTTTGAGTGACCCTCAAAAGCAAGTAATCTATAATTAGTACGACGAAGAGGGGTTAAAAGACATTCTATTCATCATTGAAGTGGCGGGTGAAATGAATTCAATCCTTTCGGATTCTGGTCGGTCTGGTCCATTCCATTCTGATAGAGGGAAGCTTGGAAGGTTTAATTCGTTTGAAAACAGAAAACCTCCCACGATCGAGAGTAAATTCCCTTGCAGCCTTAAGGAGTTGTACACTGGATCAACAAGGAAGATGAAGAAATCTAGAACCTTTGTCAATGCTTCAGGGTATGAATGTGCATCTCCTAACATGAACTAACTTCATTTTATAATCTTTTGCCATCATCCATGATGCTTTAGTTTCGAGCAATCGTATGTGGATTTTTATCTTAATAAGCTTGTCTTTCGAGGTTAAAATCGATGAAATTCGTTGTACACACTTTAGTTCTTATGAGTTGACAATCAAAGTATGCATTTTCGTTGAACTAGGGGAAAAGAAAGAACAAAAAATATTCTCAAATCTTGCTGAAAAATTAGTAATTGAGTTAGGATACTCTCGGCCATGATTAACTGCTTGTCTTTTGCATTTTACTAGTAATTGAATCTTATCCGATACTGGAATTTCAATCCTTTTGAGACCATACAGGCGGCAAGTTCACGAATCAAAAATATTAACTATTGATGTAAAGCCGGGGTGAAAGAAAGGAACGAAGATAACATTCCCGGATAAGGGAACTAAGGTGGTGGCTTCAGCTTGAATATATAGTTTGAAATATATAATTTTGGGGAAGATGGTGAAAAATAAAATTTTGAAAGTTTGGGGGTTAAATTAGAAACTAATTTTTTTAACTAACGAAGACTAACGGCCAAGGGACCAAAATAGTAACGATTTTAAACGTAAGTGACCAGAACATTTTTTTTGAATTCTGATAACCAAAATAGAACACACATTAAACGAAATGGACCACTGGTGAAGATTACCCATAAAATAAAGAGAGAATTTATGTAGAACTAAGGTTTTGATATAATATTTGAAAAATATTTTGGACTAAATTGAAAAGAATTTAAAATATGTTTTTAGTCAAAAACAACTTGAAAATATGTTTAAGGGTTTTAAAGGCTTTGGAATGGTTTTAAAATACATTTAAAGTAGTCAAAACCATGATTTTCAAGTAACCGTACCGATACGGTATTGGACCGTACCGATACGCCTTAGGGTTTTCAAACTACCAAAATTCCAGTAGCCAAAACCCGTACCGATACG
Source organism: Hibiscus trionum (assembly GCA_030270665.1). Taxonomy (NCBI): domain Eukaryota; kingdom Viridiplantae; phylum Streptophyta; class Magnoliopsida; order Malvales; family Malvaceae; genus Hibiscus; species Hibiscus trionum. The sequence goes on along the minus strand of BSYR01000019.1, from coordinate 23,435,725 downwards.
CCTAGCCGTATCGATACGGTGTGTTTTGAAATAGCCCAACGGCCATAAATGGTACTATTCCCAACGACCATAAATGGTACTATTCCCAACGGCCATAAATGGTACTATTTCCAACGGTCATAAATGGCACTATTCCAACGGCCATAAATGGCACTATTCCAACGGCTATAAACGGCTCTATTCCAACGGCTATAAACGGCTCTATTCTCAACGGCTATAAACGGCTACAAACTCATTTGGGACTATAAATTGAAGGCTGGAACACTTGAAGAAAGCAAGAGACAACATCCAAGCTTCATGTTCAAGAGAAATTGAGTTTAAGTCTTTATTTTCTTCATTTCTCTTGTATATATTGTATAGAGAGTGTTTTTCATTGTTTTTATTCTTTACACTCTTGTGAGCTTTTAATTTGTGTAAACACCCACCTAGAGAGGTATTTAGTTTACCAAACAAATCCCTTGTAAAAGGAGAGGTTCTAGTTTAGCCTTGAGAGAAAAACTAGAGTTGGTTCTATCTTAGCCAAGTTCAAAAGATAGGGTTGTAACGGTTTCCTCCTGAGCCTGGAAAAGGGGACGAATTCATTGTTGAGTGAATTGAGAAATCCTTAGTGGTGTGCTAAGGTAGTGGATGTAGACTCGGTTGAGTAGTCGAACCACTCTAAAATCCTCGTGCAAATTATCTACATTTCTTTCGGTTTTTTAGCCAATTCATCCAAGAACCAAACACAACCCACTTGACGGTTTCGGTGATCGATTCGAGCGTGCAAAAAACCCAACAATTGGTATCAGAGCCTCGTCTCCATCGAAGGACTAACATCCGGGAGTAAAGATCTATTGCTCGAAGTCCAACCGTTCAAGAAAATGGCAAGATTTGAAGAAGGCCGCTCTATTCGTGTCCTCCACTCTTCGAAGGAGAATCATACTTCCAATGGGCAAATATCATGAAACTCTTCATCAAGTCTCAAGACTATGAGGTTTGGGACATCATTGAAGATGGGTATTTGGAAGCTCCAAAGAAGAAGAAAAAGCAAAGGAGTGCCAACGACACGAAGGCAAAGCTAAACACCAAGGCGATGCACATTCTCTATTGTGGCCTTAACGAAGAAGTTTCTAAGAAAATCTCCACATGCAAAAGTGCCAAAGAATTATGGGAGAAACTTGAGAAGCTTTATGGCAACAAGAATGGAGAAAAGAAAGATGATGATCAATCATGTGCAAACCTTCTCTCCAATCCAAAGGTGGATGGTGTTTTGGCTCTCGAGGAGCCTAAGGTATCTTCTAACTCAAATGAATTAAATTCATATTCTTTTGATGAGTTACAAGATGCATTTGATGAATTATTTTTGGAATTTGAGACCATGAATTCCAAATTTAAGAAAATGATTTCTAAACTTGAATTTGAAAATGATTTTCTTTTTAAAACAAAATTGGATTTTGAAAAAGAAAATGAGATTTTGAAAAATGATTTAGAGTTTTCAAAAACAAGCAATGAAATTTTAGAAAAAGAAAATTTTGATTTGAAAGTTAAGCTTGAAAGCTTAGCAAAAGAAAAAGAAATTATTTTTAATAATTCATCTCATCCCATAATGACAAAATGCTCACATTGTCATTATCATGGTCATTCCTTACATACTTGTCCTATAAAGAAGAGACAATCTTATAGGATTAGACAAGTATGGGTTCCTAAAGGAACTAAAGACATTGTGACTAACGTAAATGGATCCAAAGCAATTTGGATACCAACAATCAAGTGAATGTCTTTTGTAGGTGTGTTGGAGCAATGGCAAGCAAAGCAAAATCAAAGAATGCTCAAATCACACTTGAGAAGAAGATTGGGTAACCTCTAAGTATGGATGGCAATGGATCGGGTTTGGATCGGATTGTATAAAATCCAAGTCCGAATCCATTACAATCGGACTCGGATATTTTTTTCGGATTTGGATTCGGATTTTTTTCAAATAGATTTGGATCGGATTGTTTTTGGATCGGATTTTTTCGGATCGGATTCGGATTTCTTTCAACTGCATTTAGATCGGAGTTTTTGAATTCAGAATAAATTGCCATCCCTAGTCTTGATCCAAGTTTGAGGGGTAGATTCGCGAATTTTATTGTATTTAGGGTATATTGTTTTTGGCCCTTTAATAATTTTATTTTAGTGCAAATCAGTCCATAATGTTGTATATTTAATTTCTTACGCATTTAATTTATGTTATTTAATTCTACACTTGTTCGTTTTTATCCCTTATTTGTTGACTACATTTAATTTTTTGTGTTTATTGTTTATGCTTTTAATTTACTTTCTATTTTAATTCATAATTTTAGCATAATATATCATAACTTTATCTATCGATTGCACATTACTTACTATTTCATTCACTAACTTCTTTAATTTTTAGTAATTCATTGATATTTACATTTATTTGTTTCTCCATTGTATTTATTTTATTGTTTGTTTATCTATGACTTGATCTTGCATTTATCTTTTTCATATTTATTTATACATGAATATGATATAAATAGATATATTACACTGTATTAAGGTTAATTAATATATATAAATCATAATAAATATTATTATTATTTAACTTACATTCTTAATACATTTATATTTTTATTATCAATTTTAATATATATATATATATATAAATAAAGTTAATTTTGTTTTTACCATTATTCCAAATTACCTAATATATATATTTATGTTCTCGTTTAAAAAATATATGTAGTTATGTTTCTTTTAATGTATTTAGTTTAACTTTTTACTTTATTTATGTTGTCTTCTTGTTTTAATGTAAATATTATACATGATATTTTGTTTTAAGGAATTAAAAGTCCTAAATGTTTTGATTCGGGCTCGGATATGGATCGGATGCGTCGGATTCGGATCGGACATGAATTTGGATCGGATTCGGACTCGGATTCGGATCGGATCTTGGCATGATCCATATCCAACCCATCTCCTATTAGGACTCGGACATTTTCCTCGTATTCGGATTCGGATTTTTTTTAATCGAATATGGATCGGATAAATTCCTTCGGATCGAATCGGATTCGGATCGGATTCGGATCAAATTGCCATCCCTACCTCTAAGCTTAATTACTTCATTTTATACATTTGGTTATCTAATTTTTTGTTTAAAGTCTTGGATTATCTGTTAAGCCTAATATGACGCTTTGAGTAAGGGGGAGCCAATTTTTTAAAAACCAAAATTTTAAGTGTCAAATTTTTTTTTGCCTCCTATGTTATCTTGAACTTAAATGTCATTTTAAATTCTTTTTGATATAACAAAAAGGGGGAGAAATGGTTTGAAAAATTGAATTTTCAAACGAATAAGGGGGAGCTTTATTGGATTTCATATCTTAATCTCTTATTCACAATTTTAAAGTTAAAGAGGGAAAATCTCAAACAATTTTTCAAGTTGGTTTTATTATATCAAAAAGGGGGAGATTGTAGAACTAAGGTTTTGATATAATATTTGAAAAATGTTTTGGACTAAATTGAAAAGAATTTAAAATATGTTTTTAGTCAAAAACAACTTGAAAATATGTTTAAGGGTTTTAAAGGCTTTGGAATGGTTTTAAAATACATTTAAAGTAGTCAAAACCATGATTTTCAAGTAACCGTACCGATACGGTATTGGACCGTACCGATACGCCTTAGGGTTTTCAAACTACCAAAATTCCAGTAGCCAAAACCCGTACCGATACGCCTAGCCATATCGATACGGTGTGTTTTGAAATAGCCCAACGGCCATAAATGGTACTATTCCAACGGCTATAAACGGTACTATTCCCAACGGCCATAAATGGTACTATTTCCAACGGTCATAAATGGCACTATTCCAACGGCCATAAATGGCACTATTCCAACGGCTATAAACGGCTCTATTCCAACGGCTATAAACGGCTCTATTCCCAACGGCTATAAACGGCTACAAACTCATTTGGGACTATAAATTGAAGGCTGGAACACTTGAAGAAAGCAAGAGACAACATCCAAGCTTCATGTTCAAGAGAAATTGAGTTTAAGTCTTTATTTTCTTCATTTCTCTTGTATATATTGTATAGAGAGTGTTTTTCATTGTTTTTATTCTTTACACTCTTGTGAGCTTTTAATTTGTGTAAACACCCACCTAGAGAGGTATTTAGTTTACCAAACAAATCCCTTGTAAAAGGAGAGGTTCTAGTTTAGCCTTGAGAGAAAAACTAGAGTTGGTTCTATCTTAGCCAAGTTCAAAAGATAGGGTTGTAACGGTTTCCTCCTGAGCCTGGAAAAGGGGACGAATTCATTGTTGAGTGAATTGGGAAATCCTTAGTGGTGTGCTAAGGTAGTGGATGTAGACTCGGTTGAGTAGTCAAACCACTCTAAAATCCTCGTGCAAATTATCTACATTTCTTTCGGTTTTTTAGCCAATTCATCCAAGAACCAAACACAACCCACTTGACGGTTTCGGTGATCGATTCGAGCGTGCAAAAAACCCAACAATTTATTAACCATGTTAAGGAATATGGATAAAGACAACTGTGTACACGTATGTATCAAGTATTCAAGTGACAGTTTTATTACTTTAATAATAAAATACTTATTGCTCATCCCCTTATGTCCTGGTGGCAAAGGTAGATGTTTATCATCCCTTGGGATTTGAGTTCGAGCACCAGTAATGCCATGCTGATGCATAATTTATGTGGGTAAATTACAACACATCTCACTTAGTTATAGGTTTAGTAACAAATAGGTGTTTAGGAACAAACATGATTCATGCTACTTTTCTTTTAAAAGTAGTAATTTAGTCACTCAATTATATGTTTAGAAACAAGCATATCAATCAATTAAAATTGTGTGAGAAATAACTCACTCTTTCATTCAAATTAAAATAAGAGCTTGGTATAATAAAAATTTTAGCCCCAAAACTTATGCATTTTATTAATTTAGTCATAATAGAAAACAATTCAATAAACTTAAATCTTCATATTTAAAAAATTCATTAGTGAAGTGATTGTGTCTACTAGCAAGTGGTGTTAAAATCAGAATAAGTCTATTCCATTAGTGTGCCAATTGTTCAGTAGTGAAGTAATTATGTATATCTAGTTATCGCATATGTTGATTATCAGACTGGTGCACAATAGCATAGAGTGTGGTAAGTAGCCAGAGGGTGTACCAGGATGGTGCAATGTCAAAATTTTTAGATACAAATGGCTAAATTTATTGAATTATTTTAAATTAATATCAAATTAATAGAATACATAATTTTTGTGACTAAACTTGTATTAAAGTCTCGTTGTTTTTAAATTTTAATCAAATAATGACATGTTTGTCACATAATTTCAACTGAGTAAAATGTTTGTTCCTAAACGCTAAACCTATAATTGAATGACTAAATTATTACTTTTAGAGAGAAAGAAGTGGCTTGTTTGTTGCTAAATCTATAATTGAGTGTTTGAAAGTAGACGAGTGACTTGTGTTAGGATATTTGTTTTGATATAATAATTTGAAAAATGTTTTTGGACTTGTTTGAATATTGAAAATTTATTTAAAGTCCAAACAACTTAAAAATATATTTGAAATGATTTTATAGGTTTTTAACATGTTTAAAACACTTTTTAAGTGGAAAAAATATCATTTTTACAAGGCTCGTACCGATACACCTTGGTCCGTACCGATACCATTTTTGAAAATCATTTCCAGTAAGTAACTCGTACCGATACAGCTCCTGCAGTATCGATACATAGCTGGTGGTAACGAAACCACCTTGATGGTATCGAAACCAGCCTAGTTTTTCAGCTCCATCAGCTATTTCCATAACATGCACCGTATCTGTGAAACCGATAATTTAATTTTGATATAACTAAAGAACTTAAAGGACTAAATTGAAAATGTGAAAACGAATTTTTAAGTCCTCAAACCTCTATATATGTTTTAAACAAAATGCCTAAGTTAAAAACTGATTTTATCAAATGTTTTCTAAGTGTTCTCAAAGCCAAAAAAGTGATTTTCGAGTCAGCGTTTCAAAACGGCCTAAGGCGTTTTGAAACACTTTTGAAACTGTGAGCTCCTGTTTCGGAACGGGTATCAAAACAGTTTCAACACTGTCAACCCGTGTTTCGAAACGAGTTTCGAAATGGCTTAAGAACCTCGAGATACCGTATCGAAACGACTTCAAATGTTTTGAAACAGTATTCAATCAGATTTAAAAATATGACCGTTAGAAAGTTTTTAACTGATTTTCAACAAGTCGTTAAGGCGTATCGAAACAGGTCTAACCGTTTCTATACGATCCTTGACAATGGCAAAAATCTTTCGAAACAGGTTTCGAAACAGCTCTTAGCGTATCGAAACAGGTCTAACCGTTTCGATACAGGCTCTTTAATGCACCCCAACGGCTCTTTCTATTTTGGTCTGTTTCGAAACATGGTCGGGCGTTTCGAAACGGTTGGTTGCAGACTGCATTTATGGAGGGAAGATAACATCCCCAACGACTCTATTGATGAATGCAGCAACCACAACGGCTAGAATTCAATGAGAATGTATAAAAGGGACCTCTAAAAGCTTCAGCAACAACTATTGATCCAAAAGAAAACATCCAAACATCAAATCCAAGAATTTGTGCCTAAATCCCATTATTGTCTTGTAACCCCAATTATATTTTTCATTCTTATCATTTCAATTGGGTTAAGTGCTTGTAATTGGGATATATTGTGTATTGAAAGATACTTGTTTTAGCCAACAACTTCTTTGTTTCAATTGTGTGAGGATTGGGTCAAATTTTGGGTAGAAAATTTGACCGAAAATTGTAACGGTTACCTCCTTAGCCTAGAAAAGGGGAAGAGCAATTAGTGGAATTGTTGCAAATCCTTTGTGAAGCTAAGGTAGTGGATGTAGAGTTCGATTGGAACTTGAACCACTCTAAAATTCCTTGTCTACCATTTTTATTTGCCAATTCCACCACCAAAAGCTTTAAAAATCCAATTCACCCCCTCTTAATTTATTTCGATCATTCGATCTACTCAACAATTGGTATCAGAGCCTACCTCTTTGAAGGATTAACAACCACAAGAGGAGTTCCTAGGACGAGTGTGATCATCCAAAAATCAAGATATGGCATCTACCTCCGGTTCGAGCATGTATGAGTCTCAATCCACTACAAAACCACCTTTCTTCAATGGTGACAACTATCCGTTTTGGAAGAATCGGATGCGCCTCTTCATCAAGTCCAGCGATTACTTGGTTTGGGATGTCATTGAAGATGACCCCTACATTCCATTGAAGCAAGATAGTGAAGGGAAGATGATTTTGAAGAAAAAGATGGAGATGAATGAAGAAGAGAGGAGGAAGATCCAAATAAATGACAAAGCTCTTCACATGCTCTTTTGTTCTTTCGGTCTGGACATCTACTCCAAAGTCTCATCCATTGAGAGTGCCAAAGAAGTGTGGGATACTCTTGAGACCACCTATGAGGGAACCAACGATGTCAAGGAAATCAAGATTGGAATTCTCAATCTTAGTTATGAGAATTTCAAGATGGAGCCCGATGAGACGGTGTCCAAGATGTTTGATCGCTTCTTAACCATAGTCAATGGGCTTAAAGGATTTGGAGAGACTATACCGGAAGACAAGCTTGTCCGGAAGCTACTCTACTCACTTCCCGAATCTTGGGATGGGAAGAGAACCACCATCATAGAAGCCAAAAACTTGAAGACTTTAAAACTTGATGAGCTAGTGGGTTCTCTCTTTACTCATGAGATTATGAAGCAAGGAAGGGAAGAAGAGAAGAAGAAGGAAGAGAAAAGAGTAGAGAAGCTAGAGGTGGAAAAGAAGAAGAAGATGGGAATAGCTCTCAAAGCTTCATTACTTGAGGAGAGCTCTTCTAGTGAGGAGGATGAGCTAGAAGAATTGACTATGATAGTCAAACGATTCTCACGCTTCATGAGGTCCAACCGGGGAAGAAAAATTCAAAGAAAGATGGACTTCAAAGGTAAAAACAAAGAAGAAACAAGGGATCAAATCATTTGCTTCGAGTGCAATAAACTCGGCCACATACATTCGGAGTGCCCTCAACTCAAAAATAAGGGCTTTGAGAAGAAGAAGAAGCTCAAAGCCAAGCTTGCTACTTGGAGTGATGAGGAGTCATCCGAGGATGACGAACAAGAAGTGGCCAACCTTTGCCTCATGGCACTTGAGAAAGATTCTTCCATGGTAACCTTTAACTCGTCATCTTTAGATTTTATATATGATGAATTAAATGATGCATATGATGAGTTGCAAGAGATCTATGATGAATTAGTTGAGAAATACAAGGAGTCGGTCATTAGGAATAAGAAAATTATTTCGGAATTAAATGATAAAAATGACTCACTTTCTCAAGCTAATTTAAAATTTGAGAAAAAGATTTTAGGGTTGAAAGATGAACTAAAATTCTTCCAAGATGAAAATGTTGACCTTAATATTCTTCTTTCTCAATGTAATAGTGAACACCAAAAGGTGTTAGATGAGCTTAACAAGCTCAAAGAGTCTTTTAAAAATGTTGGTAGTGTGAAGCATGAAATAGGTGAATCTTCTAAAACAAACCAACATAGGAAAAAGACTAATAACTACAAACAAAGTAGCTTTCCTAGACAAAGTAGAACTAAAATGATTAGAAGTGTATGGGTTCCTAAGGAACTTGTAAAATCTAATAACATTGTTGCTATGTCACCTTGGATTCCTAAGGGAACCAAGTTATTGGGAGCTAATACTCGTGGACCCAAGATGATTTGGGTACCAAAAACAAAAGTTTAATATCTTTGTTTGCAGGGGGAACATTGCTACAAGGCCAAAGCACAAAGTCAAAACTCATGGTACCTTGATAGTGGATGCTCGAGGCATATGACCGGAGACAAGAGTAGATTCATGGATCTAAAGCCAAAAAGTAGAGGAGTGGTGACATTTGGTGACAACTCCAAAGGCCACATTAAAGGTATTGGCTCCATAGGTAATCACTCTATTATTCTCATTGAAAATGTCTTGTATGTCGATGGTCTTAAACACAATTTGTTGAGCATAAGTCAATTGTGTGATAAAGGATTTAATGTTTTATTTGATAAAAATGGGTGCAAAATTGTTGACATTAAATCTAATAATATTATGCTCATAGGTCATCGCATAGGTAACATTTACATGGTGCATCTAGATGACATACATTCATCCCATGCATGTTTAGTAGCTCAAAATGAAAATGATGCATGGTTGTGGCATAGGAAACTAGGACATGCTAGCATTAGTGTTTCAGAAAAACTAGTTTCCCTTGATCTAGTTAGAGGTTTACCCAAGATTAAGTTCTCAAACGATAAAATTTGTGATGCATGCTTTAAGGGTAAACAACACAAGTCTTCCTTTAAATCCATTAATGATGTTTCTACAAGTAGGAGTTTACAACTTATCCATGTGGATTTATTTGGGCCAATTAGGACTATGAGCTTGGGTGGTAAATCTTATGCATTTGTTCTTGTTGATGATTTTTCTAGATTCACTTGGGTTCTATTTTTAAGTACTAAAGATGAGGCTTTAGAAAAATTCATCACGTTTTCAAAACTAACCCAAAATGATCTTGAACTTAGAATTTCACATATTAGAAGTGATCATGGAACTGAATTTCAAAACTTAGGGTTTGAAGAGTTTTCAAATGAAAATGGTATTAGTCACAATTTTTCGGCTCCTCGAACTCCTCAACAAAATGGGGTAGTTGAGAGGAAAAATAGAACTTTATAAGAAATGGCTAGAACCATGCTTTGTGAAAACAATTTACCTAAATATTTTTGGGCGGAAGCCACAAACACCACTTGCTACATTGTTAACCGAGTAATGATTAGGCCAATTTTAAAGAAAACACTTTATGAGATTTTAAAATCTAAAAAGCCTAACATTATCTATTTTCATCCATTTGGTTGTAAGTGTTTTGTTTTAAATAATGGAAAAGACAACTTAGGTAAATTTGATGCAAAAAGTGATGAAGCTATTTTCATAGGATACTCTTTAACCTCTAAAGCCTATTGAGAATTTAACAAGAGAACTTTAGTAGTAGAAGAATCTATACATGTTGTATTCGATGATACCTCCTTCCAAGGAAGTATTCTTGTGATGATGATGATGTAAGAATCATAGATGCCTTTGATGGAGGACAAACTTCAAAGAAGGATGAGATTCCAACAAAAGAAGAGGACACACAAGATGTTGAGTTGTGTGGGTCTCGATTCGATCAACCAATGTTGCTCACCAAGTGGTGGAGAGGTGGATATTTGGGTGTTAGGGTTTAAGAAGCTAAAAAGAGAATTGACACAATGAATTATAGTGGTTCAACCTTCTAACCAAGGTCTACATCCACTACCTTAGCTCCCCACTAAGGATTTCTCAATCAATCCACTATTGATTCGTCCCCTTTTCTAGGCTTAGGAGGTAACCCTTACACACAATCAAGCTTTCTACCCAAAGCCTTGATTGAAACCCTCTCTTACAAAGAGATAAACAAAGCAAACTTAAAACCCTCTAATAGGTGTTTGTTTGCACAATTAAGCACTCACCCAAAACCTAAAACACTTGAGCAAATTTGACAATTTTGGCTCACTAGTGTTTGCCTATACAATAAATGACAAATTAAGCACTAAGACAATTTCTTGATCATTTGATGTTTGACAATATGAGCACTAGCCTTCTCTTGATGCTTGGAGGTCCCTTTTATACTCCCAAATGAGTTTGTAGCCGTTACTAGCCGTTGGGATCAATTTGGAGCCGTTGAGGACTTTATTTCCCTTCATAAATGCTGTTCTGCAGCTAAGGGTATCGATACGCGTGGAACGGTATCGATACGACCTTCATAGGAACTAGCCGTTGGGCTCTTGCCAGCCTGGGCGTATCGATACGCTTGAGGGCGTATCGGTACGGGTTCACATTTAAATGGCCGTTGGGAAATAGCCGTTGGGGTAGTTGAAATGGGATCGGTACGCTTACCTGGCGTATCGAAACGACCCCACTCCGTATCGATACGGCAAGGACCTGTATCGATATGGGTTTTGACAGTGGCCAAACTGAGGCAAAAAGGTATCGGTACGAGGGTTTACCGTATCGATACTGGTACTCTGAAAACACAAGTTTGGCTATTAAAAACGTGAAAAGTCTTTGCCAAAAACCTCTTAAAATACCTTAAACATAATTTCAAGTTGTTTGGACTTAAAAACAAGTTTTAATTTCTTTTCAAATTAGTCCAAAGCATTTTTCAATTATTATATCAAAACATTAGTTCTACAATCTCCCCCTTTTTGATATAATAAAACTAACTTGAAAATTTGTTTGGGATTCTCCCCATTTATCTTTAAAAATGTGAATAAGAGATTAAGGATATGAAATCAAATAAAGCTCCCCCTTATTCATTTGAAAATTGTGAAAATTCAATTTTTCAAAACCATTTCTCCCCTTTTTGTTATATCAAAAAGAATTTAAAAGAACATTTAGCTCAAAATAACATAGGAGGAAAAAAAACATACTTTAAAAATTTTGGTTTAAAAATTGGCTCCCCCTTACTCAAGGCATCATCAAAGATGTTAGACCATCATATATGATCATCTAGTTGACAAAAAAGAAAATAAAACAAATAAAAACAAAAGCAACTAGATTTTTACCAACACTTGAACTCAAGGGAGGATGTGAAGCCTTCCTTCTTCAAGTGTTCTTTCTTGTGTGCATGGAGCTCCCCTCAATGTTTAACTTGTTGAACATCTCCATCACACCTAGCAATAAACAATCAAGTAATTTTTGGTATCCAAATTGCTTTGGATCCATGAGCGTTAGTAGCACAAATTTTAGTCCCCTTTGGAATCCATTTTTCAATGTCATCCTTTTTAATTGAAGTACTAAGTCCTTTTGGGACCCAAATACTTCTAAAACATTTTCCTTTAATAAATCTAGAGGCACTAGATTGTCTAACATAAAAATTTGATTTTCCAAAATTGTTTTTCTTTTCAAGCTCTTTGGAAATCAAATCTTTTTCTTCTTGAACATTTTGAAGCAATTTTTGTAAATCAAAACATTTTAATTCAAACTCTTCAAGTTTTGCTTCAAGTTCAAGTTTGGTTTTAGAAAGCAAATCATTTTGAATTTTTAACTTTGAAATCAATTTATTGTTTTTCAAAATGTGGCTCTTAAAATCTAAAACCAAATCATCATAGGCATCTTGTAATTCATCAAAGGAATAAGAACATGAAGTAGATGAATTAGAAGTTACCCTTGAATCTTCTTCGATGGCCATAAGGCAAAGGTTGGCTTGTTCATCGTTGGTGGAGTCCTCATCACTCCAAGTAGCCATATGTGCCTTCTTCTTATGGCTTGAAGTGCTTGCCCTCTTCTTTCTCTTAGGTTCTCATTCAAGCTCTCTCAAGGCTTTCTTCATGAACGGGTCACACTTCTTGAAGAGATGAACTATCTCTTCATTTTCATCTTCCTCTTCACTTGAGTAGACATGATGGCAAGTGGAGGATTTGAGAGCCATGGCACTTGCATTTATGCCAAGCCCTTTGATTTTCTTCTCTCCCATAGCTCTAATTTCTTCCCTCTTCTTCTCATCCTCTTTGTTCTTCTTCATGATTTGATGAGTAAGGAGAGACCCCATGAGTTCATCAAGCTTCAAAGTCTTCAAATTTTTGGCTTCGATGATGGCAGTCCTCTTTGAGTCCCAAGACTCGGGAAGTGAGTAGATGAGCTTTCGGACAAGCTTCTCCTCCGGGATGGCTTCTCCATAACCTTTAAGACCGTTGGTGATGGTGGAGAACCTATCAAACATCTTCTCGATGTTCTCTTCCGGATCCATCTTGAAATTCTCATACTCTAAGGTTAGAAGCCCAATTTTGGTCTCCTTGACTTCATCGGTTCCCTCGTATGTGACTTCAAGCTTATCCCATACCTCCTTGGCACTCTTACAAGAAGACATCTTCTCATAGATGGATGGACCAAATGCACAAAATAGAATGTGCAAGGCTTTGCAATTTAGCTCCATCTTCTTGCGATCGTCGGCACTCCACTCCGCTTTACTTCTTTGAGGCACGAACGGACCATCTTCAACTATGTCCTATAACTTGTAATCTCTTGACTTCAAGAAGAATTTCATCTTTGTCTTCCAATGGGCATAGTGTTCTCCGTCGAAGAAAGGCAGTTTGTCGATTGATTGTGCCATTTGAGTCGGTTGATGAAAAAGTGATCGAGCTTGCCGGATCTTCTCAATAGGATGTGAATCCCCTTCGATTGAGCCAAGCTCTGATACCAATTGTTGAGTTGTGTGGGGCTCGATTCGATCAACCAATGTTGCTCACCAAGTGGTGGAGAGGTGGATATTTGGGTGTTAGGATTTAGGAAGCTAAAAAGAGAATTGACACAATGAATTATAGTGGTTCAACCTTCTAACCAAGGTCTACATCCACTACCTTAGCTCCCCACTAAGGATTTCTCAATCAATCCACTATTGATTCGTCCCCTTTTCTAGGCTTAGGAGGTAACCCTTACACACAATCAAGCTTTCTACCCAAAGCCTTGATTGAAATCCTCTCTTACAAAGAGATAAACAAAGCAAACTTAAAACCCTCTAATAGGTGTTTGTTTGCACAATTAAGCACTCACCCAAAACCTAAAACACTTGAGCAAATTTGACAATTTTGGCTCACTAGTGTTTGTCTATACAATAAATGAAAAATTAAGCACTAAGACAATTTCTTGATCATTTGATGTTTGACAATATGAGCATTAGCCTTCTCTTGATGCTTGGAGGTCCCTTTTATACTCCCAAATGAGTTTGTAGCCGTTACTAGCCGTTGGGATCAATTTGGAGCCGTTGAGGACTTTATTTCCCTTCATAAATGTTGTTCTGCAGCTAAGGGTATCGATACGCGTGGAACGGTATCGATACGACCTTCATAGGAACTAGCCGTTGGGCTCTTGCCAGCCTGGGCGTATCGATACGCTTGAGGGCGTATCGGTACGGGTTCACATTTAAATGGTCGTTGGGAAATAGCCGTTGAGGTAGTTGAAATGGGATCGGTACGCTTATCTGGCGTATCGAAACGACCCCACTCTGTATCGATACGGCAAGGACTTGTATCGATACGGGTTTTGACAGTGGCCAAACTGAGGCAAAAAGGTATCGGTACGAGGGTTTACCGTATCGATACTGGTACTCTGAAAACACAAGTTTGGCTATTAAAAACGTGAAAAGTCTTTGCCAAAAACCTCTTAAAATACCTTAAACATAATTTCAAGTTGTTTGGACTTAAAAACAAGTTTTAAATTCATTTTTCAATTATTATATCAAAACATTAGTTCTACACAAGATCCACCTCTTGAAACCTTGAAGGACTTGACTCTTGAGGAAAAGGAAGTGAGCTACCCAAGGGAGTTCAACTATGTCAAAGATGGTGAAATCTTGGGTGATCCATCCAATGGGGTAACCACTCGATCTTCTCTTAGACTAATGAATCATATTGCATTTATCTCATGCATAAGCCTAAGAATATAAAAGAAGCATTGAAAGATGATTTTTGGATTATGGCTATGCAAGAAGAGTTAAATCAATTTGAGAGAAGTAATGTTTGGACATTAGTTGATAGGTTCTAGTAATCAATCTACTATAGGAACTAAATGGGTCTTTAGGAACAAACTAGATGAGAGTGATAACATTGTGAGAAATAAAGCTAGACTAGTAGCACAAGGTTACACTCAAGAAGAGGGAATAGATTTTGATGAAACCTATGCACCCGTAGCTAGAATGAAAGCCATTATGATGTTGCTTGCATATGCATGTTATCATGATTTCAAGCTTTTTCAAATGAATGTTAAAAGCGCGTTTTTAAATGGTTTTATAAATGAGGAAGTGTATGTGGAACAACCACCGGGTTTTGAAGACTCAAAATTTCCAAATCATGTTTTCAAACTCACTAAAGCTCTTTATGGTTTAAAACAAGCTCCTAGAGCTTGGTATGAAAGACTTTCAAACTTTTTAATTGAAAAGGGTTTTGAAAAAGGTAAGATGGTCACTACACTTTTTATAAAAAGGTATAAAAATGACATCTTAGTAGTACAAATTTATGTTGATGATATTATTTTTGGTTCTACTAACGAATGTCATTGCAAAGAGTTTGCTAAGCTAATGCAAGGTGAATTCGAGATGAGCATGATGGGGGAGCTCTCATTCTTTTTAGGACTCCAAATCAAGCAAAGGAAGGATGACACCTTCATCAATCAAGCAAAGAACATAAAGGATATGCTCAAGAAGTTTGGCTTGGAGAATGCAAAGCCTCAAGACACACCTATGAGTTCATCTACAAAGCTTGACAAAGATGAAGGAGGTAAGTGTGTTGACTCTAAGTTTTACCGTTCTATGATTGGATCATTGCTTTACCTTACCGTAAGTAGACCGAATATTTTGTTTAGTGTTTGCTTGTGTGCTAGGTTTCAAGCTAGTCCTAGAGAGTCTCACCTTATAGCTGTTAAGAGAATCTTTATGTACCTTAGAGATACTCCTTGTTTAGGTCTTTGGTACCCTAGAGACTCCACCTTCAACCTTCATACTTATTCGGATGCGGATTATGGGGGATGCAAAATCGATAGGAAGAGTACTTCAGGAACTTGTCAATTCCTAGGTAGTATGCTCATATCTTGGTTCTCTAAGAAACAAAATAGTGTAGCCTTATCTACCACCGAAGCCGAGTACATATCCTTAGGGAGTTGTTGTGCTCAAGTCCTTTGGATGAAGCAACAACTCTTAGATTATGGTATTAAAGTTGAAACCATACCCCTTAAGTGTGATAACACTAGTGCCATATGTTTGAAAAAAAATCCCATCAAACATTCTAGAACCAAACACATAGAAATAAGGCATCATTTCATTAGAGATCATGTCCTTAAAGAAGATGTTGTTATAGAGTATGTTGACACCTTAAATCAATTAGCGGGCATATTTACAAAACCTTTAGACAAAGAGCGTTTTTGGTCCCTTAGGAGAGAGTTAGGTCTAACTAGCCTATCTTGACCTTTTAGGACCTATTTTGTGCTTAAAATTGCTTGATCTTGTGAAATGTCATGTTTATGTGTTTTTACTCCCAATTTCATCCATGCCTATAGCTAGGGGGAGTATGTTTATGTTTGCACATGTTATTCCTGCTCATTCATGTCATTCATGCAAGTTAGGCCTTCAAAAATTTTCATTTTTCTGCACTTTTAGAGCCTCATCTGCACTTCCAGGCCCAAGTGTATCGAAACGAGGACACTTGTTTCGATACGGATACTTTAAAATTCTATCCGAGAGAAGGGCGTTTCGAAACGCCTTCCAAGGGTTTCGAAACGTTTTTGCTACTGCCAAGGGGTGTATCGAAACGTGTTTCAATACGTGTCAACGGGGATTCGATACGGTCAATGTCGTATCGAAACAGTCAGCTGAAGTTAAAAAGTCAGTCAACCCTCGGTGCCCGCGTTTCAAAACGGTCGACACCGTTTCGAAATGGGTTAGCGGACAGCTTTATAGAGGGCTTTTAATGTTAAAGTTTTACTTTAATTAAAACTCCCCTCAAACCCTAAAAACCCTAAAACAATTTTCCCTATAAAACCCTCTAAACCTCATTGTTTTTCACCAAATCTTGAGGGCTTTTACTCTTAAACACAAGTCTAAGCAAACATCAACAACTTTGTGCAAGGATTTTCACCTATTCATCCAAAATCTCAATTTAAGGTATTATTCATCCTTTTCTTTTTCCTTAAATTTATATTCGAATCTTAGGTTAGAAATTTTTAATTTTGTATAGTTTATGTGTTTTGATACTTGGTTTTTTCAAAACTTGTAAAAAAAATTCAAAATCTTCAAATTTTTTATTCGAATATATGAGTTTTCATTCGTATTTTCTTTACTGTTTTTTTTAATTTTGCTTTTCTCTTAATTTTTTTGTTTTGTATCTTTGTTTTTAAAATTTGTTTTTAAACCTAAGTGGGATTTACCATTGGACTGAATTAAGAAATTTCATGCATACACTTAAAATTTGTTTTTAAATTGCTTGCTTTTATGTTTTTAGGATTGTTTCAATGGATCACGTTAACAAGAAACGTAAGGCACCTCAATCGGGTGAAGGATCAAACCAAGCCGCTCTCCGTCCTAACCTTACTCAATTGTTTCTCAAGAGTCTCAAAACTCCCGTGTTGAAGGCGCGTTTCCAATATGTCAAGAATTTTGGCGTTCGTCGTGAGCGAGTTGTTGACATGAAGTTTCTTGACTCCGAGCACTTTCTCTTTTGTTATCTCCACCGTTTAGCAGAATGGAGCTTCCTTGGTTTCTTGGATATCCCGGATATTTGTTACAAGCATATGGTCCTAGTCTTTTACTCTAATGCCCAACTCATCAACAATGAAGACAATTCCGAAGTTGTTCACATTGAGTCTCAGATCTTAGGAAAGAAGTTTGCTATTGACATACCCTACTTAGAGGCTACCTTTGGTCTTAAGGACGAAGGACTCGAGAATGAGAATCACTTTGGTTCTCACACCGGTTCAGTGCTTGCCTTGGATGCTCACGATAGGTTTCTCCACTTGATAGTCTCGTGGTTTATTCGCCCCTCTGGAGGTAAATTTTCTCACGTTCGTCAAGTAGATTATTTTTGGCTTGAATGTTTTCGTCGTGGAGAGCAACCTAACCTTGTTAAGATCATGTTTGCCGAGATGGTGAATAATGTTAAGCTCTGTGAAACCGATGCGCTCAAATATTTCACTTATGGGACTGTTTTGAGTTATATCTTTGAGAAGCTTGAGATTGATTGCACTTATGACTCTCCGGAACCCCGCAAGTCAAAAATTGGTGAGTCTTCTCTTCGCAAGTCCAGATTTCACTATGTCAACAATGGGCAATGGGAACGTGTTGATAGGGAAGCACATCCACCTCAAGTTAAACCTCAACCACAAGCTCCGGTTGCAAACAATGAAGCTCTCACGGCTTTTCTTACCGAGCGGTTCAACACATTGGACACTAACATGTCTAGGGGTTTTGGTGCTATCAATACTCGCTTGCAATCCGTGGAAGATCGTCTCCTTGCAAATGAGAATCGTCTCACATCCCTTGAGAATCAACACACATCTATGGACATGTCCTTCTCCACCTTTTATGGACAATGGATGGATTTTCGTCGCGCTCAAGCTAAGAATGATGATGATTCAATGGATGATGATAGTGACGACGAGGCTTAGGATTATCATGTCATCTCATATTAGCTATGCATATTAGGATTAAGTTTGCATCTTTATTTCCATTATGTTTTATGAACCTATGCTTTTGATTTCTTTTATTTGGGATTATGCTTTGAACTTATTGTTTAAGATTTATGTTTTGGATATTTGAATTTTATGAATTAATATTATGTTGCTTATTGCTTATTGATTATTGCATTCAACTCTATCTCTTCTCTTTGAGCCTTATTTATTATTTTTGATCTAACAAAAAGAGGGAGAAGTAATCTAAGAGCCAAAATTCGTTTTAAGTGGTTTAAGTGTTTTTAAATTTTAAAACGTGAATTTAAATCCTTTTAAAACTTCAAAAAACCCATCTTAAATTGAGGGTAGTTAGAATGTATTCAAAATTTTCAAAACTCTTAAAAATTCTAACTTTAGTTTTGTTATATCAAAAAGGGGGAGATTGTGAAACCGATAATTTAATTTTGATATAACTAAAGAACTTAAAGGACTAAATTGAAAATGCGAAAACGAATTTTTAAGTCCTTAAACCTCTCTATATGTTTTAAACAAAATGCCTAAGTTAAAAACTGGTTTTATCAAATGTTTTCTAAGTGTTCTCAAAGCCAAAACAGTGATTTTCGAGTCAGCGTTTCGAAACGGCCTAAGGCGTTTCGAAACACTTTTGAAACGAGTTTCAAAACGGCTTAAGAACCTCGAGAGACCGTATCGAAACAACTTCAAATGTTTCGAAACGGTATTCAATCAGATTTAAAAATATGACCGTTAGAAAGTTTTTAACTGATTTTCAACAAGTCGTTAAGGCGTATCGAAACAGGTCTAACCGTTTCGATACGATCCTTGACAGTGGCAAAAATGTTTCTAAACAGGTTTCGAAACGGCTCTTAGCGTATCGAATCAGGTCTAATCATTTCGATACGGGCTCTTTAATGCACCCCAACGACTCTTTCTATTTTGGTCTGTTTCGAAACAGGGTCGGGCGTTTCGAAACGGTTGGTTGCAGACTGCATTTATGGAGGGAAGATAACATCCCCAACAACTCTATTGATGAATGTAACAACCACAACAGCTAGAATTCAATGAGAAGGTATAAAAGGGACCTCTAAAGCTTCAACAACAACTATTGATCCAAAAGAAAACATCCAAACATCAAATCCAAGCATTTGTGCCTAAATCTCATTATTGTCTTGTAACCCCAATTGTATTTTTCATTCTTATCTTTTCAATTGGGTTGAGTGCTTGTAATTGAGCTATATTGTGTATTGGGAGATACTTATTTTAGCCAACAACTTCTTTATTTCAATTGTGTGAGGATTGGGTCAAATTTTGGGTAGAAAATTTGACCGAAAATTGTAACGGTTACCTTCTTAGCCTAGAAAAGGGGAAGAGCAATTAGTGGAATTGTTGCAAATCCTTAGTGAAGCTAAGGTAGTGGATGTAGAGTTCGATTGGAACTTGAACCACTCTAAAATTCCTTGTCTACCATTTTTATTTGCCAATTCCACCACCAAAAGCTTTAAAAATCCAATTCACCCCCCTCTTGGTTTATTTTGATCATTCGATCCACTCAACAGTATCGATACGCCCACGCGAGTATCGATACTGAAGGTACCATAAGTAAAAATTTTGCATGAAAATCAATCTCCAATGGCTCCAAATCAATCACAACGGTCACCAACGGCTAGAAGCTCATTTCAAACATAAATACAAGTATTGGAACACTTGAAGATGGTTAGAGAACACATCCAAGTAAAATCATGAAGAGAATTTGAGTCTAAATCTTATTTCTTCATTTCTCTTGTACATAGTTTTAGAGAGTGCTTAAATTGTAAATTTTTGTACATTCTTGTAAGCTTCAATTTGTGTAAACACCTACCTAGTGAGGTACTTAGTTTACCAAACAAATCCCTTGTAAAAGCAGAGGTTCTAGTTTAGCCTTAGAGAAAAGCTAGATGATTCTATCTTAACCGTTAAAAGATAGAGTTGTAAAAGTTTCCTCTTAATCCTTGAAAAGAGGACGAATTCATAGTGAATTGAGAAACCCTTAATGGTGTGCTAAGGTAGTGGATGTAGGCTTAATTTAGAAGTTGAATCACTCTAAAATTATCGTACAATTTGTCCATCTTTTTATTGGTTTTAGCCAATTCATCAAAGGAGCATTTCAACCCTTTTAACACAAGATAAGAAGGGAGTAACAAGATTTTTCAACTTGTTTGTTCTTAAACCTATAATTGAGTGTTTAAAGTAGAAGAGTGACATGTTTGTTGATAAACCTAAATTCATCCACTAATGTTGTTGAATTTATTGTTTTCCTCAAATACATTATTTTTCATCATAGAAACCGACGGACGACATATTGATAGGACATCAAATCTCGAAAGCTTCAATTAAACAAAGAAAAGTGGATGAATAGGCGACATATGATATCGTCAAGAAGAAAAAAATTTATAGCAGCGACGATGAGAAGATCAACGAGGATTTTGTGAATTTTTGTGATGCTTTTGTAAATTCAAAGTATTTTTAGAAATTATGATATTTTAGAGTTTTAATGTTAGGAATTTATATTTTCAAAAATAAAAAATAGAAGAAATATTAAAATCAAAACTATGTGTCAAACAATGTTTGAGTGTTAATTTTTTTAACGAATCGATTTAAAATGTTAACGATATGAAACGTTAGGTACTTAAAATGGTTGGTATAAACATTAGACACTTAAAATAATAACGATATAAATATTAGACACTTATTTTAATAAAAATTAGGGGAAACTACATGTTTAGTACCCCAACTATGCATGTATTATTGTTTTGGTACCCAACTATTATTTTTGATAAAATAGTACCTAACGTTACATTTTTATTCAGTTTTGGTACCCCGACTGTTAAAAACTAACAGAAATAGTGACGCGGCTTGGGTTGATAACAATTTTAGTCAAAAAAGTTATACAATCTATCAATTTAAACATTATTTTAATTTTGGATTAAAATTATAAATTCTCAAAATTAAGATGGTGTTTTAAATTGATGAAATTCGGACTAAATTGATCATATATATACATATTTTGAACTAAAACTGTGATTATACTAAGTTATGTCATCATTTTCGTTAATTTTTAACGGTCGAGTGCCAAAACAGAACAAAAACGTAATATTAAGTACTATTTTATCAAAAATAATAGTTATGGTACCAAAACAGTAACACGAGTATAGCTAGATACTAAATATGTAGTTTTCCCTAAAAATATGACACTTAATATATATATATATATATATATAGTTTAGACAAATTCTTTTTCCAATTAAGACTAAAGTTAATAGTATAAAATATAAAATAATTTAATATTGTCAATTTCAACGTGTAACCATTACAGAGATTATAACTCCTGACAATTGGCAAACAATGAGGGGGGAAATAGAACAGAAACTGAAGAAAGTAAATGAGAGAAACTGAGAGTGAAGAGTTTTAAGAAACGAGTAAACCAAAATCTCACATCCCTGAATCTTGGAGGAATGGCTTCGCCTCCTTCTCCTGAAGAAGACGCTCAGAAACTCAAGAAAGCCTTTATAGGTCTGCATGTTTTTCATTTCCTTTTGTTTCCCGAGAATCTGTTTTGATGCTGTTGTTGGGAAATTGTTTAGGATTGGGGACAGATGAGGACGCCATAATGGAGATATTAGGCCACAGAGATGTAAATCAAAGGAAGAAGATTAGAGACACTTATCACCAGCTTTACAATGAAACTCTCATTGATGGGCTTAATAAAGAAATTTCTGGCGATTTCGGAGTATGTTTTTGTTCCTTTTCATTTTTGCTTCACTACTTCCTTACTGTTGATTACAAGCATAGTTGATTGGTTGATTTAGTTGAGATCAATGTGAATTTCCAATCGTTGAAATTACAGAACCTTGAAATCCTTGGGATTAGGCCCCGGGGTATGAGTGGCAGAGATGAGTATGTGTCCGTTTTAGTCCTGGAATGATTCTTAGAACTTGGAACTTTTTCCATGGTTTTAATCTATGTTACTCGGATTTAGATAATGAGTGTGAGATAAGGGCATGTGTTTTTCTATGTTTTAGGGGGTCCATGGAGTGTTATACCCTCGTATTTATGTTCAAATATGTGTTGGACATGGGTGTCGGATATGGAGTTGGAGAAAAATATGTTACAACAAAGCACTTAGTTTCCTAAAACTAATGTTCAATCCATGCGAATCCCTATGGTTCATACTTTGAAAATAAATGCTTGCGATGTTTAACAGAAAGCTGTTGTTCTTTGGACGTATGATCCCTGTGAGAGAGATGCTAGACTGGCAAATGAAGCATTGAAGTCGAAGAAGAGGGGCATCAAGCATCTAGAGATCATTGTTGAGATGTCATGCGCGTCGTCTCCTCAACATCTTGTGGCAGTAAGGATGGCGTATTGCTCTCTCTTCGACTGTTCGCTTGAAGAAGATATCTTAGTTTTAGTACCTATGCCTCTTAGAAAGGTAACTGATCTGAACCAGTACTTAACTGATTTAACTATCATGTATGGGCATCAGATATGGGTTCTTGTAGGAAAATGAAGAGTCAGAGCCGAACTCGCTCCCAGTCTCTCCAAGTTCAAGTCCAAGTAGCATAGGCCGGAGCAACATAGCTGCAAAGCAACAAATTGACATCTTATTTTTGGTAATGCAGATTTTAGCAGGCTTAGTAACATCATACAGGTATGACAAGGAAATGGTGGACAAGGATGTGGCAAAGTTAGAGGCAGATAAGCTACATGAGGCTATCAAAGCCAAGGAATTGGCTCATGATGATGTAGTCTATATACTTTCCACAAGAAACTTCTATCAGCTCAGGGCTACATTTGAATGCTACAAGGGAAAGCATGGAAATCCTATTGATGAGGTTCTGGTTTCATCTTTAAGCATTATGTAGTCTGCATAAGGAATTAATTTGCAGTTGAGCACACGTTTTTTATTTGCGTGAATCACCATAGCAGACGTCATTTTCGCTTTCCTTTTTTTTTTTGAGTGAGGAGATCTTTTGTTTTTGGCAGGACATCATGAAATCTGGCAAGGGTGATATGGAATCACTTTTGAAAATTATTATTTTGTGCATTGATTCCCCAGAGAAGCACTTTGCAGAGGTCAGTATTTAGTTGTTTCTGATTATATTCACAAGTTATTCGAGTAATTACTGAGTTAAGCAAAGAGCTCAACTTGATGATGACCAAGTTGAATTCAAGTTTTTATTTCTGTTTTATTTCCTTTTCAAATCCAACTAGCTTGCGAGCATAGGTGTCTCATTTATGTTCTTAATGGGAGGGTTATCCTCATGTTCATGTTCGGATATGTGTCGGCCATGATATTAAGAACGGTTATTTAAAGAAAATTGAAGAACCATAGAAACATAGATAAGTACATGGTAAAAGCTGTGGAATATATGTTATGGTACTGCTTTGAACCTCCATTTTGGGAGTATTTTGATCAGATTTGTTTTCATTTATCCATTTCGATTGGCTTCGAATATCATCAACAGGTTGTTAGAAGTGCAATAATTGGACTAGGAACCAATGAAGATTCACTGACAAGAGCTATAATAAGTAGAGCAGAAATGGACATGATGAAAGTAAAATCAGAATATTTGAACATTTACAAGTCCAATCTGGATGATGCAGTTATTGGGGATACTTCTGGAGAATACAGAAAATTCTTGGTTACCTTACTTGGTGGGAAAATCTGACTCATTCATTCAGTCAGTCAGTCGGTCACATATATATTGTTTGAATTCGTGAACATGATATTGAACATTGGAGATTGTTTGTATTGGTATTTTAATGTGATTAATGGTGTCCTTTTGTAAGGAAGAAAGAAAAACATGATATTGAACCTGGAGCCATCATTGTTTATATCTGATTTTAATGTGAAGTTTTTTTTTTTTTTTGGTTTCCAAGATATCACCTACCACAAGTTATAAAGTTGTTCCATGCTCAGGGCAAAAATCGAACCCTCGACAGTTGATTAAGTCAATAAAAATCTTCGACCAGTAGTTATAAATTCGACTCGACAAAGAACACAATCATGGCTCATGGACAGATTAGGAGCATATCTTCACTCTGTAATTGACGAATCTTATGACAGAGGTCCTCAAGCACTGCAGTTTTTGATAAATCATCTTGACATTCATCCAAATATAGGAAAAACCTTATAAGAGTCTAACTATACCTATGTTGACGCTTGCATCTTAGTCCGAATAACATAGCAACCAGTTAATTTAAGAGGTGATTTTTAGCAATCTAAGATTCGAAGCAACTTCTGCAACTCCTTCCTCTATTAAAAGTTCGCAAACTCCTTTATAATGGAAACACACGCATATAGTCTTACAACATCTCACATGTTAGAATCTGTTTTGATGTTGGATATTGTGCAAGACTCCATGGAAAGATTACTTTCATAATAATCTGTCTGTACACCAAAATTAATTGGTAGGAGAATCAGCGCAATCCAACCAAAGAGCACATACTCAT
This sequence comes from Hibiscus trionum, assembly GCA_030270665.1. Lineage (NCBI taxonomy): Eukaryota > Viridiplantae > Streptophyta > Magnoliopsida > Malvales > Malvaceae > Hibiscus > Hibiscus trionum. The sequence continues at coordinate 23,410,978 of BSYR01000019.1, read as the reverse complement.
ATCTAACACGTGTACCCCATTACGAGAAACATAGAATAAATGAATTAAACAAGCTAATTTATTAAAATATGGTTTCGACGCCCTATAGTTCTTCCGGTCTTTTAAGACCTACAAACAACACAATCATTCAGACCATTCAAATTTAAAAAAAAAACACTTCAATTATCTATCAGTGTTCTGCAATATCCTCAGATTATCAAAATCTTTTACCAATCAGTGTTCTCCGCCCTTCCCTGAGTTCTCATCATATTCTTCTTCTTCTTCGTCGTCGTCGTTGTCATCTTCCTCATCAATGTCCTCGTCATTATATATACTGCCTCGACGGAGTTTGCTGAGCTCCAACTCCCCATCATCTTCATCAAGGAATTCCAGCCCATATTTCGTGTCACGATGCTTAACCAAAAGCCAACGTAACAGCCTGTCTTCCTTGTTCAAGTACTGCAGCTCCTTGTTGATACTGGGTGTGGCCATCATTGTCATCTGCAGAAGACTACCCTGTATAAAACATGGTATAAACAGCTTGTTCAATTGATTGTTTCATCAACAAATATCTATGCAAAATAAAAAAAAACTATTTCCCTACTTATTTCTTATAAATACACACACACGCACACAAAGGAGGATATAGTTTGGAGAGAGAAGAAACGGTTGTAAATGCAGCGACTTGAGCTACAAACCTGCTAGATGCCATATCTTAAAGATGGTTGCATGAACAAATAAGGCTAAACCAACGGTTCACGTCTACACATTTCTAGCTCAACCAGAAACTTACCATTAAAAAACTAGAGAGCAGGAAACTACTAGTACCAAACACAATAAGCCCAAAAGCAAGGAAATTTTTGCTTTACTAACCATGATTCAATAATATTTTCACCTAGGTTGGTTCAAGCAAAATACTTTACACTCATTTATAACCATATAAATCAATAGTTTTTTATGTCAAAAAATAAGTTTCAAAAGAATACTCTGTCCCTGTACACAACCAAAGTCCAGTTTCAATAGGTGAAACAAAAAAGTAGGAAGTTAACATATATCATAACAGTAAAAGGTTTATACATTTTCCAGAATAAGATGGACCTCAACAAGACAAGTTCATATAGACGATGACTATATCTACCAGTCTTTAACAAATTCGAACTTTCCATTTTCCATTGCAACTCTATCAATGGGAGTTAGCTCAATCCATTTATTTCCTAAATCATAACAATGTTCGAACAAGGAGCAGTCTGCATAGTCTCAGGCTGGCTATAAACCACCAAAAGAAAGGACATGGAATTTAGGATAAAGCAAAGCTTCCATTTACAGTTCAGAAGTCATTACAATTAGCAAAAGTTAAATAATAATGATGGATTATGTTGCCCGGACTTCGCATTGAAGCAAGACAAACTTCAAAAGGGCAAAAAGGCAAAACCCAACAATAAAAAACACAAATTTAGGAGGATCAAACAATAAATACCAAACAAAAGACAAGATTTTTATGACCTGGAAATATCTTCCAGAAAGCTTCCTGATGCCATAACCCAATTGAACGGTGCCAAATGATTTGACCTCAGTTAGAACCCCATTTCTGCTATAAACATGTCTACTCACACGAGCTACCAATTCCATCATCCCCTCCTTCTTCACATGAGGCTTCAATAGAAGCATACAATCATATAGAGGCATCTCTTTAACTCAGTACAAAATCACCAACCCTTTAAACAAACAAACAAATTCGATGCTGAATCAAACATCGGTCACAACATAATAATTATAATCCCCGTAAAAATTAATCTCAAAACATAAGAATGAGAAAAGGTGGAAATACCTGAAGCTGAAGGCTGAAGCAAGCAATAAACCACCGAAAATAGAGCTGGAACTAAACCCTTAGTCCGAGAAAAGAGAAGACGGTAGACTAGGGATTGATTGATTTGGGGTTTTGGGTTTATTTGGAAGTAGAAAAAGAACAACGCTAATGCCCAAATACAGAAGCTTATTTGGGAAAATCCAATCTTTTGGGCTAACCAGTCATTTGGATCTTCATTGAATCCAATTGAATCAACTGCATTAGGCCTAAGGCATAAAACATAAAATTTTAAGGGTAAACTACATAAATGGTCCCCTGACTATATTTCAATTATCTTTTGCATCCCTCGACTATCAAAAGTTACATACTAATCTCCTGAGTTTAAAAAGGTAACAGATTAGTCTCGTGCCGTTAAAAATCTAACAGCTGATGACGTGGCAGTTAACCAAAGTTGGCATAATTACACATTTAATCCTCAACTTTTACACTTTATTTTAAATTAGTCTTAATTCTAAAAAATTTAAATAACTTATTTAATTTATTTTTTTTCAATTTTTTCTCATTATCTTCTTCCTCTTCCTCCCATAACCCCAGCCATCCTCCATCAGTGTTACCTCATTGGTCACCCACCCTTCGCCGGCGTTACCTTTACTGGCCACCCACCATTTCACCGGCGTTACTCAACATTCAAAATCTCAAAAAACGCCTTGTGGTTGCCTCGACCCCGACCCTTTTTTTTCTTTCCACAAAACCTCTAATCAACGGTTCTGCCATTGAAAAAACACTGTCGTCGCTGAGAATGGGATCCATTGTATTCCTCTGGTCTTCAAAGAGGATGTCTCGGGCTGCCGTCTCGTACAGGTAATATACCCCCTTTCAATTCATTTGGCTCATCTAGGTTTTCAGTTAAAACCCATAAATCTTTGCATCTGTTTTTATGAAATTTGTTTCTTTAGCGTTCAGTTATTTAGGGGCCGAATCATGTATTTTAGCAACATATATGAAGTAATTGGAGTTTAGTGATGGTTTGGTTGCTTTGTTGGGTTCTAGATTTTCTGAATTTAAGTTGATAAAAAAACTATGTTTATCTTTTCCTGATTTATCTTTGACATTATCTGACTTTCTAAGGATTTTTCAAATACATATCTGCATTAGGATATTCACTTCCAAATTCGAGTAACGTAGGGCAACTTAAGTTATCGGTTAACATGAACAGAATTACAGTGGTTTCGAGCTTAGCATTCTTATATGTTTTTCCTAAATGTTTAACAAGAAATGATTTGGTGCAGTGAATGCCTTCTATAAATATTTCTCTGTCAAAAAATCGAAGGACAAACCTAAACAAGAATCCGATCCAAACCAGCATCGATTTTGTTTGTGAAACTTTCTTCATCAAGTGCCAATTGTTTTGAATGAATCTCATCATGTATTTTGATCTCGTATTTGAATCAAAGGTCGATAATTGGCACTTGCATTTCATTTTTAGCAACTGTTTTGTAGTAGAGTTTAATTGGGTAAATTACATAAATGGTCCCCTGACTATACTCCAATTTAAAATAAGTTATGGGAGGAAGAGGAAGAAGATAATGAGAAAAAATTGAAAAAAATATAATTAAATAAGTTATTTAAACTTTTTAGAATTAAGACCAATTTAAAATAAAGTGTAAAAGTTGAGGATTAAATGTGTAATTATGCCAACTTTGGTTAACTGCCATGTCATCAGCTGTTAGATTTTTAACGGCATGGGACTAATCTGTTACCTTTTTAAAGTCAGGGGACCAGTATGTAACTTCTGATAGTTGAGGGATGCAAAAGATAATTAGAGTATAGTCAGGGACCATTTATGTAGTTTACCCAAATTTTAATTATATCTTTTTTTTAATTGTAAAAAAAGTAAGCATCACCATTGCTCACTAAATTATTATTGTTTTTCTGTTTTGGTCATCAAACTATTATTTTTACTAAAGTAATCAATAATTTTATATTTTTTTCTATTTTGGTCATCCGCCATTAAAAAACCTATGAAAAACAGAAAAGTAAGAGTAGTTTAGTGACCAAAAAGGAAAGAAAAAAACAATAGATTGATGACCAAAATAGAAAAAAAATATTAGTGGCTAAAATAAGAAAAGATCGTAACGTAAGTAATGATTTTGTACAAAATAATAGTTTGGAGTGCAAAACAAGAAAGAGAAAATAATTTAGTGACCAATAGTGATGTTTACCCAAAAATAATTAAAATTATAATTATAATAAAGAAAACCTATAGAAACATTAAAGTAGACTCAATAGTTTTAAATTTCTTAAAATTTGACATATATAATTTACTTGAATAGAACATAAAAAACAACAGTTGAATTGTTAAAATATTAATTATATAAAAATATTGATTGTCTAAATGGATAGAAATTGGAGACGATGGCCTGGCGATAGTCGAGACGGCCGTTTTAAGTCAGAGTTTGTGTGTTGTTTTATCTTTTGGTGGTGAGGGTGTCTGGAATGAAAGATTTTTGGTTCCTTCCTATTGCAGGTTTAGTTTTATACTACTTGGACAGGTGTCGTGATAGAGTCATCGTGACGCTCATCGCCGATCATCTCTTGTGCTACGCCGTGTACAGTATTATTCATTCTGACTTAACACGTGGCGGTAAGTGTTTATAAGTACCAATAAAAAAATATATAATTTATTTAGTTTTGCACCAGTAGTCTCGTGTTTTGTTTTGTTGTTTTTTTTTAGTTTTTTCATTTGACTTGTTTAACACCTAATATTTTATGAAAATGTCTAATACTAAAATCCATCAATCTACTTTATAAAAGTTGAGATTTTAGTCAGTCTACTTCTATTCGTTATAAATTATTTCTCGTACTTTGCAGGTATGGATAGGTTAGTTTGATTAAGTAACATTGTTAAATATTATCATTAAATTATTGATGTAGAAATGTCTAATTTAACATTTTTGAATATTACATGTAGCAAATTAATAAAAACCAATTATTCAAATTTATGTGTTTACCAATACTTCTACTAAATTCTTTGTCAGGGACAAATACAGGGCCAGGCATGGGGACTGACCCCCTCTATTAAATGGTCAAGTTACTTTGTTAGTCCCTCACAATTATTAATAATGCAATTTAAGCCTATTAGTGCTTTTACTAAATGGGGAGGTTGCAAACTTGGCCCTTCTAAAAATTAACTATTTAATTTTAGTCTTTTAAAAGATTTATATTTGACCCTCCAAAAATTATATTGTTCTATCTTGATCCCTCAACACACAATTTTTCCCTTCGTCTATGATTATTGTAAAGTGCGCATGATGGTCAAATGTTAACAAATCAAAGTAGAGAATAACTCTTCTTTTTTTCTTCCGATTTTATAAAGTAAAGAGTTAATTAATATATATTATTGGTTAGTTAATGGCAGGCTGTTGAGTGGATCACACGAATGATAATAACCAAGAGGGGGGGTGAATTGGAATTTTAACGATGTTGTAACGGAAATTGCAACTTAAAATTTTGACACGGGAATTTAGAGTGGTTCAAGTTCACCAACCGAACTCTACATCCACTACCTTAGTCTCACCAAGGATTTCCAACAATTTCCACTAAATTGTTCGTCCCCTTTTTCCAGGACAAGGAGGCAACCTTTACAATTTCGGTTAATTTTTCTACCCAAAAATTAACCCAATTCTCACACAAAAGAACAAAGAAATTTTGTGGCTAATAAGGTATCTCTCAATACAAATGATAGCCCAATATCAAGCACTCAACCCAATTGAACAAAATAGAAATGAAGGATACAATTGGGATTTCTAGACAAAGTAGGATTTTTGCACAAATGCTTGGATTTGATGTTTTGATATCTTCTTGAGGTTCAATGAATTGTTGCTGGAGCTTCTTGGGGTCTTTTTATAGCCTCTTGATGATTTCCAACCGTTGTGAGTGTTGACTTTAAGATTATAGCCGTTGGAAAGCTTTTTCTCCACTTTCTTGCACTTTTCCAGCTATGCGTATCGATACTCTATAGTGGGGTATCGATACCTGTCTCACAAGAAAATAGCCGTTGTGTACAAATAATAAAGGGGTATCGATACGCGTTCTTGGCGTATCGGTACTGGGTATCGAAACAGCACAGGCTGTATCGATACCTTTTTCTCGACATAGCTCACTGTCAAAAGTGGTATCGATACTAGGGTTAGGGGTATCGATACTGGTTTAGTGACCGTTTAAAAATCTCAACGGTTATATTTTTAAACCGACTTTGAAATTAATAATTATAAAATGGTATCGATACTGGTTCATCCGTATCGATACTGATTTCATAGCGTATCGATACTGGGGTTTGCCGTTTCGATACGTGTTCCGGCAGTGGCAAACTTTGCTAAAAAAGGTATCGATACTCCTTGATGGGTATCGATACTGGTTGACGTTTTTCAATATTTTTGCCTTGGAACACTTAGAAAATATTTGAGTTTGAGTTCTAATAAATCAGTTTTAAAGTCTTTGGAGTTTTAAAAACTTATTAAGGGATTTGTACAAACAATTTTAAGTTCTTCAATTTGATCCTTAAAGATCTAGTTATATCAAAATCAAACATAGGTTTTACAATCTCCCCCTTTTTGATATAACAAAACCAAAACTTAAAATTTTTGACAACTTTTGAAAATTAACTCCCCCTTAATATAAGCTTGATATTTCAATTTAGTTAAGACCAAAGAAATTTCTCAAAATCAAACTCAAAATCAAAATTCTTAACTCCCCCTTGATGTAAGTTTGATAAAACCAAAAAAAATTTTGAAGTTTGTTTGTGAGCTATATCTTCTCCCCCTTTTTGTTAGATCAAAAAATTGTGAGAGCATAATGTGCATCAAATATCAAGAGTATAAAGATAAGCAACATAATCTTATTATATCATAAAACGAGAAATCCAAAACATAAGCAAACCTTAAATCCTAAATAATCAAAGCATAGGTAATAATCTTAATAATAAACTTAATCCTAAGAACATAAAACATAGGTGCATAAAAAAAATCCTAAATGATATGATATGATATGCAAGGATAGAAGTCTAGGCATTATCTTCATCGTCTTCATCATCGTCATCTTCATCTCCCAAAGGGTCATTGTTCCTCATGCTATTACGCCATTCATCGTGGAAAGCGGCAATGGAAATATTCGAGGAATTTTGCTTGCTTTCGAGGGATGTAAGGCGATTCTCCATACCCGTCATCCTCGTATCAAATGTAGTTTCTATAGAGGTAAGACGAGTATTCAACCCGGTGAATTGTTCATTTAGATATGTCATGAGATTATCCATATTGGGTTGTGGGACTTGAGGAGCTTGAGGAGCTTGAGGAGCTTGAGGAGCTTGTTGTTCTAAGGCGGCGGCGGCCTCGGGTGGAAGCTCGGTAAGACGTAGCCAATTTCCATTAAAATAATGAAATTTGCTTCGAGCAAGAGAATGTTCGTCGATAGGATCGGTAAGAGTAGAAGCAAGATCAAACGAACAATCAATATCCTTTTGAACAAAGTAATAGCTTAAGGCCGTACCATAGATAAAGGATGTGATGAGAGGAGTTTCACGTTGTTGAACATGATAAGCAATCTCATTGAACATGATGCGAGCAAGATTTGGGCGTTTTCGTTGACGGAAACTTCGAATCCAAAAATCATCCAATAGACGGATGGTGGAATATTTGCCTCCGGAGGGACGAAGCCACCATGATACCATCAAATGTAGGATTCGATCATGAGCATTGAGGACGGTTACGGAACCGCTAAGAACATGCCCTAAGGCATTCTTATTATCTTCACCTTCATCCTCCAATTTAAAAACCTCACAAATAGACTTAACATCAAGAACTATTTGCTTCCCCATAAGATAAGATCGAATGGCAACGACTTCTCCATTACGATAAATGCATTTAGCATTAGAAAAGAAAATCAAAACCAAAAGCCGATAATAAATACCCGGAATAGTGAGAAAATGCATGAAATTCCAAAGACGAAGAAGCGGAAGATATTCAAACTTGAAGCGCTCGGAGTCGAGGAAGGGGATGGATACGATCCTCTCCGCACGAATTTTGTAATTTTCAAATTGGCGGAAATAAGGAAGGCCCTCGGAATTCTCAAAGGATTGGTTGTAGATAGTAGCATAATCCGGAAGAGCAACCGATCCGGGAGTTGAAGAGTCTCCGGCAAGAAGAACTCTTTGACGTTTCCTTGAATGCTCTTTTGGTGCCATAGATGATAGAAACTTTGAAGAGAGAATTTTGAGAGAGAGCAAAAGGCTTTGATTCAAGGGTTTCTTTTGATTTTTTGGTGAAGAATATGAAGGAGAAGAGACCTTTATATAGCCAAAAACGTTTAGGGTTAATAGGATATTAAAGAGTTTTAATTTTGGTAAAATTAGATCTCATTAAAAGCCTATTTAATGCCATCAGCGCGAAAGGGTATCGATACTCCTTAGTGGGTATCGATACGGGGATAGAATTGTCTTTCCACAAATTTGACCGTTGAAGGAGGTATCGATACTCATTAGATGGTATCGATACAGGGATAGAATTGTCTTTTCTCAATTCTGACCGTTGGAAGAGGGTATCGATACGTATGAGGCGGTATCGATACGCGTGAAGCGATGAGAAATTCTGGGAAATTGAAATGAAGAACAAGTATCGATACCCATTGGGCAGTATCGATACCTTATGCCCAGAATTTTGCCTATTTGGTTAAAAATAACCAAAGACATGAACTTAACATCTCTTAAAAGTATGCAAATGATGAATGAACAGGTCTAAGCATATTTTAACAGAAACATACTCCCCCTAACTATATGCATGGAAGAAATTGGGAGACTAAACACATAAACATGGTAATTTCACAAAATCAAGCACATTTAATTCTAAAAAGAGGTCCTAAAGGTCAAGATAGGCTAGTTAGACCCAACTCTCTCCTAAGGGACCAAAAACGCTCTTTATCTAATGGTTTTGTGAAAATGTCCGCTAATTGATTTAAGGTGTCTACATACTCTATAGCCACATCTTTCTTAAGGACATGATCTCTAATGAAATGATGCCTTATTTCTATATGTTTGGTTCTAGAGTGTTGGATGGGATTTTTCGTTAAACATATTGCACTTGTATTATCACATTTAAGGGGTATGGTTTCTATTTTTACACCATAATCTAAGAGTTGTTGCTTCATCCAAAGGACTTGAGCACAACAACTCCCTAAGGATATATACTCGGCTTCGGTGGTAGATAAAGCTACACTATTTTGTTTCTTAGAGAACCAAGATATGAGCATACTACCTAAGAATTGACAAGTTCCCGAAGTACTTTTCCTATCGATTTTGCAACCCCCATAATCCGCATCCGAGTAAGCATGAAGGTTGAAGGTTGAAACTCTAGGATACCAAAGGCCTAAACAAGGAGTGTCTCTAAGGTATCTAAAGATTCTCTTAACGGCTATAAGGTGAGACTCTTTAGGACTAGCTTGAAACCTAGCACACAAGCAAACACTAAACAGTATATCCGGTCTACTTGCGGTAAGGTAAAGCAAAGATCCAATCATAGAGCGATAAAGCTTAGAGTCAACACACTTACCTCCTTCATCTTTGTCAAGCTTTGTAGATGAGCTCATAGGAGTGGCTTGAGGCTTTGTGTTCTCCAAGCCAAACTTGTTGAGCATATCCTTTATGTATTTTGCTTGATTTATGAAGGTGCCATCCTTCATTTGTTTGATTTGGAGTCCCAAAAAGAATGAGAGCTCCCCCATCATGCTCATCTCAAATTCACCTTGCATTAACTTAGCAAACTCTTGACAATAACATTCATTAGTAGATCCAAATATAATATCATCAACATAAATTTGAACTACTAAAATGTCATTTTTATACATTTTTATAAAGAGTGTAGTGTCCACCTTACCTTTTTCAAATCCCTTTTCAATCAAGAAATTTGAAAGCCTTTCATACCAAGCTCTAGGAGCTTGTTTTAAACCATAAAGTGCTTTTGTAAGTTTGAAAACATGATTTGGAAATTTTGAGTCTTCAAAACCCGGTGGTTGTTCTACATACACTTCTTCATTTATAAAACCATTTAAAAATGCGCTTTTAACGTCCATTTGAAAAAGCTTGAAATTATGATAACATGCATATGCAAGCAACATCCTAATGGCTTCCATTCTAGCTACGGGTGCATAGGTTTCATCAAAATCTATTCCCTCCTCTTGAGTGTAACCTTGTGCTACAAGTCTCGCTTTATTTCTCACAATGTTACCACTCTCATCTAGTTTGTTCCTAAAGACCCATTTAGTTCCTATTGTAGATTGATCACTAGGCCTATCAACTAATGTCCAAACATTACTTCTCTCAAATTGATTTAACTCTTCTTGCATAGCCATAATCCAAAAATCATCTTTCAAAGCTTCTTTGATATTTTTAGGCTCTATGCATGAGATAAATGCAATATGATTCATTAATCTAAGAGAAGAACGAGTGGTTACCCCCTTGGATGGATCACCCAAGATTTCACCATCTTTGACATAATTCAACTCCCTTGGATAGCTAACTTCCTTTTCCTCAATAGCCAAGTCCTTCAAGGCTTCAAGAGGTGGATCTTGTGTGTCTTCTTCTTTTGGTTGAATCTCATCCTTCTTTGAAGTTTGACCTCCATCAAAGGTATTTATGATTCCTACATTATCATCATCACAAGAATCCTTCCTAGGAAGGGGATTATCATCGAATACAACATGAATAGATTCTTCTACAACTAAAGTTCTTTTGTTAAATACTCGATAGGCTTTAGAGGTTAAAGAGTAACCTATAAAAATAGCTTCATCACTTTTTGCATCAAATTTACCTAAATTATCTTTTCCATTATTTAAAACAAAACATTTACATCCAAAAGGGTGGAAGTAGCTAATATTAGGCTTTTTAGATTTTAAAATCTCATAAGGTGTTTTCTTTAAAATCGGCCTAATGGTTACTCGATTTATAATATAACAAGCTGTGTTTGTTGCTTCCGCCCAAAAATATTTTGGTAAATTATTTTCGCAAAGCATAGTTCTAGCCATTTCTTGTAAAGTTCTATTTTTCCTCTCAACTACCCCATTTTGTTGAGGAGTTCGAGGAGCTGAAAAATTATGGCTAATACCATTTTCATTTAAAAAATCTTCAAATCCTAAATTTTGAAATTCGGTTCCATGATCACTTCTAATATGTGAAATTTTAAGTTCAAGATCATTTTGAATTAATTTTGAAAATGTGATGAATTTTTCCAAAGCCTCATCCTTAGTACTTAGAAAGAGAACCCAAGTGAATCTAGAAAAATCATCAACTAATACAAAAGCATATGATTTGCCACCCAAGCTCATAGTCCTAATTGGCCCAAATAAATCCATGTGGATTAGTTGTAAACATCTACTAGTAGAAATGTCATTAATGGATTTAAAGGAAGATCTATGTTGTTTACCCTTTGAGCATGCATCACAAATTTTATCGTTTGAAAATTTTATCTTGGGTAAACCTTTAACTAGGTTTAGAGAGACTAGTTTTTCTAAAACACTTGTGCTAGCATGTCCTAGCTTCCTATGCCACAACCATGCATCATTTTCGTTTTGAGCAACTAAGCATGCATGAGATGTATGAATGTCATCTAGATGCACCATGTATATATTCCCTATGCGATGACCTATGAGCATAATATTATTAGTTTTAATGTCTACAATTTTACAACCGGTTTTATCAAATATAACATTAAAACCTTTATCACATAGTTGACTTATGCTCAATAAATTATGTTTAAGACCATTGACATATAAAACATTTTCAATGAGAGTAGTAGAGTGATTACCTATGGAGCCAATACCTTCAATGTGGCCTTTGGAGTTGTCACCAAATGTTACTACTCCTCCACTTTTTGGCTTTAGATCCATTAGTCGACTCTTGTCTCCGGTCATGTGTCTCGAGCATCCACTATCAAGGTACCATGAGTTTTGACTTTGTGCTTTGGCCTTGTAGCAATGCTCCCCCTACAAACAAAGATATTTAAACTTTTGTTTTTGGTACCCAAATCATTTTGGGTCCATGTGTGTTAGTTCCTAAAACTTTGGTTCCCTTAGGAATCCAAGGTGACATAGCAATAATATTATTAGATTTAACAAGTTCCTTAGGAACCCATACATTTCTAATTCTTTTAACTTTACTATGTCTAGGATAGTTACTTTGTTTGTAGTAGTTAGTCTTTTTCTTATATTGGTGTGTTCTAGAGGATTCTCCTATGTCATGTTTGACACTACCATTATTTTTTAAAGACTTTTTGAGCTCATTTAGCTCACTTAACACCTTTTGGTGTTCACAATTATTTTGAGATAAAAGATTATTAAGATCGATATTTTCTTTTTGAAAGAATTTGAGTTCATCTTCTAATCCTAATATCTTTTTCTCAATTTTAGAATTAGTTTGAGTAAGTGAGTCATTTTTCTCTTTTAATTCTAGAATAATTTTTCTATTCCTAATAACCGACTCCTTATACTTCTCAACTAATTCATCATATACCTCTTGTAACTCATCATAAGCATCATTTAATTCTTCATATGAATAATCTAAAGTAGATGAGTTAGAGGTTACCAAGGAGGAATCTTCCTCAAGTGCCATGAGGCAAAGGTTCGCCACTTCTTGTTCGTCATCCTCCGATGACTCCTCATCACTCCAAGTAGCAAGCTTGGCTTTGAGCTTTTTCTTCTTCTCAAAGCCCTTCTTCTTGAGTTGAGGGCACTCCGAACGTATGTGGCCGGGTTGTCCGCACTCGAAGCAAGTGATTGGATCCCTTCCTTCTTCTTTGTTCTTGCTTTTAAAGTCCATTTTCCTTTGGATTTTTCTTCCTCGGTTGGACCTCATAAGGCGTGAGAATCGTTTGGCTATCATAGCCAATTCTTCAAGCTCATCCTCATCACTAGATGAACTTTCATCAAGTTGGGATGTTTTAGCCTTGAGAGCTATTCCCATTTTCTTCTTTTTCTCCCCTTCAAGCTTCTCCATTCTTTTTTCTTCTTTCTTTCTTTCATCTTCTCTTCCTTGCTTCATGATCTCGTGAGTAAGGAGAGAGCCTACAAGTTCATCAAGCTTTAGAGTTTTTAAATTCTTTGCTTCGATGATTGCGGTTCTCTTCCCATCCCAAGATTCGGGAAGTGAATAGAGTAGCTTTCGGACAAGTTTGTCTTCCGGTATAACTTCTCCATAGCCCTTTAGACCATTTACAATTGTGGAGAATCGATCAAACATCTTTGACACCGTCTCATCAAATTCCATTTTGAAATTTTCATAACTAAGATTGAGAATTCCAATCTTAGTTTCTTTGACATCGTTGGTGCCTTCATAGGTGGTTTCAAGAGTGTCCCACACTTCTTTGGCACTTTCAATTGATGAGACCTTTGAGTAGATGTCCGGACCGAAAGCACAAAATAGCATGTGAAGAGCTTTATCATTTACTTGGATCTTTTTCCTCTCCTCTTCACTCATTTCCGTTCTTCTTTTAAGCACCATCTTGCCATCAACATCTTGCTTCAATGGAATATATGGTCCATCCTCAATGACATCCCACACAAGATAGTCACTTGATTTAATGAATAGACTCATTTTATTTTTCCAAAAAGAGTAGTTCTCACCATTGAAGAAAGGAGGCTTTGTGGTGGATTGTGAGTCGTACATGCCGGGAGCGGAGGTTGAAGCCATCTCTTGATATTTTGATGATGATCACACTTCTTCCAAGGATCTCCTCTTGTGGTTTGTTAATCCTCAAAGAGTTAAGCTCTGATACCAATTGTTGAGTGGATCACACGAATGATAATAACCAAGAGGGGGGGTGAATTGGAATTTTAACGATGTTGTAACGGAAATTGCAACTTAAAATTTTGACACGGGAATTTAGAGTGGTTCAAGTTCACCAACCGAACTCTACATCCACTACCTTAGTCTCACCAAGGATTTCCAACAATTTCCACTAAATTGTTCGTCCCCTTTTTCCAGGACAAGGAGGCAACCTTTACAATTTCGGTTAATTTTTCTACCCAAAAATTAACCCAATTCTCACACAAAAGAACAAAGAAATTTTGTGGCTAATAAGGTATCTCTCAATACAAATGATAGCCCAATATCAAGCACTCAACCCAATTGAACAAAATAGAAATGAAGGATACAATTGGGATTTCTAGACAAAGTAGGATTTTTGCACAAATGCTTGGATTTGATGTTTTGATATCTTCTTGAGGTTCAATGAATTGTTGCTGGAGCTTCTTGGGGTCTTTTTATAGCCTCTTGATGATTTCCAACCGTTGTGAGTGTTGACTTTAAGATTATAGCCGTTGGAAAGCTTTTTCTCCACTTTCTTGCACTTTTCCAGCTATGCGTATCGATACTCTATAGTGGGGTATCGATACCTGTCTCACAAGAAAATAGCCGTTGTGTACAAATAATAAAGGGGTATCGATACGCGTTCTTGGCGTATCGGTACTGGGTATCGAAACAGCACAGGCTGTATCGATACCTTTTTCTCGACATAGCTCACTGTCAAAAGTGGTATCGATACTAGGGTTAGGGGTATCGATACTGGTTTAGTGACCGTTTAAAAATCTCAACGGTTATATTTTTAAACCGACTTTGAAATTAATAATTATAAAATGGTATCGATACTGGTTCATCCGTATCGATACTGATTTCATAGCGTATCGATACTGGGGTTTGCCGTTTCGATACGTGTTCCGGCAGTGGCAAACTTTGCTAAAAAAGGTATCGATACTCCTTGATGGGTATCGATACTGGTTGACGTTTTTCAATATTTTTGCCTTGGAACACTTAGAAAATATTTGAGTTTGAGTTCTAATAAATCAGTTTTAAAGTCTTTGGAGTTTTAAAAACTTATTAAGGGATTTGTACAAACAATTTTAAGTTCTTCAATTTGATCCTTAAAGATCTAGTTATATCAAAATCAAACATAGGTTTTACAACGAATAAAAGATCGATAGACAGAGAAAAATGCTCATAATCAAATTACTATTTGCGCAGTTTATCACAAATTTTTAATTGAATTCCGACTTGTTTTATAGTAATATATAGTATTATAAGTTAAAGTTTAAATGTAACTCCGTTGTAGTCTAGTTGGTTAGGGTACTCGGCTCTCACCCGAGAAACCTGGGTTAAAGTCCCGGCAATGGAATTAAAAAAAATGTCTTTTTGCCAGGCGCGCGGGAGTTGACTGACGTGTTCACTTGTAGGACTAGAATATAACTTTATAAAGATAATTAATTAACATATAAAAGACTATAATATCATTCCGTTGTAGTCTAGTTGGTTAGGATACTCGGCTCTCACCCGAGAGTCCCGGCAACGGAATTAAAAAAAAATACCTTTTTGCCAGGCGGGAGTTGACTTGTTCACTTGTAGGACTAAAATATAACTTTATAAAGATAGTTTATTATATATAAAAGACTATAACAACATTCCGTTGTAGTCTAGTTGGTCAGGATACTCGGCTCTCACTCGAGAGACTCGGGTTCAAGTCCCGGCAACGGAATTTTTTTTAGTTTTTTGCCAGACGGGAGTTGTTCACGTGTAGGACTAAAATATAATTTTAGAGAGATGGGTGATCGAAATATAAAAAACCAAAATATTCGGTGACTAACAATTCAGTCCCTAATAAAATTCTTTTGATCAAAACCTTACAAGAAATCGATAATTACAAACAAAACATGGTGTAATTTTATTGATAATCACTATCCACTCATATTCCTTTAATCCAACGGCCCTAAAAGGTATAATTACAAAAGTACTTAAAACTGTGTGATTTAAACTAATTATACATACCATACATTTTGTAACAAATAAAATTAAAGAGCAAAAGAGATATAAAATGTAATTTCATACTTGTAGAGTTATGATATTCATCATAGCTGCTCCAATCTCTCTATAGGTCGAAGCAAGCATCCCATAACCAGCAGCAGCACAAAGCAAAGAGACTGCAAACAAATTTAAACCATGACATATTATTATCCGATACTGAATTTAAATAATAAATTTTAAATATCATTCATAACCAAGGGACATTTAAAAGAAGAAAAATACTTTAATACTTACACAAGCCTTTCAATTTTAAAGTTTAGAGATTTAGGTTGTGAATTAGGGTTTTAGATTGTAAAGTGTAGAATTTAAGATTTATTATTAGAATTTAGACTTTAGGGTTTAAGGTGTTAGGGCTAAAGATTTTAGGTTTTAGATTTTATAGCTTAAATATGAAGGGATGTGTGAAGTACTTTCCTTGCTTCAATAATGTGGTTTAAAAAACCTTTATGGGGAGTGCAGAGGGCTTTCGAAGAGTCTCTCCGGTGGGGGTAGAACGCATCGGAAGCAAGGATCGGGGGCAACAGTTTCACGATGGAACGACGATGGGGAGAAACAAAAGACGACTGGGAGATTTCGAAGGCTTCAACAGGAGAAATGAAATTCGAAAAGGTGAGTTATGGTCCATGTTTGTGGACAATCTGAGTAAGCGGGTATCTAGAGAGGCATTGAAGGAATTATTCAGCTACTATGGAAAGGTTGTGCGAATCTTTATTCCGGCGGTCAATAACAAAGTAAAGTATAAAGATTCCACCTTTGCTTTCGTCTCTGTTGAAAGCAAAGAAACCATGGAGAAAGCTATCGAGAAGATGGACAAGAGATTAATCGACGGAAGGGTGGTCAGAGTTTCTAAAGCTAAGTATCTGAGAGATGGTGCTTATAAATCGGGCACTGCCAAAACCACTGACAGAGAGCATGTTTCTCAGAAATCTTCTGGGCTGGAACAGAGATCACGAGAAAGAACGAGTCAGGGAATTCAAGGGACAAACAGCAGGGTTTCTCCTAATAAGTCGTACAAGGATGCGGTGTTGAACAATCTGAATATAGGGGTGGGCAGCGTGGAGCCTGTCAACCTTCCAACAACGATACCTGGCTTGGGGTGTGAGCGAAACCTGAACTTTCCGATGAATGGTAATGAGTGGATGAATATAAGTTTGGTTGGAATCATAAAAAACGCCTTTGATCATGAATTGGTACATAAGGGATTATCCAATGATGAGATTGAAGTGAAAGTTGCAAAGTGGGAGGGGAATCACAACTCCTTTCTAATTATTTTCAACAGTGTGTCGGATCTACAGCATGCATGGAACCATAAGAAGGAGGCCATCAAGTTCTGGTTTGAGCACATTGATTTTCTACTTTTAAATGGAGTTCCTTAGCACTTTTGGTATATTACTCTTCGGGGCGTTCCTTTTTCATGCTGGAATGAGAGTTTTTTTGCGAGCTTGGGTAACCTATGAGGGAAGTACGTGTGCATGGAAAAGTGGACGGAGGCGAATATTCGTTTTGACAAAGCTTGAATCTTGTTAAGGGTGATGAATCCACTGGATATTCCCGTTTCGATAGATGTCAGAACTATAGGATCCACTTTTCGGATTACAGTCTGCTCAGGAAAGTGTGATGAAGAGATTGAGAATTTAATCTGTGAAGATGGCAATTTCGCAGACATTTGGCCAAACGACCCTGTGGATTCCAATCAGGAGGGGGTGACAAATTTCATGATGTTTGGGGGGGGTCTCCTCCTAACGTTCGTCGGTCGAATTCCGGGGCTGACCGTGAATCGGAGAAGGAGTGTGCTGATGCTTCCTCTTCCCCATTTAATGAGAATAATTGCTCCACGATTCCCGGAAGCTTCAATATTTCCAAATATCCCCCGGTTGCCAATGTTAATTCATCATCAGTCAATGCTGAACCTTCCGTAATGAATGCGGTGGGCCAATCGAACGTTAATAACGTCGAGGAGGTGCCAGGTTTGACAAATTTTGGGCAAGTTGGGGTTGCTTTCCGTGAGTCAGGCCCAGATTATTTCAATCCAACAACTTTGGGCCAATCAATACCCGTAGCCCAGCATGGTGATCAGCCTACTTTGGAGATACCAAAGTCGGGTAATCTGTTACCCCGCCACTTCCCCAGTAACATGACATTCGGTTCAACAGAGTCTTTAAGATCCCTATTCCAGATTTCTGATTCAAAGGAAATAGTACCTGATAGTTTGGAGGGTTACGGTGATAAACTGATACGGCCTTCGACAGAGATTGCAAATTGTTGTAACAGCAAAGACTCATCACAATTATATGGTTTCTTTCGGGCTGGTTTTAGAAGATCGATGCGGAGGTTGATCAGAGAGTCTCTGGAGGAGGAGACGATTGCGCCTAAGGTCGCCGTCAGATTGTCGAGTTTGAAAGACTACGTCATGCATGAAGTAACGGAAGCAGAGGCAGTGTGGGAAGTTTGTAGTCTCCTTGGTTTCTCATTCAAAGGTGGGAAAGACATGGTAATTAGAAGAGTCTGCGAGCTTGAGAAGTAAATTCATGTCTAATGGCCAAGGTATTGATGGGTGATTGAATTAAATTTTGTTATGATTTTTTCAATACTCTCATGGAATATTAGAGGGCTTAGGCGTAGAGAAAAGAAAAGGGCAGTAAAGAACCTTATACGGAAACACAATCCAAGGGTGGTATTATTATAGGAGATTAAAATGCAGGATTGCGATAAGTTAGCAAGTAAGAAACTGTGGAAGCGACAGAATATTGAATGCGCTTTCTCTCCAGCAGAAGGCTCTTCGGGTGGTTTGTTGTGTTTATGAGATTCGAAATTTTTTGTAGCTTCTAATATCTTTGTCTTCAAAAGATTCGTTGGGTTGATTGGTTGTATTTCGCATAAAGACTTTAGATGTGGTATAGTTAATGTTTATGGACCTCCGACAGATGCGGAAAAGGGTGATTTTGTCTCTGAATTATTGACTTTTCTAAAAGATTAATGGAATGTTCCGTGGATTATTGCGGGTGATTTCAACATGTTCTTGGATATGGAGGAAAAATTAGGATTCACTATGAACCTACAAATTATAGAATTGTTCAAGAACTTTGTTTTCGATGCTGGGTTGATTGATATGCCTCTATTAGGGGGAAAGTTTACTTGGAGCAACGGCCGAGACCCTACTACCTTTGTTCGTCTCGATCGTTTTTTAATTTCGGCTGAAGTTGATGTGAATTTTCCGAGTATTTTGCAACAGTTGTTGGGTAAATCCTTATATGATCATAACCTGATCTTACTCTCATAAGAATTGAAGGAATGGGATTCGAAACCGTTCCGCTGTTTAAATTACTGGTTAATGGACGACAGTTTCAATGGGATGGTTTGCAACTCTTTCAAGGAAGCAAAAGGAACAACCCTCAAATTAAAATTGGAGGGGTTATTCGATGTTCAAAGCTAGAAATTAAGAGATGGTCTTCTCGTACGTCCAACAAGCCAGAATTAGTGATTGATCAGATTGAAAAAAAAATTCATCTTTGGAAAGTTTGCTACAGAATGGGATTTCTCGCACGGATGTTCATCATAGAATCATAGTGCTTAAGGCTAATTTGTGGCAGGAGTAGCGTAAAGTGGAGAGTGCTTGGCTCCAAAAATTGAGGATACAGTGGTTTAGTGAAGGAGACAAAAACACACACTTCTTCCACACTACGGCGTCAGTTAGGAGAAGAAGGAATGCGATTCTATCTTTGAATCATGAGGGGTCCTCAATTTCGGATCCTGCTAAGGTGAAAGAGTTTATTTCAACTTTCTTTTCTCACCACTATAATGATGACAATGCATTGGATCTGTTTGATTTGGATTTGGAATTCACGAAACTTAGTAATAGCAAAGCTGCATTCTTACAAAGAAATTTTTCGGAGGAGGAAGTTTGGGAATCGTTGGCATCGGCTGATAGTAACCGGGTGCTGGGTCCGGGTGGTTTTAACATGGGGTTCTACAAGAAATTTTGGCCCTACCTCAAAGAAGATATCATGAGATTTTTTGAGGAATTTTTTTAGGGTCGTGATTGGGAACCTGGGATCAACCATTCATTTATAACCTTAATTCTGAAGAATGAGAATCCAGTTTCTTTGGATGAATACAGGCCGATAAGCTTGGTTGGTGGGTTGTATAAAATATTGTCGAAGGCCCTTTCACGTAGGCTAAAAACGTGCATTGGTGAATTGGTGGGTGATACCCAGTTTGCTTTTATTGAGGGACGTCAGATTTTAGATTGTTCTCTCCTAGCAAATGAAGCGATCGATTCAATGTTTAAATCTGGTCAGAGTGGAATTGCCTTCAAAATTGATTTCAGTAAGGCATATGATACAATCAATTGGGAATTTCTTTTCTTGGTTATGAAGAAATTTGGGTTTGGAGAAAGATGGATATCATGGATCAGAATGTGCATTTCCTCGGCGAGAATCTCAATTCTTGTAAATGGGGCCCCTACTGAGTCCTTTCTGATGTCTTGAGGTCTTCGGCAGGGCTGATCTCTTTCAGCCCTTCTATTCAATCTAGTGGGGGAAGCTCTGAGTCTAATGCTCCATGAGGCAGTAAGGTTAGGCCTCTTCTCGGGTTTTTCTATCGGATCAGCTTCGAATTCCATCAACATTTCACATTTGCAGTTTGCAGATGACCTTCTAATTTTCTACGGGGCGGAGGAAAGGCAAAACCGGATGCTTAAACGTACACTCCGTGTATCTAAACGGGCCTCGAAGCTTAAGCTTAATGTAAATAAGAGTAAGATCTTGGGCATTCATACTGACGCAAATCTTATACGTAATTGGGTTGCTTCGATTGGGTGTCTTGTGGAGTCTTTTCCTACTACTTACCTTGGGTTACCACTTGGAGCTCGCAGAAACTCTATAGCTCTGTGGGACCCTGTGATCAGCTTGTTTTTGAAACGGTTGGAAGTTTGGAAGTAGGGATTTCTCTTCTTTGGAGGTAGGCTCACTTTAATAAAGTCGGTCCTCTCTAGTCTTCCAGTTTACTTTCTCTCATTATTCCGAATGCCTTATACCGTATTAATGAAACTCAATTCCATTATGGCAAAATTCTTTTGGGGTGGTAATGCGGAGAAGTCCAAGATTCATTGGATTCGATGGGATACGCTATGTAAACCCCAAAGTTTGGGAGGTCTTGGTATTACTAATTTGAGAAATATGAATCAAGCCTTGTTAAGCAAGTGGTGTTGGCGTTTTGGTAACGAAAGACAGAGTTTGTGGAGGCGTGTTATCAAATTGAAAACTCTGTGGATTGGAGCCGGTCTCCTTCCATGTTTTACTCCTTCCCGAAACTGCTCTTGGGTATGGAGTAACATTATGAAATCCTATCTCAGTGAAGATGCTACTGGTATATGCTGCAAATCTAACCTGGTTCTAAAGGTAGGCGAGGTAAGAATATTTATTTTTGGGACGATCCTTGGTTGGGGGACACTCCATTAAAGACACGATATCCAAGATTCTATGTGTTGGCCTTGAACAAGAGGAGCCTAGTGTCGGATTATGGCACTAAAAGTAATGGTGAGTGGACTTGGAGTATAACGCTTAGAAGGCCCCTTTTCGATCGGAAGTTGGCAAGTTGGGAATCTCTAACTTTGCAACTTCGATCCTTTAAATCGAGTATGTTAGAACACGATTGGGTTTGTTGGCTGGGTTCCAATGACGACTCCTTTTCGGTAAAATCTTTCAAGAGCATTTTGTTGGGTCATATTCCGTCCTCTAGTTTTTGGATGAAGTTCGTGTGGCAAAGCATCGCCCCCCCAAAGGTAGAGTTATTCGTGTGGTTGGTCATGCAGAAAAAAATTTCGGTGAAAGAAGAACTCTCTAAAAAAGGTATTTCGCTTCCTAACATCATGTGCCCCTTCTGCTTAGTGGCTACAGAAACAGTAGAACACCTTCTATTTTCATGTTATGTTAGTTGGAAGGTTTGGATGAAGGTAGGTTCATGGTTCAATATATCCAATGTTCTACCAAAATCTTCGATGGCTTTCATGGAAATGTGGTCGGCATGCTGCTCTCCATCCTTTGACAAGGTATGGTCCTTTACTTCTTATGTTGTTATCTGGTCATTATGGTTGTATCGAAATAAAATAGTGTTTCGAAAAAAGGAACTGAATTGGTTGCAATTGATAATGACAGTAAAATTGAGACTAGTGAAATGGGTCAAGGCGAAGTTCAGAAATTGTAGGATTCCAATGGAAAATTTGTTTCTAGATCCATGCTTAGCGACGAATCAGAATTTGGTTATGTTGAAGCCGCCGAAGAATCTGAACTGGAAGCCCCCCTGTCGGTTTTGTCAAGCTTAATATAGATGGTGCCCTTGATCGACATGGTCAGCATGGTGGGATCGGTGGTGTGCTCAAGGACTCCAAAGGTAATACTATTTTGGCAGTTCTCCGAAGGTTGCGAACCTGGTCTGCCATCGTTGATTGAATTCAAGGCTCTGCAAGTTGGATTGAAGATGTTCTGGGGTTCACATATTAGATCGAGGGCTAGGCTCATTGTTGAAACTGATTGCCGGATTATTGTTGATTGGTTTTCGAACATGAAGCCACCTCCATCGAATTTATCCCTGCTGGTCAGCGATATTAGGGACATGTTGCAGGAAAATGGGAGTTTCATCAAGTGGGTCCCCATGGGCTCCAATGTCGTGGCTGATGCCCTTGCAAAAGCAGGTGTTGGGTGAGGTACTGTCGGTTTGTTACGACTGATATAATAGGTCCTTCCTTCTTGTTTGGGTTGTAGTAAAACGTACTATTATGTATCGAACATTTAAATATTTTAATAAAGTTGGGCACTCTTTTCCCCCTACCTAGGTTTAGAGGGGTTTTTTAACGAGGCCCTTTTACCTTTAAAAAAATGAAGGGATGTGTAATTTTTTTTACAAAGCTTGTGTATCAAAATATAACTCTTAAAAGAAACCTTCCAATAATATTATGGTGGATTGATGAACCATGTTAACACGACACGGATGTATATGAATGTTATAAAACTTATATATTATCAATTATTAATGTATTAAAATTTATATAAATATATAATACTTCGACAAGATTACGATACGGGAAAATAATAAATTATGTACTCGAGGGAGAATCGAAGACTAACCATCCTTCAAAGGCAGCTTCTCTTTTTGCCACCGCCCTTGTCTTTGGTCACCGGAGGACAACATGCTGGAAAATCATCAGTGTAAGAATTATAAATCATAATCGAAAAATTCGATGCATTTGAAAGAAAAAAACAAATGGGGGGTCAATATTATTTCGAGATCGAGAGCGATTCACCTGTTGATTTGTCGTCGGTTGTTTGATCTAGGTTATTTTGTTTTGCCATGAGAGACACTTGAGATCCACGTTTAACGTACGCTTTAATTTGTTGATGATGGTTATAAGGAAAATGTTATTTAAAAAAGAAAAAATAGTTGTGGAATTCTTGACAAATCTACTATACGTGTTTATAAAATTTTGTCTTAGAATCAGATTCTGTGATAAACTTTCGGTCAGTAAAGCCACCATTGGTGTTAGTGTCTTAGTATTAGATTCTGTGATAAACTTTACGTGTTTGCAAATTTTTGTATTGGGGTCGTTTCTTTTTAGTGATTTGAATGGTAAAAGACAGTGGCTGAATTTGGGAGAAATTTTAATTAATTTTTAAATTTAGAGGGTTAAACTAAAATTTTTAATAATTTTGAGAGATTTAGTAAGAACATTTAAATGAAAGAAGTTTAATTAAAAATAAACAAAATTTTATAGTTTAAAAAATTTGAGGTGTCCAAATTAAAATTTTTAAGGGCTAAAATCTAATTTTTTAAAATTTTGGAGGGGGTCATGGCCCCACTAATCTCCACAAGCTTTTGCCTATGATAGAAACGGGGGATAAGGGACGGTTTTGCATTCTCTACTCCGTCCCAAACACTTTTGGGTTCGATTTTGGGAATCCTCATTAAACATTTCAAGGATTTTTTCGTCCTCATCCCTTACGAATCCCCGCAGTTTTCTGTAAACCCCTCGTCCCGGTCTGGACGGCTGACCGGTCCGAGTAGGCTACACGAGGAAAATCGAAGCGAAACCCGTTAAGGCTCCCCTTCGATTAGCAACCCTATTTTTTTCTTTATCTTTTCTAGATGCCTTTATCAAACCCTATGTGATAGGACACGCAGCGAACAAACACGGATACAAAACCCACAAGACATGCAATTTAACAGCCCAAATTTTCCTTTTTAAGCAGGCCGTATCGATACACATACAGAGGGTATCGATACGCCTTGACCAAGGTCAACCCTCTCAGTCAACTCAGGGAAGACCGTATCGATACAGCCCTTGAGCGTATCGATACGCCCCTCTCGGTCAACATTTCAAGGTCAACGAGATGGAACCGTACCGATACGCTAAGACATCGTACCGATACGCTAATAACTCACCAAAATCTCAGAATTCCAGTGAGCAAAGATCGTATCGATACACCCCCGCGTATCGATACACCCAGCCAAAACTGACTCCTGTAGGCTAGACCGTATCGATACGGCCATTAGGCGTACCGATACGCCCTGCTCTGCAATTCTCCATTTTCAGCACAAACACACAAGATTTACACTCTAGATGCATAATAAGACCTCCCTAGCCACATACGAACATACATACAACATTTACCAACCAAGATCTAGTCATACAAGCACCCAACATGGACGAACATCATTCAACTAAAGAATTCATGTAATCATTCAAAGAAGGCATACATAGCATACATGAGTTTCATGCCTTAGCAAACAACCATAAAACATTCATATAAGGCAATCTAAACATGATTTTACAAGTCAAGCATGACATCCAAAAGCCAAGGCAACACAAGCATCCAAAAGACATGGCTATAAGCCTCCCAACAAATACATAGGCATCAATATAAACATGGTTTACAAATCCATCAATATAAGGCATTAACAACGTAAAGCCAACACAAAGGAGTCTAGATGCACGCTCCTAAAACACGTAGCATTTCCCATTGCTAAACTACTACATTATTTAATAAACCATACTTGAGCAAACGACCACGCGCTTGGACGCCCTTTTCATGCTCCTTGCTAACTCCAAGCTAAAGATCTGCATTGCCGGAAAAAGAAGGGCGTAAGCATAAAGCTTAGTGAGCGGAGCTCAAAAAACATAACAACGACAATGCAAGGTTCAAAGCTTTCTTTAAAATAAAGGTCAACCCATACAGATCATCCAATGACCAAACCTTCTACTAACATACTAAACCAACTAAAGGACAACAATACAAATATTTATCATGGCTTCACATTTTATGGTATGCATAAAGGCATGATCCTATATTAAAGAAAAATCATAAAAAGAGAATGATATAGTGAGACACAACATGAACAATACATGGTATGTGTAACCCCCTCGTCCCGGTCTGGCCGGATGACCGGTCCAAGTGGGCTACACGGGGAAAACCGAGCGAAAACCAATTTAGGTTCCCCCTCGGTTAGCAACCCTATTATTTTTTTTTTCTAGATGCATGTAATAAATCCTATGTGATGGAACATGCAGCGAACAAATACGGATACAAAACTCACAAAAATGCAATTAAACAACCAAATTTTCCCTTTTTAAACAGGCCGTATCGATACACCTATAGAGGGTATCGATACGCCTTGACCAAAGTCAAACCTCTCAGTCAACACAGGGAAGACCGTATCGATACACCCTTGAGCGTATCGATACGCTCCTCACGGTCAACATTTAGAGGTCAACGAGATGGATCCGTACCGATACGCTACAACCTCGTATCGATACGACCTAAACCACACCAACTCCTGAATTTCAGAGAGTTGGGACCGTATCGATACACCCTTGTGTATCGATACGCTTAGCCTGACTTGAATTTCAGAGAGTTGATACCGTATCGATACATCCCAGTGTATCGATACGCCTAGCCAAAACTGGGTTCTGCAGGCAGGACCGTATCGATACACCCTTGAGAGTATCGATACGCCCTGCTTTGCAATACTCTAATTTCATCAAAAACACATAAGGCTCACCCTCTAAAAGCATAACAAAACCTCCCTAGACACATACAAGCATTCATACCACCTCTATTAACTAGAATATAGTCATACAAGGCACCTAACATGGATAAGCATCATTCAAAGGACATGTTTATAAACCTCCCAACAAACACTTAGACGTTAACATAACATGGTTTACAAAACTATCAACATAAGGCATTAACAACATATCATAAGGAACATGCCATCAAAACAACCTTAAACATATAAAAGGCGTACATATAAAGACATATTTACACAAGCAACATCTCAAGCTTAATTACAACTTTCTAAACTCTATACCCCATTGTCTAGGCAATTTATCAAAACACAAACCATACTTGTAACTAGCTTGAGAACTCCAAAAGCTCTTTCCTCACCCGATTGCCTTCCGAACTCTAACGATCTGCACGTTGGAAACAAAGAGAGCGTAAGCCAAATAGCTTAGTGAGAGAGACTCTACAATTCACAACGCACAATTTTTCCAAAACACGTTTATATATAAAAAGACAATGAATGCACAAGAATTAATCTCAATAACAACAACACACATGGTTTGCACAAGCACAACCAACATACAAGTACGGTGGAACTACACATCACCGTTTCAACTAGTGAGTTTCCAATGGGACTACACATCGAAGGAATACCCAACCAGTGACTACCGGTGGGACTACACATCACCAGAGTCTTATACTTTTGCTACCGGCGGGACTACACATCACCGGAGCAACGACAACCATCACGTGAGGCACGAACTAAACTCAACTACACAATTAACCACTCAAATGCACTTAAATCTCATGAATTATAACATTCATCATACCACAACAACATGAGAGTAGAGAGGCTTACACACGGGTTTAGGTGACCCTTTTAGGTCCCACCCAACCCCAAGAGAATCCATATCGAGCACAATGCATAATTCAACAATTCTACTCACCGTTGCTACCTAAAAGAAGATCGAAGACCAAGCTCACAACTCCGAAATCCTCAATTTGTCCCCGAAGCTTCACCAACCAACTTTCTCGTTTCTACACATTTCAACACAATTTAAACAATCCCAACTCAGTCCATATTCCAAAGTAATCAACACAATTTCATACCAAGCACACAACATCAAAATCCATAATCTCGAGCAGCCCCTAAACACCCCTCAAACCAATGATTCTAAACTTTAATTTGCTCTCTAAAGCCTCCAAAACCACACGTACATATAG
Organism: Hibiscus trionum; assembly: GCA_030270665.1. Classification (NCBI taxonomy): domain Eukaryota; kingdom Viridiplantae; phylum Streptophyta; class Magnoliopsida; order Malvales; family Malvaceae; genus Hibiscus; species Hibiscus trionum. The sequence goes on along the minus strand of BSYR01000019.1, from coordinate 23,384,022 downwards.
TCTAATCATCAGCCATCAAAATTTCACCTAAAACATCCCCAAAACTCAACTTAAAACCTCTCAAAAACCTCATTTTTTCCCAAATCCGAAAATTCCATAAAACGTTGTAAAAATCGATTTTTGTTGATCCTTTTTAGTGTAGACAACTCATATAACTTAAACAAATAGAAAACTTGATTAAAGACATTAAAAACAACATATTTGAATCCAAAACCCTCCAAACCTCAAATCTCAAAACATATATAAAAATGAAAACAAATGGTATCATCGTGTAGAGAATAACAAGGACAAGTCAAAAACGTCCTTACCTTTGAAAAATCTTCAAAAACGGATGAGTTATGGAATGAAATAGTATCTCTAAAGGGAGAGAGATTTTTGACGTTGGAATGAAATGGAAGAGAAGTGAAGAAGATGATCACTCCACCTTTATTTTATAATTGTTTAAAAATTTAATGTTCAATGACCAAAATGCCCTTAAAGAAAAAGGGAAACCACAATAGTGTCATCCATGGCTTTTGGGCTCAATTTAAAATTAGTCCAAATCTTAAAACCCGAGGCCCAAACCATTACTTCATTAAATAAAATATTAAAATCGAAACCCGAGACAATACTAAAATATTATTTTCACCTAGCCCCTAAACCGGGGCGTTACAACTCTCCCCCACTTAAGGAATTTCGTCCTCGAAATTACCTGGCGGAAACAAGTACGGAAACTGCTCAAGCATGTCAGTTTTCCTCTCCCACGTGGCTTCTTCCACACCTCTATGTCTCCATAAGACTTTGACTAACTCTATAGTCTTGCCACGCAATACCTTGCTATCAGCAGCAAGTATCTCAACTGGTTCCTCGATGTAAGACAAGTCCGGATTTAACTCTATTTCTTCCACTGGCATAACATGGAATGGATCCGATCTGTACCTCCTAAGCATTGACACATGAAATACATCATGAATCTTCTCCAGTTCAACTGGGAGTTTCAATCTATATGCAACCGGACCAATTCTCTCAACTATCTCATAAGGCCCTATGTACCTTGGGCTCAACTTGCCCTTTCTCCTAAATCTCATCACTTTCTTCCAAGGTGAGACTTTCAAAAATACTTTATCTCCCACAGAGTACTCTACCTCTTTCCTCTTCAAACCGGCATAGGACTTTTGCCGATCGGAAGCCGCTTTCAAGCGATCACAAATCAACTTTACCTTCTCGGTGGTACCCTTAAGCAACTCGGGCATCGGTATAAGCTTCTGTCCAGTCTCGGCCCAACAAATCGGGGTCCTACACTTCCTACCATACAAGGCCTCATAGGGAGCCATCTCAATGCTCGACTGAAAGCTGTTGTTATACGCAAACTCCACTAGTGGTAGGTGTTTCTCCCATGTCCCCTGGAAGTCAATGATACAACACCTTAACATATCCTCCAATATCTGAATCACTCTTTCCGACTGTCCATCTGACTGTGGATGATATGAAGTGCTGAAGTTCAACCAAGTGCCCAAAGCTCGATGCAAACTCTCCCAAAATCTAGAGGTGAATCTCGGATCTCTATCCGACACAATCGACTTTGGTACCCCATGTAGTCTTACAATTTCACGAATATACAATTCGGCCAACTTGTCTAAAGTATAAGTAGTATGAACCGGTATGAAGTGAGCACTCTTGGTGAATCTATCTACAATCACCCACACTGAATTTTTCTTAGAAGGAGTCAACGGGAGTCCTGACACAAAGTCCATAGTGATACGCTCCCACTTCCACTCCGGAATTTTCAACGGTTGTAACAACCCTGAGGGAAACTGGTGCTCAGCCTTAACTCTCTGACAAACCATACATTTACTTACGAACTCGGATACATCCCTTTTCAAGCCAATCCAATAATATTCTTCCTTCAATCCTCGATACATCTTCGTGCTACCCGGATGCGTAGCAAAAGGACTATTGTGAGCATCACTCAAGATCATACGTCTCAACTCAGCATCCTCCGGAACTACTATCCTATCCTTAAAACATAGGATCCCATTCTCTCCAAAACAATACTCGGTTGGCCTATCTTCGGCTATGTCTTGTACGTGTGGTGCCAAAGACTCATCCCTCAACTGCTTCTCACGAATCAACTGGATCAATGATGGCTTAGCTTGAAGTTCGGCTACTAACCCACCATCTGTAGACACACTCAATCTTGCAAACATCGCTCGCAACTCAACGGCCACCTTTCTACTCAAGGCATCGGCCACCACATTCGCCTTACCCGGATGATACTCTATGGTAAGGTCATAATCCTTGAGAAGCTCTATCCACCTTCGTTGTCTGAGGTTTAACTCCTTCTGAGACATCAAATATTTCAAACTCTTGTGGTCGGTATACACAGTGCACTTCTCACCATAAAGATGATGTCTCCAGATTTTCAACGCAAACACCACGGCAGCCAACTCTATGTCATGTGTGGGGTAATTCTTCTCATGGACCTTCAATTGTCGCGAAGCATAAGCTACCACCTTACCATCTTGCATAAGCACACAACCTAGTCCCACGTACGACGCATCACTGTAAATCACAAACTCTCTCTCCGGCTCAGGTTGAACCAAAATAGGAGCTTCAGTCAAAGCTTTCTTCAATTTCTCAAACGCTTCTTGTCTCACATCTGACCATTCGTACGGAACATTCTTCTATAACAATTTGGTCAATGGTGCCGCTATCTTCGAGAACCCTTCAACGAACCTTCTATAGTACCCCGCCAAACCTAAGAAACTGCGGATTTCGGTCACTGATTTCGGTTGTTTCCAATCCACAATGGCTTCTATTTTCTTGGGATCTACACTAATCCCACTAGCCGAGACCACGTGACCTAGGAAGACCACCTCCCTAATCCAAAACTCGCACTTACTTAGTTTGGCATACAATTGATTCTCAAGTAGGGCTTGAAGCACTAACCTTAAGTGTTCATCGTGCTCCTCTTCGGTCCTAGAGTACACTAGGATGTCATCAATAAACACTACCACAAACCTGTCCAAGAACTTATGGAACACTCGGTTCATCATATCCATGAAGGCTGCTGGAGCGTTGGTCAACCCGAAAGGCATCACTAAAAACTCATAATGCCCGTAACGTGTACGAAAGGCTGTCTTCGGTATGTCCGCATCCTTTACTTTTAACTGATAATATCCAGACCTCAAATCAATCTTTGAAAACACGGAAGCACCTCTCAACTGGTCTAGTAGGTCATCTATCCTTGGCAAGGGATATTTGTTCTTCACGGTCACCTTATTCAACTGTCTATAGTCTATACACAGTCTCATACTACCATCCTTCTTTTTCACAAACAACACCGGAGCACCCCACGGGGAAACACTAGGCCTAATAAAGCCTCGGTCTGTCAACTCCTGAAGCTGTGTCTTCAATTCTTTCAACTCCTTAGGTACCATTCTATACGGAGAAATCGACACCGGTGCAGAATCAGAATATGTCTCAATAACAAACTCAACAGCTCTATCTGGAGGTAAGCTTGGTAGTTCTTCCGGAAAAACACTCGGAAAGTCGCATACAGTCCTGATGTCCTGAGGTCTCACCTCACTCATATCCGGGTTCATTACATAAGCTAAGTAAGCCTGACACCCTGCACTCAACAATCTCTGAGCTTCCAAAGCCGAAACCACATTGGACAAAAACTTGACATTTTCCCCAACTACCACAACCTCAAAGTCATCGGTAAGCCTCAAAGAGACTCTCTTAGTCTCGAAGTCAACCTTAGCTCTATGCTCTACAAGCCAATCCATGCCCAAAATCACATCAAAGCCATAAAAGGGTAATTCCATCATATCGACCGGAAACACATGGCCTTGAACCATCAAAGGACACCTTCTATACACTTTCCTAACTACCACTGTATCACCAAAAGAGCTAGTGACATTTACACCTACCTCTAGCCAATCACAAGGTAATCCTAATGACTTTGCGTGCTCACCCAAAATATACGAATGTGTTGCCCCCGAATCTATTAGAGAAAGCAAATTCAAGGACTGTAATGTGAAATTACCTGCAATGACATCAGTATCACTCCCAGCCTCTCGCTTAGCGTACACCCTAGCCGGTCCTCCTCCCTCGGGCTGGACTGCTACAACATGAGCCAAGTTTCTCTGACCCTCATTCCTTGGCTGAAAGTTCCCACGGCCGCGCCCACGGCCTCTCTGATGCTCAAAACCCCTAGCTGGGGCTGGTCCTCCCTTAACTGGGTGTGGACAATCACGTCTCAAATGGTCTCGGGAGCTACAGTTCCAACACGGCCCGAATCTACCCATACACTCACCTGAGTGGCGTCTCCCGCACCTAGTGCACTCAGAAATGTATCCAACGGCCCCATGGCCCTGACGACCCTGACCTTGGTTACCACCCTTAGGTCTCGTATCCTGCTGGTACCTCTTATCCTTATGCCCCTTGGCATAATCTCTATCCCAGTTCGCATGTCTCTTCCCGGAATCAGACCCACCAGCACGTGCTCTAGAGTTCAGGTTCTGCTCTATATCCTTAGCTCTAGAAACCAAGACATCGAACTCAGTGTAGTTAGAGGCCAACATGTAAGTCTTTACATCAGTAGTCAATCCATATCTATAACGCTCGCATCGTTCCGTCTCATTCGGAATCAATTCTGGCGCGTACTGGCTCAACCTCACAAACTGGACCTCATACTCAGACACGGTCCTATTACCTTGAACCAAAGCCATAAACTCTCTTTTCTTTTCATCCAAGTACCGAGCTCCTAGGTACTTCCTCTTGAAAGCACTCCAGAAAAACTCTCATGTGATATCCACCTCGGCCATACCGGAAATAATAGTGGTCCACCAAGCATAAGCATCTCCCTGAAGTAATGAGACAATGCACCCCAACCTACGGGCATCCGAACACTCCATCTGACCCAAGATGCGAGTAGTGCTCTCTAGCCACCCTTCTGAACCTTCCGGAGACAACCCACGAAACTCAACCGCCCCCAAATTACGAAGTCTCTCTAGGGGTAGTCCTGTCCCCGCACCCTGAGGTGGTGCTGCAACATGCATACCAGCCAAAGCTGTCTGAAAGGCTCCGGCTATGGTATGAATCAGATGAGCCACATCTGGACCTGCCTGACCTTGGCCCGCTTGAGCCCCAATTCCTTCCGCATTAGCCTCAGCCTGAGGCCCAATACCTTCACCTCCGACGTTTCCTCCATCACCACCAGGAGCATTAAGAGCAGGAGGCGCATTTTTAGGTGCTTGGCCACCCCTCCTAGGCCGTCCCCTTGGTCGCACCATAGCAAATAAAGTAATCTAAAACAACAACACACAACAGTAAAGAAACGTTAGGTTAGCAAAGGGGCAAAGGACTCCGGTTCTCAAGCTCTTTTAAACCAAAACAATTTCCATTTTTATTTTGACAACAACGCCTAACAATGGGGACTCAAACCAACTCTCAACAATTACAAGATCACCATAGCATGCATTCATACTTCGTGCTTAAAGACAAAATTTAGGCATACATAGCAAAATACTAATAATACCTTATCTTACCTCACTTACCGGCCTGAGGTCTCGGAAACCTCAGGCTCTGATACCAATAAATGTAACCCCCTCGTCCCGGTCTGGCCGGATGACCGGTCCAAGTGGGCTACACGGGGAAAACCGAGCGAAAACCAATTTAGGTTCCCCCTCGGTTAGCAACCCTATTATTTTTTTTTCTAGATGCCTGTAATAAATCTTATGTGATGGAACATGCAGCGAACAAATACGGATACAAAACTCACAAAAATGCAATTAAACAACCAAATTTTCCCTTTTTAAACAGGCCGTATCGATACACCTATAGAGGGTATCGATACGCCTTGACCAAAGTCAAACCTCTCAGTCAACACAGGGAAGACCGTATCGATACACCCTTGAGCGTATCGATACGCTCCTCACGGTCAACATTTAGAGGTCAACGAGATGGATCCGTACCGATACGCTACAACCCCGTATCGATACGACCTAAACCACACCAACTCCTGAATTTCAGAGAGTTGGGACCGTATCGATACACCCTTGTGTATCGATACGCTTAGCCTGACTTGAATTTCAGAGAGTTGATACCGTATCGATACATCCCAGTGTATCGATACGCCTAGCCAAAACTGGGTTCTGCAGGCAGGACCGTATCGATACACCCTTGAGAGTATCGATACGCCCTGCTTTGCAATACTCTAATTTCATCAAAAACACATAAGGCTCACCCTCTAAAAGCATAACAAAACCTCCCTAGACACATACAAGCATTCATACCACCTCTATTAACTAGAATATAGTCATACAAGGCACCTAACATGGATAAGCATCATTCAAAGGACATGTTTATAAACCTCCCAACAAACACTTAGACGTTAACATAACATGGTTTACAAAACTATCAACATAAGGCATTAACAACATATCATAAGGAACATGCCATCAAAACAACCTTAAACATATAAAAGGCGTACATATAAAGACATATTTACACAAGCAACATCTCAAGCTTAATTACAACTTTCTAAACTCTATACCCCATTGTCTAGGCAATTTATCAAAACACAAACCATACTTGTAACTAGCTTGAGAACTCCAAAAGCTCTTTCCTCACCCGATTGCCTTCCGAACTCTAACGATCTGCACGTTGGAAACAAAGAGAGCGTAAGCCAAATAGCTTAGTGAGAGAGACTCTACAATTCACAACGCACAATTTTTCCAAAACACGTTTATATATAAAAAGACAATGAATGCACAAGAATTAATCTCAATAACAACAACACACATGGTTTGCACAAGCACAACCAACATACAAGTACGGTGGAACTACACATCACCGTTTCAACTAGTGAGTTTCCAATGGGACTACACATCGAAGGAATACCCAACCAGTGACTACCGGTGGGACTACACATCACCAGAGTCTTATACTTTTGCTACCGGCGGGACTACACATCACCGGAGCAACGACAACCATCACGTGAGGCACGAACTAAACTCAACTACACAATTAACCACTCAAATGCACTTAAATCTCATGAATTATAACATTCATCATACCACAACAACATGAGAGTAGAGAGGCTTACACACGGGTTTAGGTGACCCTTTTAGGTCCCACCCAACCCCAAGAGAATCCATATCGAGCACAATGCATAATTCAACAATTCTACTCACCGTTGCTACCTAAAAGAAGATCGAAGACCAAGCTCACAACTCCGAAATCCTCAATTTGTCCCCGAAGCTTCACCAACCAACTTTCTCGTTTCTACACATTTCAACACAATTTAAACAATCCCAACTCAGTCCATATTCCAAAGTAATCAACACAATTTCATACCAAGCACACAACATCAAAATCCATAATCTCGAGCAGCCCCTAAACACCCCTCAAACCAATGATTCTAAACTTTAATTTGCTCTCTAAAGCCACCAAAACCACACGTACATATAGTCTAATCATCAGCCATCAAAATTTCACCTAAAACATCCCCAAAACTCAACTTAAAACCTCTCAAAAACCTCATTTTTTCCCAAATCCGAAAATTCCATAAAACGTTGTAAAAATCGATTTTTGTTGATCCTTTTTAGTGTAGACAACTCATATAACTTAAACAAATAGAAAACTTGATTAAAGACATTAAAAACAACATATTTGAATCCAAAACCCTTCAAACCTCAAATCTCAAAACATGTATAAAAATGAAAACAAATGGTATCATCGTGTAGAGAATAACAAGGACAAGTCAAAAACGTCCTTACCTTTGAAAAATCTTCAAAAACGGATGAGTTATGGAATGAAATAGTATCTCTAAAGGGAGAGAGATTTTTGACGTTGGAATGAAATGGAAGAGAAGTGAAGAAGATGATCACTCCACCTTTATTTTATAATTGTTTAAAAATTTAATATTCAATGACCAAAATGCCCTTAAAGAAAAAGGGAAACCACAATAGTGTCATCCATGGCTTTTGGGCTCAATTTAAAATTAGTCCAAATCTTAAAACCCGAGGCCCAAACCATTACTTCATTAAATAAAATATTAAAATCGAAACCCGAGACAATACTAAAATATTATTTTCACCTAGCCCCTAAACCGGGGCGTTACAGTATGCACAAGCATAACCAAAATACACACGGTGGGACTACACATCACCGTTTCGACTAGTAGTTTTCCAATGGGGCTACACATCAAAGTACTCTTCTACTAGTCACTACCGGTGGGACTACACATCACCGGAGTCTTATACCATTCGCTACCGGCGGGACTACACATCACCGGAGCAACGACAACCATCACGTGAGGTTCGACACCAACTATGCAACACGATATACAATCACCATCATGCGACATGTTCTCACTATATCATGCACAACCAAAAACAAGTTGTAACAAAATCCACAACTAGGCACCAACTTACTACTTTCAATCTTACCAACCACAAATGGTCTTACTCACCATTTCCGTGCACAACCTACACCAACTTACACATATCTTACAAGGCATATAAACAACACCATAAATACCATCACACATGATCAACGATATAATAATAAGCAACATGCTTCCTCCCAAAATATTGGAATTTCATACATAACAATTTATCACCACAAGTAATGAAAACAAATGGTAAAAGGGGAAATTAAAGAGGCGGTTCACATCAACTTACTCTTGAGTTTAAATTGACTTTTCAAGCTCAATCTAAACCCTTTCAAAATCATCTTTGAACCAAAACGAAACTTGAAACCATTTTCACATCCACATGCTTGAACCAACCTTTGAAAATCAATTTAAAACATTAACCACTCACCTTCACTTCCAAGCTAAATCACCAAGCAAGCAATCACCTTCAAGCTTCCGAATTCACCCTCGAGGCTTCACCAACACAAGCTCTTGCCTCTAAACAACCTCAACACAATCCAAACAACTTCAAATCAGCCCAAGTATCAAAGTAGCTAACCCGGAATACAATTCAAACATCAAACCCAACATTTCAAGCCATGAACAACCCCCAAAATTACCAAACCCGAGCAGCCCATAAACCTCTATCAAAACTCATGATTTCAACACTTTCAACACTTCCAAATGCTTCCAAAACAGCCCCCAACCATTACCCTAACATTAACCCTCAAATTCCAACATAGAACACACCCAAAACTCAACTAAAAACCCTCCTAAAACCCCATCAAAACCCAACTTCGGGAATCATTGTAAAATTCTTTAAAAATCACATATGTCGGACCTTAAGGGTTATAAACAACTCATTCAACAATAATAAATCAATAGCTTAGGTTAAAGACCATAAAGTTCACATTTTTAATCCCAAAACTCAAAACCTCCAAATCCAAAAACCATGAGCTTTTTGAAAAATAAAGATACTAGCTTGAAGAGGAAGAGGAGGACAAGTCAAAAACGAAGTTACCTTTCAAAAAGCACCAAAAATGAAGATGCAAGGTGATGGAATAGTAACTTGGTGTAGAGAGAGCTTCTATGTCGTTAAAAATGAAATGGGAAGTGAAGAAGATGAAAACAAAGCTTATTTTAGCATAAAGAGCGTTTTAAATGAAAGTTAGTTTATTTACAGTTTTGCCATTAATGAATGGCTATTTCCCATTTTCTTTAAAAACCATCCAAATTAAGTTTCATTTCAATTTAGTCCAACAATAAAATGTTTGTTTTTGAAACCCGAGGCCCAAAAGATTATTTTGATAATAAAATCGAGCCCGAAATAATATTAAAATATTATTTTCACCCGACCCCAAAACCCGGGTGTTACATTTTTGGTTAATTCCTATACTAAAAAAATAAACAAAACTTAATAGATTAAAGAAAATACCCAACTTTATCTCCAAAATTACAAATATAAATGATAAATTTAGTTTTAATAGCAACAATCAAACCGTTTCAAAATTATAAAACGTGACTTAAATATTAACTATTGAAACATGATTATCTGTTGCACTTCCTTAAAAAGAAAAGGGATAATGGCACAAACAAATGCCCCATGTACTTTACTAAATTTGTCAATGTGAGGTTGATAGTTTTAAAAGCGTTTAGTGTGCCCCCTGTAATTTGCTCCCGTCTTCTAAAGTGCCTTCAAGACTAACGTTGTTAATTGATGACGTGGTAGGAACATGTGACATCTTATACTGCCACGTAGCACTTTCCCCCAAAAAACCACTTAAATTCAGGGGTTTGAAAACAATTTCACCCTTTTCTTTTTTACACCAAAAAACAAAATGAGGGGAAATTGATGATATATGAACAATTTTACAATGAACTAGATTCAATAATCTTTCCAACCATATAAATCACCTCTTTTAATTTTACTCGTACAATGTATGGTAAATTTTTGATGTCAATGCCATTATTATTTTTTAAAACAGTCAGCTGACTTTTTTTCTCACCTTTTCTCACTAAAAAATTAATAATTTTTAAAATAAAAGTCGAAATCAAGAACTGTTTGTTTTTTTAAAAAAAATCTAGACTTTTGTATGATTAGGGAAATGCAATGCTCACTTCCTAATTTATGTTGTAGAATTTTTGGTGATTTTTTAAAGTCGTTGCTAAAACTTTTTTCTAAGAAATATGTTGTCAAATTTTTATGACCTTTCAATATTCAAATATTCATATCATTTAAAATACACATCGAAATTGATCAATATGTATTTTAAACAAAACTAGACTGAATCATGTTTACAATGATGCATAGACACTTTCGAATTTTTTTTATAAAATTTACGGAGAGTTTTCAAACTTATTCAAGCCGGCCATACTTAGGTGAGATTGAATTTTTGATGAAAAATGGGTAACTTACCCTTATGGCATCCAACTTTGTAAAATATTGGTATCCATACATATATTTTTCGAGATCCTTATGGTGATTTATATGGGTACAGTTTGGTTATCCTCACAGTACGGTGATAAAACTTTTTCCGTACTCATTCTGTAGGTAAAGATTTTAAGTTATTTTTCCATCTAGCAATTTAGATCTCCATAATTTTCGATTATTTCTCACCCAATTACTGCCTTACTTCCGCCACCGGCAAAAGATACGGCAAAAGATAGAGACCCACTTGATTCATATAATCTTTATATATAATATATAAGAAATTCAACAAGTTTCGGATTAAAATCTAGTTATTTCCCATATTTCTAAACATTACGAACAGTTTATGGATATAAGAGAATGAATGGATGCATGCATGCAAGTAAGATGAATCTATATCAAATTGATATGATTGCCACCAAATCAAAGAATATATGGACTTGTATTTTTTTCTTTTGTTCCTCTATTATGTAATCAGGCGACCGACTAGTTAGTTAAATATACAAAAGACCAACAGGGCGGAATAATTTTGGGACTTGATAATTTCGTCGTCCCACATTTTGTATCTGTAAATTTTCTCATGAAATAAAGTTATCTTTTAATCAAAAAAAAATACGGACTCTCGGTTAATGCTTTCCCATTGCTCAGGACACAAGCATTTCCCGGAATAATTTGGGTGATATTATTTTAAAATACATAAAGTTAAAAATAGTGTCAAACATTTGATTTTTGGTCACTTTAACTTTAACTTTTTAATTCTATTTTCTTAAAAAAAAAACACACATTAAACACAAATATATATATATATATATATATTTTAAAAATTAAACTTAAAACTTAAAAGTATATAATACAAACATGGAAAGAATTTAGGGATTTAAATTTAATTTTGAAGTAAAAATATTAAGAAACTTAAAATAAAAATATAATTTGAAATATAAAAAATATATATATTAAAAATTATCGGGTCGGTCGGGTCGGGTGGGGTACCCGATTAGGGAAAACTTTCGGCCCGTGTCCTGAAAAATTACTGGGTCGGGTAATATTTTTTTTTAAAAAATTACTCGTCCTTTTTAGGTTCGGGTCATCGGATCGTGTATTTTTAAACACCCCTAGTTAACACCATTTGATGATGTAGCATGTCTGCATGGAATGACATGTTGATATGGCGATGCCATGTGTATTATATTTTAAAAAAGTAATTGTTTTTTATATTTATTTTATATTAATTTTTAACCAATCAAATAATGCAAAGGAAAGAAGTAAAAGATGGAATTATAGTTGAAACTTGATAGGACTCAAACTTAGGCTTGGTGGGTGGAAAGCACAACGCCTAACCAATAAGATAACATACTATTTTGTTAAGTTATTACTAAATATTATATTGGGGATATATTTTGATACACAATCTGTATACAATCGTTTTATAACATTTAAAACCTAAAGGCTTAATACACTTTCCCCTAAACTCTACATGTTTTCTCAACTTGCCCCCTAAAGTTTATTATGACCACTTTTGCTCCATAAAATTTTCACCGTTATCCATTTCACCCAAAAAAACTAACACCGTTAAAAAAATCTGTTTTGACCAATCAAAACGCGCCACGCCATTTTCCTTATTTATTTTTAATTTTTTAAATAAAATAAAAAATAAAAAATTAAATTATTTATTAATTTAATTATATTTCTCTAATACCTAGAATGCCCCATCTTCTTCACCCATCACCTTATTCCCCAATTTTCCCTAAATCAAATGGGTATATGCGAGTGAGCCTCCAATTTTTCTGTCTCAAACATGAAATCCACTCGGATGGAACTATGCCCAAGTTTTGTTTTTCTTCGTTTATTCTCTCTTTTGGGATCTAAATTCGAAGACCTATTTCTCTGTTAACAAAAAAATTGAATCTTGTAATGGCATCTAGTTAGTTTTAATGGTGTGATTGTAGTGATACCTTAGTGGGTGTGGCGCACGATGCTTTCAACGCTTCCTTCAGTGAAATTGACTCGGAAAAACACGTGCCGAGAGCAGTGTTTGTGGATTTGAAACCCACTGTCATGATGAAGTTCGAACCGACCCTTACTGAAAACTTTTTCACCATGAGCAGCTTATTTTTCGGGAAGGAGGATGATGCTAATAATTTTGTCAGAGCCACTATATAAGTAAGGAAAACATCGTCTTCGCCTGCATTTAACTTCATTGTTGTTGTTATTTGTTGGCTTACATTGATTAGGCTTTATGTTTTTCTGAAGCTTATTTTCGGGAAGGAGGATGCTTGGATTTGGTGATGGACGCAGGACGATGGCGAGAAAGGTAAATAAGTGAGAAGAAATGTAGAGAAATAAAAAGAAGATTTATATCCAATACACTGAGGGGAAAACTAAAAGTTTCTACAAGCGCCTTAGTTTTAGGGTTTAGGGACTTAGTTTAAGGTGTAAGATTTAGGAGTTTGGGTGCAGGGGTTTAGAATTTAGGGTTTAGGGTTTAAAGGTTAAGGTTTATGTTTTAGTGTAATATGTTGAGGGTTTAGGTTTTAACGTACAAACCCTAAATTCTAACCCTAAATTCTATTCACAAACCTTACATTCTAAACTACTAAACCTAAATTCCTAAACTCTACACCCTAAATTGAGTCCCTAAACTTAAAAATTAAGGCACTTGTGGAAACTTTTAGTTTCCGCCGCCAGCGTATCAAATAATTATTCATAAAAAGATTGGAGAAGAATATAAGGAGGATGTTTTGGGTACTATAAAAAATACAATTAAATTAATAAATATTTTAATACATTTATTTTATTTTTGTTTTTATTTAAAAAATTTAAAATTTTTTAAAAAGAAATAAAGAATATGATGTGGCGCGTTTTGATTGGTCAAGAGATTTTTTTAACGGTAAAAGGTAATATGAGTAACGACAAAAATATTATGAGAAAAAATGGTCAAAATAAACTTTAAGAGGGCAAATTGAAAAAACAAGTAAAGTGTGGGGGAGTGTATCCTAGCACCCTAAAACCCTACACTTTAAATTTTAACTATAAACTTTAAACCCTAAAATTAAAGGCTTGTGTAAATTAAAATTAACTCAAGCTTGTGTGATAAAGTATTTTCTTTATATTTATTACATTCCTTACTGTTTGCACCCATTTTTGCCCCTTCATCATCCCATCGTTGAAAAATCCAAGATCAGAACCATATCTTTCCCAGCAAGGTAACCGGACCCCCTATCGGTGAAAAATTGAAACCATCTCCCCTGATTAAATTTAAACCAAAAAGAAAGAAAAAAAATTAATTTGGATGGATAATTCCAAATTTAGGTAAATAGAGAAAAAATAAAAAAAGGGAAACGAATGTGCCTTTCCAGGTTCTATCAGGATGGATAGCAAGTGTGTTTAACCACAATGCGAGAGTGGCGAGTCCACAATACGCAGGCTCCGATTACGTTTGGTAGTATGGGATTAGTTTGAAAAAAAAACTTCCACGGTTCCTCCTGCTAAAGCTTCCATGAACAGTTGCTGTAAAAGATTCAAAATTGAAGTAAGAAAAAATAATAAAAATACAGGTTTGGAAAATATTAAAGGCCGAGAAAGAGAGAAATTAGGGTTATTTTTCTTTGATTTTTACTTGCCTTTCCTTTGGGAGAAACGAATTCGATGGAGGGAGGAGATGGAAGAACTCTTCTGTAGAGACATGCCAACGCCAATTTTCACCAATTTAAAAGTGTAATTGTTTCATCAGAGTCAATTGGGGACGATGAAGGGACAACAATGGGTGCAGATAGTAAGGAATGTCATAAATATAATATGGCTTTGTCTAAGATGTGTGGATCAATTAATATTCTAAATAGGGATGGCAACGGGGCGGAGCTGGACAGGTTTTTGTCCGCCCGACCTCGCCCGACCTATAAGATATTATACCCAACCCCGTCTTAAACTAAAATATTAATTTACTCGTCCCGACCCGTCCCGATACAATAATCCTAAAACTCGACCCCGCCTCGAAAATTTAAAATTTTTTAATCTTCGTCGACGATAAATGTTAGATTCGACCAATCTTCCACCACAATCACAAATTATGGTTTCAAGGGACTTCAAACTTATATAAAAAAATAAAATAAAACTAATTTTAAATTATCCACATGTTAAACTACATATTTAAAAGAATAAACTTGAATAATTGACCGTTAGAATCGAATATATTAAAACTTGAACAACATCTAATAAAATTTTACAATAAGTACGAACCAAAACAAAAACAAAAAAATAGCTTAAAACTCATAAAAGTGTTTAAATATAATGATATTTTTTATAAATATAGTAAAAATATATATAAAAATATAAAAATGTACCGGGCGGGAAATTTCTAGCAAATACCTGAACCCGCCCCGCCTCGACTTCATGCTTTTCACGCCCTGCCCCGCCCGATCCCCAATATTTTAGAAAAAATATATGGTCGGGACACCTCGGGGCGGGTCGGGCCGAGTATTTTTGTCATCCCTAATTCTAAATTAAATCAAAGATACTATTTGAAAATAACACCGAATGTAATTAGGTAAAAAATGCATTTTCTCATTAAATGTTTTATTTAATAATTAAATTTCTTTTTCTTATTTTTGAGTGATTTATCTCTCCTAATAAAAGGTTTAGGGTTTAGAGATTATGATTTAGAGTTTAAGGGTTTGATTTTTAAGGTTTATGGTTTTGGGTTTAGAGTTTAGGATTTTTAGAGTTTAGTATTTAATGTTTAGGGCTTAGAGTTTGGAGTTTGTGATTTACGAGTTTAGTGTTTAGTGTTCTAGGTTCAGGGAATCTTATGGGGTTTAGTGTTTAATGTTTAATGTTATAATTTAAAGTTTAGATTTTTAAAATTTAGAATTTATGGTTAGAGTTTGAGGTTTAATAGGAGAGACAAATCATTTAGAAATAAGAGAAAAATTTAATTATTAAATGAAATATTTAATGAAAAAAAGTTATTTATATCTAATTAAATGAGGTGTAATTTTCAAAGAAAATTTTTTATTTAATTTAGAATATTAATTGATCCTTAACATGTGCATTAGGACACAGGTTAGACAAAGTCATATAATATTTGGTAAAAACTTAACAAAATAGCATGTTGGCCTAGTTGGTTAAGTGTTATACTTTCCAATTCCATCCATAAGTCTAGGTTTGAGTCCTACCAATTCTTTTCTTTGCATTTAACTAATCATATGATGTCACATGTTCTCATCTGATTGGTTAAAAATTAATATAAAATAATTACTTTTTAAAAATATTATTGATGTCACGTCATCGAAGAGTGTTGGTTGTTAGTTGACTAACAGTTGAACTAAAGTAACTAAAAGGTCAAATATTGGAGGCTATTTTTGACTTTATATCTTTTAAAAATATAAAAGTGGAGTTTGGCTTTCTTTTTTATTCAATACATTATTTTTATTAATTAGAATAACAACATAAATAAATAAACACCAAAATAAATACAAACATAGGCCTAAAAATAACACTGGCACTAAAGACCCAAATCGAAAAAAAAAAACAAACACAGAAAGATTTTATGAACCTTAAAAAGGTGCCCAAGCAAGCAAACAACGTCGGCTAACGGCACAGATGAAAGAACTAAACATCTGGATTTATTTTCAGATTCACCAAACTGGAAGGCCTCGGTAGTCGGATTAAACTGACTGATATTCCGAGGGTTCGGGTTGACATGGACAACAAAATCAGACCGCAGTAGTCGGTAATATAATTGACTTCGACATGCTTTTTTTTTGAAAGAAAAAAAGAATCATTGAAAAATGAGCAAAAGAAGACATACCACCAGAGAGCTACACAGACGGAGTCTCGTCGAAAGACGAAGTCGAAAATCCTGTCAACTTGTAATAAACATGCAATCATATAGAGACATCTCTTTAACTCGGTACAAAATCACCAACCCTCTAAACAAACAAACAAATTCAAAGCTGAATCAAACATCGGTCACAACATAATAATTATAATCCCCGTAAAAATTAATCTCAAAACATAAGAATGAGAAAAGGTGGAAAATACCTGAAGCTGAAGGCTGAAGCAAGCACTAAACCACCGAAAATAGAGCTGGAACTAAACCCTTAGTTCGAGAAAAGAGAAGATGATAGACTAGGGATTAATTAATGGATTGATTTGGAGTTTTGGGTTTATTTGGAAGTTGAAAATGAACAACGCTAATGCCCAAAAACATAAGAAAATCCAATCTTTTGGGCCTAAGGCACAAAACATATAATTTTAAGGGTTAACTACTGGAATGATCAGTTATGTTTTCCCCAGTACTGAGTTGGTTACCGATTCTGAAAAACGACCAGTAAAGTCACTTATGTTTTTGGAGTGTAAATTTTTGGTCATTTAGCTATTTGTTGCCGTTAAACGTTGACGGCTTGCTGATCTGACAACAGAAAAAAGGTCAACTATTGCAATAGCCACTTACGTTTATCCCATGTACATTTTTGGTCTTCGATTTTAAAAATTAAACGTTTTGGTCACTACTAAAAAGTTTATTTCTACTTTCACCATTGAATTTTTAAAAATTCATTTTTCAACCTTAAAACTAAAGCAAATCCTTTTCACATTCCATTCAAATTCTTCATAAACACACACAAAAAAAGAGCTAATTTCCAATAGAATGTAAAAAACATAACAAAGTTAGAATTTTTTTTATACGAACAAAATTAGAATCTTGAATAAGCTAAAGCAAATTAATTTCCAAATTACAACCAAATTCTTAATAAATCCCCTAAAAATATACTATTTTTAGTACACAAATTTCAATAAAATTAAAGTAAAATTCAATTAAAATAAAATCAAACCAAAAAAATAAAAGCAACTCAACAACCTATTTTCAATTTCTAACCCCAAAATAAATAAAATTAGAGATTTTGATTTAAACAAATAAATAAACATAAATTAGCCAAAAATACATACACACTAGAAATGATAACCCTAGTAACAACATGGATGAGGGTAATATAAGTAAGCCAGACCTCCCTCTTTAACGTCATCAATTAAGCGAAAATCGCCGTGAAAAACATCGTCGTAGCGCTGATGGCCTGGTTAAAACTCACCGACAGGAACTTTAAGGCTGTAACTAGCCTGATCGTGAAGAATATCGAATTAGTTTTCATTTTTTTGTGTGTTTTGAAGATTTGGGTATCTTTATTTTGATGGGGAAAACTGGGTTTTGAAAATTAGAAGGGAATTGAAATTATATGTAGATGGATCTATGAAATTATAGGAGTTTTTTTTTGGTGAAAATGGATTGGGGGGGGAATAATTTGATGAGATTAGCTTCCGATGATCTAATTCAAGGCTTCAATCAAGGTACTGCAAATAGAAGAAAAATTAAAATTTTGACTAAATTTGGTGGAAAAAGATCAGATTTTGAAGAAGATAAAAGGGAAGAAGGAAAATTAGAATTTTGACTAAATTTAGGGTTGAAAATGAATTTTTAAAAATTTAATGGTGAAATTAGAAATAAACCTTTTTAGTAGTGACCATAACGTTTAATTTTTAAAATCGATGACCAAAAATGTACATAGGATAAACGTAAGTGGCCATTGCAGTAATTAATCCTTTTTTTCTACTACTAGATTAGCAAGCCGTCAATGTTTAACGGGAACAAACGACTGAGTGACCAAACATTTACACCCTGAAAGCATAAGTGACCTTACTAGTCGTTTTTCAGAATCGGTGAGCAACTCTTTACCGAGAGAAAACAGAAGTGACCATTCCAGTAATTAAACCAAATTTTAGAATTTTGACTAAATTTAGGGTTGAAAATGAATTTTTAAAAATTTAATGGTGAAATTAGAAATAAACCTTTTTAGTAGTGACCATAACGTTTAATTTTTAAAATCGATGACCAAAAATGTACATAGGATAAACGTAAGTGGCCATTGCAGTAATTAATCCTTTTTTCTACTACTAGATTAGCAAGCCGTCAATGTTTAACGGGAACAAACGACTGAGTGACCAAACATTTACACCCTGAAAGCATAAGTGACCTTACTAGTCGTTTTTCAGAATCGGTGAGCAACTCTTTACCGAGAGAAAACAGAAGTGACCATTCCAGTAATTAAACCAAATTTTAATTATATATATTTTTTAATTGTAAAAAAATAATTAAAATCGTAATATTAATAAAGAAAACCTATAAAAACATTAAAGTAGACTAAATAGTTAGATACTTTTAAATTTCTTAAAATTTGACATGCATAATATATTGAATAGAACATCAAATTCAACCGTTGAATTGTTAAAATATTAATGATATAAAAAGTATAAAAATATATAAAATTTATTTAATTTTACACCAATGATCTCATGTGTGTGTGTTTTGATTTTTTTTTTCATTTGATTTGTTTAACGCCTAATATTTTATGAAAATCTATAATACTAAATTTCATTAATCTACTTTATAAAAGTTGAGATTTTAGTCACTCTACTTCTATTTATAAATTATTTCTCGTACAGGTGCGGATGAGTTAGTTTGATTAAGTAACATTGTTAAATATTATCACCAAATTATTGATTTAGAAATGTCTAATTTAACAATTTATATAAAAATTGTACAAATCAATTGTTCATAAGTTTACGTGTAACAAATTAATAAAAACCAATTATTCAAATACAGGGCCAGACATGGGGACTCACTTTTTTTTAATATGTTGGTGTGATATAAGGATGACATTTGTTCAAACTCTTTAGTCTTTTTTAATAAAGCACACACATCGTTCAGAACTGGTGCTCGAACTCGGATCACCTGAATGAATTACATCATCTTTTACTACTGAGACAACAAGGAGTGAGCCCCATTATTAAATGGTCAAGTTACTTTGTCGGTCTCTCACAATTATTAATAATGCAATTTAAGCTTATTAGTTCTTTTACTAAATGGGGAGGTTACAAACTTGGCGCTTCTAAAAATTAATTATTTAGTTTTAGTCTTTTAAGAAATTTAGATTTGACCCTCCAAAAATTATATTGTTCTATCTTAATCCCTCAACGCACAATTTTTCCCTTCGTCTATAATTTTCTGTAAAGTGCGTATGATGATCAAATGTTAACAAATCAAAGTAGAAAATAACTTTTTTTATTTTATTAAAGAGTTAAAAAAATCATAGTTAAACATTGTGCAATCTATATTAAAATTCATAATAGTTATCTAATTATAAAATTGGATGGTAAACTTTTTGTAATAATAACACTCCTTTGTGTCATTCGCAAAAATAGACAAAAAAAAACGAGTATTTTACCGATGCAAGGAGCCAAAGCCCAAAAGAACCAAAAATACTTGTCAAAAATGATGGCAAGATTTTCAAAGAAAAATGGATTACAAAACTTTGTCTTTCACAAATAGTGACATTGTAATAGTAAAAATTTCCGCTATTTTTAATAATGTATCTAATAGTGAGAAAAAAAAATTGTAAAAGAGGACGGACCCTCTGTAAAATATTTTCAACATTAATGTAAAAGGTATGATCAAATTTTTCCAAATTTAGTATCATATAATATATAATAAATTGACTTTAAAATACACACATGTGTGTCTCTATGTCTTAGCGGTTAGTTAATTGCTGGTGACTAAAAAATCGATAGATAGAGAAAAATGTTCATAATCAAATGACTATTTGTGCAGATTATCCTAAATTTTCAATTGAATACCAACTTAACATATACCGATATATATTGAAACTTTAAAATTATAAACAAATTCCGTTGTAGTCTAGTTGGTTAGGATACTCGGCTCTCACCCGAGAGATCCGGTTTCAAGTCCCGGCAACGGAAATCTTTTTTTCCAGCCGTGACTCGTGAGTTTTTCACTTGTAAGGATAAAATATAACTTTCAAACAATGGATAGTTTAAATAT
The DNA here is from genome assembly GCA_030270665.1 of Hibiscus trionum. Lineage (NCBI taxonomy): Eukaryota > Viridiplantae > Streptophyta > Magnoliopsida > Malvales > Malvaceae > Hibiscus > Hibiscus trionum. The sequence goes on along the minus strand of BSYR01000019.1, from coordinate 23,363,301 downwards.
AAAAAACGTTTATAACAATATTCCGTTGTAGTCTAGTTGGTTAGGATACTCGGCTCTCACCCGAGAGACCCGGGTTCAAGTCCCGGCAACGGAAATTTTCAATTTTTTCGCAGGCGGGAGTTGTTCACTTGTAGGACTACAATAGTGTACAACTTTGGAAAGATTGGTGATCGATATATAAAAAACCAAAAACTTTGATGACTACCATTTATTGGATTTTATTTGGTGCATACTTCATTCACTTCACTCTATGTAACCATATGGATAAAATTTACCCAATGTGGCGTTTACAATTCAGCCCCTAATAAAATTCTTTTAATTAAAACCTTACAATAAATCGATGATTACATGGTGTAATTTTATTGATAATGTGTATATCTAAAATAAAATTCTCTGCGTCTTTTCAGCGTCACTATCTATGTCTCACTCTAAAATATTAGGTTTAGGAAATTATGGGTAATATATATTTTTAGGATATATGATATATAGTTTAGGATCTAATATTTAAGATTATGACTTAAAATTTAATTTTTTAGTGTTGGAGAATGGAAAAGAGCAGAAAATTATTGTTCGTATATATAAATAAGAATCTTCTACCCTTTTCGGTTCTCTTATTTATGCCTACCCTAACCTATTAGATTTAAACTAATTACAAAAGTATAATTAGGGAATAAAAAGTATAATTACAAAAGTACTTAAAACTGCGTGATTTAAACTAATTAGGGCACTACATAATACATTACCATACATTTTGTAACAAAATAAAATTAAAAAACAAAAGAGATATAAAATGTAATTTCATAAGTATGGTTATGATATTCATCATAGCTGTTCCATTCTCTCTATAGGTCGAAGCAAGCACCCCATAACCAGCAGCAGCACAAAGCAAAGAGACTGCAAACAAATTCAAACCATATGACATATTATCTAATATTTACATTTGAACTCGAATAATAAATTTATAGGTTATTAATTATTAATGTATTAAAATTTGTACAAATATATAATACTTCGACTCAATTACGATACGTGAAAATAATAAATTATGTACTCGAGCGAGAATTGAAGACTAACCATCCTTCAAGGCAGCTTCTCTTTTTGCCACCGCCCTTGTCTTTGGTCACCGGAGGACAACATGCTGGAAAATCATCAGAGTGTAAGAATCATAAATCATAATCTAAAAATTCGATGCATTTGACAAAAAACAAAGGGGGGATCAATGTTATTTCGAGATCGAGAGAGATTTACCTGTTGATTTGTCGTCGGTTGTTCGATCTAGGTTATTTTGTTTTGTCATGAGAGACACCTGAGATCGACGTTTAACGTACGCTTTAATTTGTTGATGATGGTTAATGTTTTGCAATCAGATGAAACTTCACCCAGTATGGTTATAACTTATAAGCAAGGAAGGAAAATGTTATTTAAAAAGAAAAATAGTTGGGGAATTCTTGACAAATCTACTACTTTACGTCTTTATAAAATTTTGTCTTAGAATCGGATTCTATGATAAACTTTCGGTCAGTGAAGCCACCATTGGTGTTAGTGTCTTAGAATTAGATTCTGTGATAAACTTGAACAAAAATCCTGTTCATTTCTATGCTTTATACTAAAAAAATGTAAAAATTAAATTTTAAACTTTAACTCTAAATATCACATCTTAAATTTTAAACCCTACACCCTAAAAAATACACCATACCTCTAATTCTCTAAACTCTAACCATAAATCCTAATCATAAACCTTAGACCCTAAACTCATTTTTTTAAAAGTGGGCACCAAAAGAGGCATAGTTTGGGGCAGATGATTTCCATCCGATAAACTTTACGTCTTTGTAATTTTTTGTATTAGAATCATTTTTTTGGCTTAATCGTAAAATAAGTGTACAAACTATATCTCATTTTTTATGTTAGGTGTTTGGACTATTTTTCAGACCAAATAGGTGTTTAACGTTTCATTTTGTCACTCAAATAAAGTTTCCGTCTACGACCGTTAAAAAATTACGTCATTCAAGCGAACTTGACACAAAGACTTCTATTTAATTTTTTAATTTCTTTAAAAATATGAATTCATGTAATAATCACAAATCTTTAATTTCTTTCAATCAAACCCTCAAATTACATCTCCCTCATCGTCCAACATCCCCCACACGTTAGTGGTTCATCATTCACCGTCCAAGCATCATGTACGTCACCACTCACTGTTCGACATCCCCACCCTCTAGTTGTCAGTCAAAACCTAATTGACCTATTTTCTCTTCATTTTTAGATGTTCGTCAACGGTACAATCGATGGTTCATTCGTCGATTTTTGATTAGGGGATGATGAGGTTTTCAGTCGTGGTGGTCTGACGAAGGCAAGGTGGCTGGTGGTGGGAGGGGAGAAATTTGGGATCTACGTATTTAGGGTTAGAGTTTGAGGTTTTTTTAGAGAAATTAAAAATTTTAAGTTTTTTTATAAAATTAAGGATTTTTTAGTTTTTTAAAAAAATTAAAAAATATATCAGAAATAGGCCACGTGTCGTGTTCTAACTAGATAACAAATTTTTTTTAACGGCCGAGGTGAAAAAACCTTATTTAAGTGTGGAATGATATATTAAATATCTATTTGACCTGAAAAATATAATTAAAATATCTAATTAAAAAATATATATGTTAGACAAATTTTCTTACGGCTAACTCTTTCTTTTTGGTAATTTGAATTGTAAAAGATGTGGCAAAATATACAAATTCGACCCACTTGATTCATATAATTCTTTATAATATATATGGTATACGAAATTCAACAAGTCTCGGATTAAAATCTTGTTTTTTCCCATATTTCTAAACAGTACGAACAGTTTATGGATATAGGAGAATAAGAATAAATGCATGCAAGATGAATCTATATCAAATTGATATGATTGCCACCAAATCAAGAACATATTGACTCTCGATCGGTTAATGCTATCTCATTGCTCAGGACACAAACAAAAATCTTCGATCTCTAATCATGTTTCTTTTTATACTCCACACTAAAAAATACAAAAAAAATTAAAATTTAAACTTTAATTATAAACCATAAATTAAAACTTAACTTTAAATTCTAAAAAATACATCATACTTTTAATTCTTTAAACCTTAACTTTAAACCATAAATTAAAATTTTATTTTAGGGCTCATTTTTTATATTCGCTCTGGGCCACCAAAAGCTTAAGACTGGTCTTGTCTACACCCTAAAAAATACATCATACCCTTAATTCTTCAAACTCTAACTTTAAACCATAAATCACAACCCTTAAACCCACCTTTTTAAGTAACAACACTTAGAAAATATAATTTGAGGCAAATAATTTCCATCATTAAAACACAAACATTTCCCGGAATAATTTGGGTGATCAATTATTTTAAAAATATAAAGGTGGTGTTTGTTTTGTGGCATTTAAGATTGTAGCTCGGAATTTTATGTTCCGTGATAAGATTATATTGTTTAATATGTCGTTCATTTCACAATCTTACATTTCCAAATAATGTCAAGAGAGTATAATGTATGATGTAATATAATTTCTCCTATTATTTTAATCACTTTACTCATTTTCCCCACAATAAAATTTAAATTTAATTAATAACAAATATCACTCTTTTCATTACCAGTGAAACATCTGGGGTCATACTTTAAAGGCTTAATACAACTTTTCCCCCTAAAGTATATACGATTTTTCAACTTACCCCCTAAACTTCATTTTGCCCACTTTTTTCCTTAAACAATTCGCAATTACCCATTTTGTCTCATTCCGTTACCCTTTTCCGTTAAAAAAAATTTCAGCCAATAACATCTTGCCACGTCATCAATGGATTGACTAAGTCAATCCGTCTGGTTTTATTTAAAGGATAAATGACATGTCAAGTCTGTTAGGTTTGTTTTTTGTTCAATTTAGTCATGGAAAAGTCTATTTTTACCTTAAATTGACCCTTATTTGTTTCAAATTTTTATAATTTAGTCCATTATTTGTTATTATTAATAATATTATTTTATTAAAATGTTAATATTTAATAAAAACAAATATTTTAATACTAAATTAGTAATTTTTTAAATTCGAATTACAATTATATTCTAATTATTAATTCTAATGTCACTATATTTGAATTATAGTTTTTGAGTAAAATTTGAATATGATTTGAATATAATACGAACATGATTCGAATATAATTTAAATTTTACTAAAAAACTATAATTCAAATATAGTGAAATTAGAATTAATAATTAGAATTTAATTGGAATTCGAATCTAAAAAATTACTAATTTAGTATTAAAATATTTGTTTTTATTTATTTTTATTAAATATTAACATTTTAATAAAATAATATTATTAATAATAACAAATAATAGACTAAATTATAAAAATTAGAAACAAATAGGGGTCAATTTAAGGTAAAAATAGACTTTTCAGTGACTAAATTGAACAAAAAAACAAACCTGACAGACTTGACATGTAATTTACCCTTTAAATAAAACCAGACGGATTGACTTAGTCAACCCGTTGATGACGTGGCTTGATGTTATTGGCCAAAAAAAATTTTAACGGAAAAGGGTAACGGAATGGGGGAAAATGGGTAACGGCGAATTGTTTAAGGGAAAAAAGTGGGCAAAATGAAGTTTAGGGGGCAAGTTGGAAAATCGAGTATACTTTGGGGAAAAGGTTGTATTAAGCCAATAAAAAAAGTAGGGTGACTTACTAGGAAGACACTACTGCATAAAGAAAATGAAACTTATAATTCTTCACATTAGATATTAGAATTTTAACATTGTGAATGAAATAAATTAAGTTGAAAAATGTCATTTTATAACGATTATTTTGCAATATTTTTTTTATTAAGTAGAAAGATTATATTTTAAAGGCAAATGTTAAGATTCAAACCCACGCAAGATAGAACAACATAAGTATTTTTAACCACTAAATCAATTAACGAATCTCATATTTAATAGGGGTGTTCATAAAAAAACCGAACCGATGTACCGTACCGAAAATCCCGAAAAACCGGACTAAATGGTAGGTAACCGAACCGGAAAATTTTAGTTGAAATGGTACAGTAACCGTACCGGTAAAATTAATGGTTAAACGTTACGGTAATGGTTACATTTTTTAAGAAACGGTTAACCGAAAAAATCGCCAATATTTAAAAAAATATTATAAGATTTTAGACTTTTAGCCCATTCAATTAGCCCAAAGAAAAACTTTGTTAATTTTACTAAAATTTTGTCCCCTTTAATAAGCTCATTCAATATTATTTGCTTGACACTTTTAGTTTACTATTTTATAAAGAAAAAATCAATTTATTGTTAGAGTTGTTGATTCAATTGTTGATGTAAAACGGTTCATGGTTAACCGAGTAACCGTACAGAGTAAACCGGTTAACCGCTTAAGCGGAAACCGACTTAAACGGGACGGTAACGGTTCATCAAAATGTCGAACCGAGAATTTCGGTAACCGTACCGATAAGCTATGGCGGTACGGTTAACTGTCCATGAACACCCCTAATATTTAATAGTATGAATTAATCGATCAATAAATTAGATATTAATGTAATAAAAAAATCAAAGGCTTTTTAACGAGGGGAGTTCAACTTTAGTTAAGGACCAATTTATACACAATTTTAAAAATCCAAATTATTCAGCACTTTATTGAATTGTTTGCTCGATGCTTCGTGGCTAGAGGTGGTAACCGGGTCATTCGGGTCGGTTTCGGTTCATGTTATTTTAGGTCTGTTTAGAATCGATTTGAGTCTGGTTCGGATTAAGTTCGAGTCTATGATAAGTCAGGTTCGTTTCGGGTATCATATCGGGTCAAAATTGAATCAGTTGTTTTTTGTTCGGGTCAATATCGGATCGGACGCTTTCGGTTCAAGTCAAAATTGGGTCGGGTAAAACTTTGAAGTTTCGGGCCGATTCAGTTTGAGTTGGGTTATGATTTACAGAGACTTCGTTGATGTAGAAGATTGTGTGTTAGTGGAGGATACATAAGATTACGTCAATTCGATTTGAGTTGGGTATTTCTATTATATAATGTTTATATTTTATTGTTTAGTGTTAACAATTTATTGTTTATTTAAGGTTATTGGTTTATGAGATTAATTATGATTCTTTAAGGTTTATGATTTATGGTTTAATATTAACTGTTTTATAGTTTAGTTTAGTGTTATCGATTTATCTGATTAATTTTGATTCCTTAAGGTTTATGGTTTAGTTTATAGTTATTAGTTCATGATATTAGTTTCGGTCCCTTAAGGTTTATGGTTTAGTATCAGTTTATGGTTTTAGGGTTATTGGTTTGTGAGATTAATTATGATTCCTTAAGGTTTATGGTTTTGTGTTTAGTATTAATAGTTTATGATTTAATTTATGGTTATTAGTTTATGAGATTAATTATGATTCAACTTTCTAACTTATGCATTTGAATTTGATTAAATATTTAAATCACAAACATAATTAAAAGAATTCTAAAATTAAATGTGAAATTTCAATTAAATTAATCTAAATTGAGACTCAATTGAATTAAACTAGAACCTAAAACTGAAATTTCAAGACTTAAATCAAAGACATGTAAAACCGGAAGGGCTAAATAATTAATTGCCCTTAACCTAAAACTAAAAGATAACATGTTATTTTAATTGAAAAAGGGGAAAAGAAAATTTGTAAAAAGAAAAAAAAAAGAAAACACAAAATGCTGAAAGGAAACGAAAAAACGAGCCACCCATTTTTTAGGTTAGGGGTCAATTAACTTTTAAGTCTTGTTACGTTTAAAATGTTACATTTTAGTCCTAATATTCACTTTAAAGTTTTTTAATTCGATTTAGTCACAAGTATAAAGTATCCCCACAGTTTGGACTTCAGATATAGCAATCCCCTCCCCACAGTGATATTTAGTCCCTAAAAATTTACTTTTAGTTGAAATTGACACCTATTTATTTCTAATTTTTGTAATTTAGTCTAATAATTTTAATATATTAATATTTTTGTTCATTTCAGTTCCTAAGATTTAATTTTCAACCGAAACTGACATCTGTTTATTTATATGGTAAAATTGTGAAATTGGTCACTGAACTCTCAAATTCATTACTTCCAAATTGTCAAATTAGTCCCTAATTTCGGTTTTATGTTATATTTTATGGTAAAATTGTGAAATTAGTCATTGGGCTCTCAAATTTCTCCACTTTAAAACTGTTAAATTGATCCCTAATTTCAGGTTTAGGCTATATTTTATGGTAAGTTGTGAAAATGGTCCCTATTTTCGGTTTGTCATTTTGGGTTTAGCCTTAGTGCTAATGGTTTAGGGATTATGTTGTAGTCTAGGATTATTGGTTTATGAGATTAATTTTTATAGCTTAAGATTTATGGTTTAGGATTTTTAAGGCTTAATGGTTTAAGGTTTATGGTGCATTTAGGATGAAGTTAAGATCAAATATCAGGAGGGAAAATAGTCTATTAAACTTCTAAATTTAAAAGTTAGTAGGTCAAAAGCCTTATTTATTTAATATTTAAACTTAAAATGACATAAAATGTTATTATAGTACAATTTTAAGAAAAGCAACCGTCTCTCTTATAGTATAATACAAAAAGATAATAAAAACATACACCATTATACTATTTATCATATTGTTAAAAATTGATAACATTAAAAATAAATTATTTATTTACTTTATCTTAATTATCGGGTTAAAATCGAGTCGATACTCGATTAAGCTTTTAGTTCGGGTAGCCTTCGATTTGGGCCCATTTGGTTCAGGTAAAAATCGATTCGGGTTTATTTCGGTTCAACAAAAATTTCGGGTCGATTTCGGTTTATTTTGAGTTTTGGGTGAACTTCGGATCATCATGTTCAGGTCAATATTGGGCCTTAGGTCAAGTTTGCCAGGTCTATTCGTGGCCCATTAAAAAAAACTGAATTTTCCCGCCAACACAAAACCAGATTCATTCCGCAAGAGAAACCGACGCTTACAATTCTGGGGAAAATGGACATAAGAATGGAAAGAAGGAAATCAGCAGCAACAAAACCAAGAAGAAAAGCCGGCAATAAAAGGAAGCCCCTCATCGATCTCAGCAATACAATCCCATCATCTCAGCCTTCTTCACAATCCTCTTCTTCTTCGATCAAATTCAAACCCCAAATCAGATCATCTCTCTCTTTGGCTCTTAAATCCCTTCCCAACAACCCCAACTCCAACCTTAATAATAACAATGAGAAGAAGGAGAATAGAAAAAGTCCCACTAACAAGGCAAATCCTAGCTTCAGCCTGTCTCCTTCGTCACAAACGCCTTTTGTTTCGGGTAATTTTGATGACTTCTCCGTTTTATCTGGGTTTGATTTCGGAGTTCTGGTTTGTCTAGGGTTTTACTTCTAGAATCTTAATTTTCATTTTAATACTAATGAACTGATAAACATTTTGCAACAATAGAATTTTGTGGGTTCAAGTTAAGCTTTGCAGATTTTCTTCTGAACTTACTCTATGAATTTGACTTAGGGTTTTTAGTAGTTTCGCCGAATTTTCATTTTCATCTTAATAGTTTTAGTAGATTGGTCGAAAATAGTTCCAGTTTCTTATATTTGGAAGCACCTTTTTTTTTTAGAAAATATAGTTGAATTGCATTCTATGGTTTGGAAATTTTGTGAAGTTGATGAACTTCAACTACTTTTTGTCCATTGTTTTCTAGACTGTGCATCTATTTTTGTGATTGTGCTGATTTTGAGCCTTGTACAGTTTACGGGAGACAACATACTGCTGAGAAAAGGAAGAGTAAAGGGAAGGAAATTGCTGAGCCCTTGAGTTGCATTTTTGAAACCAGGATTCCCGACTTAAGGTGGTTTTCTTTTCATCAATTCTGCACTACTTGTTGGTTTGTTTACTTGGTCTTTGGATACTGTTTTCTCTTTGATGAGTACTTAAAATGTGTTGGTATGTTAAACTTTGATGCACTCAAATCGGATTTCTTTGTTGTAACTTTTAAGCAGTCATAAAGCATTCACTCTCAACTCTGTTGCTAGCTTTTAGGCAATGGCTATAAGATGACTCCAATATTCTGATCAATAAAATGCACCATATGTTCAGATATTAGAGAGTATGCAATTTCATTCATATATCCTCCATTTCGGGTGATAAGAGTGAAAGACTATTGTTCCCTCTTAAAACTGTTTTGCTTTAAATGCTTGTGTTTCCATTGTTTAATGTTTTCTCAGATTATCACGATCTTCCTTTGAATATTTCCCTGTCTCTACCTCCATTACCGTTGCTTCTCCGTCTCTTTAATATAGGAAAAAGAAGGATGGAGATGGTGATAATGATATATCTAAATCATGTCCAATGCCACATAAAAAGGTTGGCTTAAAACTTCTAATATCTTAGTTTGATTTGTGTTCAATGGTTAATCATGCTACTGTTTTTTCGTTCGGGGGGGTTTGGGCCTTCATTAAGACGATCGTTAAAAAGCTCTTTAGCTTTAAAACTTTTCAGACCTGCATATATAAAATCCGGAAATTTAATCTTATTGTAGACAGTGCTTTCCCTTGGTATGGATAAGTGTTGCAGCAATGGAGAGTATTCCCCTTTTCACTTCATCAAATCAATCTCTCCAAAATTACTACATTTTCTGTTCTTGAAGCAATAATATGTTTTTTGTAAGCGTCTATGCTATAAGAAATTGTCATCTGTTTCTTCAAGAATTGAGACAACACTTGAGGGCATTTAGACCACAAACAGCCATAGAGTGGAGTTTAACTTAAAATCTCACCGAAGCATGCTTTCAGGAAGCAAAACAATGATATCATGCAACTTTACAATCTGCAAATTGCTTAGTTATATTATTACCATTAGTTATTATATATTGATGTTTGCTCATATCGTGCACATTTGTCACTTTTAAGCTCTTTTTTTTCTTCCATAAGCTTATGGGTTTGCAATTCCGCTACAGAAGCAACGCCAAGTGAAGGCCGAGATAAATGCTTCCAAGCATGAGTTGGCCCAAGATTTCATCGACAAACAAAGAGCATATTTTGCAGAGATTGATGCATTTGAGCTGGAAGAGGAGGTCGCATCAGGTAATGAATCGAGCTAGATGAAGAAAACGTACATAAGTGAATGATTTAGGATAATGCAACCCTGTAAAACTGTGTGTATAGGTTACCAGACTAACCCTCTCACCATCACCATGATAGTCTTGCTTCCAGTAGTTGACATTCTGTTTAATGAAACGGTTTTTTGATTCCTTTGCAATTGTGAATTATTGATATAATGTTTGTCAAATACTATGTGTTAGACCAAAATGATTTTGGTTTATAGGAGGGAGGATAAGTACACCTGTCTAAACACCGAGTTACCGTGGCCACAAGATTTTCACAATTTTGGATCTGGCCAGTCTCGACCTCATTCATTTTTTACGGCATATTAATGTGAAAATTAGGGGTGATAACGAGCTGAGCTGAGCCCAAGCCTGGTCAGGTTCGAGCTCGAGGTTCGTCGAACTCGAAATTTTAGGCTCGAGCTCGGCTCGGAAACAATACTATTAGGTTCGGCACGGGCTCGGTTCGAAATGGACAATTTTGTTATAGTTTTTTTTAAAGATGGGTCTCGTTAAAAACCCCTTTCATAACAACACTGAAACGAAATTCAATGTCGGGAAAGGGGGAAAGAGTACTCAAAAATTAGATTAATCCAAATAACTAAGAAATATTCTGTAACCCCCTAGACCCGCCTATGCGTTTTGACGGATCCTAGGAAGTCACATTATAATTACTAGAGTGACCCATGATAAGATTTCAAATAAACATATGATTAAACCTTTAAAATCATAAATCAAATGTAACCGCCCGGGCCCAATTATACGTTTAACCCAACTCCAGGCAGTCACAACCTAAGATCAAACCCTTGTGACTTATCATAGTCAAAATATCAAAACATAGATATAAGTCACCCAAAATACAGACAGTTTGAAAGATACGATTATTACAATAGTTCAGAGCTAAATGTGCCGATTCTCCAGTTGCCAGGTCTGAAAGGAGTGGACTATCAAGAATCTGAAAGGGAAGGAGGGGATAAAAACATAAGCTAGGGAGCTCAGTGTGTTCCAAAAGTGCAAGAAAATATATATATTCATATATTCAGTTCAGATGTGTATTGGACAATACAATCATACCATAAGTTCAACCAAGGTTAAATTTTAACTTATCTACCCTCCAACCGAACACCAGAATACAATTCCTCATGAATTGCATACTGAAGGACTTATCCTAGACCTGAAATCATAGGAGCCTATCCAGAAAGTCTTACCCTAGGCCCATTGGGCGTAGGAGCTCAACCGAAGGTTTTACCAGCTGGATCAGAGCTGTTCCTGCAGACACTTCAATAACATCCCAAAAATATACCCCAAACAGTACAATTCAGTTTGATATATCATCAACAGAGTTCAGACAATTTTCAGATAACAGTTTATCATTTAATGATCAAATATTTCTAGTTCAGATCAGACATGAGGTATACCTTTTTAACTTATCAAAATAAACAGACATTTATCACATTATAAATACGCTTTTCAGTAGTCATGCTTTACAATTACCAGTGCAATCTATAATGTACAGAGAATTGTAACAGGACCCACGCATATATATACATATATAAAACAGATATAACAGAATGTAGCACATATGGAAACACACCTCAAACTGGTCGGATAAGGGTCTAACAGACAACTGCCTCAGTACGCTCAGATGCGGGGGTCAGATCCTAGATTCAGACAGAATAATGGTCATAAAGTGGAATAAGAGTTAAACTTATTCTTATACACAGGATTTATATTCATACTGATATACCCTAAAGTGTGAGGATGAGCGGGTCGAGAGGAACTAGGTTGAGCTGGTGAGTGGTTATACGAGCCTCGGGCACCTTTACAGAATTAAAACACTAGTTTAGGCACTTATTCGATTTACTGATATCTGAATGGAAAATTAAGTACTTATGCATGATTTGGGTTTAAAGTAAGATTCGGAGGCCTTCGGGTCAGAATTTTGCAAAACGGGCTTCAAAATCGGACTCAGGACGTCGAAAAACATAAAATAGGGCTTTTCGGAAAATTTGACTTTTTTGGTCAAAGTCAACGGTCAAAGTCAACAGTCAAAGTCAACGCTAACGTCATGCTGACGTCACTGTTGACTGGGTCGGGTCAACAGGTCGGGTCGGGTCGGTATACGGGTCGAACGCTGACGTCATGCTGACGTCACTGTTGACTGGGTCGGGTCGGGTCGGACACTGACGTCATGCTGACTGGGTCGGTCCAGTTCGGGCGGTTCGATTCGTGACCAGACCGGTCTGAACCGGCCGGTCCACTGCTACCATCCATGGCGACCGAGAACGGCGCGTGAAGCCCACGCGCGGCCGTGGACGGCGGAGGAAAAATTCTGAAAATTCCAGAATGCTCCAAATTCGAAAATATCTCACCCCAAATTCATATTTAAGTCGAAAACTTACCGGATTTTCACCGATTTGGGAAAAACCCCGATTTGTACGAATCCTTCAACGGCCAATTAACGGCAAACGGAGCGGCGGTTTAGAGCGTGGATAGGGGCGTTTTAACCGGGACGTCGAGACGGTTCGGATAGTGGTGGCGGTGAACGACACGGCACAACGATGGACGTTTGTGAGTGAAGATTGGTTTGGTTGAGGTTTGAGAGAGTTTGAATGAAATACAAAACAAAAGGAAAAATTTCTCACCTTAGGAGAAAGGAGCCTCTGCCGAAATTAGGGGGGGACTGAGTGGGAGAATAATTGAGCATAATAATGGGGTGAGATGAGTGGGAGTAGGTAGGAAAAAAAAATAATAATTTTTTTTTTGGATTGTTACAATTCTCCCCTCCTTAAGAAAAATTTCGTCCTCGAAATTTACCTTAATAAAAAAGGTGCGGAAATTGTTTTCTCATGGATCCTTCAATCTCCCAAGTAGCCTCAGTAGGGCTCCGATTTCTCCACTGAACTTTAACCATTGGAATGCGTCGATTTCTCAGAACTCTCTCATCAGAATCCAAGATTCGAATTGGTTCCTCCTCGTAAGACAGGTCTGACCTCAACTCTACATCCTGAGCTTGAATGACATGACTAGGATCTGTATGGTATCGCCTCAACATGGACACATGGAAGAAATCATGAATACGGTTAAGCTGGAATGGCAACTCAAGCTGATAGGCAACTGGCCCAACTCTCTTCACAATACGATATGGTCCAATAAATCTCGGACTCAATTTGCCCTTTTTCCCAAACCTCAAAACTTTCTTCCATGGTGATACCTTTAGAAAAACCTAGTCACCAACCTCAAACTCTATATCCTTTCTCCTCCGATCAGCATAAGACTTCTGTCTGTTAAACGCCTCCTTCAGACGATTACGAATCAGTCTGACAGTCTCTTCAGTCTCTTGAACCAACTCAGGACCCAGAGTCTTCTTATCATACAATTCAGTCCAACAGATGGGAGTTCGACACTTGCGACCATACAGAGCCTCATACGGTGCCATACGGATACTAGCCTGATAGCTGTTATTGTAAGCAAACTCGGCCAATGGCAAGAAGTCTTCCCAACTACCGCGGATGTCTATCACACATCCCCGCAACATGTCCTCAAGAACCTGAATTACTCTTTCTGACTGCCCGTCTGTCTGCGGATGGAAGGATGTACTGAAATTCAGACGGGTACCTAAAGCATTGTGCAAGGCCAACCAGAATCGAGAGGTGAACCTCGGATCCCGATCAGATATAATAGATAAAGGCACCCCATGTAGTCTGACGATTTCAGAGATGTATATTTTTGCCAGCTTCTCCAGTGAATAGGAGACTCGCACAGGAATAAAGTGGGCTGATTTAGTGAGTCGATCAACAATAACCCAGACAGAATCCTTTTTTGAAGGAGTTAGAGGTAACCCAGTAACGAAATCCATCGTTATACGCTCCCATTTCCACTCAGGAATCCTAATGGGCTGTAATAAACCAGAAGGATGCTGGTGCTCCGCTTTAACCTGTTGGCAAGTCAAACACCGAGATACATAATCTGAAATGTCCTTCTTCATACCTTCCCATCGGTACCTTTGCTTCAGATTCTGGTACATTTTGTCTCCCCCAGGATGCATAGCATAAGGGCTACTATGAGCTTCTCTGAGTATGGCTCGCTTCAGGTCAGCATCATTAGGAACACAATAACGACCCTTGAAGCATAAAACACCATCCTGATCGAAGGCATAAACAGATGTGGATCCCTGCTCAACTTGTTGCATGACTGGAAGTAGGGAACTATCCAAGAGTTGCTTGGCCTTAATCTCATCGGCCAAAGTCGGTTTAATCTGCAGCTCCGCTAGTAAACTGCCATCATTGTATAAACTCATTCTGGCAAACATGGATCTCAAGTCTGATATAGCCTTACGACTTAAAGCATCAGCAACAACATTCGCCTTCCCCGGGTGATATTCAATCACACAGTCATAGTCCTTAAGAAGCTCAATCCAACGACGTTGTCTAAGATTAAGCTCTCTCTGAGTGAGGATGTACTTTAAGCTCTTGTGATCTGTATAGATATAACACTTCTTTCCGTAAAGATAGTGTCTCCAAATCTTCAGGGCAAAGACCACAGCAGCTAACTCAGGGTCATGGGTCGGATAATTACACTCATGAGGTCTCAACTGACGAGACGCATAAGCTATTACCTTCCCATCCTGCATTAGAACGCAACCAAGTCCAGAACGCGATGCATCACTATAAACCGTAAAATCCTTCCTAGACTCGGGCTGCGTCAAAACTGGAGCTTGCGTTAAAGCTATCTTCAACTTCTCAAAGCTATCACGTTGAGCATTTGTCCAGATGAATGGAACATCCTTCCTCAACAGCTTCGTCAAGGGAGCGGCAATAATAGAAAAGCCCTCAACGAAACGCCTGTAATATCCAGCTAAACCCAAGAAGCTGCGGATCTCAGAAACATTCTTGGGTTGCTTCCAACTCACAATGGCTTCTATCTTGCTCAGATCAACCTGAATACCCCGAGCCGATACCACATGCCCCAGAAATGTTACCTCACTGAGCCAAAATTCACATTTGCTCAATTTGGCGTACAATTTGTGCTCTCTAAGAGTCTGTAGAACAATCCTCAAATGCTCAGCATGTTTTGCTTCAGTCCGGGAGTAGACTAGGATGTCATCAATGAACACCACCACAAATTGATCCACATAAGGCCGGAACACACGATTCATCAGATCCATAAAAGCGGCAGGAGCATTAGTCAAACCAAACGGCATCACCAAAAACTCGTAGTGCCCATATCTGGTGCGAATGGCCGTCTTTGCTACATCAGACCCCTTTATTTTCAGTTGATAGTACCCTGAACGAAGATCAATCTTTGAGAAAAATGTGGCTCCTTGCAACTGATCGAACAAGTCATCTATCCTGGGCAATGGATACTTGTTCTTGATTGTTATCTTGTTCAGCTTACGGTAATCAATACATAGCCTAAGAGACCCATCTTTCTTCTTCACGAATAAAACAGGAGCTCCCTAGGGTGAAGAGCTGGGTCGAATAAATCCTCGGTCGAGGAGTTCTTGCAATTGAATCTTTAGCTCCTTAAGCTCCTTAGGAGCCATACGGTATGGGTTCATAGAGACTGGTGCAGAGCCTGGATAAATCTCAATCTCAAACTCGACATCTCTATCCGGGGGTAGTCCAGGAAATTCTTCGGGAAAGACATCAGGAAACTCGCTAACAGTGCGAATTTCCTCAATCTTTGACAACGAACCCTTGATGTTCAAGATACAAGCGATGAAAGTCTGGTATCCTTTTCGGATCATTCTGTCGGCAGCCAAAGCGGATATCATATTTGACAGATACCCACGACGCTCACCGATGAGAACCACAGTACGATCATCAAAAGTCTTTATAAATGCTCTTTTGGACTCACAATCTAGGTTAACTCGGTGTTCCGTCAACCAATCCATGCCAAGAATTATATCGAACTCTTCTAAAGGTAGCTCCATAAGATCGGCTAAAAAGATTTCTCCTTGCACTTCTAGGGGACATCGCCTGAAAACCTTATTTACAACTACAGACTGACCCACTGGGCTCATAACGGTAATTGTATTCTCAGTAGTCTCATCAGGAATTTGGAGGTCTCGGGACACGGATCTCGATACATAAGAATAGGTAGAACCATTGTCTAGCAATGCAAAATATGGAACAGATAACATAGTAAATGTACCTGCAATGACGTCTGGCTCATCTCTGTCATCTCGACGTCTAGAGGCATACACTAGTGGCGGCTGTCTAGCCTCAGATAAAACTGGTCCTCCTCTCTGGTTAGATCGAGCTCTGGTATCAGTCCTGGCAGTAGATGCAGAAGGTCTTCCCTGACTACGACCCCTAGATGGAGTCTGAACAGAAGCTTGTGATCGGGCAGGAGTCTGAGGAGGTTCTCGATAAGAAGGTGGGGGAACAGGGCAATTCTTCAAGAAATGATCTCCAGAACCGCAACGGAAACATGTGCCCGCCTTCTTCCTACACTCTCCAAAATGCCAATTGCCGCAATGCTCACAAAGAGGTGCCTTCGAATAACTTGATGAACCACCTCGACTAGTGGTCGAGGGCTTAGGGGCTGGAGGCCTAGAACCAGTGTCACTCCTCAGAGGTGTAGTAGTGCGAACCTTCTTATTCACCCGTACTGAATACTCAGTGTTAGAAGGCCTCCTAGGTCTGTCTCGATCTACTTTATCGCTCTTTGTGGCCATTAATTCTACTTCCTCCAAATCTTTTGCCAACTCGGTTACTTTATCAAAATCCTTTTCAAGGTGGCCGATAACCTGTACACACAACTCACGACGGAGTCCAAGTGCAAACTTGCGGCATTTCTCTTTTTCAATGGGCACCAAACTGGATCCAAATCTCAAGAGGTCTAAAAACCTCGTCTCATACTCAGATACAGTCATATCTCCCTGTGTCAGAGTCCTGAATTGCTCTTGCATCTGTCTCATATAACGATCTCCAATAAAACGGCTCCTGAAGCGTTCTTTGAAGAAGTCCCATGTCAGACGAGTAGCAGAGACACTACTCACAATAGACTCCCACCAAGTCCGGGCACTCCCATAAAGTAGTGAAACAGCTCCCAGATATTTCTTGGGCGGCTCAAGACTCAACGAATCCATGCGTCTCTCAAGATCGTGAAGCCATTCTTCTGCCTCAGTCGGGGCTCCACCAGTAGGGCCATCAAATGTCTTAGCCCCGTTAATGATCAGGGTCTGAGAAATAGGAACTTCAGGCACAACCCCCGCAGCTCTAACTGCACCAGAAATCAACTGTAAAAACTGCCTACTAAGGGCTTCGTTAGTAACAGATGTGGATGGCTCGAAAGAAGACGATGCTCCTCTAGCCGGAGTAGACGCATCAATCTCAGGGGCAGTCTGAAAAGCAGTTCCTACAGTAGGGCCAGATGGTATGGAAGACTCTATAGGATCAGAGACAGGAGTTGTAGTAGGTGGCTCAAGCACCGAATCATCCATCGCGTCGGCAAACCGGACAGGTCTACCACGCCTCCGAATAGGTCGACGTCCTCTTTCAGTACTCATGACAGAAGGCTTCTACAAGGAATAAGCTTAAGGTCAGTTTATAGCAATGGAAAATCGAACACAATTAAGCAGACATAAATTGGGTGACTTAGCTCATTTCAAAACATCTTTTTGTATAACTTCTCCAAACATTGCGTAAAATGGACTCATTCACAGTCCGAGGTTTTTGAAACCAAAAGCTCTGATACCACTAAATGTAACCCCCTAGACCCGCCTATGCGTTTTGACGGATCCTAGGAAGTCACATTATAATTACTAGAGTGACCCATGATAAGATTTCAAATAAACATATGATTAAACCTTTAAAATCATAAATCAAATGTAACCGCCCGGGCCCAATTATACGTTTAACCCAACTCCAGGCAGTCACAACCTAAGATCAAACCCTTGTGACTTATCATAGTCAAAATATCAAAACATAGATATAAGTCACCCAAAATACAGACAGTTTGAAAGATACGATTATTACAATAGTTCAGAGCTAAATGTGCCGATTCTCCAGTTGCCAGGTCTGAAAGGAGTGGACTATCAAGAATCTGAAAGGGAAGGAGGGGATAAAAACATAAGCTAGGGAGCTCAGTGTGTTCCAAAAGTGCAAGAAAATATATATATTCATATATTCAGTTCAGATGTGTATTGGACAATACAATCATACCATAAGTTCAACCAAGGTTAAATTTTAACTTATCTACCCTCCAACCGAACACCAGAATACAATTCCTCATGAATTGCATACTGAAGGACTTATCCTAGACCTGAAATCATAGGAGCCTATCCAGAAAGTCTTACCCTAGGCCCATTGGGCGTAGGAGCTCAACCGAAGGTTTTACCAGCTGGATCAGAGCTGTTCCTGCAGACACTTCAATAACATCCCAAAAATATACCCCAAACAGTACAATTCAGTTTGATATATCATCAACAGAGTTCAGACAATTTTCAGATAACAGTTTATCATTTAATGATCAAATATTTCTAGTTCAGATCAGACATGAGGTATACCTTTTTAACTTATCAAAATAAATAGACATTTATCACATTATAAATACGCTTTTCAGTAGTCATGCTTTACAATTACCAGTGCAATCTATAATGTACAGAGAATTGTAACAGGACCCACGCATATATATACATATATAAAACAGATATAACAGAATGTAGCACATATGGAAACACACCTCAAACTGGTCGGATAAGGGTCTAACAGACAACTGCCTCAGTACGCTCAGATGCGGGGGTCAGATCCTAGATTCAGACAGAATAATGGTCATAAAGTGGAATAAGAGTTAAACTTATTCTTATACACAGGATTTATATTCATACTGATATACCCTAAAGTGTGAGGATGAGCGGGTCGAGAGGAACTAGGTTGAGCTGGTGAGTGGTTATACGAGCCTCGGGCACCTTTACAGAATTAAAACACTAGTTTAGGCACTTATTCGATTTACTGATATCTGAATGGAAAATTAAGTACTTATGCATGATTTGGGTTTAAAGTAAGATTCGGAGGCCTTCGGGTCAGAATTTTGCAAAACGGGCTTCAAAATCGGACTCGGGACGTCGAAAAACATAAAATAGGGCTTTTCGGAAAATTTGACTTTTTTGGTCAAAGTCAACGGTCAAAGTCAACAGTCAAAGTCAACGCTGACGTCATGCTGGCGTCACTGTTGACTGGGTCGGGTCAACGGGTCGGGTCGGGTCGGTATACGCTGACGTCATGCTGACGTCACTGTTGACTGGGTCGGGTCAACGGGTCGGGTCGGGTCGGACACTGACGTCATGCTGACGTTATGCTGACTGGGTCGGTCCAGTTCGGGCGGTTCGATTCGTGACCAGACCGGTCTGAACCGGCCGGTCCACTGCTACCATCCATGGCGATCGGGAACGGCGCGTGAAGCCCACGCGCGGCTCCGGACGGCGCGTGAAGCCCACGCGCGGCCGTGGACGGCGGAGGAAAAATTCTGAAAATTCCAGAATGCTCCAAATTCGAAAATATCTCACCCCAAATTCATATTTAAGTCGAAAACTTACCGGATTTTCACCGATTTGTACGAATCCTTCAACGGCCAATTAACGGCAAACGGAGCGGCGGTTTAGAGCGTGGATAGGGGCGTTTTAACCGGGACGTCGAGACGGTTCGGATAGTGGTGGCGGTGAACGACACGGCACAACGATGGACGTTTGTGAGTGAAGATTGGTTTGGTTGAGGTTTGAGAGAGTTTGAATGAAATACAAAACAAAAGGAAAAATTTCTCACCTTAGGAGAAAGGAGCCTCTGCCGAAATTAGGGGGGGACTGAGTGGGAGAATAATTGAGCATAATAATAGGGTGAGATGAGTGGGTGTAGGTAGGAAAAAAAATAATAATATTTTTTTTTTGGATTGTTACATATTCATACAATGTAGATACATAATCAAAGAAAATACAAAATCAAACAACTATATATGTGTGTAGTATATATATATATAACTATTCTGAGCTTGTTTACGTGCTTGGGTCGGCTTGGCTTGTTAAGGTCTCGAGCCGAACTAAAATCCGAGTCGAGCTCACTCAAACCAAGCTTTGACCAAGCTGAGTAGCTTGGGAGCCGGTCAGGCTCATTATCACCCATAATGACAATTATAATGCATCCAAGAAGAAGAATATTTGGATTAAACAACTCAAAACAAATAAAAATGAAAATTTTTATGGAGATAAGCATACCAACAAAATTTAGCAGCCGCTTGAATCTCTTTATCTCTGTCCAAACGAGACGCATAAAGAAAGAAGGAGTGGTGCGCGATCTAAACTGTCAAGCAAAAAGTAGCACTACTCAGGACTGATTTCATCGGTAAACAACCGTCAGCCGAGTGGGGATATAACTTTCCAAGTGACCACCGATAAAAACATAAATAATAAACTAGCGTCGATTGAGTCTCTACGCGGACAACAATCGATCGCTAGGGTATGTTGAAACATGCCACAAAGATAGATGAACCAAACCATAAAACAAAAACAAAGACATGTCACAAAGATAGAGAAAAAATATGTCACAAAGACAAATAATTTTTTTATTAAAATAAAAGAAAACAAGAAAATTAATAGATCTGGTGGTCGACTATTAACACTAAAATTAATTGTCGACTGTCGATCAAAAAGATTGATCAAAATAAAAAACGACTAGGGTTTGAAAGAATTTTCGTGGAGAGCGACTAGGGTTTTTAAATTATAAGGAATGATACATTATCACATTTGGTTCATATGGTAAAATATGTTTCTAGATAATCTAACTTCAAACCGTGAAAAAATTGTGTGGATATCATCTTTAAATTATTAAAGAAATGTTGAAATCTAATTTAAAAATGCCTCTAATTTTATTTCTTTTAAGTACAACATTTTAACATCTCAACTCATACCGAAAGAGAATACAAAAACATAGTAGTCACCCTCAGAAAAGCATATTATACGAAAACAAAGCAAAATAAATTAAATTTTAATATCAAATGATTTAGTTAAAATTAATTTTACATATTAAAATAAATAAATTATTACAATAAGTATAATAATTATAATTTTAAAGTATGATCTACGGTTTCATTGATAAAACCATTAGCAAACTTTTAATGTAAAATCATTAATTAATTTATAGAAACTATTTAAGTAATTATTATTATATTTAAAGGGTAAACTTCACCGGAGATCCCTTATGTATAGAGCGTGTTTTATTTTGATCACCCAATTTGAAAAAAAGGTTATTCCGGCCACTTATGTTTTCGACCGTTACTGTTTTGGTCCCCGACCATTAAGACTCATTACTCATTAGTATGATGACATGGCACGTTAAAAAAATTAATTTTAATTTAATCCCCTAAATTTTCAAAATTTTATTTTTCATCATCTTCGTCTTCAAAACCATCCTCCTCATATTAACGTGGTAATAAACTAGCATTTGTCTCATCAAGATTCAAAAGAGTTCCGGTTTGGCCGCAGGGACGGAGCCATTATGGCTTCGGGAGGGGCAATCGCCCCCTACCCCGAAGAATTTTTTTTTACCTTTGTCCTTTTATTTAAATTTTTTTAAAAATTAGTTTATTTATAAATTTGTCCTTCCATTTCAAATATTTATTGTTTGCCCCCAATCCCAAATTCTGGCTCCGTCTATGTTTGGCAGGATTTGAAGAATGTTCAGCTTGCCTTCAACATACTCTTGTACCTGCAAAGACACAAGCACAATAAGTTGACTGAGTTGTTTCTCTTGGGCACCATTGCACTAAAGTCTAAGAAGAAAAAGAAGCAACCCCAGGAGAGTATGCTCGCCGTAGCTTCAAAAAATATAAGTGGCCAAAATAACTTTTTTTTTTCAAATTGGGTGACTAAAATAGAACATGCCCTAAATATAGGGACCCCGGTGAAAATTACCCATATTTAAATTATATAATTTCTATAATCACATCTTTCTTATTTAATTTGTTCTATTAAAAATATATTTTTAAATTATTTAAGTATCTAGTAACTTATGTTATTAAATCGATAAATAATTGTCATGATAAAATTATTTAAAACTCAATTTAAATTAATTGATTAATGAGTAAAAAACTAATAGTTAAACAAAAAATAATTGGCCATTTTACATAAATTCAAATTGTATTAAAATTCTTAACATTTTCTTTTCAAATAGAGAATTTTATATAATCAAATAGTTGTATTTCAAAGATTTGGTTTGGGAGTTCCGACCCACACTCTCATATCTCTTCTCACATCCCCGCCGCCAAACAGATCAGGTGATTTTTGAAAACCTAAACTCGAGTAATCAGATTTTAAGTTACTGCTTGGTTTGTGTTATCTGCTCTCTGCTATATTTGATATTCTGTTTTCCATCTTACTGCCTGCGTGTTTCATAATCTCTCGCTGTATACTTTGTTGAGAAGCGGATTATTTTAAAAAGGTATCGGTTTAGCTGAAATAGTGGAGCGTTTTTACCGCTATTGAGGTGTTTAGCGGTGGCAGCCAGCCACAACTGCTATTTGAAACCCTACTGACAATCCGCATTTGCATCTACTGCTAATGGTGGATTGAATTTATCTAATCGTTTTATATTTGATTTTGTTGTATTTTGAATCATTTCTTTGGTAGATTAGATGCAAGTTTAATTTCGCTCTTTCTTGGGTTTGGGTCAAGTAATAGGGAACCCTTTAAATTAGTGAAACTGTCTCCCCACACATCCCTTTCTCCTTTTTCTTCCATTTATTCGCATTGGATCCTGCTACCGTCTCGACTATATCCTTTGTTTCATTCTTTTTTTTTATAATTTGGAAATTGCACAGTTGTTGCAGATTGTGGTTTTGGCTTGTTATAATCTAGTCAGGGTGAATACAGAAAAAGAAAGACGATGAAATCAGTTGTGGGCGTTGTTGTATCAAATAAAATGCAGAAATCAGTGGTAGTGGCAGTGGACAGGCTCTTCCACAACAAGCTTTACAACCGCTATGTCAAGCGCACCTCCAAGTTCATGGCCCATGACGAAAAAGATCAATGCAACATTGGTGACAGGGTATGTCTTCCACTTTCTGGTTCTATGTCTTATACTTCAAAGTTCAATGTCATAGTAATATTCAGAATACTTGAATATGTGCTTTCCTAGGTTAAATTAGACCCTTCTAGGCCGTTGAGCAAGCGTAAGCATTGGGTTGTCGCTGAAATTCTCAAGAAAGCTAGAATCTATACACCTCCATCAGTGGATGCAGTTGCAAATGCAAGTACCAAGAATGAAGCAACACTTTCTTCAACCTCTTAAGGTTCAACTCTACTTCATTGTACTTGGTTATGAAAATCTAGTTTATGATTTACATCTAGAAGAACACATTACTTTCTTTGTTGTGCTTATGAGCAATGGTTTATTTAATGAAGGTTACTCTTTATGGAAGCATTTCTCTTCCAATGTGTTGTGTCATTATATAGCTCTGGAATTTAAAACTTTTTATGCATTTTCTTTCTTTTTGAATAGCTCTGGAGTTAAAAAAAAGGTATCATCATCTTATGTTCTGTTTTCCTTCAAAAGTATTATTGCTCTGACCGAGTAATCACTAACAATTGTCTGTTCAAAAGCCTGTCTACTTGGTGTGCTTTCTTTGTTTGAATTGGTGTATTCTAATGTAAATTGTAATCCTGTTTTAGAATATAGCATGAAACTAAATAGTGAACTGTATAAGCTCCTTTGACACTGTGTAGTTAATGAGTGAAGAAAGTTTGATGCATTTATGGCCATTTTGACATAAAACTAAATGAGTATTAAGGCCCCCACTTTTGCATTACTTTTTCAAATCAGCATTTGGAGCCAAAAAGCTAGTTTGAGACCAAAAGCAATGAAAAACAAGTAGTTTTTCAGGCCAAAAGTGCTTTTTAGCTTGGTTTGAAAAGTGCGTTTCAAAAGCTAAAATTTCTAGCTTTTAGCTTTTCCGAAAGCACTTTTAAGTAAATTTACTCATATAACCTTGTTTATACCACCAATCCTTTTATATTTTCAAAAAGAATGTTTAAAATAGACATTTTATTTACTTAAAAGCACTTTTTTACTACAATACCAAATGCTTCAAAATCACTTTCCCACTGCATTTTCCAAAAGCTATATCAAACTACATAGTTACATGAGTGAAGAAAGTTTGATTTCATGTGTAACGTTATATGTGAATTTTTATTTTTTATGCAACTATACATGTACTCTAATTTTGGATTTTATACATAGAAATTTAAATTTCGATTCAAGTGTATACATTTCTAGAAACAAATAAGTTTAGTTATTTGCATGTTGGGTAAATATAATCACATGCTTGTATAAACTTTGGTTTATACAAGTTTTTCAATTTTAAGGTTTAGGGGTTTAGATTGTGGTTTAGTGTTTAGGGGTTTAGATTGTGGTTTAGTGTTTAGGGGTTTAGGTTGTAGGGTGTAAAATTTAAGGTTTATGTTTAGAGTTTAGAGTTTAGGTTTTAGGGTGTTAGGGATAGGGATTTAGGGCTAGTTTAGCATTGCTTTTGAAGAGTGGCTTTTAAAAGTGCTGTTGGATTTTGGAAAGAGATTTTAAAAAGTTGGTTGTAAGATTTTAGTGTTGAGCATTGTTGTCAAAAAGTGCTTTTAAGAAGATAAATGACCATTTTAGACATGATATTGTAAGTTATATATTTGTGTATATATATGTATAAATGATATTCAAAATTCTCTAATGTTATAAAATATAAAATATATCAGCTTAAATTATTATAAAAATATATAAATATTTTTATTAATAAATGTATTTTTAACAATTATACATTTTCTATGAAAATATAATAAATTTAAAATATTTTATTTAAAAAACTTACATGAATAAATATATATTATTTTAAAAATAAAAAATAATTATTAATTATATAATTATATCTTCGTAAAGAATTATAAATAAATACAATAGCAAATGAAGGTTAAAATTGTAATTTAGCTCTTAAAATCACTTTTACAACTGCAAAAGCTAAAAATTTTAATTTTCGCATTTTGGTTAAAAATCACTTTTCAAAAGCAATTATTTCTCCAAAAAGCTAGTTATTTAGTATAGGTTTTGGCCTCGAACCAGCTTTTAGAACTAAAAGTTGGTTTGAAAAACAATGCTAAACAAAGTTTTAAGTTTTAGATTTTGGAAAATACTTTGATGCACAAGCTTGTGTAAACTTTAGTTTACACAAGCCCTTTAATTTTAGGGTTTAGGGTTTTATGTTAGGGTTTAGGGGTTTAGTATGTAGGGTATATAATTTAAGGTTTATGGTTAGAATTTAGAGTTTAAGGTTTATGGCTTAGGGTTTAGGGTTTACGTTGCTAGGGTTTGTGATTTAGATTTTAAATTTTATAAAAGGATTGTGTAAAAAAAAATTATACAGCTTGTGCATCAAAATAAAACCCTTTAGATTTTATAGTTTAAATATGAAGGGTTGTGTAATTTTTTTACATGATTTGTATACCAAAATATAACTCATCAATAAATTAGTTTCCATTTCACTCTAATGTTATCTTTTTTCAGCTTTATATGTGATGGGAAATGTAAGTACCCAAACCACGTAATTGAAAGTAGAGTTGTTTATGGTTGGGTCGAAATCTGAAAAACAATGCTAGTTATTTAGTATAGGTTTTGGCCTCGAACCAGCTTTTAGAACTAAAAGTTGGTTTGAAAAACAATGCTAAACAAAGTTTTAAGTTTTAGATTTTGGAAAATACTTTGATGCACAAACTTGTGTAAACTTTAGTTTACACAAGCCCTTTAATTTTAGGGTTTAGGGTTTTATGTTAGGGTTTAGGGGTTTAGTATGTAGGGTATATAATTTAAGGTTTATGGTTAGAATTTAGAGTTTAAGGTTTATGGCTTAGGGTTTAGGGTTTACGTTGCTAGGGTTTGTGATTTAGATTTTAAATTTTATAAAAGGATTGTGTAAAAAAAAATTATACAGCTTGTGCATCAAAATAAAACCCTTTAGATTTTATAGTTTAAATATGAAGGGTTGTGTAATTTTTTTACATGATTTGTATACCAAAATATAACTCATCAATAAATTAGTTTCCATTTCACTCTAATGTTATCTTTTTTCAGCTTTATATGTGATGGGAAATGTAAGTACCCAAACCACGTAATTGAAAGTAGAGTTGTTTATGGTTGGGTCGAAATCTGATTATAAAAGAAATTAGGCTTCGATTTGGTTAGATATGTTCATGGTATTTATTTCTTGATTTCTAAAATGGTCTAATACTTAAAATAGTCTTTTTACTTTACTCGTTTTATTATTTTTGTCAGTTTAGTCATTATAACTTTGATTTAGTCCTTTAACCTTTTTCGTGGTCCAATCAAGGTATCTAATTGTATAACAAATGTTCAAAATATAAAAAAAAAAATATTAAAAACATAGAATAACTGCATTTTCCTTTGACCTTGTTTATATTTTCATGTTAAATTGCCTTTAGTTGTATTATTGTATAATAATTTATGTTTCTGAATTTATATTTTTAAAATAGTAATTAATTTATTATGTTTTTATTTATTTGAAAAAAAATCATAAAAAACAAGACAATATAAAAGTTCCTAAAAATATAAAAAAAAATCTAACGAAATTTCATTTATTTTTTATTAAAATTTGGAATTTTCAATAATTTTGATGAATTGTTTTACAGTTGTATTACTTTATTTAAATTTTCTATTCGCTAGAATTATAAATGTTTTGTTATTTTCTTATCACTCGTGACAACAGTTGATTCGACCTCATCAGACATTTTCAATAGAAATGGTCAAGGGACTAACGTGATAATGGAATGAAAGTCGAAGGGTCAAATTGACCAAAAAAATAGCAAGAGTCAAAGTGAAAAGTTTTTGTTTTGAAAATTAAATTTAAATAAATATTTTATAATTTAATATTTGATGCATTGGTATTATTGCAAAATTTTTTACACCAGCATATTTATTTAAACTTCATAATATAAAATCTAAAATTTTAATTCTAAACTTCAAACTCTTAGTACTACTTAATAATCACTTTAAGACTATTAAAAATAAAAAACTTCAGACTCTTAGATCTTAACTTCTGAAAACCTTAAATTGTAACCTTAAACACTAAATTTGAAACAGTAAAACCTAAACTTCTGATTTCAAACCTAAATTAATCCTATAAACTTTAAATTATACTCACTTATAAAAAAAATTTTTTACTGTCAGTGCATGAAATATTTTTTTCAAATCAAATCGTTCTACAAGTAAAAAACTAGCTTAATTAACGGAATTCGTTAACAAGTGTTTGATATTACAAAAGTTTAGAGGTTGTAAATTTGAATATGAATATCAGATAACATCTAATTTAATGATGTGAGATTATGGAAAATAAAAAAAGAAATGCAAATAAAACTAGTTTAAAATAACTAATTAACTTGTTGAGCACGGGTCAAACTCTCATAGGAAATGACATATTCCGATGGAAAAAAAAACTTGAATTATGATGATCCAAATTTAATGTTTGAGAGAAAAAAAGATAATATGGCCGTCCATGTTGTTGCACTTGAAATTTAATGTTTGAGAGAAAATGAAAATATCGACATTAGGGTTTATTAATTGTGGAACTTACATAATAGTCACTTAATATTGTCTTAATTAAACAACATCTGACATTGTTTCAATTTTTATTAATTCGCCATCTGACATCTGAATTCACCAAATATTAATGCAACACCACTCATATATAATCCAAGTTATTTTTTCTTCGTTTAATTTTATGTATGATCATAACTATGATTTTCTAAAATATTAATTAATCTAAGCTCAAAAGTCTTCGGACATCATTCCCCAAGAGCATCTAACATGTAACAGCTGTGTCTGTTATATGTTGCAAAGATTTCTCTTATCTTCACCTTAATTACACCTAATTTATTTAATTAATGTAATATTATTGTTAGTTACATGAATGCCAGAAACCCATGCAAAATCTCTTTATGATTTGTTATTGCTTGTACAAGAAAACTAGAAATTTGAAGGCAAACATACTTTAAGAAACAAACACAGGTCAATTGAGTAAGAACCTAGGATGTTGCCTTTTACTTGTCTTTATTCACCTTGGAGATTTAATTAATATTTTACCCTCCTAATCTCCACCACAGCTACAGGCTTATAATGACATTTATTTTAAAATTGAAATTCTCAATAATTTTAATGAACATTTTTTACTTAGAGGAGAAGAAGAGAAAATTTTGCTCATATCGGATCTAGAACCGAAACTTAGGGGATGAGATTACGGGAAGGTGTCAATTACTTGTTTTAGAGATTGTTGACGAAATTCTCAATAAATTCATCAACTACTAATTAGTTTAGTATAATGAGGTGTTAGATCTCTTAAACAAAGTCAAAAATTTAAATCTTAATATTATAATGCAACAAATAGAACAAACTGAATTAAAAAATGTAGCCATAGTATTAACTCTTAAAAAAGTAGTTTCAAGTAAAATACAGAATTTAAATCTCAACATTTTTATATTTTTTTAGTTTTCATATTCCAACTTTTTTATATAAAAGAGCCATTGAAAAACTCAAATGCAACATGAAATTAAAGAGTTTTTAATATATCTTAAATGCGCCCAATTGATAAAAATTGTGAACAATATCACATTAGGGATCATAATACAATAGGTTGCAATCATCCATATGTTGAATGAGACCCATACATTGGCAAATTGTGAAAGCAAATAACATAATTCCCTTTTGATTTTTTTTTCTTTTCATTTTAATCAATGTGGGAATTCTTTTAATCAAAACAATGAGAGAATTGTATAAAGACAAAGGTGAGATGCCATGATTTCAAGCAACCATGACATGAGACCAAATCTCATCACATCTTTTGGAGTTCTAGAGACTCAACAAGAGGATATGTTGTACGTGTAACACATACACATGTATTAATAATTTATATATATATATATAAGAGGATGAAATTTACATTTGACAATTTCTACATTATATATTTTTCATGTTACAATCATATCACTATATACTTATATAAATTTCAATATAGTAATAATACACATTATTTTACGAACAATTAGTTGATTTAGCGTGATGAGGTATTAGGTCTTTTAAGCAAGGTCGATGTTCAAATCCTGATATTGTGAATAGAGAAAACTGCGTTGAGAGGGTCGCCCCTATAATGGACCTATGCAAAACTCGATTCAAATTAATCAACCAATAAATCTGATATCAATGATAATAAAAAAGGAGTTGGCAATAGATTGCTTACTTAAATGAGCAATACAAGTTCCAAAATGCCTCTTAATTTCCCACACGCCAAGCAAACCCATGATGGAGCAAGAGCAATCTTAGCTAGCTGGCAAATGACACTATCATTGACTAAATAGCAATAATTTTGTTTACATATTCAGTAAATACTACCTTATTCGCAAGATTCACTAGATTTTTTTTTTAGTGTGCCCAATTAATTATTAAATTAAATACATACAACTCTGAGAAGTGTCATCCAATCAATTATTGAACCAAAAACATCACCTGTGGATAATTAATGAGGGTTAGCATTGGCCTAGATTCTTACTTTTGCTAGGTCCCATCTACTATATAGTAGTACTATGAGAGTTTGGAGAGATTCACATTTTAAAAGTAAATTGCAATTTACTATGTGATTTCTTTTAATTCTTAGATTATTTGTTACGTACAGACGTCCAAAGAGTAAGAGTTTATATATACTTAAAACATACAATATTCGAGAGATTCATTAATTGGTATGATGACTAAAGATGTTCATATTGTCTCATTTTACATAAATTCGAATTTTAACATGAAAATATAATACATCTCTATTTAAAGAAACACATGTAATATCCGATAAACTAATGAATAATATTATACATGATATGAGTACTTCTAAAGCTAAAATTAAGGGAAACTAAAGGAGCTATGTACGAGGAAAAAATCGATTTGCAACAATTTAAAGACAAAAAAACTTGAAAGAAGAGTCATTTATTAATTAATTGAGTGATCAAAGATCAGAGACAAAACTAAATGGTTAGTGGGAGGAGCTCTTGCTCTCCGATGCATGAATTATATATATATATATATATTAAAATGGATTAATTATGAATTTGCTCCCACCTATACCATAGCTCCATATCTATTAAAGATGCTCATGTTATCTCATCTTGTGTGAGTACAAATTTTGACATTTATTTTTAGAATGTAAAAACTCTTTATTTAATAAAAAAACTTAAAAGAAGAAAGATCATTAGAAGTTTCTAACCTACATGGGGATGATCTAAATAATATATATATGCCTTTTGTCTCCCCTCCCAACTTCATGTTAGATCCTTAAATGGCACAAAATAGCATGTGCTCACAGCCTGTCCTTCACATGCAACCAATTCACCCTCCCCATCACATAATCGAAAATTCAACTAGGATCTCCCCCATCACAAAAACTATGCATTAATTCACACTTCACTTTGTTTTCATTGTCTAGGGTTGAATATCGATCGGTTAGAAGAAACTCAACATCGGAAAATAACAAAGAACTTAGCTCTGAATTCTGATATCATGTTAAACTAGCTTATAAAGTGCATGATACATACATGTATGTATACTTGACATATGCATGTCACCATAGAGAAAAGCAATTAATCTTTGTGGATATTAGAATATATATTGTCCATTCTCCAAACGTATTATTCATTAAGGAAATGGTAAAGAGAAGTGGACATCAAGATAATAAAACAAATGTAGAAGAAAGAAACACATCAACCAACAATTATAGGTAAAGGGCATATATGGAGTGTATCAATTGTGGCTAAACAAAACATAAAAGCAATGAAACAAGAATACTCATTTTCTTCCTCTTTTTATTTTTTGTTTCTTAATAGAGAAAAACAAATGGGGATTCTTTAGTTGTCAGTCTAGGGTAATAATTTTTTTT
This sequence comes from Hibiscus trionum, assembly GCA_030270665.1. NCBI lineage: Eukaryota > Viridiplantae > Streptophyta > Magnoliopsida > Malvales > Malvaceae > Hibiscus > Hibiscus trionum. The sequence goes on along the minus strand of BSYR01000019.1, from coordinate 23,332,260 downwards.
TTTACCCAAAGTAGGTAACATTATCATTTGAAATGGTGCTATAGTCTGCAGCAGTGGTGGGATGGGTGTATATGGAACAAGTAGTAACGGCGGTTGTAGTGGGAAGAGGAGGAGGTGGGGGCGGAGTCGGTGGCGGTGGCTGATTTGTGGCTGGTGGTGGTGCAGCCCCCGAAACAACCCCAGGTGAGATCATGGCTACATGGGAAGATGGTGGTATAAGGTTTGCTTCTCTACACTTGTATTTTATTATCTCAGCCCTTACTGCATTCAGTTCAGCTTGTAAAGATTGAACCTGCTGCTGCAAAGCTAAAATAGCACCCATGCACCCATAAACCGGGTCTCTTAGCCTCACATTCGCCTCGTAGACAAGACTGTTCGCCGCGTCCGCACGTTGGCTCTCCGGTACTTCCTGGAATGCACACCATGGCAACAATTTGACCAAAGATAAAACAAAAAACAACCAATGGAATGGTCCATGTAATTAGCAGCTTGGTATAGTTTAGAGTTCGAGGCCTTGTATGTAAAAAATTTCTACCGAAAGATTCACTCACCTGACAACCGGGAGGGCAACCAAAAAAACTAGAAGGACGTTAATAAAATTACTAGGGGATTAGAGTTTGAATCATTGCCATACCAGTAGCATCTTGGAGACATTGCTAGCACCGAACACTTTGTGGACAGAAGCAAACTTTTGGGGTTCATGGGGGGAGAAATATGGAGAAAATGGGCATTCTTGAGCACACCTACGTCTCAGTAGTTTGCAGGCAGCGCATGGTGTAATGGTATTTAGGGTTCCAGGAGGGCCCAGCATATGCCTTCTTCCCATATGATAATCAGATGAAACATCTGCTTCTCTCTTGATCTTCTTACCTATCTCCTCAAATCTCTCCCTAAAACACCAACCAACCAAAAAACAACCCTTTGAGTTATTACTTTGTTTATGTACAAATGAATAATCTTCTTACAGGAGACGATTAAGCCTCAAAATGTTCAGAAATAGCTACTCATTGTCTGTAAAGAAGCCACATTAAGGGGAAAACAGCTTCATATATAAGTAGAAGAAGCAACATGAAAAGATCATATGTATATATATATATATGTATACAAAGATTTATACTTGTTACCTTTCTCTGGACATTCAGGCATGCTCTCAAGTATGGAGGGTGATGAAATGAAGAGAAAATAAAGGAAGAAAAAGGGTAGGAAAAGAGTGCTTAAAAGGCAAGGTATACAGAGAGAATGAATGGTATGGTCCACTGTTTATATAAAATGAGATTATAAAAAAAAAGACAGCAAAAAGGGGTGTAATAATTACATTAAGTTGTGAATAGAAACAAAAGGGAGGCAAACAAAGTTGATGTGAGGATTCCTGGGATTATGATTTGCCACTTTGGGGGAGCAAAAGCTTTAATGGAAGCTCAAGGGAGACTCCTGGGATTATGTTGTGCCAGCTCTTTCACTGCTTGCTCACGTGCGACTCCTTAAATGTTTTGACTTTATGGGATTTTATCCCAACTATTCAATTCCACATGTGCTCTTTGCTTCTTTCTTAGGAAATACCCCAATCTTAGCCACCTTTTGTACACCATCAATTTAGATGAATTAGCCAATCATATGATTTCAACTCAACCGGTGTTTCCAATGAAAAAAATGATGTTTATTTTTAAGATATAAGTTCGAACAGCTTTGTCTGCAAAGTATGTATTATCAAAATATTTAAAAAATATGAATAGATATCACGTTATAATTACCTTAAAATTATTAAAAAACTAATCATAACATCTAATGCCTAAAGGTTGAGGTCGAAGAGAAATTTTCAATGTCTACGTTTTAAGCTTGAATACTTTTGAATGAACTATGTGTCCCATTCAACATGTACAACTCTTTCTTCAATCCTCAAATTTTGATTTTTTCGACTTTTTTAGACTTTTTGTGCGTGTAATTCTCTAATAATATTGGAACTAAAACCAAGGTTTATAGGTCCAAGTATATAATTATACGACTGGTAAAATTTAATTCGATTAATATTATCATTGATGTAATATGCAAGGTGACGTAGGATGGAGCATCCATGAAAAATTGGGCATTGGAGTGTACAGACGGAACTATATAGGGGTGGAGAGAAGTAATTGGCCCTCACTCTCGAGATTTTTTTTCACTTTTGTCTCTATATATAATTTATTTTTAAAAATTAATTTATTTATGAATTTATCTCATTTACAAACATTTATATTTTACTTACCAATTCTAAATTCTGACTTCGTCACTGTTGAGGTGGAACATAGTCACAAAGATGAGGGTTTAATTGTGAAATAGGACATGCAAGCACGTTAGTTTATTGTCAAAATCAAGAAGCCATCTCCACTAAAAAGGACCAAATCTTGGGATCTTCTAGTTTCGAAAATGGAATTTAATTATCCTCAGAATTGCCGTGTACTACCCGCTATTTGTTGTTTCAAGATGACCCCTCCGTTTGAAGACGTGAGATTAAAATTAAGCTAAAAGCTTCACACAAATTAAAATTTTTCCCATTCCCTTAAATAATTTACTCATCACAACCCCTGATTAGTCAAGATGGAAATTATCTACCTAAAACTATACTTCTTTTGATGTATTTACTTCTAAAAAGTGAGTTTAGAGTTTATCGTTTAAAATTAGGGGTTGTAGTTAGAATTTAAAAAATTAAGACTATAGTGTATTTTTAGAGTTTAGGGTTTAAGATGTGAAAAATTAGGGTTAGAGTTTAGAATTTAATTTTTAAGTGTTTTTTAGTGTGGGGCATAAAAGGGGCATAGTTAGGGGACATAGGATTTTTATTCGTTTAGTCATGTAATTTATAAATTTTGTAATTTAAAAGATAAAACAAATAATTATAAATTTTATAATTAAATTTAATAAAATTGATCCTAATTACATAATATCACGTGTTGATCTGTTACAATTCAAATGAAGTAGATAATTTAACTTTTAAATAAATCTATTGCTTTGACGAAAGGTTCAAATTTCTTGCATGTTTTTTTAGTAAAGTACAGAAATATTAACTAAATTTTATTTAAAAATTTAAAATAGTAACTAAATTTTTAAAAATTACAAAAAAGCAATTAAACAACTTTATGTTTTATTATAAAATAATTTGACCGTTAAAGGTCGTTAAGTACTTAACGTGGTTATTTAGAAACTTTGTATAATAATATATTTAATCATTCATATTTACACATTCAATCAATTTAGTTTTAATTTAAATTTTTTATTAAACTTAACCTTCGTTATTTACATATTCTTTCAAATTGGTCCTTAAAGCAAAATTCTAAAGTTGTTCCACTACATTCCCAGCCATGCAACTTAGATAGATAGATAGATAGATAGATAGATAGATAGATAGATAGATAGATAGATAGATAGATAGATAGATAGATAGATAGATAGATAGATAGATAGATAGATAGATAGATAGATAGATAGATAGATAGATAGATAGATAGATAGATAGATAGATAGATAGATAGATAGATAGATAGATAGATAGATAGATAGATAGATAGATAGATAGATAGATAGATAGATAGATAGATAGATAGATAGATAGATAGATAGATAGATAGATAGATAGATAGATAGATAGATAGATAGATAGATAGATAGATAGATAGATAGATAGATAGATAGATAGATAGATAGATAGATAGATAGATAGATAGATAGATAGATAGATAGATAGATAGATAGATAGATAGATAGATAGATAGATAGATAGATAGATAGATAGATAGATAGATAGATAGATAGATAGATAGATAGATAGATAGATAGATAGATAGATAGATAGATAGATAGATAGATAGATAGATAGATAGATAGATAGATAGATAGATAGATAGATAGATAGATAGATAGATAGATAGATAGATAGATAGATAGATAGATAGATAGATAGATAGATAGATAGATAGATAGATAGATAGATAGATAGATAGATAGATAGATAGATAGATAGATAGATAGATAGATAGATAGATAGATAGATAGATAGATAGATAGATAGATAGATAGATAGATAGATAGATAGATAGATAGATAGATAGATAGATAGATAGATAGATAGATAGATAGATAGATAGATAGATAGATAGATAGATAGATAGATAGATAGATAGATAGATAGATAGATAGATAGATAGATAGATAGATAGATAGATAGATAGATAGATAGATAGATAGATAGATAGATAGATAGATAGATAGATAGATAGATAGATAGATAGATAGATAGATAGATAGATAGATAGATAGATAGATAGATAGATAGATAGATAGATAGATAGATAGATAGATAGATAGATAGATAGATAGATAGATAGATAGATAGATAGATAGATAGATAGATAGATAGATAGATAGATAGATAGATAGATAGATAGATAGATAGATAGATAGATAGATAGATAGATAGATAGATAGATAGATAGATAGATAGATAGATAGATAGATAGATAGATAGATAGATAGATAGATAGATAGATAGATAGATAGATAGATAGATAGATAGATAGATAGATAGATAGATAGATAGATAGATAGATAGATAGATAGATAGATAGATAGATAGATAGATAGATAGATAGATAGATAGATAGATAGATAGATAGATAGATAGATAGATAGATAGATAGATAGATAGATAGATAGATAGATAGATAGATAGATAGATAGATAGATAGATAGATAGATAGATAGATAGATAGATAGATAGATAGATAGAT